>OU342742.1:466818964-468018964 GCA_910589775.1 Avena eriantha
TCTGATGGATCCATATGTGGTTTGTGAGAAGAACACACGTGCAATGACTCTAGTTGTGGTTAATGAAAAGAACACACAGGCAATGACCCTGGTGGATCCATGTGGTTCATGAAAGAACACACATGCAATGACTCTAGCTATGGTTTTCATGAAAAGAACACACATGCAATGAGACTAGTGGATCCATATGTGGTTTGTGAAAAGAACAAACATGCAATGAACTCTGGTGTATCCATATCTAGTTTGTGAGAAGAACACACATGCAATGTCACTGGTGGATCAATATGTGCTTTGTGAAAAGAACACACATGCAATGGCACTTTTGGATCCATATGTGGTTTGTGAGAAGAACACACATGCAATGACTCTAGCTATGGTTAATGAAATGAACACACATGCAATGACACTGGTGGATCCATATGTGGTTTGTGAGAAGAGCAGCCATGCAATGAACTCTGGTGGATCCATATGTGGTTTGTGAAAAGAACACACATGCAATGACACTGGTTTATCATTATGTGGTTTGTGAAAAGAACACACATGCAATGACACTGGTGGATCCTTACGTGGTTTGTGGAAAGAACACACATGTAATGACTCTAGCTATGGTTAATGAAATGAACACACATGCAATGACACTGGTGGATCCATATGTGGTTTGTGAAAAGAACAGACATGCAATGAACTCTGGTGGATCCATATGTGGTTTGGGAAAAGAACACACATGCAATGACACTGGTAGATCCATATGTGGTTTGTGAGAAGAACACACATGCAATGACTCTAGCTATGGTTAATGAAATGAACACAAATGCAATGACACTGGTGGATCCATATGTGGTTTGGGAGAAGAACATACATGAAATGAACTCTGGTGGATCCATATGTGGTTTGTGGAAAGAACACACATGCAATGACACTGGTGGATCAATAAGTTGTTTGTGAAAAGAACACACATGCAATGACACTGGTGGATCCACACGTGGTTTGTGAAAAGAACACACATGTAATGACTCTAGCTATGGTTAATGAAAAGAACATACATGCAATGACACTGGTGGGATCCATATGTGGTTTGTGAAAAGAAAACACATGCAATGAACTCTGGTGGATCCATATGTGGTTTGGGAAAAGAACACACATGCAATGACACTGGTGGATCCATATGTGGTTTGTGAGAAGAACACATATGCAATGACACTAAGTGTGGTTCATGAAAATAACACACATGCAACGACACTGGTGGATTCTTATGTGGTTTGTGAAAAGAACACACATGCAATTACTCTGGTGGATCCACATGTAGTTTGTGAAAACAACACACATACAATTACACAGGTGGATCCATGTGGTTTGTGAAAATAACAGACATGCAATGAACTCTGTTGGATCCATATGTGGTTTGTGAGAAGAACACACATGCAATGAAACTGGGTGTGGTTCATGAAAAGAACACACATCCAATGACACTGGTGGATCCTTATGTGGTCTATGGAAATAACTGACATGCAATGACACTAGCTGTGGTTTGTTAAAAGAATAGACATACAATGACTCTGATGGATCCATATGTGGTTTGTGAGAAGAACACACATGCAATGACTCTAGTTGTGGTTAATGAAAAGAACACAATGCAATGACTCTGGTGGATCCATGTGGTTCATGAAAAGAACACACATGCAATGACTCTAGCTATGGTTCATGAATAGAACACACATGCAATGACTCTAGTTGTGGTTAATGAAAAGAACACACATGCAATGACTCTGGTGGATCCATGTGGTTCATGAAAAGAACACACATGCAATGACTCTAGCTATGTTTCATGAATAGAACACACATGCAATAACACTGGTGGATCCATATGTGGTTTGTGAAAACAACGGACATGCAATGAACTTTGGTGGATCCATATGTGGTTTGTGAGAAGAACACACATGCAATGACACTGGTTGATCAATATGTGGTTTGTGAAAATAACACACATGCAATGACACTTTTGGATCCATATGTGGTTTCATGAAAAGAACACACATGCAATGACTCTAGCTATGGTTAATGAAAAGAACACACATGCAATGACACTAGTGGATCAATATGTGGTTGTGAATAGAAGACACATGCAATGAAACGGGTGGATCCATATGTGGTTTGTGAAAGAACACACATGCAATGACACTATGTGAGGTTCATGAAAAGAACACACTTCCAATGACACTAGTGGATCCTTATGTGGTTTGTGAAAAGAACACACATGCAATGACTCTGGTGGATCCACATGTGGTTTTTGAAAAGAACACACATGCAATGACACTGGTGGATCCATACGTGGTTTGTGAAAAGAACCCACATGCAATGGCACTGGTGGATCCATATGTGGTTTGTGAGAAGAACACACATACAATGACACTGGGTGTGGTTCATGGAAAGAACACACATGCAATGACACTGATGGATCCATATGTGGTTTGTGAGAAGAACTCACATCCAACGACACAGGTGGATCCATATGTAGTTTGTGAGAAGAACACACATGCAATGACACTGGTGGATCAATATGTGGTTTGTGAAAAGAACAAACATCCAATGACACTAGTGGATCCATATGTGGTTTGTGACAAGAACACACATGCAATGACACTCGGTGTGGTTCATGAAAATAACACACATGCAACAACACTGCTGGATCCTTGTGTGGTTTGTGAAAAGAACACACATGCCATGACTCTAGTGGATCCACATGTGGTTTGTGAAAAGAACACACATGCAATGACCTTGGTGGATCCATGTGGTTCATGAAAAGAACACACATGCAATGACTCTAGCTATGGTTCATGAAAAGAACACACATGCAATGACACTCGTGGATCCATATGTGGTTTCTGAAAAGAACAGACATGCAATGAACTCTGGTGTATCCATATGTAGTTTGTGAGAAAAACACACATGCAATGTTACTGGTGGATCAATATGTGGTTTGTGAAAAGAACACACATGAAATGTCACCTTTGGAATAATATGTGGTTTGTGAGAAGAACACACATGCAATGACTCTAGCTATGGTTAATGAAATGAACACACATGAATGACACTGGTGGATCCATATGTGGTTTGTGAGAAGAGCAGACATGCAATGAACTCTGGTGGATCCATATGTGGTTTGTGAAAAGAACAAACATGCAATCACACTGGTGGATCAATATGTGGTTTGTGAAAAGAACACACATGCAATGACACTGGTGGATCCATACGTGGTTTGTGAAAAGAACACACATGTAATGACTCTAGCTATGGTTAATGAAAAGAACACACATGCAATGACACTGGTGGATCCATATGTGGTTTGTGAAAAGAACAGACATGCAATGAACTCTGGTGGATCCATATGTGGTTTGGGAAAAGAACACACATGCAATGACACTGGTGGATCCATATGTGGTTTCTGAGAAGAACACACATGCAATGACCCTAGGTGTGGTTCATGAAAATAACACACATGCAACGACACTGGTGGATCCTTATGTGGTTTGTGAAAAGAACACACATGCAATTACTCTGGTGGATCCATATGTGGTTTGTGAGAAGAACAAACATGCAATGACACTGGGTGTGGTTCATGAAAAGAACACACATCCAATGACACTGGTGGATCCTTATGTGGTCTATGGAAAGAACATACATGCCATGACACTAGCTGTGGTTTGTGAAAAGAACAGACATACAATGACTCTGATGGATCCATATGTTGTTTGTGAGAAGAACACACATGCAATGACTCTAGTTGTGGTTAATGAAAAGAACACACATGCAATGACCCTGGTGGATCCATGTGGTTCATGAAAAGAACACACATGCAATGACTCTAGCTATGGTTCATGAAAAGAACACACATGCAATGACACTAGTGGATCCATATGTGGTTTGTGAAAAGAACAAACATGCAATGAACTCTGGTGTATCCATATGTAGTTTTTGAGAAGAACACACATGCAATGTCACTGGTGGATCAATATGTGGTTTGTGAAAAGAACACACATGCAATGGTACTTTTGGATCCATATGTGGTTTGTGAGAAGAACACACATGCAATGACTCTAGCTATGGTTAATGAAATGAACACACATGCAATGACACTAGTGGATCCATATGTGGTTTGTGAAAAGAACAGACATGCAATGAACTCTGGTGGATCCATATGTGGTTTCTGAAAAGAACACACATGCAATGACACTGGTGGATCAATATGTAGTTTGTGAAAATGTAAAGACCCGAACCCGGCTTGGTTTGAATCCCTGCGATTATAGTGCTAGTCCCTAGATCGAATAGCTAGCACCCATAGTTTAAGATGTAATATCAAGATACAAAGGTCATATTACATCGCATGATCCAAAATATGAATACTTTATTACAAACTCATAGCCATAGGCTATCTTATTACAAAGCAAAAGAATACAAGTAAAGCATGGAGTCCTTCATTGTTAATACCCGGATTTTTAATCCCAGATGCCTGTTATGCCATACCTGGCAATCCCAGGATTACCATTTTTGCGATACATAATAGATTGGATATCATAGTACATCATCCATTACAAACCATAATAAGGTCTTACACAAATAAAGGATCTCATGATCCAGTCTTAATACAAAGAAGTAGCGGAATAAATAACGTAGTGGTGGGGTCCATCTTTAGTGTCACAGGCAATGCTGACGATGGGAGATGATCCTAGTTGTCGTAGCCGTCCTACTGTCCTCCTTCAGGGTAGTCCTCCTCATAGTCTAGCCACGGGAATAACGAGGGACAAAAGGCATGAGTACTCTTTAAGTACTCGCAAACTATCAATAACAAGTAAGGTAGTTCTAGTAGGAATGCTAACTCTAAGTTTATCTATAAAGTTAAGTTTGAAACCTAAGCTGAGTTCAGAAACAAAGAAAGATAAAATAAAGTTTTGAAATCACCTAAGTGGGAACTTAGTTGTCATAGTCACAACTCTGTTGTGGTCAAGTCATGTCACAATTCATTCCATGAGTCATTTTGAAAACATATAACAACGGAACAGTATGACCACTCCAACTGTCCATAACCATGGACGCGGCTATTCGAATAGTTTGACACTCTGCAGAGGTGGTACACTTTCACCACAAAATTCAATACATCTGTCAGGGGTAACCCTGAATCATCATACTTAGTATGCACATAATCAAACATAACCTTTCCTTTACACACTCTAGTATAAGCACCTCTCCTATGAGCTTGGCCTCCCAGCCATGGCCATCTGCCATCCTGGGCACTGCATAGGTGGACAACATTGAGAGGTAGCCTCAGCTCAAACCTCTCCCGCGAGGGAACTAATACTATAAATTTCCGGCTAAGCCTTACCCAATTTAGGTATTGTGGTTGTACGGTAAATTTGGAATGGTATCGCATTTGAACCCAACCATCAGTTTTTATAAAAGGGCTAAGGCTCATGCCTCAACATTTTCCTCATCACAAACCATTTGTGTTTCTCAACACATGTTCAAACATCTCAATAGAATGACTTATCATTCCAAGGTTTTCACAAGTCATTTTCACCAAGTACTCCCATCTAAAGTGATCAAGTTTTTGGTTTAACTCTAAACTACTAAGTTAAGAGTGTTCACTAGTGTGGGAGGCTAATATCAATCTCATGCCATAGAATGACATCTAAACCTAACTAGGTAGGTCAAGTTTTATGCTCTTTATGCTATCTATAAACAAAGTAAAGACTTTGGTAAAGTAAAAGGAAGTAAAGCTTGTAAGAAAACTTGGGGTAGGTATAAATCAAAAGGTATAACCCAAGAATGCCTAATGCATCTTGCTTAGGTCATCTTGTATAATTCTATCTTGCCAATAATAGCTTGCCTTGGTTGGTGAAGTGGTTGAAATTCTCTTCCTCCTCTTCTTGGTAGAACTCCTCCTCCTCAAAGACTTGTTCGGTACTATCATCTATAAATACATACGGAATACACAATCACCAAACAATACTTAACTAGTGTATTTAGCACACTAAGGCACACATTGGATGATCTAGTATCATCACAAACATCACAAGGTTTAATGACTAGTTTCATTTATTTTATTTGAGAAAAGTAATTTCTACTCATTGAAATTAACTAAGATTTAATACTCTCCAATTAAAATATGGGATCATGCGGACACATGTCATCACCACATATTCTACTATATGGGAATGTGATTTAAAGGTTTGATCACATTTTAATAAGTTTAATATTTAATGATTTAAAGTGACTAGAAATGCCTATATAGCATTATTTTGGTACTAGTCCAAAGTCACTGCATGCAAACCTTAATATTATTACACATTCAGATAGGTATGGTTAAATGTGATTTTTGGGAGTTGGAATCAACTCAAAAGCTATTATGGTTGATTTTAGAAAAATGTTTTAATGTGAAAAAGCTTATGTTTTGTTATTTTTGCTAGGAGAGATCTCTAACTCTAATTTATTTAAATCCAACGGTCTTGCATATATATATTTTCATTACCTTTCCAATAAAATTGGAATCACTCAATTTGGATTTGTACAACTTTCTGAATTGATTTTCAAACTAGGGGACATAATCTAGTTTAAGTCTAAAAAGAAAAAGGTTTATTTGAATCTGCTGTGTTGCGCGGGAACACTAATGGGCCAGCCCAGTCTCACTCCGCGGCGCTGAGGACAGCTAATACGGGGGTCCCACATGTCAGTGGCTCTTTAAACACGAAGCGGTACAGGGCAACATGGACCGTAGGATTAGAAATAGGATCTACGACTCACGTTCATCGTCTACGACGGACACGTCGCCGGCAAGATGAAAACCTAGCGGCACTGTGGGGGTGCAGTGGGGGCATACCAGGGCTCCAGCTAGTGTGGTGATGTGGGCGTTTGAACGAGGAGACGACGGCGGGCTCAGGCGAGGTCGTGGCAGCTCCGGGATGGACGAAATTAACGAGGGCGTCTCCTCCTCTGCTGCGGCTATCCCCCGTGAAATTCTGGTGGAGGGCTGCTCGAGCTGCTACCACGAGAGGTGGGGAAGGACCAGTGGTGAGAGGGGAGCTGGGTGGTGTGAAGAAATGGTGCTAGGGAGGCTCCCTTATATAGGCTCGGCGAGGCGGCAGAGAAGCATGGGCAGAGCTTGTCGGTCACAATGGCATAGGGTGCTATCGGCATGGGCAAGGTAGGCGGACGGTGGACGGTTCCCTGGCGGTCAGTTAGGGCTTAATGGCGATGCTAGGGATGGTGGATTGCGGTCGGGAGCGTCTGGCGCTCCGCGCGGTAGAGGCGGTGCTCGACGCGGTTCACGGCGGCGGGGAAAGGGCGTGTCTGGCAGGGTGATGTGGTCAAGGCGGAGCGGTGCGCATGGGCTGTGGTCGAGGGGCGGTTGTGGAGCTCTGTCAAGGACGGTGCTCTGGCGTGCGCTACACATGGTGCAGAGGCAGTGGGCGCGAGCAATTGGAGGTGGTCTAGGGGCTGTCTATGCTTGGGGAAGGGACCCTGGGCAGCGGTGCTACCACACCTACCTCCTTGGAGCGGCAGAAGAGGGCGGGGCTGTCTGTTGCGAGCTGCCCGTGCTTGACCGACGGGCATGGCGTCGGGGTGGCGCTGCACTGTGGCTAGGGACTAGGGAGTGGCTGGTTTATGACCTGGTTGGGACTAGGGGAGACAAGGAAGGTTAATGGTGATCAAATGGCTCGACAAAATTTGATCAAAACAGTATTAGTTAGGCAGGTTTGATTCTGCTCACAAGGTGTTCGACACAATGGCCGCATGAGTTCAACTTTTGAATTTTGAAATAAATTTTGGTGGAGTTGTTATTCACATGCTTAAGTATCTGTGGTTGCTAGGATTTGTCAAATTGAATTCATTTGCATGTTTAAAAAAAAGTGGTATCTAGGTACATACACTTGATTCCATTTTCAAATGTCTTTTAAATTTAGAGTTTAAATGTTTTTGGAAGATCGCAAAGTGGGCCTTGGTACATCACTATTGTACAAGCAAGGGGTGGAAATATCCACAATTTTTTCTGTTTGAATTTGAGTTCTGGGAACACCCAAAGTGACCTAGTTGATTAAAATGGCAAAAGTGACCATTTCCATTATTAACTCTTTTTGATTTCTTTTTCTCTGGATTTTGCTTGGGAATGATCTAGATGATGTGGCATTCATCTTAGATTCATTTTACAACCATTAGAACAAACAATCATAGCAATTCAAAACAATCCCTATTTAATGCAACACACACATGCATGCTTATTTATTCAAAGGAGAAAAAGTTTTTGTTAACCCTAAATTGGGTGATTTGGATCTTGATAACTTGGATTAAAGTTTTGGGATGTTACATTCATCTTCATGTGCAACAGGAAAACATGTTGAGTGCAGACTCGTAACCCCTATCATCATTCCTCACTCATCAATAGAATAACCTGCAACATGATAGGTTGCAGCCAAAAAGGGTCAATACTTTGAATGTATTGGCAAGTGTCACTAGTTTGTGAATATAAGTTGGATTATCTGTACATGCATGTTTGGCTAGGTAGAATTTAGGATCATTTGCAGAAAGCAATATGGTTTTATCCTATGTTTGTAAAATACTTTTCATCTTTCAACAACTTTCTAAACTCCTTGGCAAACTCGAAGTTCTTCTAATCCCTTGTTGACACCATCAAGTTTTATTTTGAGAAATTGGAATGTTGAGATCTTCCATAGCTTCAAGCCTTAGTTGCTCAGAGTTGTCCGTAACCGGGGACACGGCTATGTACTTAGAATTTGATCTTCTGTAGAAGTTGTACACTTTACCCACATGACACAATCTCGTCTTGACGCCACCAGTGGCCGCTGGATTAGTACACACCATGATGGAGTACCGGCAGATCGAGAATGTGACAAAGTCTTTCCATAGAAGTCCTCGCAATACATAATACTAGCACGTCTACCAGGCACCAATGCAAGGATATACTTCCAATACATAATTCTAGTTAACCTTAAGAGGTACCAATGCAAGGGTCTTCCACTATGTAATTGACTAAGCCAGAGCCCATTTAGCATGTGGCTGTACACGGAAGCCACTGTACGAGAAACATGTCCAATCTCTAAGTTCCTGGGTGGTATTCTTCTAGTGCACACACGAAAGAGATATCCATAAATATGGTTCCCTTTGTTGCCACCTTATTTCAGCTGAGTATCCACATCCCACCCAGGTCATTCATTGTGTACTTGTTTTATTATATAAAACATATATTTTCCAACACTTAATCATAACATGATATATTCAACGCCGAATCTATAGCAGGGCAAAGCATACTAATACTACGATGTTTTCACTAAGTAAGGTACAAAGGATATCCTAAATAGGACATAGCATAGCATAGTACATAGTAGTCCTATCATGCATACTAGAAAATTCCACTAAGTGAAATGAAAATAGTAGGACATGGATGATAGTGCCACTTGCCTTAGTAGTTGGTCGTGTTGGTACACTCTTCGCAGTAACACACTTGACAATCCACACAATCTATCAAACAAAACAACCAAGACAAAACATGCACAAAATCAACACTAATGGCAATACAAAAGTCATGCAAAATATGCAAGCATGTCAGATGGCAATTTTTATTGTACAAATTGTTGTAACAAGGTTCTGGACATTACTAAGTGCTTTTTGAACATTTTATATTTGCAAGATTAAAAATGCAACCATTTGTGCAATTATAACAATTAGCAATATTTTCTAACACTCGGAAATGTCATTCTCACTAAATAATTGCCACTGTATTATTTATACAAAACTAAATTTATATTTTTGTCTTACTGGACAGAGGGTTCAATTTACACTCCATAGCAAAAATATTCACCCAAAAATAAATTATAGAATAATTTTTATAGCCAATTTACTCTACAAATGGTTCTACCAAAACAATGGCTTTAACAGAATCAAAAGTACCAAATTGTTGTCGCATTGCATTCTCCTTGTTTTTGTGAATCCGTAGACATAAAGTTTGTAATTTTACGATAATCGGTTAGAAAGTTATGAATTTTGGAAGTTTGACAATGTTCTTATGTCTAGAAGTCCGAAAATAGAATAATAGATGACAAGTGGCAGCTTTGTATTGGTCGATACCCCTTCGTTAAGTGATCTATTGGTGACCCTTAGATTAAGATCAAACGGACCTGGAAGCCTCACCGGAAAATCTCGCCGGAAAGATCGCCGGAATGGCGGGCACGAGCTTGGCGTTGTCGTTCTCGTCGCTAGGAACAGATCCGGAGTTGAAGAAGACGTGGACGACGTAGAGGACGTCGAGGTGGTGGTCGTGGATGTGATGAATAGATTTTTCGTCTCCAGTGGAAGAGGAAATCCATCGCTAGATTGACGTACGAAATCGGGCGTCGCGGTCAACTGCAACAAGAAGGTGAACCATGATGTCCCAGAGATAGGCAACATCAAGAACAGTCGTCTGGTAGTAGGAATCGACGAGGGGATTACCTAAAGTGACACAATCCAGCGATGAACTCCAATTTTAGTCTGATCTTGGCATGGTCGGTATGTGATCTACAAAGCTCCTTTGCAGAAAGTCTGAGAACGAAAATGATGGAGGAGAAAGATGGGAAGATGATGCTTTCTTCGGTTCGCCCTTATATAGGCTGTCAAGGGAGCTCGGGAGACGTATGCCGACCGGTGGCATTCGGTTCATGAGTTTGATTTGGGAAATTAAATCGATGAAGTGGATAATTAGTGGCCTGAACAAAAGCTTCAGTGGATCCTGAATAATTTTCGTGTTTATGGTGAGTTAAAAAATCCACTAGAATTGATGGGGAGAGGAGGAGAAGAGGTACAACCATGGATGTTGTAGCTTTTGTATGACTACCTAACGAGAAGGAAGAAGATCGACCGGGATGTTCGATTTGGCTTAATGGGCCAGAGAAATGCGGCCCAAGATGTAAGGAGAGAGAAAAAATAGAAGAGAGGGAAGATGCCATGGTGGGCTGCCTAGCTATGCCGGGGTTATACATGTACGTTTTTTTCTCCTTTTCTTCTTCTTTATATTTTATAAATCAATGATTAGAGATTTATACTTGTCAATTTATTTTATGAAAATTCGAGTTAAACTCCAGTACAATAAAATACTTATAATGGGCATATAAATTATACAATTTGCGCCCACGTTTAAATTTTTATAAAAATCATTTCTTTATAGGTGATATATCTAAATCATTTCCAACATATTAATTTGAGGAAGTCATTTTATCCTCTTCTCTTTTATTTTATTTCATATATGGAAATGATCTTAATATATTAAAAACCAAAATGTAAGAAGACTCTATAAAACCCAAAATAAATATTTTTCCAACATGTTTATTATTATTGGGAAAATCATACTATTCCCTCTCTTAAATAATTTAAGCAGGTCTTGGACAAATATTCAAATGCAACAAGATCGAATACCGAAGTTTGATTTGCTCATAATCTTTCAAACCAAGATTTATAATTTGGATAGTCATAGTTATCCATTCTTTAATATCTCAATGAAGGTTTGGGAAAATTTTAAGCTAGTCCATAAAAGTTCTAAATCCTTCTGAATTTCATCCAAGTCAATGTGAAATATATAACAGTTATTCCATAATTTATTTTATTAAATTTTGGGATGTTACAGACTACCACCCTTAAAAGGAATCTCGTCCCGAGATTCGAGAAGGCTAGAAATATTAGGTTGGGTTTCAGGATAACTAGGTTCCTACCACCCTTAAAAGGAAACTTTGTAGGGTTGCATTCGATGGTTCACTTGGCTAAAGGTTCAATGATTGGCATCCAAAGGTTGTTAACATTTATTCATATCGAGATTCTTATACCATTAAATTGAGTTAGCTAAACCTTACCATCCACATCATCTAGTTCTTCAAGGGTTCCATACAAGTTGATGTGGTTCACATGTCCTTTCTGGGTCACATTGGAATTGCTCCCATTAGAGTCTCCAACATTCTTCTTCTTCTTCTTCTTCTTCTTCTTCTTCTTCTTCTTCTTCTTCTTCTTCTTCTTCTCAGGACAGTCTGATGCATAGTGTCCAACTTGCTTACAATTGTAACATTGAAACTGGCTAATGTCCTTCTTGGGATCATTATGTTGGTTCTGACCAAGGTTATCTCCATTGTTAGTACCATTCACATTGTTACTACCACTTCCATTGTTGGTGTGGTGATTCTTGTGATGATGGTGATTATGTCCATTTCCTTCATGCTGATGTGATCCAGAATCCCCATTGTCCTTTCTGAATGAATGCATCTTTTGTGATGATCCTGAGTGATATTTGTCAAAGATATGCTTCCTCTTCCTGTTCTCAACTTTATCCTTCTTACTCTCTAAAATTCTAGCTTTGTCACATAGTGATTGATAAGTTGGAACATAAGCAAGTCATAATTGCATGGAAAGTTCATCATTCAGTCCATCAAGGAACTTTTCCTTCCTCTTAGCATTAGTGTCAGTATCACCCGGAGCATAACGTCATAGATTTCTAAATTCCTCAATGTATTCAGCGACGCTACGGTGACGCTGTTTAAGGTTGTGAAACTCCTTCTTCTTCAGACTCATCACGCCTGAAAAGATATGATTAGTGTGAAAACCATCTTCAAATATTTCCCAAGTCACTTCTTCATGAAGTGAGTGACTTGAAAGTTGTCCCACCATGTAGCTACAGGGCCTTCAAGCAAGTGCGCTGCAAATCTCACTTTCTCAGCATCAGAGCATCCAACGGTCACTAGATCCCTGTTCACTGAACGTAACCAGTCATCAGCTACCATTGGATCAGAAGTACCAGAGAACTTTGCAGGTCTCAACCTCAGAAATCTAGTGAGCATATCCAGAGGTGGTGGATTGTTGTTGTTTTGGTTGTTATTGTTGTTGTTCTGATTCTGATTGTTGATGGTTGCCATGAATTGTGTCATGATCTGCATTAGCTGAGTCTGTGCAGTCATCATCTGTTGCATCTCATTTCTGTTGTTGTTGTCTCCATTGTTATCGCGGTTGTTGGCGCGTCTCTGAGGCATCTATTGGTTTAATAGGGATAAGTAATGATAGATAGATAGATCTAAGGAAGTTCTAACACACTCAACCCAAAACAAACTAGTTCAATCAAACATTAATCAAGCGACCATTCACTTAGCAACTTCTGAGTTTAACTCATTATAGAAGAAAACAACAAGTTCTCTTGAAACAAGCAACCTAGTATAGTCACACCACATAGGTTGGTATGATCCGTACGCTAACACGATCGATAACGCGACCATGATAGTTGGTAGGCAATCTAATGTCTCATGGGTCGTACTATGATAACATCGGTGGGAGCTCTCTTTTGAGTTGGGAAATCATCGGTGAAGTGTCCTATCTTCCGACAGTGATGGCAAAACACTTTTGTCATGTCTCGAGTCCTTTTCCTTGAAGGGTTGGTCTGGTTTTCTTGAAGTTCCTTCTCTAGGCATTCATTGATATTGTGTCCTTCTTTCTTGCATTTGAAGCAGGTGATATGGCTAAGGTTTTCTTCTATCTTCCCGAGAGCTTGATACATTCCATCCTTGACTTGTTCTTTCACTTGTTGCACTATGAAGTCGAGGTCGCATTGAGCAGGATTGTGGTTGGTTCCTTCACATAGGAAACAAGTGACTTGAGATGTGGGGCATTCTTCAATTGGATGGTTGGAATCACAGTAGGGACATTGATCTCGATGTTCCTTAGAGGTGTGGCCTACTTCTCCATATATTTTGCAAGCTCGAGGACTTGTCGCAACTTGTATTTTGAACTTCTTGTTGACATGATCCATCTTTAAGGTCCTCAGAGAAAGCAAAAGGCTAGTTTCTACATGTTTGAAGGAGAAGAGATTCAGTAAAGAATGATCAAGGTATACGAGAAAAATCTACGAAGTATAAAATTATAAGTTCATTCCTAATAAGGGGTTTGTCCAATTCCTAGGGTTACGAACCTACAGGCAACACAATGCTCTGGTACCATATGTAAAGACCCAAACCCAGCTTGGTTCGAATCCCTATGACTATAGTGCTAGTCCCTGGATCGAATAGCTAGCACCCACAGTTTAAGATGTAATATCAAGATACAAAGGTCATATTACATCACATGATCCTAAATATGAATACTTTATTACAAACTCATAGCAATAGGCTATCTTATTACAAAGCAACAGAATACAAGTAAAGCATGGAGTCCTTCATCTTCATGTGCCACAGGTAAACATGTTGAGTGCAGACTCGTAACCCCTATCATCATTCCTCACTCATCAATAGAATAACTTGCAACATGATAGGTTGCAGCCACAAAGGGTTAATACATTGAATGTATTGGCAAGTGTCACTAGTTTGTGAATATAAGTTGGACTATCAGTACATGCATATTTGGCTAAGTAGAATTTAGGGTCATTTGCAGCAAGCAATATGGTTTTATCCTATGTTTGTAAAATACTTTTCATCTTTCAACAACTTTCTGAACTCCTTGGCAAACTCCAAGTTCTTCTAATCCCTTGTTGACACCATCAAGTTTTATTTTGAGAAATTGGAATGTCGAGATCTTCCATAGCTTCAAGCCTTAGTTGGTCAGAGTTGTCCGTAACGGGGACATGGCTAAGTACTTAGAATTTGATCTTCTACAGAAGGTGTACACTTTACCCACATGACACAATCTCGTCTTGACACCACCATGTGGCCGCTGGATTAGTACACACAATGATGGAGTACTGGCAGATTGAGAATGTGACAAATTCTTTCCAGAGAAGTCCTCCCAATACATAATGCTAGCACGTCTACCAGGCACCAATGCAAGGATATACTTCAAATACATAATTCTAGTTAACCTGAGCAGGTACCAATGCAAGGGTCTTCCAATTTGTAATTGACTAAGCCAGAGCCTATTTAGCATGTGGCTGTACACGGAAGCCACTATACGAGAAACGTGTCCAATTTCTAAGTTCCTGGGTGGTATTCTTCTAGTGCACACATGAAAGAGGTAGCCATAAATATGGTTACCTTTGTTGCCACCTTATTACGACTGAGTATCCACGTTCCACCCAGGTCATTCATTTTGTACTTGTTTTATTATATAAAACATATATTTTCCAATAGTTAATCATAACATGATATATTCCACCCCGAATCTATAGCAGAGATAAGCATACCAAAACTACGATGTTTTCACTAAGTACGGTACAAAGGATATCCTAAATAGGACATAGCATAACATAGTAACATCGTAACATCGTAGTCCTATCATGCATACTAGAAAATTTCACTAAGTGTAATGAAAATAGTAGGACATGGATGATAGTGCCACTTTCCTTAGTAGTTGGTCGTGTTGGTACACTCTTTGCAGTAACACAATTGACAATTTACACAATCTATCAAACAAAACAACCAAGACAAAAGATGCACAAAATCAACACTAATGGCAATACAAAAATCATGCAAAATATGCAAGCATGTAATATGGAAATTTTTATTGTACAAATTGTTATAACAAGGTTCTGGACATTACTAAGTGCTTTCTGAATATTTTATATTTGCAAGATTAAAAATGCAACCATTAGTGCAATTATAACAATTAGCAATATTTTCTAACACTCGGAAAGGCCATTCTCACTAAATAATTGCCATAGTATTATTTATACTGAACTAAATTTATATTTTTGTCCTACTGGACAAAGGGTTCAATTTACAATCCATAGCAAAATGATTCACCCAAAAATAAATTATAGAACAATTTTTATAGCCAATTTACTCTACAAATGGTTCTGCAGAAACAATAGCTTTAACAGAATCAAAAGTACCAAATTATTGTCCTGTTGTGTTCTCCTCATTTTGTTGAATCCGTAGACATAAAGTTTGTAATTTTCCGATCAGCGGTTAGAAAGTTATGAATTTTTCAAGTTTGACAATGTTCTTATGTCTAGAAGTCCGAAAATAGAATAATAGATGACGAGTGGCAGCTTTGTATTGGTCGATACCCCTTCGTTAAGTGATCTATTGGTGGCCCTTAGATTAAGATCAAATGGATCAGGAAGCCTCATTAGAAAGATCGCCGGAATGGCGGGCACGGGCTTGGCGTTGCCATTCTCGTAGCTAGGAACGTATTCGGAGGTTAAGAAGACGTGGATGGCGTAGAGGACATCGAGGCGGTGGTCGTGAATGTGATGAATATATTTTTCGTCCAGTGGCGGCGGAAATCCACGGCTGGAGTGACGTACGATGTCATCGCGGTCAACTGCCACAAGAAGGTGAACCATGATATCCTGGAGATAGGCAACATCGAGAACAGTCGTCTGGTAGTAGGAATCGACGAGGGGCTTACCTAAAGTGACACAATCCAGCGATGAACTCCAGTTTTAGTCTGATCTTGGCATGGTCGGTATGTGATCTACATAGCTCCTCTAGAGAAAGTCTGAGAACAAAAATGATGGAGGGGAAAGAGGGGAAGATGATGCTTTCTTCAGTTCGCCCTTATATAGGCTGTGGAGGGAGATCGGGAGACGTATGCCGGCCGGTGGCATTCGGTTCACGAGTTTGATTTGGACAATTAACTCGATGAAGTGGATAATTAGTGGCCTGAACGGAAGCTTCACTGGATCCTGAATAATTTTCGTGTTTCTGGTGAGCTGAAAAATCTACTAGAATTGATGGGGAGAGGAGAAGAGGTACAACCATGGACGCCGTAGCTTCGGTATGCCTAAATGACGAGATGGAAGAAGATCCACCGGGATGTTCGATTTGGCTTAATGGGCCAGAGAAATGCGGCCCAAGATGTAAAGAGAGAAAAAAATAAAAGAGAGGGAAGATGCCATGGTGGGCTGCCTAGCTATGCCGGGGTTGTACAGGTATGTTTTTTCTCTTTTTTTTCTTCTTTATATTTTGTAAATCAATGATTAGAGATTTATACTTGCCAATTTATGAAAATCCGAGTTAAACTTCAGTACAATAAAATACTTATAATGGGCATATAAATTATACAATTTGCACCCACGTTTAAATTTTTTTAAAAATCATTCCTTTATAGGTGATATATCTAAATCATTTCCAACATATTAATTTGAGGAAGTCATTTTATCCTCTTCTCTTTTATTTTATTTCATATATGGAAATGATCTTAATATATTAAAAACAAAAATGCAACAAGACTCAATAAAACCCGAAATAAATATTTTTCCAACATGTTTATTATTATTGGGAAAATCATATTATTCCCTCTCTTAAATAATTTAAACATGTCTTGGACAAATATTCAAATGCAACAAGATCGAATACCGAAGTTGGATTTGCTCAAAATCTTTCAAACCAAGATTTATAATTTGGATAGTCAAATTTATCCATTCTTTAATATATCAATCAAGGTTTGGGAAAATTTTAAGACAGTCCATAAAAGTTCTAAATCCTTCTGAATTCCATCCAAGTCAATGTGAAATATGCAACACTTATTCCATAAGTTATTTTATTTAATATTCCAAAATTTGGAAAATTTTGGGATGTTAGAGAAAAGAACACACATGCAATGACCCTAGGTGTGGTTCATGAAAAGAATACACATCCAATGACACTAGTGGATTCTTATGTGGTTTGTGAAAAGAACACACATGCAATGACTCTGGTGGATCCACATGTAGTTTGTGAAAAGAACACACATGCAATGACAATGGTGGATCAATGGGGTTTGTGAAAATAATAGACATGCAATGACTCTGGTGGATCCATATGTGGTTTGCGAGAAGAACACACATGCAATGACACTAGGTGTGGTTCATGAAAAGAACACACATCTAATGACACTGGTGGATCCTTATGTGGTCTGTGGAAAGAACAGACATGCAATGACACTAGCGGTGGTTTGTGAAAAGATAAGGCATGCAATCACACTGGTGGATCCATATGTGGTTTGTGAGAAGAACACACATCCAATGACTCTAGTTGTGGTTTTTGAAAAGAATAGACATGCAATCACACTGGTGGATCAGTATGTGGTTTGTTAGAAGAACACACATCCAATGACTCTAGTTGTGGTTTGTGAGAAGAACACACATGCAATGACACTGGTGGATCCATATGTGGTTTGTGAGAAGAATACACATGTAATGACACTGGTGGATCCATATGTGGTTTGTGAGAAGAACACACATGCAATGACACTAGGTGTGGTTCATGAAAAGAACACACATCCAATGACACCGGTGGTTCCTTATGTGGTTTGTGAAAAGAACACACATGCAATGACTCTGGTGGATAGACATGTGGTTTGTGAAAATAACACACATTTCAATGACATTGGTGGTTCCATATGTACTTTGTGAAAAGAACACATATTTCAATGACTCTGGTGGATCCATATGTCATTTGTGAGAAGAACACACATGCAAAGACACTAGGTGTGGTTCATGAAAAGAACAGACATGCAACGACACTGATGGATCCTTATGTGGTTTTTGAAAAGAACACACATGCAATGACTCTGGTGGATCCACATGTGGTTCGTGAAAAGAACACACATGCAATGACACTGGTGGATCCATGTGCTTTGTGAAAATAATAGACATGCAATGAACTCTGGTGGATCCATATGTGGTTTGTGAGAAGAACACACATGAAATGACACTGGTGTGGTTCATGAAAAGAACACACATCCAATGGCACTAGTGGATCCTTATGTAGTCTGTGGAAAGAACAGACATGCAATCACACTGGCTGTGGTTTGTGAAAAGTACAAACATACAATGACTCTGATGGATCCATATGTGGTTTATGAGAAGAACACACATGCAATGACTCTAGTTGTGGTTAATGAAAAGAACACACTTGCAATGACTTTGGTGGATCGATGTGGTTCATGAAAATAACACACATGCAATGACTCTAGCTATGGTTCATGAAAAGAACACACATGCAACGACACTGGTGGATCCATATGTGGTTTGTGAAAAGAACAGACATGCAATCAACTCAGGTTGATCCGTATGTGGTTTGTGAGAAGAACACACATGCAATGACACTGGTGGATCAATATGTGGTTTGTGAAAAGAACACACATGCAATGACAGTTTTGGATCCATATATGGTTTATGAGAAGAACGCACATGCAATGACTCTAGCTATGGTTAATGAAAAGAAGACACATACAATGACACTGGTGGATCCATAGGTGGTTTGTGAAAAGAACAAACATGCAATGAACTTTGGTGCATCCATATGTGGTTTGTGAAAAGAACACACATGCAATGACACTGGTGGATCCATATGTGGTTTGTGAAAGAACACACATGCAATGACACTATGTGAGGTTCATGAAAAGAACACACTTCCAATGACACTAGTGGATCCTTATGTGGTTTGTGAAAAGAACACACATGCAATGACTCTGGTGGATCCACATGTGGTTTTTGAAAAGAACACACATGCAATGACACTGGTGGATCCATACATGGTTTGTGAAAAGAACCCACATGCAATGGCACTGGTGGATCCATATGTGGTTTGCGAGAAGAACACACATGCAATGATACTAGGTGTGGTTCATTAAAAGAACATACATCCAATGACACCGGTGGATCCTTATGTGGTCTATGGAAAGAACACACATGCAATGATACTAGGTGTGGTTCATTAAAAGAACATACATCCAATGACACTGGTGGATCCTTATGTGGTCTATGGAAAGAACAGACATGCAATGACACTAGCTATGGTTTGCGAAAAGAACAGACATGCAATCACACTGGTGGATCCATATGTGGTTTGTGAGAAGAACACACATGCAATGACACTGGGTGTGGTTCATGAAAAGAACACACATGCAACGACACTGATGGATCCTTATGTGGTTTGGGAAAAGAACACACATGCAATGACTCTGGGTGTGGTTCCTGAAAAGAACACACATCCAATGACACCGGTGGATCCTTATGTGGTTTGTGAATAGAACACACATGCAATGACTCTGGTGGATCCATATGTGGTTTGTGAAAAGAACACACGTGCAATGACTCTGGTGGATCCACATGTGGTTTGTGAAAATAACACACATTTCAATGACACTGGTGGATCCATATGTGGTTTGTGAAAAGAACATACATTTCAATGACTCTGGTGGATCCATATGTGGTTTGTGATAAGAACACACATGCAATGACTCTAGCTGTTGTTAATGAAAAGAATAGAGATGCAATGACTCTAGCGGTGGTTTATTGAAAGAACTCACATGCAATGACTCTGGTGGATCCATATCTGGTTTGTGAAAGAACAGACATTCAATGACACTGGTGGATCCATATGTGGTTCATGAAAAGAACACACATGCAATGACACTGGTGGATCAACATGTGGTTTATGAAAAGAACACACATGGAATAACACTGGTGTATCCATGTGGTTTATGACAATAACAGACATGCAATGAACTCTAGTGGATCCATGTGGTTTATGAGAAGAACACACATCCAATGAACTCTAGTGGATCTATCTTGGCATAATTTGATGTATGCCACAATGTATTTCATTGTACAAGACACTCTCTTTCCATTTTTATACTACTCAATTTTGCCCTTGGTTTTTTCATACTACTCAGTTTTGCCCCCTCTCTCTTCCCTTCGTAGAAGCCCAAACCTGTGCTCACTCTATCTCCTACGCCCTGATTGGTTGTCACAGTTGTCACGCGGATTGTGCGCACCAACCGTTGATTCTGTGTGATCCAACGAGGATCGTTGCAGACGTCATGCCCTACATAGTACAACGTGAGACAACACAGACGTCTCCCTCAACGAGACTTCTATAAGAAGGAACATGAAGCCATCCATGGAAAAAGTCATCGACTGGTCATGTCATGTTTAATCAAGTCTGAAAAGCCTACTACTACTACTACTACTACTACTACTACTACTACTACTACTACTACTACTACGCCACAACACATGCGTCATTGAGTGCACGGTCGTCGACAGGCAGCTGCAATTTATTGCCACTTGATTTTAATAAGACATATCCAATTTTTTACGCAGCGCCTCTCAATCTCACTTCCAACTGGGCCACACCGTAAGAAACTTCCACACGCTAGCTGGAGGCCGAAGAGCTGAGCTCGATGAGACCTAACGTCTCTGCCTTCATCGAGTCACTCGCAGTCATCGACACATCCCTCTACCCGATCTAGCACAACCCCACAAATCTCGCTGTACAGCCACCTACCTTTCCCTCTACATTTCCCCTTTTAATTATCGCCAATTTTATGGCTGTGTCAACCTCCGTACATACAAATTGTGTATGCGCCCTTTGCATGCGGCTCAATACAGAAGTGCCATGCATGGCCTGGGAAAAAAACGTGACGTACCATGTGCGTGTCGCGGTGTACGGTGCAGTAGCCTGCGAGGTGCGTTGCATGGTGGTGCAATGAAACGTTCCTTGCTTCCATTCACCTTAACTATAGAGCCCCTCTCCACACACCCACTCTCACTCTCGCTCACTCTCCTCACGCCACCCTCTCCACTTTGCCACCAGCATCTGCAAACTCTCGAGAAAACCCCGTCCATGTCAGCGATGGCGGAGGAGGATACGGTGGCCATCGTCGCCTCCGAGGCCGCCGGTGAGGAGGCCCCCATCTCCTCGCTGGTCCCCTTCGACACGTTGAAAGCAGCCTCCGTACCCATCCAGGCCCCTGTCGAGGCATCGATGGCAGCCACCATTCCCGTCCAGCCCCTCGTCCCCGCTACCGACATAGCCGCTAGCGAGGAGCCCCCCACCGGCGAGGAGGCTCTCGCCGGTCACAAGTAGATCCAGCTTTTCAGGGACCTCTACAATCTAGATGACTACATCGCTCCGGTGAACTCCTACGACACCGACATCGATGACCCATGGTCGGAGGTAACTAGGGTTTGCTCCCCTTCCTTGGTTCTTCTACCGTTCCCATCGTTTGATGCTAGATCTTGGTTTATTAGGATTCGCTTGTTTGCATTTTGATTACTCGATCTTCTTACATCATCTACTCCCCCATTTTCCTTTTCTTCCAATAGGTTTACTGTAACATCCCAATTTCAGCAACCCTGATTAGTTGTCCAGAATGCAAAAATCAGGGGGAACAAAACCTTTTTCTGGTTTAATGATGAAGTGTTTGCATGTTGTTTGAATATGGTTATGCTTATGAATGTGCATTGGTAGATATACTCCTTACCTCAACATCTGTTGTCAAAAAGCTATTTAACAAAACTATCCTGGCTCATTTTATATATTCTCAAATGTTCTAGCATTTAAAAACATGAGCCAACATGCTTATGTAACCAAAACTATTTTAGTAGCTTCTATTGACAAAACTATGGAGTGATATATAATATAATCTCCTTATGTTTTCAAGACATAACCCCCAACTACCACTACCTCTAGGATTCTCAAAACCTTATATAAGCCCTTTGAATTCTACTCTTGGTAGGGATACCAAGGACCTTACCATGTTCAAATCCAACCTATTCAAAATACCGATCCTTACCTCAAGCTAAGCTTGATGGTAACCCCAGTAGTAGTTGGTTTGTTTGTAAGATGAGTTACCTTGATCTGCTGTTTGACTTGATTTCTTAGAAGTAGTATGAGCTACTCTAGGACCTCACCACTATTATCAAGCTGTCTCCAAATCACCAAACCCTAAGCAAGAATACACACCTGGATCTAATCTCTAGATACTAGGTGATCATCTAAAACCCTTAACTAGATCAGCTCTGAAGTGATCTAAATCTAGAAGCTTCCAAGTCAATGAAGACCACTATCAAGCAAGGATCCTTCCTACTCAATACACGCTTCATCATCACCCACTTGATGATGCTTTGGTACATTGCAACCCATCAAAATCATCACCACCCATATTCTAGTCAAAAACCCGAAGTCTGCCAAATTTGGCTAATTCTGGAAATCTGTTTCCATCATCACCTATTTGAATGTCTCCCTTTCTCAACCCTTGTGCATTATTGGTAATTCACTTGAACCATATTGTAAATCATCATAAGGATTACCAAGGCCCACTCTTGCCCTTGGTTAGAGCATCCTCCAACCCACTTGTTCTTGATGGTTTTGCAGGCAAGAAAATAAATATTCCTACAAACCTAGTCAACATGCCTACTTTGATAGAAGCTCACACCACCATCCAACCTTCTATGGACAAAATCTTTGCACGGTTGTGTTCTAATCATATAGGTCTATCAATATCTACTTCACTTGTTCCAAGTGGATCTTTGTGCTTCTTAAACCCACATGGTTTTTAAGGCATCATGACTCATCTGGCATGGCAGCCTTATTTTCAACAAAGTTTGCAATCACATCCAGACCACCTCAAATGTAACCAATCCAAACTACTTATGCAATGAACATCTATATAACTTGGTCTAAGTATCCATCTATACCTTGCATCAAATTGAGCTCTGAGCTCCAAGATCCAACAAGGTTTTGGTGGTATAAAAATAACATCACCCTAGATCCACAACTCCTTGTTTTCCATCTAATTCAAGTTGGATCTCCAATTCCCAAGGTTGCAAATGCTTGCTACACCTTGTCTACATCATCTACCTTGATCATCAGGATTTATCAAATATTATCCATAATTATTATGGCTCCAAATCTAATTAATCTTTTTAATAGTCAAAATATCCAAAACTCCTTTCCCAAAGGAAAGTTTGGTTTTTACCAAAACACTTCCCCAACTCTAAGCACTTTTGAGGCCCATATATCATACCCTATCTCCCCCCTTCAAAAATAAATAGTTTTGAAGAGCTTTATTATTTATTTTTGCCTATTTTCTTAAATGGTAGAAATGGAATAATAATAGTTATCAATACTTTTAAGCCTCAATAAATCTTGGGAAAATTCCCCTAAGTGTGTATTCACATTTGGGACCATCTCACATAAAAAACAAACTAGGTCCAATGTAAATGTATCAAATGAGATACTAGAAACTACTTCTGCACTTTTTGAATAATTGATAAAAAATGCACTAAAAATCATCTGAAAAATCTCAATAAATTCCTGGAGGTGTGTCCTGACCTCACCTACCTCCCAACATCTTTACCTCATGTTACGAAGATCAAGATTTGAGACTTCCTTGATGATCATTAAGAATGACAAAGTGGGATATATGACAACCTTGCACAAATACTCCATCAACCCTCATCCAAACTTGCTCTCCACTACTCCTCAGCACCAGGACACTCCCCTGGTCGAGCTACTGTACATATGCACTGTAGCAGCACCTTTCCTTCTTGTCCTTTGTGCTTGGATTTTAAGGAGACCATGGACATGTCTTGTCTCCACTCTTTCTTATTCAATACAGCAGCCACCTCTAGCCTTCTCTGTCTCTCAGCACGACCAGGACCCTTCCTCACCTCCCTCCACCGCCCATCCTAGCCAATGGGAGAGCCCTGGACCAAACCCTAGCCTAGAATAAGCTTAGTCCACCATGAACCCATCTACCCTAAATAAAAAGGGCCAGAGGCCACCCTGTGCCTCCCCTGCCCCTCATTTGCTTCCTATCAATCCCACCTGCCTCCCCCAGGCACCCCCTCTTCCTCCCTTGCCCTATCCTGCATGAGAGGAGAGAAGGAAGGCCTTTCGGCCATTGCCAAACTCAAGCTCGAGGTCGCCTTTTCCCTACTTCTCCTCTCTTGCATGTGTTCTAGTTGAGTTTACCTACCTTTGACCTACCTCCCCTTACTCCTCCCTCCGTTGTAGGAACCCTGGAGCCGTCGCCATCGAGCACGGCCGAGAGGAACCTCTCCGACGAAGCTCCCTCCTCCCGAGTCCTCTACAACGGTAACCACACACCTCCTACCTTCCCCAGGGCACTAACACCGTCTCTAATGTCGCCCTTCCCGCAGGCATGCACCTCAGGCCCGCACTCTGGTGAGCCCCCAAAGCCACGTCGTGGCTATTCTCACGCGAGCCACATCCCGGAAGCAAATGGCACCGTGTCACCCATCCCCGTCATCACCGTCATCGCCCGTGTCTCCCCGTCGCCTCCCCGGCCGCCCCCGAGCCCTCAGGTAAGCGCCCCATCCTCCTCTGACGACCTAGGGTTCCGCCGCTGCCGCGGTGGTATTCCCCAGAGGGAGATGAACCCGCACCGTCGATCCCTCTTTTCGGCAACGGCCCAGATCTTCCCGTACCGGTTCGGCCTCCCCTGGTCACTGACCACTGGGTCACGCATGTTGGGTTCGAAACCGCCTCCTCCCGCGCGTGTTGCCGCCCGGGTGGGCCTTTTCCTGTCACCCAGCCCAGCTAGGGTTAAAAATCAGCCCAAAGCTGCCCTTGTATTTTCTTTTTCTCCAGCTCTGAAAAGTAGTGGTTTGGTTTAATTCAATATAAATTTAGAAACCAACCTGAAATGGCAAGATCTAATTTTTTCAATAGTACCTATACATATTCTCTAACATGCAGAGCCATCCACGTGACTAAATTAATATTCGTTAAATTTTGAGATTTAATCTACCAACATGTATCTATTGCAATAAATAAATAACTCAGTAAGATTTACTTAACTAAATGGAATGAATCAAATTTACTCTGATAGGTATTTGAAATACCCATCTAGGGAAATTTGTCTCATTCTAAGTTGAACTATAGTTTGACTGCAGGAAACATAATAAAAACAGCCTATTTCTGTCTTTAAGAAATTCTCTAGGTCAAACCAAATTGGGTATGGACCTGATTCCAACTCCCAGTACACCTGCATACCAGTATCTATCAAACCCCAGGAGTTCATAATTTTCTAAGCCCCTGTGGATTTATCATGAATTAATATGTCCTGGGCTTAGTGAATTCACTAGATAAATCACTACAGTTGCTCTGCAACTCCAAAAAGGTTGACTCCAATTTCTACGGAAAGTTATTCTAAATACATACCATGTTCCCTTGGAATAAACTCAAAAGCCTCTGTATACTTAATCTGGTGAAAACCACAAAATAGTTCCTGAGGGCATTCTGGTAATTATTTTGACTTGATTCCAATTCTCAGTGAACAAGTACATTAAGACTTACCTAACCACCAAAGGAAATAATTTTTGGAGCTCCAAAACTTTTCTAGTGATTTACTCCCTAAAACTAGAAGTTAATTCACTAGGAAAATCATAACTATTTAAAGAAAAGTGATAAAATAGTGAAACCACTTTTGTGGGTTTCATTTTATCAAAATCTACCTGTAGGTATCATTTTTATACAATGGTATCATAAAGAATATGTATTTGGTCCAAAACCTCCTCTTAGGTAGTTCCTCGACAATAAACCCTAAGGGGTGTTCATTCCCTTCTCCAAGGCCATCTCAACCTCCTAAATCCAATCCTTTCTAAAAACTACTGAACCTTAATTGGATATTATTCAATTGCTTGTTTGCTGAGTGGTATTGGTGATTGTATGCCTTGTATTGATTGTGCCCTTTTGTTTGTTTGCATGTGTTCCCTTTCGACGATAGTTGCGATTATATCGAAGAGTAGAAAAAGATGGGTTTTATTGGGTATTATGGTTTTCCAGGAAGAAGTCCAGGGAAAATTATGCCATATTGCTGATCTCAGGAAAGCCACCTTCTTGCTCATAAGCCTGGTCCTACTGTTTTACTTATGCATGTTTTATCTTCTGTTTATTTAAAAATTACATTGTTTTACTATATGTTGATGTATATATGGTAGTGGTTTGGCTCCTCCGAACTATTACACTTTTGTACTATTAAGTACAAACCCCTGGGTGATACCTATTTGTCCGTAGTGGAATAGATGGTGTATTACACCATACCCCTTTGGACACCCATGTTTTAGCCAAAGCAAAAACTACAGGATAGGAAGACCCCGGAAAAAGGTTTTACCAAATGTTTCTGATAAAACCTTGGTGAGGTGGGACCTCCCAAGAGATGTTGAGAAAGAAAAAGGTTTTGTTTGACAAAATGCTGAAGGAAAGATGGAGGAAAAAGGTTTACGAAAACGCACCCGGTTCTTTACAGTTTAGCTATAACAACTTAACCCGTGCAACCACATTACTCTGGAATGGGACAGGGCTAGATTTGATGGTTGTTTATTCTGGTATAAGCTGCCTCGTAACTACTACAGGGGATCGCGATCCCTGGAGGGTGGGCCTCCTCTAGACAAACAGTCCATGTGGGACATCGACCGGGAGAAGGAACGAAGGGTTTACAGACCTCCACGCGTTACTATGAGCCCCTCATTGAAAGCGCCCACTGTGTAAAGTGTAAAATGCGCTCCTATTCGTCCTTGGTACCCGTCGTCCCGGTTTTGAGGGGAATAACACTCATAGGGTAGGCACTTATACTGTAGTGGGAATCCGGAGAGTCTTGATCGGTTACTCGACCCACGATCGGTGTAGATCAGGGTAGTGTACATGGATGGTGTGGGTAAAGTGTACAACCTCTGCAGACTGTAAATCTATTCGAATAGCCATGTCCGCGGTCATGGACGGGTTGGACAAACTTCTGTAGAGCGGTGCTGGTTTTGTTTTCAAAAAGTATTTCTGAAAAGAAATGGTAATGGAAATGTTTTGACCATGGGATGGTCGTAAAGGAGAAAGGTTTTTGAGCATGGGATGGTCGGAAGGAGGAGAAAGGAGTTTGGTCGTGGGACGACCTGAGGACAGGAACAAATGGGTACCCCAATCCTAGTGTTTACAAAACTTTTCAAAAGGTTTCCAAAATGGTTTACAAAAGTTTTCAACAAAGATATGTAGATGCTATATCTACAAGATAAACTATTTGAGAAAAGAACCTCTCTTGGAGCCCTCCTACTACCACAGCCATAATGCATATCCTCTTGTTATTATTGTTATCTTAAGGTGGTTTGCGAGTACATTCAAAGTACTCACTGGCATTGCCCCTGGCTATTAAATTAGTCAGATATCAGGAAGAGGATGAAGTTGATGGCTAAGCGAGCTAGGACGTTCTCCCAGTCAGTTGCCTGTAGGTTAAGGCATGGCTCGGGCTCTACGCTTGATGAAGTTCCACTGATGTTGATCGTTGTAGCCATAATGGCAGATAAGGTATGACAGGTATTCGTTATGTATTGGATGTTTACTTTGATACTGGTCGGTTATGTGCCACGACTAACTGATCATGGGATCGTGGTTGTACGCATAATAGGGATTCTCGGAGGATTAATCCAGGGGCCCCACATTTATGGTAGCAACGTCTACAACGATAACGAGTCTAGGAAGACCAAGACTCGTCGGGTGCTGAGGAAGCTGCAGGCCGACCAGTACGACGCCTTCTTCACTGGCGGCGTCTACAGTTGCCCCTTCTGCAGGACGAGTCTCGTCAGCACCGACTTCAACTGTGTTGTGATGCATGTAGAGGGCCCGAGCTCCGGCACCCCCAATGGCGACCAGACCGTGAACGTCAACGCCTACATCACTGAACACCAGGCTCTCGGTATTCACCTCCGAAACCTCCAGCGGGTGGCCATTGAAGAGGGTCGCATGCCTCCAATCAAGCCCAATGCCCCCAAGATCAAGGGACTGGGCATCAAGAAGTGTAGGAAGCCCCAGAGTGAGGAGGCGGAGGCGCAGGCGCATGCAAGGAGGGGTTGGACATGTCTGCTGCTGCTAAGTGATGTCTACACACTTCTATTCTTGTAGACAGTTGTTGGGGCTCCAAGTGCAGAGGTATGTAGAACAGCAGCAAGTTTTCCCTTAAGTGGATCACCCAAGGTTTATCGAACTCAGGGAGGAAGTGGTCAAAGGTATCCCCTCTCAAGCAACCCTGCAATCAAGATACAAGAAGTCTCTTGTGTCCCCAACACACCCAATACACTTATCAGGTGTATAGGTGCACTAGTTCGGTGAAGAGATAGTGAAATACAAGTGGTATGAATAAAAGACAACGGTGCTAGAAAATAGCTTGCTGGTGTGTGGTTGACGTGGGAAAAGACTAAAGGCAAACTGAAATAAAGATGGAAGCAAGCAAACATGTAACATATCTAATTTGAAACGGTGTATCAATGCTTAGAAACAAGGCCTAGGGATCATACTTTCACTAGTGAACACTCGCATATAAATATCTTCTCTTTATGATACTACTCATAACTACTCTCCGGTTGGACACTCTAATCGATTGTAGGGCTATAACAACACACCTCAAAGTAAGCCTTTCCCATCTAGATAACCCCACACTATCACCTTGAGCACTAGATGGTTTCAACAAACACCACAATTTCATAGAAACATCCAACTCCAAATATAACTCATAACAAGTATTTATAATCTCTAGCCTAAGTGCCACCATGGTGTGCACGCTGTCACTTTCACACACATGGGGAGAGCAGAGATCTATTAAAGCACTTGATTAGCAAGGTAGATCTATAGATTACAAGCTCATGATCACAATATGATCATGCATAGAGAGATAGAGAGATGAACACATAGCTACCGGTAGAACCCTTAGCATCGAGGAAGAAATACTCCCTCATCATCATGGGAATCAGCAACGGCGATGGAGATGGTGGTGGAGATCGATGGAGATGGCTCCGGGGGCACATCCCTGTCCCGGCAGGGTGCCCACACCACCCCCTGGCGCGGCCTGCCCTGGCCCGCGCCACCAGGTGGTGTGGCCAGCCCCTGGCCCCTCTCCGTCTCGTCTTCTGGCTTCGTGAGTCTTCCGGTAAAATATCGACTTTGGCTTTTGTCCCGTCCAATTCCAAGAATATTCATTTTCTGACTTCCTGGAACCAAAAACAGCAGAAAACAGGCAGTTGGCACTATGGCTCTTGTTAATAGGTTAGTCCAAGAAATCATATGAAAAGTACTCCACAGTATGGACAAAACATAAAAAGTAGATAAAACCAAACATGGAACATCAAAAATTATAGATATATTTGCAATGTATCAACATCCCCAAGCATAACTCCTCCTCGTCCTCGAGTAGGTAAGTGATAAAAAGAAAGAATAATTTTTGAGGTGACATGCACCATCACAAACTTGATCAAAGTATTTGTAAAACATTCAAAGCTACATAACATGAAAGATAAAGTTCTAACAATAAGACATAGCAACTATGTTGCAACATGAAAGGGTACAAACAAAATATTCATGAATAACAATGCTTTGCAAGACGTTAGTTTGTTTCACATAAAGAAAACATAGCATAGTGTCATTCAACTTGTCCCTAATGGAGTAGAAAACATAAATGCATAGGACACCTTCAAAGTTCATAAGAGTGACTAGATACAAATAGTTTAAAACAAGCAATCTCAAAGTCATGCATCAATCAACAAGTCTTGGGACAATGCACATAGAACTAAGAATGGTCACTATGCTCTCAAAGTAGGTGCTTAAACATAGAAGGCGGAGAGTCCACATAAATGTAAAAGAAAGGCCTTCATAGAAGGAAGCAGAGATTCAAGTTTCATAAAGAGCTTCCAAAAATTATGGTACTTAATAGCTTTCAGATCCCATTGCCCCTATCATAAGCATCTTTAAGGTGATTAAGGTTAAAGTGACACAACTAAAAGGATATGCTTCACAAGTTATAAGCTGAAATCTCATGCCCCTTACTTACGAAGACTGAACCTCATGCTACTCAACTTTAGTCACGAGTAAGCTCTTGTCATTGTAAGTACATATGTATCATAAAGAACCGCCAACGGGGTAACCCTTGCACATGATACAGGAGCTATCCCACAATCAAAATGACAAGGCAAGCATACAATGAGCATCTCAGCGATCTTTTTATTTGCTATTTGCATAGGTTTTTATTGAGGATGCTTCATAGAGTGCTCATTATGGTGATGCTGCAAGTTTCCACCATGATTAGGCATGGCTTAGGCTAGCGGCCCAGGCGTTTCTCTAACACACCTACAAACTCCATGATCATACAGGTTCCACTTTTATTTCACACCACCGGGATCCATAAGCAAAAGAACATGATATCAACGGGGTACAAAGTACAAGTGCAATGTTAAAAGCGTTCCCCATGATACATGGTTCTGCTAATTTCAACTTATAAAGCACAAGCATATACGCAACAAAGATGGACGCAATGGTTCAAGTTTATTAAGGGCAAGAAAAGTAAAGTGTGCCATCAAGTTCGTGAGAGCTTTAATCACTACTTTTCTCATAACAAGTTTAATTCGGAAGGTAGATAAAAACATGAATATACTTGGAATAACATATGCTAGTAGGTAGGTATGGTGGACTCTTTGGAATAACTTGGTTTAGGGAATTGGATGCATGAGTGGAACTCATACTTGGTTACAGAGGCTAGCAAAAGACTAGGAGCGACAAACTAAGAGAGAAATAATGGCCATAATCATGCAGAGCGACAAAACATCATTGATAAAAGCATAAACTGATAGTACAATTTGAAAGCTAAAGGACCATAAATGCTATGGTGACTTGGGATAGTTATAACATGGTGTGAGCATGCGCCAAGTCAACCCAAATAAAGCATCAAAGGAGAATACCACAATATTATGCTTTAATATGCTAAAACAACGCATGATTCATCCAAGGCACATTAAGCAATCTCAATTGTTTATAACAGGCCATGCTACAGCAAAGAATACTAAGCATAAAGCCAAAACAATACCAAGCATGGCATGACAAAGCATAGGCCACAGACAAAAACAAGCTCTCTTTACCACTTAAGCATGAGCTTTCCTACTCTTTTCCAATCCAAACCAAACTATTTGAAAACCAATGTATGAAAGAGGGGGTCCAACCAATTTATTCAGCAAAACCAGCTTCCCCAAGCTTAGACTTTTCCATAGCATTAGCAATAATGGTGTCCAAAGAATTCATACTAACAACATTGCTATTAGCATGCAAATAAAGTTCCATAGGTTTTTTAATTTTCTCTTCAAACACTTCATGTCCTAACTCAAGATAAATACTATAAAGCTCTCTAATTTTTTGTGTTTTCCATTAAGCCTAACTAGTGAAAACAAGAAACAAAAAGTGAAAACTGCAGAATCTAAAGGAAATAACTTCGAGCACTCACACTGGAGGATGTGAGTACCTTTTACCTTACCTCCCCGACAACGGCGCCAGAAAAAAGCTTGATGTCTACGCACTTATATTCTTGTAGACAGTTGTTGGGCCTCCAAGTGCCGAGGTTTGTAGAACAGCAGCAAGTTTTCCCTTAAGTGGATCACCCAAGGTTTATTGAACTCAAGGAGGAAGTGGTCCAAGGTATCCCCTCTCAAGCAACCGTGCAATCAAGATACAAGAAGTCTCTTGTGTCCCCAACATACCCAATACACTTGTCAGGTGTATAGGTGCACTAGTTCGGCGAAGAGATAGTGAAATACAAGTGGTATGAATAAAAGACAACGGTGCTAGAAAATATCTTGCTGGCGTGTGGTTGACGTGGGAAAAGACTAAAGGCAAATTGAAATAAAGATGGAAGCAAGCAAACATGTAACATATCTCATTGCAAACGGTGTATCAATGCTTAGAAACAAGGCCTAGGGATCATACTTTCACTAGTGAACACTCTCATATAAATATCTTCCCTTTATGATACTACTCTTAACTACTCTCCGGTTGGACACTCTAATCGATGGTAGGGCTATAACAGCACACCTCAAAGTAAGCCTTTCCAATCTAGATAACCCCACACTGTCACAAGTATTTGTAATCTCTAGCCTAAGTGCCACCATGGTGTGCAAGCTGTCACTTTCACACACATGGGGAGAGCAGAGATATATTAAAGCACTTGAGTAGCAAGGTAGATCTATAGATTACGAGCTCATGACCTCAATATGATCATGCATAGAGAGAGAGATGAACACATAGCTACCGGTAGAACCCTTAGCCTCGAGGAAGAACTACTCCCTCATCATCATGGGAATCAGCAATGGCGATGGAGATGGTGGTGGAGATCGATGGAGATGGCTTGAGGGGAACTTCCCTGTCTCGACAGGGTGCCGGAACAGAGACTTTCTGTCCCCCAAATCTCCCCTTCGGTGGCGGCAGCGCTGCAGATCTTTTCGTGGCTGGAGGCTTGACTGTTTAGGGTTTATGCTTCGAGAGGCTTCTTATAGGCGAGAGGGGAGACCGAGGGGGTGCCGGAGGGGCCCACACCACCCCCTAGTGTGGCCAGCCCCTGGCCCCTCTCCGTCTCGTCTTCTGGCTCCGTGAGTCTTCCGGTAAAATATCGACTTTGGCTTTTGTCCCATTCAATTTCGAGAATATTCATTTTCTGACTTCCTGGAACGAAAAAACAGAAGAAAACAGGCAGTTGGCACTATTGCTGTTGTTAATAGGTTAGTCCAAGAAATCATATGAAAAGTACTCCAAAGTATGGACAAAACATAAGAAAGTAGATAAAACCAAGCAGGGAACATCAAAAATTATAGATACATTTGCAATGTATCACTAAGCAACTTCTTTTGATTTTCTATATTTTCCTTGCATCCTATTTCTGCAAGCAAGGAAGGGGTTGAATGCATCAAATCTCATTAAGCAACCTACTTTCTATCTCTATATCCTATTTAGCTGCGCACAACTATATCTACATTTGTTTTGTTTTCTGAATGAATGTATTCTGCCTGGTGTGATTTGCTTGTCTAGAGATGCTACCAGATCAGAGGCAAAAAGAGGTCCAAAAGGGAATGAATTATTGAAGAGAGAATCTTCTTTAGATTTGCTACCAATTTGGGCAAAATGAAACATATCTGTTTAGCGAGAGAGGAAAAAGGTACCATTTCAAACTGTCAGTTAACGAGCTACGATCTTGAAAAGTTACAAGACACATACAAAAACATAACACAAAGAAGTAAAATTTATTTTACTACTCTCACTTGAGGCGCTAGCCATCTTGACAAGCTAACTGAGTTCCACAAAATAGAAACATAACACAAAGGAGTAAAACTTAATTCACTTCTCATCAGACCACTTGAGGCGCTTGCCATCGTTCCTAGGCAACCAACTGCGATCATTCCAGGTGGATCTTACATTATTGGCACTCCATAGCTCACGAAATGCAATTTTTTCCCACCTGGGATCTGACTTGGCTTCCCTATCTTCAGCATCCTATAGCAAAATTAGCAGTGCATCACATGCCTGATTGTTGCCGCTAGAAGATGTTGCCTCTCTATTTCCTGCTTCAGCTACAGCCTCTCTGTCAGCTTCTTCAGCTTCAGCTGCAAGCTCTCTTTCAGCTTCTTATGCAGCCTCTCTATCAGCTGCTTCAGATGCAGCCATTTTCTTGGCATATGCAGCTTCAAACTCAGCTATTCTCCCCTCTTGCAAATAGGGCAAAACACGAGGTAACGTAGAAAGAAATGGATCTTCTTGTACAACTGGTAGGCCACGTAAGCATCTATGGCTGCATACTTCAGGTTTATATTAGACAATGGCCACTCCTCCCAGAAATCGTGCCTATCCGTAGGAAAATCTGCCTTCATTCTGTCGTACGACTCATCGAGGATTATAGTTGCGAGTGTAGTCATTCCATCCTTCCTCGAGCCCCCTATGATCTTGACAAGACTCTGAATATCGATCCAGTTGTGCACAGGAATTGTAATTCCCTCTTGATGAAATTTCAAAAAATCAGTTGTATTGTCCACAGTGCAGAAAACAATTCCTTTTTCTACAAGGAACTGGCGGCGCGCTGGAAAATTCTTGTCAGTCCTGAAAGTATGTAGTTTGTCATCACCAAAATTTGTAACTACAAATATTTTGTCAATGCAAGATGATCATCTGAATATAATTTTAAAAAGTGTATTAAATGCAAGATCAAGACTCTCAACATTGTCTTGTCATAATTTATTTGGTCCTAAATAAAATTTAGTAGTTGCAAGATGAGCAAATGGATAAAGAACAAGAGGAGAAAACCCTAAAAGCGGTTAACTACAGAGAGCAGATCTACAAACCGGAAGAAGTGGTAGACGAGGACGTGTTTCCTCATGGCTAGTTGAACGACAGCGACTTCACTCCCTTCATATGGGTCCTCCGAGGTGTACTCGAGGTCCAATCCCACAAACTTCTCCTCATCTTTCTCAAGCCAACCCTCATACATCCGCAGGACTCGCACCACTGTCTCCTCCTCGTTGGTGTAGACGAAGTCTATCTTCTTATTGTCATGGGTAGTGAAGCTTATCTCTAGAGTGCGACGACCTTCCATGGTGGAAAGGAGAAGATGGGAAGAAGACAGATGACAGGAAGAAGAAGAGTGGTTTCTGCGAGACAGGGGAACGGTGGAACCATCAATGCGTTTTTAAGGTAGTGGTTAACGATGGGGATGGAAGTCCAGAGGAGAGACGCGTGGCGGTGGCCGTTCCAGCTTCTGAGTAAACAAAAAATAATTATAATGACGATATATGTGCCCTGTTTTGTCACGTCAATACACTGGGTCGCTCGTGTTGTCCTATCCACTATGCCAGCGCTGAGAGCCTACGGGACAATGTCAACACCCGGTTTTTTAATCCTAGATGCCTGTTATGCCATACCTCGCAATCCCAGGATTACCATTTTTGTGAGACATAACAGATTGGATATCATAGTCCATCATCCATTACAAACCATAATAAGCTTTTACACAAATAAAGGATCTCATGATCCAGTCTTAATACAAACAAGCAGCGGAATAATAAGTGTAGTAGTGGGCTCCATCTTCAGTGTCATAGGCAATGCTGACGATAGGAGATGATCCTAGTTGTCGTAGTTGTCCTGCTGTCCATATTCCTGATAGTCCTCCTTATAGTCTGGCCACGGGAATAGCCAAGGACAAAGCCATGAGTACTCTTTAAGTACTCGCAAACTATCACAAACAAGTAAGGTAGTTCTATTAGGAAACTTAAGCTCTAGGTTTATTTGCAAAAAGCTAGATTTATCTTAAGCTGAGTTCAGAAGTAAAGAAAACTAATTTAATGTTCTAAATCACTTAAGTGGGAAACTAGTTTTCATATTCACAACCCTATTGTGGTCAAGTAAAAATCATAGTTCAATTCATAAGTCATTTTGAAAACATCTGACGACGGAATAGTATGGCCACTTCAACTGTCCATGACCGCGGGCGTGGCTATTCGAATAGTTTGCCACTCTGTAGAGATAGTACACTTTCACAACAAAATTCGATACATCCTTCAGGGATAACCTTGAATAAATCATACTTAGTATGCAGATAATAAATCATAACCTTTCAATTACACACCCTAGTATAGGCACCTCCCTTATGAGCTTGGCCTCCCAGCCATGGCCATCTGCCATCCTGGGTACTGCACAGGTGGATAAACATCAAGAGGTAGCCTCAACTCAAACCTCGCCCACGAGGGAACCCATACTAATGCATATAAACTTCCGGCTAAGCCTTAACCAATTAAGGTATTGTGGTTGTACGGTAAAAATTGGAATGGTATAGCATCCGAACCCAACCATCAGTTTTTGGTAAAAGGGCTAAGGCTCATGCCTCAACATTTTCATCATTAAACCATTTGTGTTTCTCAACGCATGTCAAAACATCTTAGTAGAATGACTCATCATTCTAAGGTTTTCATAATCATTTTCACCAAGTAGTGCCATCTAAAGTGATCAAGTTTTATGCTTAGCACTAGCCACTAAGGTTAAGAGTGTTCACTAAAGAGGGGTGCTAATCTTTAATCTCATGCCATAGAATGACATCTAAGTATAACTAGATAGGCCATGTTTTATACTCTTTATGCTATCTATACTAAAAGTAAAGAACTTTGGTAAAGTAAGAAAGTAAAGCTTGCAAGTAAAACTTGGGATGGTATAAATCAAAATATATATAACCCAAGCATGCAAAGGGGGGAGGTGGTCTAGATCTGGGTTAGGCGTAGAAAGGAAAAGAGGTTTAATTGGAGACCAAATGGTCGATGATCACTGTACCAAACAGTGCAACTAGTCTAGTGTTTATTCTATGCCTGCCAAGTGTTTGTGTTAATGGCCGCATGAACTTTCGTTTTGAATTTTTGATTCAAATTTTTTGAGTGATCTTAGATTAAGCTTGAGAGACTAGGTTTGCTTGGATAAGTCAAGGTGAACTCATTTGATGTGTTTTTTAAAATGTGTGATCTTAACACATACACTTGATTAAATTTTCAAATGTCCTTTAAATTGATTTGCTAGATGTTTTTGTACGTTTGTAAAGTGGGCCTTGATACACTTTTACTTGGTCTAGCAAGGGGTGAAAAGAAATAGAATTTCTTCTATTAGAAATTGTCTTCTAGGAACACCTAAATTGACATATTGGTTTAAAATGGTCAAAATGACCATTCGGTTTATTTAATCATTTTTTATTTCTTTTTTTTGGATTTGGTTTGTAAATGGTCTAGATGATGTGGCATTCACCTTTAATTCATTTCATAATATTTAGAACAATCAAGCATGGCATATACACTCAATTCTACACTAATGCAACATACATGCATTCATATGCTTTTTTCTTAATAGAAGTTTTCGTTAACCCTAATTTGGGTGATTAGACATTGATAATCTTGATTAGAAGTTTTGGGATGTTACAGAAAACCACCACGCCTAAGCGACGGGAGCGACATAACGGCGAGAACTGACATGGGGGCCCAACTTGACGGCTGTTAGCCTGATATTTTGTATTGAAACGTAAAGTTAAATTCGTGACGAAAAAGACACTCTAAGTATTTGGCACGCCAACTGTAATCATCACGGCTGATTACAGACAACATGGGTACCGCGTTGCCTGGGTGCCTCAATTTTTGAGCCGTAAAATGATATTCTGATCACGAGGAGGCTGACCGGTGGTGGCATGTAAGGAATCTAGTGGCGATGGGAGCCTGTAGCAGATGGCACACTGCGTCCAAGACTAGGAATGTTGCTGCTCTACACGCGTACAATAGTTGTGGATAGATGGCCAAGACCAGATCGAATTTTCTTGGAAAAAGCACCATGAGGCTCGATTGCTTTTTGCATGGACTGAGTTTTTTGCTGCGCGTGAGAATTAAATCAAGAAGACACGCAAGCTACAAGAACCACCGCTCGACTTTTGGGAGAGGGGCGAAGGGGGGAAAGGTAGAGAATCGTGGGCAGATCTAGATCTCAGATTTGGGAGCTAGGGTTTGAGGAGGAATAATTGGAAAGAGATATTTATATAATCCAATAGACTAGATGAAACTAATTTTGGACTAAAATTTTAGACGGGTCTTTTGCCATTTTACTATTTTAATAAAATAGAAAACACTTTGTAGTCACTAACGGATCAAAATATTATTTTATTTTAATTTGAAAATACGAAAAGAGGGACGGGTTTAATAAAACCATAGGGATGTTTCAGTAAAACAAAAATATGATTTTAGCAAAATAGTGTACGGTCAAAACATGCGAACAAAATATACACGATGATGATGCTCAAATGCAATATGGCATGATGACATGGGCATCCTATCATGACGATGCACAAAGATAGAAATAATAAGCGATTTTCTACTAGTGGTTTTACCAGGGTGCTACAAATTGCTTGTATTTTCTTTTTTGCATCATCATGACATTATGCATATTTTTTCTCTAAAATTGTTTTTACAAAAATCCTATTTTGTTTTCTAATTAGTCCCCTTCTTTAATTTTAAAATAAAACCCCTTTTTTTGGATATTTTATTTGTCTAAAAACTATTTACAAAAGTCTTTTATAAAACTTAAACAAACAAATACTAATAAAAACGTTTTAGTGGGGGTGTTGGGGATATACTTTCTGGGTATCCTCACTGTGACCAGGGTGGTCCACTTCGGGTTAGAGCTTTGCTTCACGGGCGGCCTAGTCAAGGAGAAGATACGGAATCCAATCCGGCTACAGGAAGGCCCAGAAGACGTACCGACATAGGCATGTAGTGTTACTTGTAGTTCAAGATATACTCTGTAACCGACTCTTAGTCGTAGCCGGATAGATCTCTCGCGTAAACCCTAGGCCGGACATCTATATAAGCCATCCTAGGAGAAGCCTTTAGGGCACCTCACAATATTCTACAATTTCAACTCGCACATGCGAAATCTTTGTAACCTATATTCCGGATCTGCCATATTACTGGATAGCTAGCAGTTGTAGGATCAGTCCAAAGCCGGCAGATTCGAACCTGGGTAAACTTGTGTGCTCACCTTTCGGGAACACCATACGTCTCACACCCCTCTCCTTCGCACGCCTCGAAGACCCCCTTATGGCGTACTTGTCATCAGTCCGACGACATGGGGAAGGTAGCTAGCTGCCAGGCCCAAAAGCCCCGCAGCCAGCTACCTACCACCACACACATCAAACCCTAACCTAACCCTAACCTACACCCTTGCCTAAACACAACACAACTCACACCTACCGCCACCCTCACCCAACACACACACACACACGCGACACGCACAACAGACACCCAGTGAAACACAATACCAAACACACGCCAGCCGCCACACGACCCACCCAGCGGCACATACGCCCACACACGCAACCGCCACGACCCACGCACACCACACACAGGAGCCTCACACGTGATGCGGCCCCATCGCATTCCCAAGCCTCGCCTCACCTCGCCTTCCTCCCTCTAGCGTCGCCGCCGTGTTGCCCTTGACGGCAGACGCTATTCCGCACCGCTCATTGCCGCCGTTCGTTTATCCTCCGCCTCTCTCCACCTCTAGGTCTCGAGCACATCGTGGTCGCCGCCTTCCTCAACCTCATTGTCTGGCGCCACTTCTTGAGCAGCGCCGCCCCAGCATCCCTCTCGCCTCTCCGCTTCCTCCCGGCACCACCGGTCGTCGCTCGCCCCTCGTCCCCGATGCCGCCGGCTTCCCCTTCACCCATGCCTCTCCTCTGTAGAGACCTCGACCCTACGGCATGTCCCTACACCGGTGCCCCCTCGTCCTCGAGCTCGCCAGCATTAGTGCGCGTCCTTGACCTCCGCCTTCCTCCGAGCCGCCAAGCTCATCTCCGCCTCGACACCATGCCTGCTCCTCTTCGTCCCACATCGAGCTCATCAAGCTCTTCCTCGCGGGCCTCCCTACTACAGCTCGATGCTACAAGCTCTCTCTGCGATTCTCTACGGCGCACAATCGTCCTGGAGAGCCTGCTCGTTTTGGGTCCAAGAGGTGACCATGGACTTCCTCCACACATGTTCTGCAGGGAAGCTACACGCCCCGTTTTCATGCGCATGTGCATCGCTAGGACCTCCGTTGCACATTGTCTGGGCCTAGCACTGTTAGTGTTATTTGGGATCTACGGTCTACTTCATGGATCCGATGACCTCAAGCTCTTCTTTAGGGAACGAAAGTCCTCCTTCCTGGAATTTGAAGACCAAACTGCGAAGATCCGTTTTCTTCCCCTTTGACCCAAAGACCGAACCCAAACCACTCCGAACCCAAGATCCCTTAACCCCAAACATGTGAACCTAAACCCTCCCCTATTTTTATAAATATAATATATCTTGTTGCATATTAGATCATTCATGATCTCATACATATTTATCTTGTAGTATTCTAGACTCCATTTAAATTGTGTAGCTCACCGATACCATGTGTTTGCCATGTCGTCCCGTGCTAATCAACATTTAATTTGTGGGGTAGATAAACAACTTGAACCAATAATATTTATTCGTGAGGACTCTAATACCGCTTAATATTCTAAGATAGACCGCGTATTGACATGCCATGCATCATATCACAAACATGCCGGATCTTCCGTCGTAGTATTAAATAATGTATCTGGTGTTTCGTTCTAGTGTTTTGTTTCTTCCCGGATAGGACAATGAGTCGATGTGAGATGCAACAAGCCTTCGGTCACCGACTTTGTCTCTCAGGCGAACATTCTCCCTCTTCTACCTATTTTGCATTTATAGTCTTTACTTCCTTGTTTTGTCTACTACTATCCTTCATTATCGATGCTTTAGTTTTCGTAACTTTATTTCTCCTGCAATTAATATATTTCCTTGGTTATGCTATTACCCGTCGCTTGAGTAGATAGGTGATGTCTACGCACTTCTATTCTTGTAGACAGTTGTTGGGCCTCCAAGTGCAGAGGTTTGTAGAATATCAGCATGTTTTCCCTTAAGTGGATTGCCCAAGGTTTGTCGAACTCAGGGATGAAGTGGTCAAAGGTATTCCCTCTCAAGAAATCCTGCAATCAAGATACAAGAAGTCTCTTGTCTCCCCAACACACCCAATACACTTGTCAGGTGTATAGGTGCACTAGTTCGGCGAAGAGATAGTAAAATACAAGTGGTATGGATAATTATAAGTGGTAACGGTGCTAGAAAATAGTTTGATGGCGTGGAAGAGACTAAAGGCAAACTGAAATAAAGATGGAAACAAGCAAACATGTAACATATCTAATTTGAAACGGTGTATCAATGCTTAGAAACAAGGCCTAGTGATCATACTTTCACTAGTGAACACTCTCTCATAAATATATCATCTTCATGATACTACTCTTAACTACTCTCCGGTTGGACACTCTAATCGATGGTAGGACTATAACAGCATACCTCAAAGTAAGCATTTCACATCTAGATAACCCCACACTGTCACCTTGAGTACTAGATGAGTCCAACAAACACCACAATTTCATAAAGACATCCAAATCCAAATATAACTCATAACAAGTAATTGTAATCTTTAGCCTAAGTGCCACCATGGTGAGCACGCTGTCACTTTCACACACATGGGGAGAGTAGAGATTCATTAAAGCACTTGAGTAGCTAGGTAGATCTATAGATTACAAGCTCATGATGTCAATAAGATCATGCATAGAGAGAGAGATGAACACATAGCTACCAGTAGAACCCTTAGCCTCGAGAGAGAACTACTCCCTCCTCATCATGGGAATCAGGAATGGTGATGGAGATGGTGGTGGAGATCGATGGAGATAGCTCCGGGGGTACTTCCTCGTCCCGGCAGGGTGCCGGAACAGAGACTTTCTGTCCCCTGAATCTCCCCTTCGGTGGCGGCGGCGCTGCGGAACTTTTTCGTGGCTAGAGGCTTAACGATCTAGGGTTTATGCCTCGGGAGGCTTCTTATAGGCAAGAGGGCAAGGTCGGTGGGCGGCCAGGGGGCCCACACCATGCCCTGGCGTGGCCTAGGTGGACCCGCGCCATGGGGTGGTGTGGCCACCCTATGGCCCCTCTCCGGCTCTCCTTCTGGCTCCGTGAATCTTCCGGGAAAATATCGACTTTGGCTTTTGTCCGGTCCAATTCCAAGAAATATTGATTTTCTGACTTTCCTGGAACCAAAAACAGCAGAAAACAGGCACCTGACACTGTGGCTCTTGTTAATAGGTTAGTCCAAGAAATCATATGAAAAGTACTCCGAAGTGTGGACAAAACATAAGAAAGTAGATAAAACCAAGCATGGAACATCAAAAATTATAGATACATTTGCAATGTATCAACATCCCCAAGCTTAACTCCTGCTCGTCCTCGAGTAGGTAAGTGATAAAAAGAAAGAATAATTTTTGAGGTGACATGCACCATCAAAGACTTGATCAAAGTATTTGTAAAACATTCAAAGCTGGGATCATAGTACTTCAATCATAACATGAAGGACAAAGTTCTAGCAGTAAGACAAAGAAACTATGATGCAACATGAAAAGGCACAAACAAAAGATTCATGAATAACAGTGCTTTGCAATACGTTTGTTTGTTTCACATAAAGAAAACGTAGCATAATAGTATTCAGGTTGTCCCTTATAGAGTAGCAAATATAAATGCATAGGACACCTTCAAAGTTCATAAGAGTGACTAGATACAAACAGTTTAAAATAAGCAATATCAAGTTATGCAGCAATCAACTAGTATTGGGACAATGCACATAGAACTAAGAATGGCCACTATGCTCTCAAAGTAGGTGCATAAAGGTAGAAGGTGGAGACTCAATATAATGGTGGAAGAAAGGCCTTTATAAAAGGAAGTAGGGATTCAAGTCTCATAAAGAGCTTCAAAAAATGATGGTACTTATAGCTTTTAGCTCTCATTGCCCCTATCATAAGCATCTTGAAGGTGATTAAGGTTAAAGTGACACAACTAAGAGGATATGCTTGACAAGTTATAAACCGAAATCTCATGCCCCTTACTTACGAAGACCGATCCTCATGCTACTCAACTTTAGTCACGAGTAAGCTCTTGTCATTGTAAGTACATGTGTATCATTCAGAACCGCCAATGGGGTACCCCTTTCACATGATACGAGAGCTTTCCCATAATTAAAATGACAAGGCAAGCAGACAATGAGCATCTCAGCGATCTTTTTATTTGCTATTTGCATAGGTTTTTATTGAGGATGCTTCATAGAATGCTCATTATGGTGATGCTGCAAGTTTCCACCATGATTAGGCATGGCTTAGGCTAGCGGCCCATGAGTTTCTATAAGACACATACAAACTCCATGATCTTCCAAGTTCCACTTCTATTTCACACCGCCGGGATCCGTAAGTAAAAGAACATGATATCAACGGGGTACAAAGTACAAGTGGAATGTTTAAAGCGTTCCCCATGAAATATGGTTCTGCTAATTTCAACTTATAAAGCGCAAGCATGTACGCAACAAAGAAGGACCCAATGGTTCAAGTTTATTAGAGGCAATAAAGTAAAGTGTGCCATCAAGTTCGTGAGAGCTTTAATCACTAGTTTTCTCATAACAAGTTTAATTTGGAAGGTAAACAAAAGCATGAATATTCTTGGAATATCATAAGCTAGTAGGTAGGTATGGTGGACTCTTTGGAATAACTTGGTTTAGGGAGTTGGATGCATGAGTGGAACTCATACTTTGTTGTGGAGGCTAGCAAAAGACTGGGAGCGACAAACTAAGAGAGCAATAATGGCCATAATCATGCAGAGCGACAAAACATCATTGATCAAAGCATAAAGTGATACTTCAAGTTGAAAAATAAAGGATCATAAAGGCTAATGGTGACTTGAGGTAGTCATAACATGGTGTGAACATGCGCCAAGTCAACCCAAATAAAGCATCAAAGGAGAATACCACTATACTATGCTTTAATATGCTAAAACAACACATGATTCATCCAAGGCACATTAAGCAATCTCAATTGTTTATAAAAAGTCATGCTACAGCAAATAATACTAAGCATAAAGACAAAACAATATCAAGCATGGCATGACAAAGCATGGGCCGCAGTCAAAAACAAGCTCTCTTTACAACTTAAGCATGAACTTTCCTACTCTTTTCCAATCCAAACCAAACTATTTGAAAACCAATGTATGAAAGAGGGGGTCCAACCAATTTATTCAGCAAACTAAGAAAACCAAGCAAAGGAAAAACCAAAACCAAAACGAAAAAGAAGACGCTCCAAGAACAACACAACTGTGCATGAAATAATAAAAATGAAGCGTTTGGAAGAAACCTAGGATTTTTATTGATGAAGAAGGGGATGCCTTGGGCATCCCCAAGCTTTGACGCTTGTACTTCTTGGATATTTCTTGGGGTGACACGCTTAGCATCCCCAAGATTGAGCTTTAGTCCATCCTTCATCTCATTACTCATTCCTTCCATACACCTGAAATTTTTCCTTCATACAAAACTTCACACAATCTTTATTAGCAATATTAGTGCACTGAAGATAAATAAGTCTTAAGGTTCCGTTCTAACACCAAATAGATTTCCATTAGAACACTAGCTACTATAGCACTTCCCTCAAAAAGCTCAATTCCCCAAAAGAACTCAAATAGGAACCAACAAGAAGCAAATGCAGAAAATGGCAGAAACCTGTCAAAACAGACCAGCAGGTAAAGACGAAATTTTCGAAGACCTTCTGTTGCTCAAATAAAAAAGTGTTGAACTAATGAAAGTTAGATAACAACCTGGGGCAGAAGCACAAAAATTCAGACCTCAAAAAGACATTCAGAGATTTTACACGAATTTTTACGGTGAAGCACAGAAATCTGTTTCGGGACAACAACTTTCCCAATCATTACTTCTCTCTCATTAGAGGTTACTCTTGGCACAAAAAACAAATAAAAAGTATAAGAGGTGGTTAGTACTGAAGTAATAACTTCCAAGACTCAACTAAAACTTTTGGGTTATCTCCCAATAAGTACTTTTTCTTTAACGCCTTTAAGTTAGGCATGATAGTTTGAGAAGATGCTCACATAAGAAATATGAATTGAAGTAAAAGAGAGCATCAAAAAGCAAATTCAAAGCACATTTAAGTCTAACCCACTTCCTATGCATAGGAATCTTGTAAAGAAGCAAGTCATGAAAGCACAAAGCAACAAGCATAGTAAAGGAAAACAAGTGCAACTTCAAGACTTTCAACATAAAGAGGGGAAACTTATTATTGTTGAGATACATAAAACCATGTTTCCCTCTCTCATAATAACTTTCAGTAGTATCATGAATAAAATTAACAATATAACTATCACAAGAAACATTCTTATCATGAGCCACATGCACAAAAGAATTAATACTCCCCACATAAACATAGTCATTCTTATTGATTGTAGTGGGAGCAAATTCAAAAAAATAGCTATCATTATTATTCTCATCACCATAATCATCAAATATAGGAGGCATGTTGTAATCATCATATATTGGAGGTTTGGTATCATCATAAGCAATAGAATAGCTATCTTCCAAAGCTGGGGAACTAAAAAGATCATTTTCATCAAAACCAGCTTCCCCAAGCTTAGACTTTTCCATAGCATTAGCAATAATGGTGTCCAAAGAATTCATACTAACAACATTGCTATTAGCATGCAAATAAAGTTCCATAGGTTTTTCAATTTTCTCTTCAAACACTTCATGTCCTAACTCAAGATAAATACTATAAAGCTCTCTAATTCTTTTGTTGTTTTCCATTAAGCCTAACTAGTGAAAACAAGAAACAAAAAGACAAAATTGCAGAATCTAAAGGAAATAACTTCGAGCACTCACACCGGAGGATCTGAGTACCTTTTACCTTACCTCCCCGGCAACGGCGCCAGAAAATAGGCGTTTGTCGTGGGAGGTTCTTCTTCTTTAATCCTCCGGTGTGAATACCTTTTACCTTACCTCCCTAGCAACGGCGCCAGAAAATAGCTTGATGTCTACGCACTTCTATTCTTGTAGATAGTTGTTGGGCCTCCAAGTGCAGAGGTTTGTAGAACTGCAGCAAGTTTTCCCTTAAGTGGATTACCCAAGGTTTATCGAACTCAGGGAGGAAGTGGTCAAAGGTATTCCCTCTCAAGAAATCCTGCAATCAAGATACAAGAAGTCTCTTGTGTCCCCAACACACCCAATACACTTGTTAGGTGTATAGGTGCACTAGTTCGGCGAAGAGATAGTAAAATACAAGTGGTATGGATAATTATAAGTGGTAACGGTGCTAGAAAATAGTTTGATGGCGTGGAAGAGACTTAAAGCAAACTGAAATAAAGATGGAAACAAGCAAACATGTAACAGATCTAGTAGCAAACAGTGTATCAATGCTTAGAAACAAGGCCTAGGGATCATACTTTCACTAGTGAACACTCTCGCATAAATATATTATCTTCATGATACTACTCTTAACTACTCTCCGGTTGGACACTCTAATCGATGGTAGGGCTATAACAGCACACCTCAAAGTAAGCTTTTCCCATCTAGATAACCCCACACTGTAATCTTGAGTACTAGATGAGTCCAACAAACACCACAATTTCATAAAGACATCCAACTCCAAATAGAACTCATAACAAGTAATTGTAATCTCTAGCCTAAGTGCCACCATGGTGAGCATGCTGTCACTTTCACACACATGGGGAGAGCAGAGATTCATTAAAGCACTTGAGTAGCAAGGTAGATCTATAGATTACAAGCTCATGATCTCAATAAGACCATGCATAGAGAGAGAGAGAGATGAACATATAGCTACCGGTAGAACCCTTAGCCTCGAGAGATAACTACTCCCTCCTCATCATGGGAATCAGCAATGGTGATGGAGATGGTGGTGGAGATCGATGGAGATGGCTCCAGGGGCACTTCCCCGTCCCGGCAGGGTGCTGGAACAAAGACTTTCTGTCCCCCGAATCTCCCCTTCGGTGGCGACGGTGCTGCGAAACTTTTTCATGGCTAGAGGCTTGACGATCTAGGGTTTATGCCTCGGGAGGCTTCTTATAGGCCAGAGGGCAAGGTCGGTGGGCGGCCAGGGGGCCCACACCATGCCCTGGCACGACCTAGGTGGACCCGCACCATGGGGTGGTGTGGCCACCCTGTGGCCCCTCTCCGGCTCTCCTTCTGGCTCCGTGAATCTTCCAGGAAAATATCGACTTTGGCTTTTGTCCGGTCCAATTCCGAGAATATTGATTTTCTGACTTTCCTGGAACCAAAAACAGCAGAAAACAGGCAACTGGCACTGTGGCTCTTGTTAATAGGTTAGTCCAAGAAATCATATGAAAAGTACTCCGAAGTGTGGACAAAACATAAGAAAGTAGATAAAACCAAGCATGGAACATCACAAATTATAGATACATTTGCAATGTATCAATAGGTTAGACTTGCGAGTCGTAGAGCATGCTTAGGTATTTTCCCGCTCTCATACAGGTGAACCATGATATCTGGATATGGTTGATACCATGTTAATTAAATTGGTGATGTTGGTTATGGTTATGGTTATGGCTTCACCTAATGATAAAGCCCCGACAGCGACCACCTTTGGGGACTGTTTGAGTCGACCTAGGAACCGTTCGTTCTATGATACCAAACGTGGGGCCTCTAGTCCAGAGGTCACTAAATTGGTTTTCCATTTGGTACATACGCATAATATGTCTTCGGACATGGGTGAGTTGGATATGTCTTCGGACTTGATATTTTGTGGACTACCATGGCTTGCATTGCATAAAATTGGGATATCGTGTCGGAGGCGGGATGGAGCTCTACAAGTTTTCTTTCAATCATCGCCCAGCAATAGATTCAAATGCTATGCCACCTGGAGAATCAGCTGTATCTCTTGTGTGGGTAAAACACAGTAGGTGATACCTATGGATATGCGCGTAGTCATGGAATAGTTCTTGTTGTGATATTCAGAAGGCACGCGTAATATGTTGCATGAAGTGTTGAGCATGCATTTGGGTACAGTAGTGCACCCCTACAAGGTAAATCGTTTCGAGAAGCCATGTGTCTAGGGTTATGGACGCCTCATGAGTACAATGCCATGATCATAGACAACGTCACTAATGTTTCTGATGAGGGGTAACCTCGGCAATGCCCATGACGATGGACTTGGGGTTTCACGGAAAAGAGAATGTTGGGGATTTCATCGGATGTTTGGAAAACGATAAAGACAAAGTCTCTTGAATATTGAGTAAATCACGCTATTACAAGTTGTCCTCTTGATTCTGTACCTTCTCTTGGGCTTCTCCTATCCTATATATAATAGGCCGGGTCTCAAAGCTATATGTGGATACATTTCATACATGCGTAATTACAATACCAACATAATGTCGGTTCATAGTCTCTTTCCTAATACAGTCAAAGCCTTTGTCGGTTGCTTCTTTTGGGCCATCATATGAAATCTCCTTGGGCCGTAAGACTTTTACCCAATGCAGGGTAGCCAATCATGAGCATCTGAGTAATCGTACCTATGTCAGTAGTGAAGGGTTCCATAGCAGAAAACAAAAAATTTCTACCTACTCGAACACTAATACCAGGATCTGTACTATGTAGACATAAGTAACGGAGGAGAGATACAGTATTCATACCTTTGAAGACCGAGGCACACCTTATACAGGAAGGCGTATATTGATGAAGACGAGCAGCACCCCAAGTGTGGTGCCTCTAAAGTTCGTCACATGTCCGGTGTAGGAGACGTCAACCGGACTCCGATCCAGCCGAGCAGTGGAAGTACATGACGGATCGCTGATCACACGATGGTGGTGTGAAGGTGGAGAACTCACCCACGAGGTCCTCTACAATATTACGGAGAAGTCCTTAATGGATGAGAGAGAGAGAGAATGAGAGGGAATGGGATGATTCCAAAGGGGGAGGGGAGACCCCTATATATAGTGGAAGGGGGGCGCACCACCCAGGGGCCAGTCGGTGTGGGACTAAACCCCACACCCGCCGGCCACCTAGGGGCAGCCGCTGGCCCTAGGTGGGCCACACTAGGGCGGCCCAGCAAGCCCAGGCCGGCTATCCCCCTCTCTCTAGGCGCCATGCCCTATTGGGCCTCCCTTCGGGTGAAGTTCATTAGCATTATGAAGCCTTTAATAATAAAATAAAATATATATTTAATATTAATTCTCAAATTAACATTCAAATACACATATTATATTATTCCTTCACTCCGAAACACCTTCCAGACCCCTTCCGATCTCCATCGGATGTTACCTGGAACTATTCCGGTTCCTCTCTTTCTATTTCTCCTATGATACCTCATCTACCCTAAGTGTCCCTACCCATAAGCGTGACATCCTTCGGTTCAGAAACAATCCGGACATGATTGAGACTACTCTCACATCAACGATCAATAGAGGGACCTAGATGGCCATGTGACCCCCGCGTGTTTGACGAATATAATTGCTCGAACCGTGAGATAGTCGTTTCCCGTTCCCTTTGTCATACGATACCTAATTCATTCGAGACTTGATCTTCGGTATCCCCATACCTTAGTTCGGCCTTGTTACCAATGAACTTGTTGACTCGTTCTCATGTTGTTGCATTCCGTGACCAAGTCACATGCTTGCAAGCTTCATCAATGCAACATCACCGAGATGTCCACATGTATCTATCCGTTACATGGATTAGACAAATCCTGGTCTTGATATGTACTCCTCTACGCATCCCTTTGGAAAACCTGAGTGACACCTTTTTGATCACCCTGTTACGAAATGATTCTTGATAACCATCTTAGATTCCTCCGGAATGGTGATTTGCATTACCCACACTTAAAGGATCAGGTTGCGAGGTTCTCTGTGTTTTATCATCAATGGTGAACTTTGTAACTAGATCTCATTTAATATATAACGGTCAGATGTTTGTCTATCATGTTATTCAACTAATAACATGACCCCATTGTAAATTGGCATAAATGCCCAGGATCTTTAAACCCAGACCATCCTCATGACCAATGAACTAGTTCGCTAGAGGTAACTAGAGACACGGTTTGTTTACATACCACACATGTATTAACGTTTCATATTAACACAGTTATAGCTATTAATACACAGTATGAAACATATTATGAACATATAGGAGATATATCAAATAATACACTTTATTATTTGCCTCTAGGGTCTAACCCCTTCAGTCTCCCACTTTCACTAGAGTACAAATAAAACTAGTTTACAATAGGCAGGAACCTAACACCAATGGAATCTCGTTGTTGTTCATGATTTTCCTAATGGAGAGCTTTGGTCAAAGGATCTGCCATATTCAGTTCCGTATCTACTTTGCAAATCTTGACTTCATGTTCGTCAACATTCTGCCGGATGACGTGAAATCTAAGCTTGATGTGTTTGGCTGAGGAATGAGTCCTTGGTTCCTTTGCGTTTGCAATAGCTCCTACGTTATCACAATAGATCGTCACGGGGTCTTACGAATTTTGAAAAACTCCTAGTTCGATGACGAAATTCCTTAGCCAAACAGCTTCATTCGCTGCATCAGCTGCAACAATGTATTTAGACTCCATTGAATATTGTGCCACCGCCGACTGCTTCTTACTCTTCCAGCTTACCGCCCCACCATTCACTAGGAACACAAATCCTATTTGAGACTTCGAGTCATCATGATCTGAGTTCTAGCTCGCATCCACATAACCCATTACGTTTAGTGCTTCATCACTTCCTCCCTATATTAGGAACATATCCTTTGTTCTTTTCAGATACTTTAGGATATTCTTCACAGCTGTCAGTGATCCGGTAATGGATTACTTTGGTATCGACTCATCAAACTAAGAGCCAATGCCACATCAGGTCGCATACTTAACAGTGCATACATGATAGATCCTATGGCTGAGGCATAGGGGATGTAAGACATCTTTTCTCTATCATCATCCGTTACCGGACATTGAGTCATACTCATTTTGCAATTCTTCATCATTGGTACAAAGCCCCTTTTGGTATTGTCCATTTTGAACCTCTTCAAAATCTTTTCGATGTAAGTACTCTGACTTAATGCAATTAGGCGCCTTGATCTATATCTATAGATCTTGATTCCTAATATGTATGCATCTTCACCTAGATCCTTCATGGAAAATTGATTACTCAAATATGCTTTCACGCTTCTCATTATCCACATCGTTTCCCATGAGTAATATGTCATCCACATATACTACTAAGAAAACAACTGAGATCCCACTCGCTTTCTTGTAAACACAGAACTCTTGTTGATTTTGAACAAATCCAAAACTCTTGATCACTTGATCAAAATGTTGGTTCTAGCTCTGAGATGCTTGCTTTAATCCATAAATGGACCGCTGAAGCTTGCATACCTTTCCAACATCCTTAGGATCAACAAAACCTTTCGGTTGCATCATATAGAACTCTTCATCAATGTGACCAATGAGGAATGTAGTCTTGACATCCATCCGCCAAATTTCATAGACAAAATGTGCAGCAATTGCTATTAAAATTTGGACAGCCTTAAGCATCACTATGGGAGAATAAGTCTCGTCGTAATCAACTCCTTTAATTTTTCGAAACCCCTTTGCGACAAGTCGAGCTTTGTGAATGGTCACATTACCATTCGCATCTTTCTTTTTCTTAAAAATCCATTTATTTTCCACGGCCTTGTGACATTCTGGAAGATCTACCAAGGTGCGAACTTGGTTCTCATACATGGATCCCATTTCGGATTTCATGGCTTCTAGCCATTTCTCGGAGTCAGAAGTATCCATAGCTTCTTTGTAGTTTGCAGGTTCCTCCTGTTCATCTAGGATGACGGACATCACAAGGCTACTGTACCAATCAGGAGTGGCACAAATTCTTGTAGACCTGCGAACCTCAGGAGTCTTGACGTTGTTGTTTTGATCATCATCATTGGGCGCTTCCTCCATGTTGGAGAGTGGTTTCGGAACAGCTTCCATTGCGCTACTCGAAATTTGAAGAGAAGGGTCAACAACTTCATCTAACTCAATTTCCTTCCACTAACTCCTTTAGCAAGAAACTCTTTTTCGAGAAAGGTGCGGCTTTCACGACAAACGTTTTGTCTTAGGCCTGGTTGTAGAAAGTATACCCAATAGTTTCCCTTGGGTACCCCACAAAGATGCATTTTTCCGATTTGGGTTCGAGTTTGTTAGGCTGTAGTTTCTTGACGTAAGCCTCACATCCCCAAACTGTCTGAAATGACAACATTGGCTTCTTGCCATGCCATATCTCATATGGGTCTGTCTCTACGGATTTGGATGGTGCTCGGTTTAAAATAAAAGCAGCGGTTTCTAACGCATACCCCCAAAAAGACACAGACAAATCAGTTAAAGACATCATGGACCGCACACTATCTAATAGGGTTCGGTTACATCGTTCCGACACACCATTACGCTGTGGTGTTCCAGTTGGCGTAAGCTGTGGGATAATCCCACAGTCCTTCAAGTGCATGTTAAACTCATAACTCAAATACTTGCCTCCTCGATCCAATCGAAGGTGCTTGATTATCTTGTTAAGTTGATTCTCTACTTCCTTCTAAAATTCCTTGAACTTTTCAAAGGTTTTAGACTTGTGCTTCATTAAGTAGATATATCCATATCTTCGTAAGTCGTTAGTAAAGGTAACAAAGTAACGATAACCATTGCGTATTGAGATGCTCATTGGTCCACATACATCCGTATGTATGACTCCTAGTAGGTCTACATCTCTCTCCATTGTCCCAGAGAATGGTGTCCTAGTCATCTTACCCATGAGGCATGGCTCACATGTATCAAGGGATTCGAAATCCAATGATCCAAGAAGCCCTTCTGAATGAAGCTTCTTCATCCGTTTTATGCCAATGCGACCAAGACGGAAATGCCACATAAACATGGAATTATCATCATTATGCTTACAACGTTTAGCATCAACACTATGGGTGTGTGTATTACAATCAGGATCAAGTAAGAATAAACCATCACACACATGAGCATGAACATAGAAAATATCATTCATATAAATTGAACAACCATTTGTTCCTAATTTAAATGAATAACGGTCTTGCAACAAGCAAGACCCACTCACAATATTCATACTCAATGCGGGTACATAGTAGCATTTATTCAAAACCAAGAATAATTCTGGCGGCAGACGGAGATGCAGGGTGCCGACGGCCATCACTTCGACTCTCGAACCATTGCCGACGTGCATCGTTACCTCGTCCTTCCTCTGGTGCCTCCTACTCTACAGATCCTGCTGAGAGTTACAAATGTGAGCAATAGATCTGGTATAAAATACCTAGGTGTTACTCCTGGCGCTTGTAAGGAACAGATCAATAACATCTATATCACATATACCTTTGTCCTTGGCGGCTATCTTGCCGGCTCGTTTGTCTTCAAGGTACTTGGGGCAGTTGTGTTTCCAGTGCCCATCCCCTTTGCAGTAGTAGCACGTAGTGCCGAGCTTAGGGCCAGGCTTGGCAGTCTTTGAGGTACTGGCAATGATCTTGGGATCCTTCTTGGACTTCTTGCCCTTGCCTTTTCCCTTTTTCCCCGGCTTCTTAAAATTGGTGGTCTTATTGACCATCAACACTGTGTGCTCCTTATTGATTTCAACGTCAGCATTTTTGAGCATGGCGAACACCTCAGCAAGGGTCTTAGTCATCCCTTCCATGTTGTAGTTCATCAGAAAGCTCTTATAGCTAGGGGCCGCGAGCGCAACACCCTATCAATTGCGAGCTCCTCCGGGATATTGCAATCCAGGGCGTTCAAACGCTTAACGTAGCCAGACATTTTGATCATGTGCTCACTAATACTGCTATGCTCTTCCATTTTAGTAGAGAAGAAGAGCTCAGAAGCATCATACCTCTCTACACGGGCTTGTGGAGCAAAGACAACCTTGATATCCTCAATGATCTCAAAAGCATTCATCTTCTCAAAATGCTTTTGAAGCTCCGGCTCCATGGCATAGAGCATTCCACTCTGGATGAGGGAGAAATCGTGCGCCTTGGACTGCTAGACATTCTTTTCGTCTTGGGAGGCGGAATCTACAGGATTAGCTAGAAGCTCAGCCTCGATGACATAAGTCAACTTGTAGGGGATGAGGAGGATCCTAAGATTGCGGAACCATGCGGTGAAGTTGGTTCCATGAGTTTTCAGCTTGTCCTTCTCGAGGAAAGTGCTAAGCTTGAAGGTGGGTGGGCGAGTGCTGAGTCGTGTACAAACAAGCTCGTTGGGAAATCCCAAGAGGAAGGTATGATGAGCACAACAGTAAGTTTCCCTCAGTTATGAAACCAAGGTTATCAATCTAGTAGGAGCAAGGAAACACCTCAAAGGTGTTGCTAGCTGGACTTTGGCAGGGCGCACTACCGGTGTCAGCAGCAACATGGAGACCTGCACAACACAACCACAGAACTCTGTCCCCAACTTACGGTGAGGTTGTCAATCTCACCGGTTTTGCTAAAAACAAAGGATTAAACATATCGAGTGGAAGAAAGTAATAGTTTGTAGAAAGTAAACACAAAGAAGTAAACAATTGATTGTAGATTGATGGTAAAAGAAAGGACCAGGGTCCATAGTTCACTAGTGGTGGCTCTCCTTAAGATAGATGACATGTTGGGTGAACAAATTATAGCGGGGCAATTGAAAAACATCGAGAAAGCAATATGCATATACTACTCATCTTGAATCCTTTGAGACTTGATTGGGCATTACAACATTATACATACACCGCCATCCAACTGCATCTATGACTAATAATCCACCTTCAGGTTATCATCCGAACCCCCTCCAGTATTAAGTTGCAAGCAACAGATTATTTCTTTACGAACTGCGTGTAAAGTAAACAATACGATTGTTCTATGAACAAAGGATTGTTGTTTTCTCCCTAGTAGCAATAGCACATCTAGTACCTTAGAGATTTCTGTCACTTCCCCAGATTACCAGAGGAATGAACCCACCATCGAGCATAAATACTAACTCTTGGAGTTGCTAGCATATACTTGGCCAAGATAGCTACTAACAACGGAAAGCATGCAAGATCACAAATAACAAAGACATGATAGAATCAATAATGAATCTGAAATAGCATCTCAGTATCCACCGGATCCCCGCAAACACAACATGTAGAATTACAAATAGATGATCTTGATCATGAATGGAGCTCACAAGATCTAAACATGATAGCACAAAGGAGGAGAACCAGCCATCTAGCTACTACATGGACCCGTAGTCTAGAGATGAACTACTCACGCATCACACCGGAGGCTTGCATGGTGATGAAGAAGGCCTCCAGGGTGAATTCCCCGCTCCGGCAGGGTGCCGGGAAGAGCTTCAGATCCCTCCCGATCTAGGGATGGAGATGACGGCGGCTACAGACTCTTTCATGGAATTTTGATCAGGTGCTTAGGGTTTCTGTATCGGAGGCATCTTATAGGCGGGAGGAGAGGCCCAGGGGGTGCCTGGGCTGGCCACAGCACCCCCTGGCGTGGGCCAGGCCTAGGTGCGCTGCCAGGTGGTGTGCACGCCCTCTGGCCCCTCTCCGTATCATATTCTGGCTCCGGGTGTCCCTCGGTGAAAAACTGACTTTGACTTTTGTCCCGTCCAATTCTGAGAATATTCATTTTCTGACTTTCCTAGAACCAAAAACAGCAGAAAACAGGCAGCTGGCACTGTGGCTCTTGTTAATAGATTAGTCCAAGAAATTATATGAAAAGTACTCCAAATTGTGGACAAAATATAAGAAAGTAGATAAAACCAAGCATGGAACATAAAAAAGTATGGATACGTTAGCAACGTTTCAGCGAGACATCTACAATGGATTTGCAAAGTGCTTAGACCATGTTCATAATAATGAGTTCAAGTTTTAATTATGTTATCGAACTTATAACAAAATAACTCCCACTCAAACGAACATCCCAAAACATTAATCAAGGTTATGAAGATCCAAATCACCCAATTTAGGGTTAATAAAAACTTTTTATCTTTAAAATAATTAGGAATGCATATGTGTGTTTTCATTAATATGGAATTGTTTGGAAATGCCATGTTTGATTGTTCTAATGGTTGTAAATTGATTCAAAGGTGAATGCACATCATCTAGAACATTTAAAAACAAAATCCAAAGAAAAAGAAATCAAATAAGAATAAAAAGACCAAATGGTCATTTTGACCATTTTAATCCACTAGGCCACTTTAGGTGTTCCTAGAAGTCAAATTCAAACAGAAACATTTTCAACTCTTTTCACCCCTTACTAGTACAAGTAAAGATCTACCAAGGCCCACTTTGAAATCTTACAAAAACCTTTAACCACTAGTTTTAAATGACATTTAAAAATTGAATCCATTACATATGCATAGATCCCACTTTTTCAAAAACCACTCAAATGAGTTCACCTTGATAATTCCAAGCAACCACAGATGATCAAGATCATGACTAACACACCCACCAAAAATATTTTCAAAATTCAAAACTAAAATTCTTGCGGCCATTGTGTTGAACACCTTGTGATCATCAAACAAACTGCCTAACTAATACAGTTGATTAATCAAAGGTTTGTCCCCCATTGACCCTCTCATCTCTCCTCTGTCCCCCTAGCATATAACCTAGCCCTAGAAAACACCCCCTTCGCCGCTAGCAGCAGTGCCGCGCCACCCCGAGGCCATGGTCACCGGTCGAGCATGGACATCGCCGCCCATTGCCCCTTCCCCGAGCAATGTCAAGCACTGGACCACCGCAAGACTCCCGCGCTCTCCGCCTCTGCACCATGCAGAGACCGTGCCAGTGCGCCGCCCCCGATAGCCTCGCATAGGCCACGCCTTGCCCTCAGCTTGCACGCGCCGCTTCGCCTTAACACCAGCACACCCCCAGACATCCCCGTTCGCCGCCGATTGACCCGCAGCCACCGCGCGCCGCGTCGAACGCCACCTCTACCGTGCACAACGTCGACCTTTCCCGATCGATTGCCACCACCCCTAGCCGCACCATTACGCTGTAGAGGATCTCCAGGAGACCACGCATCAATCGCCGCTCGTAGCCATGCCTCTAGCAACCCGTAGCAAGGTCGCCACCATCGCCGGACCATGCCACTCCGCTCCTTCATCGAACCCATAAAAGGAGGCCTCCACCACCCCAATTTTGCACACCACTCACGTCCCCTCTCACCACTGAGTCCTCCCCACTTCTCCTTGGAGCAAGGCGAGTAGCTGTTGGCCGGAATTTCGTCGGAGCTGGCCGCCACCGGAGGAGAAGGGCCCCGTTGATTGCGACCACCCCAGGAGCCGCCACGACCACGCCTAAGACCGCCGTCGTCCACCAGCTCGATCGCCCCCATCACCACGTTAGCTGGAGCCCTGGTAAGCCCCGAGTCGACCCCCACCGAGCCGCTAGGGTTCATTCTTGTCGGCGACCTATTCGTCGTCGACGATGAACCACATCCGTCGATCCACCGTCTAATTGTAGCGCCCAGATTATCCCATACCGTTTCGGGTTTTAAGTGCCCCTGACATGTGGGACCCCCTTGTCAGTTTCCCTCTATGTCGTGGAGTGCCACTGGGCTGGCCCGTTTAGTTTCCCGCGCTAGCCCGCAAATTCAAATATAGATTTTTCTATTAAGTTCAAACTAGGTTCTGTCCACTGGTTTGAAAATCAATTCAGAAAGATTTACTTAAACAAAATGAATGATTCAAATTTTGTTAGAAAGATAAATAAAATCTCTATCCAAGCCCGTTGGGTTTAAATCAATTGGAGTTAGAGATCACATATAGCAAAAATAACAAGACAGAGACTTTTCTACATTCAAACATTTTTCAAATATCAACCATAATAGCTTTTGAGTTGATTCCAACTCTCAAAGAATCACATTTGATAATATCTATCTAAATATGTAATTATATTTAGGTTTGCATGTAGTGAGTTTGGACTAGTACCAAAATAATGCTATATAGGCATTTGTAGTCACTTTAAATCATTTAAATAATAAACTTAAACTTTATAAAATGTGACCAACACCTTAAATCCCATTCCCAAGTATTAGAATATGTGGTGATGACATGTGTCCACATGATCTCATATTTTAATTGGAGAATATTAAATATTAATTATTTTCAATGAGTAGAAATTACTTTTCTCAAATAAAATAAATGAAGCTAGTTTATTAAATCTTGTGGTGATTGTGATGATGCTAGATCACCAAGTGTGTGCATTAGTGTACTAAATAGACTAGTTAAGTATTGTTTGGTGATTGTGTATTCTGTATGTATTTATAGACGATAGTACCGACCAAGTCTATGAGGAGGAGGAGTTCTACCCCGAAGAAGACGAGGAGAATTTCAACCACTTCACCAATCAAGGCAAGCTATTATTGGCAAGCTAATACTTGCAAGCCATCATTAACAATGCAAGCTAACCCTTGCAAGCAAGATAACCTAATAAAAATGCCTTAAGCATGCTTTGGTTACACCCTTTTTGATTGATACCCATCCCAAGTTTTATTTACAAGTTCTACTTTTGCTTTGTCAAAGTTTCTTTACTTCTAGTAATACTTTGTGAGATTTTAGAAAGTAGTTTACATAGCATAAAGAGTATAAAACTTGGCCTATACTAGATGTCATTCTATGGCATGTGATTGAGATTAGCATCCCACCTTAGTGAACACTCTTAACTTGTGGTTAGAGCTAAACCAAAAACATGATCACTCAAGATGGGAATACTTGGTGAAAATGCTTATGAAAACCATGGAATGATGAGTCATTCTATTGAGATGTTTTGACATGTGTTGAGAAACAAAAATGGTTTATGATGATAAAAATGTTGAGGCATGAGCCTTAGCCCTTTATAAAAACTAATGGTTAGGTTCGGGTGCGATACCATTCCAATTTTAGCGTACAACCACAATACCTGAATTGGGTAAGGCTTAGCTAGAAGTTTATATGCATTAGTATGAGTTTCCCTCGCGGGAGAGGTTTGAGCTGAGGTTACCTCTCAATGTTGTCCACCTATGCAGTGCCCAGGATGGCAGATGGCCATGGCTAGGAGGCTAAGCTCATAGGAGAGGTGCTTATACTAGAGTGTGTAAAGGAAAGGTTATGATTGATTATCCGAATACTAAGTTTGATGATTCAGGGTTATCCCTGACGGATGTATTGAATTTTGTGGTGAAAGTGTACCACCTCTGCAGAGTGTCAAACTATTCGAATAGCCGCGTCCGGGGTCATGGACAATTGGAGTGGCCATACTGTTCTGTTGTCAGATGTTTTCAAAATGACTTATGAAATGAATTGTGACATGACTTGACCCCAACATGGTTGTGACTATGAAAACTAAGTTCTCACTTAGGTGATTTAGAACTTTATTTTATCTTTCTTTGTTTCTGAACTCAGCTTAGGTTTCAAACTTAGCTTTACAAATAAACTTAGAACTTAGCATTCCTACTAGCACTACCTTACTTGTTAGTGATATTTTGTGAGTACTTAAAGAGTACTCATGGCTTTGTCCCTGGCTATTCCCGTGGCCAGACTATGAGGATGACTATTCCGAAGAAGGACAGTAGGATGGCTACGACAACTAGGATCATCTCCCATCGTCAGCATTGCCTGTGACACTGAAGATGGAGCCCACCGCTATGCTTATTATTCCGTTACTTGTTTGTATTTAGACTGGATCATGAGATCCTTTATTTGTGTAAGACCTTATTATGGTTTGTAATGGATGATGTACTGTGATATCCAATCTGGTATGTCTCGCAAAAATGGTAATCCTGGGATTGTGATGTATGGCATAACAGGCATCTGGGATTAAAAATCCAGGTGTTGACAAGTTGGTATCAGAGCCATCCTGACCATAGGAGACCCTAGTTAGAATGGACGTCCGAACAAAAACTTAGTTTCAAAACCAAAGAAGTGAGTATTTATGAAAACGCATTCCCACTCTTATCCTTGAGATTCTTTCAAAAAAACTCATGTTCCTCAAAAATTCTTACATTACTACATAAAATTTGACACACTTGATCACCTCACTAACTTACTCATCCTAAATTCTTGCAGATGGAAGTTCAGTACTGCAAGTTCTACCAGTTGGGCAACGGAGGCCAACTGATCTTTGAGAGGGATATTGATGCACTGTCTGAGTACCTAGAGCGCCCGCATCCAAAATTCTTCGGAGCTCAACTCAATGACCACCCAGGAGGAGATCTACAATGGCTGATAGTTGCTGATCTTCGAGGCAAGATGGAAGCACCCCTTTCGGAGAAGATTCAGTTCACCGTGAGAGAGAACAACTAGCTAGATGGATTAGCCAGGGCAATGCATGAAGCTCTAGCCCATCTTTGCGGACAGAACATCAACTTGATCTAGGGAACCCGCTTTGCGCACTATGCAAGGCGTGATTCCATGGTAATGCCATTGGAGATGCCAAGTCACCCAGAGATGAGGCGCCAGGTGGAGAACCTTGACTTCCTACTGTACGATAGGCAGAAGGAATTGGACAATGCTCGAGAGTACGCCAACACACCTTGCCATTGCCGCCCAGAAGGCCCAAACTTTCTCAGTTCTAGTCAAGGATCGTCAATCACTTCATCGTCAATGCGCAAAGAAGGATCGCACCATCGCACATCTTCGCAAGAAGGTGGCTGACCTTGAGAAGACCATCAAGGAGCAAGAAGCTCATCTTGTAGCAAAAGAAGAAGCGGAAGAAGAAGGTGAAGACATCCAGGGGATATTCACTCATACCTCAGCAATGATGATGACTACCTAGAGGATGATGCCATGGACTTCTACGCCGATGATGATGACTCCGACTTCATCGACGATGAGTAGATGCATGCACTAGAGCACTATTGTGGGAGTGAGATGTATTGGTCCCATTGTATCTTAGCTCACAGAATGGTTCTTAAAACCATATGTTTTCCTTTTGTTGTGGTGTGTGTGTGTTTGTATCGTGTGCTTTTCTTGAATGAATGAATCAGGAGTTGTTAGTTTGCCAAACCTGAGTCAAACTCAAAGTTTTAGCTTTTGAAAACAAAACCATGAACCTTAGAACTTTCCCTCTTACCCCATTATCTATCTCAGTCTTCAGATGACTCGTGGAAACCCCGGAGGAAGCAGCTCGTAGGACCCGATGCTACAGATTCTTTAGATGCTAGTTTCCGACCGTGAAGCTAGTAGAGCAGAGCGCCAAGCCAACCTAGCTACCCCGCAACAGATCGCTCAGATGGCCCACAATAATCAAAGCCATGGAAATCAGGATCATCATGGATCCAAACTCAAAAACTTCCAGAATACCAATCCCCCTATCTTTAGCAAGTCTGAAGACCCACTAGATGCTGATGATTAGTTACAGACCATGGAGAATAACCTAGAAGTAGCAGGAGTTGACGAAAATGAGCAAGTACTGTTTGCCACCCACTATCTGGCAGGAGATGCAAGAGCATGGTGGAATAGCACCCATACCATGAACCACGGTCAAGTGATGACGTGGGAAACTTTCAAAACCAAGTTCAGCCGCACCCATGTGCCGCAAGGTTTAGTCACCTGAATGAGAGATGAATTCAGAGAACTAAAGCAAGGCAGAATGACTGTAGTAGAGTACCGTGACAGATTTCTGTCCCTCGCTAGGTATGCACCTGATGAGATCAATGCTGAAGCCAAGAAGAAGGAGAGATTCCTAAATGGATTCCATGATGAGATGCAAACGGTGTTAATCAACATCCGTTTTGACGATCTCGAGGAGCTAGTTAACTCTGCCATCCAGATGGAAGGAAAGATCAACCAAGCAAATGACAAACGCAAACGCTGGATAATGCACTAGAGTGGATCCAACAGTCACCAGAAGTATTGCCCCAACCCATCTGTAGGATATGCCACGTGGAACCATAGACCCCCAATGTGTCGCCCAAGCTATCCCAACCGTAGTGGAGGAAATGTGAAGACCGGAGGGAACAACAACAACCACCGCGGCAACTCCAACAACTTGAACCGTGCATCGCCCAAGTCCAACAACAACAACAACAATACTGCCCCAAGGACTGGAAGCAATGTTGTGCCTGTTGCAACCAAAGACAAGTCTCATATCACTTTCTTTGAATGTGGAGTGAAGGGTCACTACTCCAATGAGTGTCCCAAGAAGATTGCCGCCACTGCCAATGTGAATGCCCCAGCTCAACAGTAGCACCGTGTTCAGCCCGGAAGGAGATTCACCCTCGGGAATTCGCTCAACCGCAACGGCCGTCTATTCCACATGAATGCTGAAGAAGCCCAAGAAGCGCCAGATGTCGTGCTGGGTATGTTTTTTGTTAACTCAATATTAGCAAGAGTGTTTTTTGATTCTGGAGCATCGCACTCGTTTGTTACAGAAGAATTTTCATGCACTAGTAAGATTCAACCAACCAACTTGAAGCATGTTATGATAGTTCAAATACCTGGTTCAACCACCAAAGCTAGAAAATTTTGCAAGGTTGTGCCTATCAGAATTCATGGGATAGATTTTTATGCCAATCTAATAGTACTTGGAACCAAAGGATTGATTGATTGTGCCAAGAAAGCCATCACCATGACCAGTAGCTCTGGAGTGTCAGTAGAGCATATATCTGAAACCTTGCCCCGTCAGTTCAAGTGCAACAAGAGTCTAGCCCTACCCACCATAGAGCAAGTCTGTGTAGTCTGCGAATACCCCGACGTATTCCCAGATGAATTGCCCGGTATGCCCCCGGATCGGGATATTGAGTTCATTATTGAACTAATTCCTGGAACAGGACCCATAGCTCAGAGACCCTATAGCATGAACCCATCAGAGTTAGTGGAGCTGATGAAGAAACTTGATGCTATGCTGGCGAAAGGTTTGATTGAACCAAGTGCATCGCCATGGAGATCGCCTGTGTTGTTTGTCGACAAGGAAGATGGAGGCAACCTTTTGTGCACAGATTACGGGAAGCTGAATGACGTCACCATCAAGAACAAGTACCCACTGCCCAAGATAGAGGATCTGTTTGATCAGTTGACTGGTGCCAGAGTGTTTTCTAAAATTGATCTGAGGACTGGTTATCACCAACATAAGGTTCGTGCAACAGATATTCCAAAGACCGCCTTTACCACCAGATACGGATTGTATGAGTATACGGTCATGTCTTTTGGATTAACCAATGCCCCTGCTTATTTCATGAATCTCATGAAATAAGATCTTTATGAACTTTCTGGATAAGTTTGTCGTTGTGTTTATCGATGATATTCTTATCTATTCCAAGTCAGAAGAAGACCATGAGCAACATCTGAGAATCATCCTTGAAACCCTTAGAGAGCATCAGTTATATGCCAAGTTCAGCAAATGTGAGTTTTGGCTGAAAGAAGTAGGATTCCTCGGACATATTGTGTCGGTAGGAGGAGTCGCTGTTGATCCCGCATGATCAAAGATGTTGAAGAATGGGAAGCCCCAACCACTCAAACCGAAGTCCGTGCATTTCTCGGATTAGCGGGATATTACCGCAAGTTCGTAGAAGGATTTTCGAGCATCACAAGACCCATGACCCAATTCTTGAAGAAGGACAAGAAGTTTGAATGGACCGACAAATGTGAAGCAAGTTTCCAAGAGCTCAATAAGAGATTGATTTCATATTGATTATGCCAGATATCAAGAAGCCGTTTGATGTGTATTGTGATGCATCCAAGATTGGTCTCGGATGTGTGTTGATGCAAGAAGGCAAAGTCATAGCATATCTATCTCGACAACTGAAGCAGCATGAGCAAAACTACCCCACCCATGATCTTGAGTTAGCACCTATAGTTTTAGCCTTGAAGACATGGCGTCATTACCTTATGGGTAATCGCTGTCAGATTTATTTAGATCACAAGAGCTTGAAGTATATTTTCACTCAGAAGCAGCTGAATATGAGGCAAAGGATATGGATAGAGTTAATCAAGGATTATGACCTTGACATTCACTATCACCCCTGCAAAGCCAATGTGGTAGCGGATGCTCTTAGCAGATTACCGTGTAGATTAAACACCATGATCAAATAAACCTAGTCAAGTTTGCATGAAGAATTGGAGCAGTTTAGAACTGAGCTAGCTAGCGAAGGATTTTAGCTAGCATTAAACTGCAACCCACTTTGATTAGTCAGATCAAGGAAGCTCAGAAGGGAAATGCAAGTATCGACGTAATCAAGCGTCGTATTGGTACAGGAAAGGTACCTGGATTCACCGAAGATGAAGAAGGAGTTCTGTGGTACAAAGGACGTATCTGTGTGCCAGCAGATTCGGAGCTGAAGCAAGTTATCATGCAAGAAGCCCATGATACTCTTTATTCTATCCACCTCGGAGGAACGAAGATGTATCAGGATTTGAAGGAGCAATTTTGGTGGCACAAGATGAAGAGAGAAATCGAAAGCTACATCGCCAAGTGTGATATTTGTCAGAGAGTCAAAGCGGAACATCAGAGAACCGCAGGACTGTTACAACCATTGCAGATTCCGGAATGGAAATGGGATTCCGTCGGAATGGACTTTATCACCGGGTTGGCTACTTCTAGTAGGGGAAATGACTCTATCTGGGTCATTGTTGATAGACTGTCCAAGGTAACCCATTTTATACCTGTCAAGACAACCTACCAGAGTTCGAAGCTAGCAGAGTTGTACATCGCTAGAATTGTCAGTTTGCATGGAACCCCCAAGACCATAGTGTCGGATCGAGGAACCCAATTTACCTCAAGATTTTGGCAGAAAGTCCAACAAGGATTAGGGACCAAGTTGAATTTCAGCACAGCTTATCACCCGCAGACCGATGGACAGACTGAAAGAGTCAACCAAATCCTAGAAGATATGTTGAGAGCTTGTGTGCTAGAGTATGGAGAAAAATGGGAAGACTGTCTGCCTTTCGCAGAGTTCGCATGCAACAACAGTTATCAAGCCAGTTTGCAAATGGCCCCATTTGAGTTCCTATATGGAAGAAAGTGCCGTACCCCTTTGAATTGGTCGCAAGTAGGGGAGAGTCAGATTTTTGGACCCGACATCCTATAAGAAGCTGAAGAGAAGGTTCACAAAGTCCGTGAGCACCTCAAGTCCGACCAATCTAGACAGAAGAGTTATGCTGACAAGAGACGTAGAGACCTGACCTTCAATGTCGGAGATTTTGTGTATCTCAAGGATTCTCCATTGAAGGGAACACAACGTTTTAGTCTGAAAGGAAAGTTAGCCCCCAGATATATTGGACCCTTCAAGATTCTAAATCTGCGAGGAGACGTATCGTATCAATTGGAACTGCCAGAGGAGATGTCTGCCATCCATGATGTGTTCCGCATCTCGTTACTTCGCAAATGCTTAGAAGTGCCAGAGAAGACCGAAGTGTTCAAGAACATCAATCACCGTGTCATTGATATCAACAAGGATCTGACGTATCGTGAAGTGCCCATCCGTATCTTGGAAGAATCTTACAGAACCACCAGGGCCCGGAGTATCAAGTTTCTCAAGATCCAATGGAGCAATCATACCAAAGCGGAAGCCACCTGGGAGCGAGAAGATTACATTAGGATTGAGTTTCCAGATCTCTTTAGTTCCTAGTTTTCTTTCTTAAATCTCGGGACGAGATTTTGTTTAAGGGGGGAAGGTTTGTAGCATCCCAAAACTTTAATCAAGGTTATCAAGATCCAAATCACCCAATTTAGGGTTAACAAAAACTTTTTATCTTTAATATGGAATTGTTTGGATATGCCATGTTTGATTGTTCTAATGGTTGTAAAATGATTAGAAGATGAATGCCACATCATCTAGATCATTTAAAAACAAAATCCAAAGAAAAAGAAATCAAATAAGAATAAAAAAACCAAATGGTCATTTTGACCATTTTAATCCACTAGGCCACTTTAGGTGTTCCTAGAAGTCAAATTCAAACAGAAACATTTTCAACTCTTTTCACCCCTTGCTAGTACAAGTAAAGATTTACCAAGGCCCACTTTGAAATCTTACAAAAACCTTTAACCACTAATTTTAAATGAAATTTCAAAATTGAATCCATTACATATGCATAGATCCCACTTTTTCAAAAACCACTCAAATGAGTTCACCTTGACAATCCCAAGCAACCACAGATGATCAAACTTATGACTAACACACCCACCAAAAAACTTTTCAAAATTCAAAACTAAAATTCTTGCAGCCATTGTGTTGAACACCTTGTGATCATCAAACAAACTGCCTAACTGATACTGTTGATTAATCAAAGCTTAGTCCCCCATTGACCCTCTCGTCTCTCCTCTGTCCCCCTAGCATCTAACCTAGCCCCAGACAAAACCCCCCTTCGCCGCTAGCAGTAGTGCCACGCCACCCCGAGGCCATGCTCGCCGGTCGACCATGGATAGCTCGCAGGAGACCACCTAGCCCCTTCCGCCATGCCTGGGAGGTAGGCGTGATCACACCGCCACCCATTGTCCCTTCCCCGAGCAATGGCAGGCACTAGAGCACCACAGGACGCCCGCCCTCTCCACCTCTGCACCATGCATAGACCGCGCCAGTGCGCCGCCCCCGACAGCCTCGCACATGCTAATCCTTAACACCATGCTCGCACGCGCCACTTCGCCTTAACACAAGCACGCAACCAGACATCCCCGTTCGCCGATGATTGACCCGCAGCCACCGCACGCAATCTTAGAGTTTAAAGTTATGGTTAGGTTTCTATCTTAATTGCTTTCTTGTACTTGCGGATTCTTGCAAGGGGTATAATCACAAGGATGTATTAGTCCTAGGAAGGTCAGTATATTAGCAAAGGTTCACCCACACAACACTTAGCAAACTAAAGAATGTTAATCAACTATATGAAGCGAAAGCACTTGACGATATTTCCGTATGTCCTCGAGAACATTTGGTCATCTTAAGTAATACAACCTGTTTGTCCTTTGCTAAAGAAAGGATTTGCCCACTTGCTGCATTTATTATTGTTTTTCATTCACCCGTATTTTATTTATCTGCATTATCAAAACCCCTTAGAAATCCGTTTGCTAAGTATTAAAGAGAATTCATGCTCCAAGCCACTCGTCAACACCTTCTGCTCCTTGTTGGGTTCGACACTCTTACTTATTGAAAATACTACGATACACCCCCTATACTTGTGGGTCATCAAGAATATTTTCTGGCGCCGTTGCCGGGGAGTGAAGCGCTATTGGAGAGTGGAACTGGTAAAGGAAACTTCTACCGTGAGTATTGTTTATTTCTATTAGTTACTTTTATATTCAATATGGATAATTCGCTAAGTTTCTTATTTCGTAATGCTACTACCACTGCTAAGGTAGTAGATGAACCACCACCTTCTAAGAATGATACTTTTGAAATACCTACAAGAATTATTGATCATGTTATGGATAACTACTATGTTGGGGATGGAATTGTCCATCTCGGTGATCATTTGCTCTTTATACACGAATTATGCGGGTTGTTCAAGTGTGTAGGTATTACAACAGATCAAGTCAAGAAGAAGTTATTCTCATTTTCACTAAAAGGAAGAGCCGAGGAATGGTATAAGCTGCTGAAGAATAGTCAATCTGTTGAATGGGAGGACATAGTGCCTCTCTTGTATTCAAAATTTTATCTTCCTAGTGAGATTCATAAAGATCGGAATCAAATATACAACTTTTGGCCTCTTGATGGAGAGAGTACAGATCAAGCTTGGTGGAGATTGAAGTTATTAATGCTCAAATGTCCTACCCATGAGCTCCCCAACAATATTATTATCAATAACTTTTATGCAAGGCTTTCTCTTCATGATAAGGATCTATTGGATGCTTCTTGCGTTGAATCATTTATACACATGGAAGAAGGAGATAAATGGGATCTTCTAGACCGTATTCAAGACAATGTTGAAGCATGGGAGAATGATAAAGGAAGAAATTCAGCTATAAATTATGATTATGAATGCATTGAATCTTTTTTGGGAACTGATGACTTTCAATATATTAAAAATGCTTATGGTCTAGACTCTCAAGCTATTGCAACTTATTTCAAGGCTTTTGCTTCCTATATTGAAGTTCCTAAAAAGAAGTGGAATAAGTATCATGACCCTTATAAAGATATTGTTAATAGTGTTCCTGCAAGAAATACTAAAGTTTATACTACTAATCATGTATTACCCGAACCTTACATTGAGAAAATGCCTTTCCCAGTTAAGGTAAATGAACATTCTATGATAGGTAGTATGGTTAATGAAAGTACAAACAAAGCTGTTGAACCTAATAAACAAGTAGCTGTTGAACCTACGATAGCAAATGTGAAAGACTTTGTCACTAAATATGTAGGAGATGGACACACTACTCTTTGTAAGGGTACTTCTAGTATTGTTTCACAAAGTAGTGTTATAAGAGCTAGTGTCCCTGTGTTTTCTGTTAGAATAAGTGATCATTGCTACAATGGTTCTTGGGATAGTTATATCGTTAAATTTATGCATGATACTGAAAGTTATTATGAGAGAGGGAAAAGTGTTCTTATGCATCTCAATAATATTAAGTTTCCTCGCTTTATGCTGGAAATCTTTATGTTGCACTTGTTTTGCCTTCCTATGCTAGCAGCCTCTGGTTTCAACAATTTGTTTGCTTACAAAATTCCCTTGCATAGGAAGTGGGTTAGACTTAAACATGTGTATTTTTGCTTCTTGATGCTCTCTTTTTCTTCAATTCATATTCCTATGTGAGCGTGATTGAAATCATCATGCCCATCTTAATGGCTATAAAGAAAAGAGCTTTTTGGGAGACAACCCAATTTATTTGTGCTTTCATTTTTTTTATTTGAGTATTGAAAGTTATACTTAGGTAATAACCTCTCCTTATCCTTTTTGTTTGGTTTTTGTGTCAAGATCAACCTCTAATGAGAGAGAAGTAAAATTTGGGAAAGTTGTTGCTCCGAAACAGATTTTTGTGCTTCGCTGTAAACATTCGTGAGAGATCTCTGTACGTCAGATTGAGGTGTAATTGTTTCTGCTTCTACCCCAGATTGTTATTTAACTTTTGTTAGTTTTGCACTTTTTGATTTGAGCAACATAATAATTTCAAAAAAATTGATATTTACTTGCTGGTCTGTTTTGACAGATTTTTGACACTCTTACATTTGCCTCTCAAATCGATTTCCTTTTTGAATTATTTTTGGGATTTTGGAAGGAGTTATTTCAGTAGCTTATGTTTTGATGGATTTCAGTTAAAATTGAACTTAAAAGGTTTATTACCTCGTGTGCACTAATGTTGCTAATGAGAATTGTGTGAAGTTTTGTGTGAAAGAAATTTCTAGGTTAGTGGAGAAAATGGTGTAATAAGAAAGTAAAAGGTTTCATGACTTGAGCAATATGTCTATGAAGATGAAGATATTGATGCTATTCAAATGGTACAATTTTTTTTATCAAAGATCAAGTTCAGAGACCTGAAAAGTCCGTTTTTGAATAGGTAACAGTTCAGGTAAGGAAAAGTCCGCGAAAAATCTGTCCAGTTATATTTATGCAGTTTATATCCAACAAGGAAAGCAAAGGAGCGAAAGAGGGATGGAAACGGAGCCAGGGTGGCTCACACCACCCCCTGGCGCGCCCCCCTGGCCGCGCCGCCAGGTGGTGTGGCCACCCCGGAGTCCGTCTCCGACCCATTTTCTCCCAGTATCTTCCTTTTGTTGTAAAACTTCGTAATATATAATCCCTCGGATCCCCCGAGGTTCGTATATCATGTTCTCGTCATGTTTTCGTTTCGATCTGTTTCTGGCAGGAACTATTCTTAAAGTTTAGAAGCATAATGGTCTCCACCAATGATAAGGGAAAGGAGCCTGCGAAGGAGGATCTCCAAGACCCTGAGCAGGAGAAGGAGATCGAGAGTAAAGATGAAGAGGAGGCAAAGAAAAGCCAGCATCCGCACACCGGCACTACCATTGCAAGCATTGGAGTGGTGGCAAAACCTGCCTGGTTCGAAAGGACTGTACATATCTCAACTGGAGGGAAGCCTCCGTCACTGTTTGGCTTCGTGGTCACCTTCTCCATGCACCAAGAATCCCTTCCATACCCTTACCCATGAGCATCAATTCCAGAATATGCCCAAGGAGAAACTACCCTCCAATTGGGATATGCCTCGTTCTAACCATGCAGGAAAAGAAGACTTCAAGGAGGAAGAGGTGGGAAAGAATCATACGAGCTGGGATTCACAACCCAACATGACCATGAACCACATTGAGCAAAACTCGGAGTTGATTCATACTCTCACCTTCAAGATTGAAGACTTGAGGAGATTGATTGAGAAGGTCATCGAGAGAACACCACCACCATCGAAGGAGTAATTAATCATCAGGTTTTGGCATCCCCTTGGTTTGTTCCAAGCTTGGGGGAGTGCCGCGGTATCACATCGCTATCTTCTATCTTTTTACCTTTTTAGTAGTCATATCGTGAATAGAGAAGTTATCATGTAGGATGGTTTACATTATGGAAGTGTCCCCCTCTCGTTAGATATCTATGTATCCTTTGGTGTGAGTTTTTGTTATGGAATATTAATGAGAAGTTCTATCATTTACTATTTTGCATATCTTATATTAGTTCTCAATTGATATTATATGATTGATCTTGTTGTTAGTATTGGTATCACTTTGGGATCACAAAGTAAATTTAGTTGGTTTTGGCAAACTTGGCTCTGGTCAGTAGCAACACTATTATGAGAATTGAATGAAAACATAAAAGTACTCTTAAGAAATATAATTCCATCATCTTTCTTTCTTGATTGGCTCATAAGCTTAGTATTCTCTAGTTAAGATATTTTGTGCTTCCAAGGAAGATTACATGTTTGTTTTTATCACCTGTATGTATGTTTGTTTCCTTCAACTCTTATACTTGCTACCCAGCCTTGCTAGCCAAAAGCCTGTACTGAGAGGGAATGCTTCTCGTGCATCCAATCCTTAAACCAAAACGTATGCCATTTGTGTCCACCATATCTACCTATTAGCATTATTGCTATTCCAAGTAAATTCATGTTTTTATCTACCTTCCGAATTAAACTTGTTATGTGAAAATTAGTGATTAAAGCTCTCACGAACTTGATGGCACACTTTACTTTTCTTGCACTTAATAAACTTGAACCATTGGGTCCATCTATGTTGTGTATATGCTTGCGCTTTGTAAGTTGTAAATTAGCAGAACCATGCTGTCATGGGGAACGCTTTCAACATTGCACTTTATTTAGTTGATATCATGCTCTTTTGTTTATGGATGTCGTCGGTGTGAAATGAAAGGGGAGCTTGTAAGTCCATGGAGTTATGTATGTGTGTTAGAGAAAAGCCTGGGCGGCTGGTCTAATCCATGCCTAATCATGGTGGAAACCTATAGCGTAACCATAATGAGCAATCTATGAAGCATTCTTCTTATAAAAAATAGATAGAGATTGAGGAAAAAAGAAAAAAAGAGATGACAAAAGAGGAAAGAGAGAAAAAAGCACCATTTTCCCATGGTAAATAAGAAGATTGCTGAGATGCTTATTGTCTGCTTACCTTTTCATTTTGATATGGGGATTATTCCATATCATCGGGCAAGGGGTACCCTGTTGGTGGTTCTCTATGATACACATGTACTTACTATGACAAGAATTTACCGGTAACTAAACTTGAGTAGCATGAGGAGCGGCCCTCGTATTCAAGGTACATGAGATTTTCAACTTACAACTTGTCAAGCATATCCTCATATTTGATCACTTTAACCTTAATCACCTAAAGATGCTTATGATAGGGGAAATGAGAGCTGAAACCTAATAAGTACCATAATTTTTGGAAGCTCTTTATGAAACTTGAAATCCCTGCTTCCCTCTACGAAGGGCCTTTCTTTTACTTTTTAGTTGAGTAAGTAAACCTATTCCTTTCTATCTCAGCAAGTATTTTGAGTTGTTGTGTTTCATTCATTCATATGATGATTTATTCAATCATGTTTTTTATGTTCCTTGTTTTGCACATTACTCTTATCTTAGTGTTTATTACTTTGAAAGCTATCATTGAAAAACCATTATGTTTGAACTCCTGCGAATTGTAACTATTCTTTGACCAAGAGCATAGTTTTCCATTACCAATTATGAATTACTTTATGTAACTTTATTGTGTTTCCTTTACCTATTGCAAGTTAAGTTATATAATGGTGAGTTGTCTGCTATTATGATTTATGCATTGATGAATGTGATGCTTCTGGTCCGTACTCTTTTATCGACTCTTCACTCCATAAACCCGAGGTCATGTTTATTGAGCTTAGTTTTTGCTTGGGGACAAGTGAAATCTAAGCTTGGGGGGGAGTTGATACGTCCATTTTGCATCACTATTTTGTATCATAATTTACTGTTATTCATTGATATATTTCATATTAAGAGATGATACTTATATTATTTCATCTGTTTTTGCATGGTTGATGACTTTTGGAGCATGGACTGTTGCAGTCAGGATTCTGATGGAAAAGGGGCTGTTAGGAGGCGAAATTCGCGAAGATCAGAAAATCCGAGAAAATACATGGAAATTCTATTTTTCTAGAAGACGAAGGATGCCAGAAGGGCGAGTGGAGATGGGCCACAGGTGGCCCACACCACCCCTAGCGCGGGCCACCCCTAGCCGCACCACCAGGTGGTGTGGCCACCCTGGCCTACTCCTGGCTCTCCCCTTTGACGTATATTATCCCCACGAAACCCTAAGACTCGGGGAGCAACCACAAAAAGATTTCGCCGCCTCCGTGGGGCGGAAAACTACAGAGAGAGAATGATCTCTCCGGCTGGCAGAATTCTGCCAGGGGAATTCCTTCCCGTAGAGGGGGATCATCGCCATCAACACCACCATCTAGCTAGACTTCATCGGGATCATCATCATCTCCACCAGCACCATCATCAGCACTCCATACCGCTGTAACAATTGGGTTGAATCTTCCATAGTTCTTAGGGGAAACTTTCCCGTTATTGATTACTCCTTGTAGTTGATGCTATTGAGTGAACCATTGAATTATCGTTTATGTTCAGATTGTTACTTATCATTATATCATCTCTGATCTTGATCCATATGATGTCTTGTGAGTAGTTCATTTAGTTCTTGAGGACATGGGAGAAGTCATGTTGTTAGTAGTGGAATTGTGTTGAGAAAGATTCAATAGTTTGTTATTTAAGTTGTGGTGTTATTCTTCTAGTGGTGTCATGTGAACATCGAATACATGACACTTCACCTATATGGGCCTAGGGGAATGCATTGTGTATTTGACTACTAATTGTAGGGGTTGCTGGAGTGACAGAAACCTGAACCCCCATTAGGAAACCTTTGCACAAGGGATGTCAGGATCTTAGAGTTTAAAGTTGTGGTTAGGTTTCTATATTAATTACTTTCTTGTACTTGCGGATGCTTGCAAGGGGTATAATCACAAGTATGTATTAGTCCTAGGAAGGTCGGTACATTATCACAGGTTCACCCACACAACACTTAGCAAACTAAAGAAGATTAATCAACTATATGAAGCGAAAGCACTTGACGATATTTCCGTGTGTCTTCGAGAAGGTTTGGTCATCTTAAGTAATACAACCGGCTTGTTCTTTGTTGAAGAAAGGATTGGGCCACTTGCTCCATTTATTATTATTGTCTTTCATTCACTCGTATTTTATTTATCTGCATTATCAAAAACCCCTAAAAATCCATTTGCTAAGTAATTACAGAGAATTCCTACTCCAAGCCACTCATCCACACCTTCTGCTCCTCGTTGCGTTTGACACTCTTACTTATCGAAAATACTGCGATACACCCCCTATACTTGTGGGTCATCACCTGTCGGGTAGAGCAGCTAGCTCCGCATAAAATTCTTGTTCATCCTCGCTTTCACTGTCACCGTATCCTCGGGCGCCGCGCTCTTCTCTTGATCGATCGACCCTTCGCTGGGTGATGTCATTTCTCATGTCGTTGCGCGGTTCTTGTTCTGAAAAGTGGACCCGATGTGGCGACCGTGATCGCCGGGTGTGACCTCCTAGCTGAGGGCTGCTGCGACGGCATGGGGACCTGTCAAGTTGCCTCATGGTTCCTTTATTTACTTGCGCAAGAGTTTCCCCACCAAGCCGAGGTTCATTAAGGCGGATCGGTGGAGGTCCGCTCGAGGATCGTCGAGTGTAGGCTGTGTTGTGATTAGGTATGTTTGCACGGCCACAATAGCTACCTGAGATGTTTTTTCCTTGATATTTCCATCTCGGTCTACCAACATAAACGAGAGATCAAGGTCTCTGATTAGTCCACTTCTCCCTTCTTCGGGTATGCCTCGTAATCTAGACGTTCCTCTTCTTGGTGATGCTCCTCCTGTTATGCTTATTGATCCTAGGGTGGGGCTTAGCTTTGCCCACCATAAGCTAGATTCGTCAGCTACCCTTTTTATTTCGTCAAGCGGCCTTTGCATCCTGAGGATGTCTCTCTTTTTGCGGTGTAGCAGACAGTGGTATGCCAATAGATCTTCGTGGGTGGCGTCTGTTGTCATTGGGACCGCACCCGAGATTGCTGCTCTTGCCTTTTCCCATGCACTGGCTAGTAGGTTAAGGGTTTGGCTCTCAGCTTCACATGGTTGCTCTTCTTCCTCATTTTCCCGGTTTACTGTTGGGTCTGCCCCATTTCCTTGACTTCCTTCATTATCATTACTTCCTGCATTATGGCTTGAGAGAATATCATCTGGGTTAAGAATTGGGTAACCGTTGGAGTCTTGCTGGATTGTGGCATCTCCGATGATCACACAAACTTGGTGTTGAGTGGCATACGTACTGGTAACATCGTCGTTTTAACCGATGGAGACACTATCGGATGAGCCAATGAAGTCCATTAGTTTTTGCTCTGGATAGATTTCTGCCATCCGAATTCCAAAGTCGATGCTTTCGCTACTTTCTTCAGGTTCTGAATTGGCTGGGCTTGCTTCACGTTGTGGTGTGAACTGTTGGTCTGATCTGAAGGAGAGATTGTCATAGAGACCATCAAGATCCCCCAGATTCACATCGATTTGCCTGCTTTTGTTGTCTTCTTCGATCTATGCTTCGACTTCCATTGAGGATCCGATGGAAGGTTCCTGTACTTCTGTTGACGTAGCTGTTTGGGTGGGCGAGCGTGGATCTGCTTTCGTCAAGTTGATGCTTGGTGGAGAGCGTTCAGTCGAATCCATGTTTCCAGCGTTCAAGTTTCCCACAGACGGCACCAATTGACGAGGGGTAACCTCGGCAATGTACATGGTGATCGACTTGGGGTTTCGTGGAAAAGAGTACGCTGGGGATTTCTTCTGATGTCAGGAAACGATGAAGATAAAGTCGCCTGAATATTGGGAAATACACTGTTACAAGTTGTCCTCTAGATTTCGGTACCCTCGCTTGGGCTTCTCCCGTCCTATATATAATAGTCCGGGTCTCAAAGTTGTATGCGGATAGGTTTCATACACGCATGATTTACAATACCAACACAATGTCGGTTGGTGCTTTCTTTCCTAATACAATTAAAGTATTTGTCGGTTGCTTCCTTGGGCTGTTATCCAGAATCTTCATGGGCCTTAGGCCTTTTATCCAATGTAGGGTAGCGAATAATGAGCATCCAAGTAATCATACCCATGTCATCCCGAGACTCTACTTGAATCGTAGTTTCAGGTTGAGGCTTAAAGTTTATTTTCCTTTATTGTTATCATTTTTTTGTGTTTTGTAGGGATTTGGTACAACGAGTCTGATGCTTCTGACGGATCGGGAATCAGTTAGTTGCTCCTGGGCAAAAACAAGGTTGTCCTACATCAAATTCAAGTCCCGAGGCTCGAATCCGGAATTTGTAACTAGCGTAATTTAGTTTGGGCCGCTGAGGTCTTACCGAATACTGAATTCCAGCTTTTTATTTTATCGGGTACCCAACGCGTCCGTCGGGATTTTTCATCGTATTGTTGATACGGATATTTTACTAGAAGAGCGCATTCTTGTGCGATTACCAGGCCACACAGGACGAACCCTGGGGTCTTACCTTCATGTTTCTGAACATGGCATTCGGATTTTCATCGCGTCGGGTGCGATCCGAGAGTTTTCTGATTTGTAGCGACTGACGAACTTTTTCCTTTTTGTAACCGCCCCCGATAGGAGTATTTGTTATCGAATGTTTCCTTTGGCTCTCTTTATCGGGTGCACGCCAGCGCTCCTGATAGGAGTAGTCCCCGAGACTATGTTTGGATATATGTATCGAAACATAGACTCGAAAACTTAATTTTATGGTGCCAATGCTTCTGTATTTTTTGTCGGGTGCACGACTAGTGCTCCCGAAAGGAGTAGCCCCCGAGGCTACAGTCGTAATATTACATATTCGAGTGTAGTCTCAAATCTTCTCCTGGAGGAATTTACTTCGACTCCAATTTAATTTCTTCAGGTCATATCTCTTAAACAAACCACAATTTCTTGGAGCGCTTCCGCTGTGGTGTCAATGATGACGTATATGATGCTGTTGATTTTCAGAGGATACATTCTAACTGGACATGTCGAATGTGGGGCCGTGCAGCAGTAATGATGATGCATGATATCATATTCAGTGGAGATTCTTGACTGCATGTTCCCTGCCCGTGCGAAAATCGAGGCGTCACGTGTTGTCCTCCGTTTTTACCGCGGCCATAACTTCTTAGATTTTCCTTTATGGAATCCTTGTAACACGTGTCACCATCATGTGAGTTTCGGTCGGTTCGATTTTGCATCGAATGGTTTGGACCTTAGGCCTTTGCTCTTTATAAGAGAAAGGAGGTGTGTTTTACTATTTTACCTCACCTTCCCCTGTTCCATCTTCTTCCTTGTGCTCTTCCCCCCTTGTGAACTCCTGCTCTTGCTCCCTTGGAAACTCCAGTTCTTGTGCTCATATTCCCCTTTTTCCACCATGGGCAAAAGCAAGGTTGCTAGAACTTCTGCTGCCACCGCGGAGGCCACCAGGAAGAGGGCCATTGGATGGGCTCCCACCAAGTGCACGACACGGTAACTCCACGAGGCGTGGAACTCCGACCATCTGACGGAGGGTTCCTTCAAGCTCCCTAGAGATGAGGCTGCTCCCATCCCCGAGCCTGGCTAGAGGGTAATGTTCCTCCCCTTCCTCTTTCGTGGTATTTCCCTTCCTGTCCACGAATTTCTTCATGGCCTTTTGTTTGTTTATGGCGTGCAGCTGTATCATCTCACTCCCAACTCTATGCTCCACTTGGCTTGTTTCGTCACTCTTTGTGAGTGTTTCCTTGGGATTCATCCCTATTGGGGCCTTTGGAAGCATTTCTTCTATGTTCGTCGTAACGCCACTGACACCATTGTCCACGATGTTGGTGGCGCCATTTTTTCTGTCTGATCCGATGTTGATTACTTAGACTTCAAACTCACTGATTTTGTCCAAGGTTGGAAGTCCAAGTGGTTTTATGTCAAGGATCAGCTACTCGAAGGACAATCTTTCAGGTTAGCCCACTTTAATCCTAAGCAAACCTGCCGTAAACTTGACTCATGGGACCAGCGTCATTCTGCCAAAAAATGGCGGAAATTCAACCCTATGTAGATCGTATTTGAAGGTTGCGGCATGAGGTTGGCAAGGAATTGTCAGGTCTCTAGGTCCTAGCATACTTTGTGCGGATTCGCGTCCAGCCGCTTCAAGCCTAGCTTTCCAGCATGTGGGCGTACACTAGGAGGAAGGACCCGATGAGAATTTCTTCGGAAGACCTCACCCTCAAGGTGTATGAGAAAAGAGTCCGGAGCTTCACCACTTTGACCGTGAAAAGCCTGGTTCATTCAACTTGTCTTGTGGAGCCATTTGGCAAGAAAAACTGGCTTCCCGAGGTAAATTTCTGTTGCCTTCACCTATTCCTATCTTCTTTTTGTAGATGCACTTGTACTCTTTTCAATGACTAGCGTTTTTCCCATGTCTTCTACTTGTGTAGGATTTTGATCATCTTATCTCGCTTCCTCCTCTTCCTGGAAGTTGTGAGCCCCCTTCCCATTCTTCCGCATCCGACGATCTCCCTATGACTGGGATTGTCGCGGATGAGGAGGGGGAGTCTTCTGCATCTGATTCTTCTTTGAAGACGCAATCTCGACTGGCTCCGGAGATTTCCGCATGGACCGTGCTAGTGAAAAGAGGAAGCGCCCTTATGCTATGGAAAGGGTCGAGGACTCGGATGAGTCGACTGCTTCCAAGCCTTTCGGTGCTTCTCTGATCGCGGATGCTCCCGCCCTAGTGAATTTGTTCCGCCTTGCACATGATGTGTCTTCGTAAGTCTTTGATTGCTTCTTTTTCCGTTTTACTGGGTGGTTTTACTCTTGATGCCTGTTCCAATTTGTGCTATTCTTTTGCAGTGATGATGAAGATCCTCCCGCAACTCCTCTTCGCGCATCCGTGGGCTGTTTTGCAAAGAAATCTCCTCCACCATCGGTGGAGCCAAAGGAAAAGCTCCTATCTTTTGTGGAGAAAATTGTTCAAAAAGATACTGCCACTTCATCAAAATCGCTGCCGCAAAAAAGGAAGAAAACGGCGGGGAAAGGGGTGGTGATATCAGAAAACCCTGTTGATGTGGATATGAAATATGTAAGTCACTCTGTAATTTGTAACTTTTTCTGCCTGTAGCCTCTTTTATTTTTGCCCTGATATCATTTGATGTGATGTTCTTCTTCAGCCTTTGATGTGTAAGATGGTCGATATGGCCTCTTGATTTATAAAAATCCATGATGAAGCTGAAGAAATGAGAGGTATGTCCTTGTTTGTTTTCAGGATTTACTTGTGAGGTTTTCTTCCTTGGTTTTCATGATCCTATTATGCAGCAACCGCCAAAGAATCCGAAGTTATTCAGGACCAGGCGATGAACCTTGCCGAAGACTTGGAGGACAAGCTACGGTTTGCTAAGGAAGCGTTCGAGGTTGTCAGGCAGAAGGCATAGGCTGATGCCGAAGAGTTAGCCAAGAAAGCCGCTATTCGAGATGAAAATCTTCGGAAGCGCTTGGAGGCCCTTACTGCTTCTCTGACCCGTAAGTTTTCTTCTCTTGCGTGTCTTTATTTCATTTCTTCCCTTTGGTAATCAATCATTTCCTTCTTGTTTTATTTTCAGAATTGACTGGCCAAGACCTAACGCTGCATGAATATAAGAAGGTTGATCCTTTATCGGATGCTGTTAGCACCTTGGAGGCCAAAAGCGTTCGTGGGCATAACCTTCTTGTCTGCTCCCGCCGTGCCTTCAAGAATCTTCATGCAAAAATATTTCCAACCAAGGATGTGCCGAACAACATGAATGATCTTTTCGCCATCTTTGGTGCTGATCCTGGCCCCCTTGTTGGTTATAGTTTGAAGCAGTCAAGTAGTGGGGCCGAAACTTCGATGGCCCTGGCGATGGCGCACAGCAAGAAGGTCGACTGGCAGAAGGTTAGCTCATCTATCCTAGTCACCCCCAATGGCCAAGTTGTTGACCTGAAGCCTTATATTAAGAGTGCCAGAAAATATTCTCGGCTGCTCCTAGGTCTGGGCTCGGGTTCAGAGAACTTGGCTGCCCCATCTTCAGCTGCCCATGCTACGACGAGCGCTCCTTCTTCGGCCACCCCTACTGCTCCTGTAGCTAGTGCTCCTTCCGCTAGTGCCACCCTATCTTTGAAGGACACGGCTTCGTAGACTTTGTTTTGTAACTTTCATCGTGTCTCCCTTCATTGTAATGGACCTTGAACTTATCCAGCTTTCCCTTGCTTCTTTTTACAAGAAAGCAACTTTTGAATATATGCATGTGAGCTTGCTTTTGTATGCTAAGTGTTTTATATTTATTTTTTGTCTTGTCAGATCTTGAATGATTCTTTGGCTCCTTCTGGTCCCGCGCAACCGTCGTATGTTGTTCTGTCCTCCCCTACGGTAGGTGCGACCAGTTCTGCCATCGTGCATATGGTGGACCCACCGTTGTATGCTGAAAAGATAGAACATGTGAAAAAAATTCGGGTTGTTCAATTGATGGTGGATGTTTCCCAATCGAAAACACGTCAGGCCCTCAACCACGAGGCTTTTTTCTTGGAAGAAATCTCCAGGGCAAGCGAAAAGCTGTTGCGTAAGTTGCCTTTTTCTTCGGTTGCTTTTTCTGACTTGCTGGAATTAATATTTTCTCCCCGATTTGTAGGCATTCGATTATGCGAGAGGGAGGAAACCTAGCGTCTGCGCAACCAGATGCACGCCCTTGTGTCTGCCTCTTAGAGTTTTGAAACAGATTTATGTACTGATCACCGTCGTGCCTACACTATGGCGCTGATGCAGGATCACATATCGGAGTTGGAGCAATTTGTCGACCGCTGCCGCAGATCTCTGGCCATTATTTACAATGCCATGTTTCCTTGGGATCCTCAGCCTCAGACCTTAGCAGATTTAATTTCGAAGTTTCGACAAGGTGAGAGGATCCACCATTATGTGAAGCTTCAGCTTGTGGCAGGTGCCAAGCTCGCACTCTCTTGGGTGTATGCGCATCACCTGACATTGGATCTGGACGTTATGTCTTCGGGTCTGCCTCCCCCTTCCGATGGCGACCTTGTTTATATGGCACCTCCTTATGCCACCGCTTGTAGACATGCCATTAGGATTATGCTGAGGTGCTTAGAAGTAGATGAAGAATTTTTTGTTAATTTCGAGATCTGACTGTTTGCTTTCGCAGCCTTGTGCTTCATAGACAAAATATTGTATAGATATTTTATCAAAAAGGTTGTATGTTTTATACGAGATTTTGATTGTATGTTGTATTCTTTTGTTTGACGACCCAATGAACTAATGTTTGTTTATCATAGAAGTTTGTATGTCGTGGAATACTTCATTTATTGATAACTATGGATGGAAGTACATTGCAAGGGCGTGACCACCTAGCCGTTGGACTTTATTGAATCTAAAGTACGTCTACGTGAAGGTTTTCTTTAAGAACTTCGGCTTCTATTGTTGGGGTTCTTCATCATGCTCCACTTCATGGTTCTCTCGTCTTCTCGGTCAGTGGATTTTCCTATGCGGGAACTATATTGGAGGCTGCATAGGTTACTTTTGCGAGACCGCTGCGTGCTTGTTCTTCCAATATTTTCTTTTTGCGGGTTTGCCCTTCATGTGTCGACTCCTCATCCGCTAATTTCAGCTGTCCGAGATCCGCCTCCATCCCGAAAGATTCTGAGATTTTGTTGAATTCTCGATAGCAGTTGTCCGCGCGGCTGAAGCTTCGTTTGACTGTTATGACCCCATTGAGGGTTGGCATTTTTAGCACTAGATACGTGTAGTGAGGTACTACCTTGAACCTAGCGAAAGCTGGTCTTCTCAGGATCGCGTGGTACTGATATGGACAGTCCATGACTTCAAATTCTTGCTTTTCTCGCCTGAAGTTGGTCGTTGACCCGAAGACTACGTCGAGATGGACTTTGCCCAATGGAATTTCAACTTTCCCTAAAACTATCCTGTGGAAAGTTGTGTCTGTAGGTGCTAGGTTCATCATGGACGAGTTCATGGCCCGTAGAGTTTTGGCGTGTATCAGGTTGATGTTGCTTCCTGCATCCAAGAACACTTTGCTCATGTCGAACCCGCCGATTTGCGCATCCACTATTAATGCTGACTGACCTAGCTGGGGGACCCGTAATGGATTATCAGCCCTACTGAAAGTAATTTCTTGTTCTGACCAATGGAGGTACTCCGGTGTAGGAGGTGGCTTTGTTACTGCCAAGTTTACTTGTCTAGTGATCAGTTTCTGTGTTGTGCTAGAGGGTGGCCCCTTTTGGATCATTGACATTGCTCCCTTTAACCTGGGATATTCGTCGCCTTGGTGTATTGTACGTTGCGGCTGCCCTGCTGGCGGATGTCCCTATGGTGGCGGTGGTGTGCCTATGGCCCAAGCGCCGGGTGCAGTAGCGTAGCCTCTGTTTGCTGCATCGGCTACCCTTGCGTTGCATAGTTCTTGCATTTTTAAGAATGTTTGGTAGTCCTTTAGGAGATGATTTGATCGCTTTTTCCCTGTTGAGTCGATGTAGTAGTGCATATTGCAGGGTCCTTCCAACATTTTTCCTGCTGACATAGGTGGGTCTCGATTCGTCGACTGGTATCGTTGCTGCGACTGGATTCCACCGATGATGTCCCTATTGCCACGGTATCCACTGTTTTAATCGTCACTTTGTCGGTTGTCCCCTCTAGAGAAACTTGCTGCAGCGTAACTGGGTGTATGGTACCCATCATTGGTTCATCATCTCCGGTCATTGTTGTGCCTGTCTCTGTCGTCTTCGGGTGAACGGGCCCTTTTGTTGTGTACTACATCCTCTCCATCAGTCCAACGATTGGCTATTTCCATCAATTGTGAAATTTTCTTTGGCTTGGTTTGTCCTAGTTGTTCAATAAACTCCTGTTGACGAAGTCCATCATTGAAGGCGTCGATTGCTCTCTCGTTAGATTTTGCTTTAGGCGAATTTTTTGTGATGTTCCATCGTTGGATGAAGGATCGTATTGATTCTCCTAGCTTTTGTTTGCAGGCCCTCAATTGCTCCAAAGACGCGGGTCGCTTGAATGTAGACTGGCAGTTTCTGATAAATTTGTCCTCAAGATCATTCTAGCTGCTGATAGAATCTTCGGGTAGTTGTTTTAGCCAGGAGCGTGCCGCACCAGTTAGGTGCAGCTGCAAGCTGTGCATTGATGTAGCTTTGGATCCGCCTTGTAGTCTGATAGTTGCCAGATAGTCTATATGCCAAGCTTCAAGTTCTTGGAGGCCGTCATACTTTTGGCGATCCTGGGGTAGCTTAAAATATATTGGCACCGGGGTCTTGCGAACCCGTCGGGTAAAGCAGCCGGCTCCGCATAATTCTTGCTCTTCCTCTCTTTCGCCGTCATGGTACCCTCCGATGCTACGTTCTTCTCTGGATCGATCGATCCTTTCCTGGGTGATGTTTTTTCTCGTGTCGTTTCGCGGTTTTGATTCTGAAAAGTGGACCCGATGTGGCGATCGTGATCGTTGGGTGTGACCTCCTTGCCAAGGGCCGCTGCCATGGCGTGGCGATCTGTCGGGTTGCCTCATGGTTCTTTTATCCGCTTGCGCGAGAGATTCTTCTACCAGGCCGAGATTCATCTGGGTGGAGCGGTGGAGGGCTGCACGAGGATCATCGGGTGCGGGCTATGTTGTAAGTAGGTATGTTTGTGCGGCCATAATGGCTACCTGAGCTTTTTTTGCCTTGATATTTCCATCTTGGTCTATTGACATGAATGACAGATCAAGGTCTCGGATTAGTCCGCTCCTCTCTTCTTTGGGGATACCCCGCAACCTGGACGTTCCTCTCCTTGGCAATGCTCCTCCTGTTACGCTCCTGGATCCTTGGGTGGAGCTTAACTGTGGTCATCGTATGCTAGATTCGTCGGCTATCCTTTTCCTTTCGTCGAGTTGCCTCTGCATCCTGGGTAGATCTCTCTTTTTGCGATGAAGCAGATATTGGTATGCCAATAGGTCTTCATGGGTAGCATCCATTGTCATTGGAACCGTAACCGCGATTGCTGCTCTTGCTTTCTCCCATGCACTGGCTGGTAAGCTGAGAGTTTTCCTCTCGCCTCCGTGTGGTTGCTCTTCCTCTCGATTTTGACGGTTAACTGTTGGGTCTCCTTCGTTTCCTTGGCTTCCTTCATTGTCATGACTTCCTGCATTATGGTTTGAAAGTATATCATCGAGATTAAAAATTGGGTTACCGTTGGAGTCTTGCTGGGTCATGGCGTCTCCGATGATCACGCATACTTGGGGCTGAGTGACATATGGACTAGTAACGTCATCGTTTGCACTGATGAAGACGCTGTCGGATGAGCCAGTGAAGTCCATCAGTTTTTTTTCCTGGATAGATTTCCGCCATCCGAATTCCGAAGTCAATGCTTTCACTGCTTTCTTAGGGTTCTGAATTTGCTGGCTTGCTTCACGTGGTGGGGTTAACTATGGGTCTGATCCGAAGGAGAGATTGTCATAAACACCATCAATATCCCCAGATTCATCTCGATTTTCTCGCTTTCCTCGCCTCCTTCAGTCTGAACTATGGCTTCCATTGAGGATCCAACGGACGATACCGGTACCTCTGTAGGCGCAGCTTTATGGGTGGGCGGGCATGGATCTACTTTCTTCGAGTTGATGTTTGGTGGAGAGCGTTTCGCCGAATCCGTGGTTCCAGCGTTCAGGCTTCCCGTAGACGGCGCCAATTGACAAGGGGTAACCTTGGCAATGCCCATGATGATGGACTTGGGGTTTCGCGAAAAAAAGAATGCTGGGGATTTCGTCGGATGTTAGGAAAACGATGAAGACAAAGTCGCATGAATAATGAGTAAAACAAGCTATTACAAGTTGTCCTCTAGATTCTGCACCCTCTCTTGGGCTTCTCCCATCTTATATATAATAGGCCGGGTCTCAAGCTGTATGCAGATAGGTTTCATACACACGTAATTACAATACCAACATAATGTCGGTTCATAGTCTCTTTCCTAATACAGTTAAAGCCTTTGTCGGTTGCTTCTTTTGGGCCGTCATCTGAAATCTCCTTGGGCCGTAAGCCTTTTACCCAATGTAGGGTAGCCAATCATGAGCACCCGATTAATCGTACGTATGTAAGTTTGCCTCTGATAATATGACTTGTAATTAGCCTTATCAACTAAACAATTTCTTAATTAAAATTGCCACCGTGTGTATTCCACAAGAGGACTTCCTCGACTTGAGGGAGAAATCTTTGGATGGGTTTTATTTGCTGTTATATTATAGTTACCGTATAGCGTTCTCTCATCTCGCTCTAATAGCCGAACTTGTAGTGTGTCTCTATAGGTTAGATAGTGCAAGCTTTGCTGCCACTAAGCCCACCATACCTATGTAGGTGAGGACCACCAAATTCTAGTCTCGCCGTGTACATGCCTCAGTACTAGCCACTCTCTTTCTGTTTTCCTTTGCCCTTTGCCGGCACCCTTTGGTTTTGATAGGTATGTGTTCGACGATGTTAGCAAGGTTATCCTTCTGGCTTGGCTTGGGCAGGGTTTTTATGGCCAACGCTTGGTTATTGTTTAGGACTCTTAGGCCGATTTGGTTCTTATCCGTACTCGGATACTAGTTGGTTTTCTTCATGAGTTCTATCTTTGTATTGTATCATGTGTATTACTGACTCGCCGAGTCGTTGTTGCATATATATGTTTCTTATGGATTCTACTATAAACTATTGTGATGTAACTACTTGGAATAAAATTCACCCACACAAAAGTGTTTGGTGGACTTCTTTGAATCGTTTCTATGCAAATTTTTGTGGAAATGCTAAGATCTGCATAGACCCGATTCGGGGTATTACAAGTGGTATCAGAGCAAATGTTTACGATACCCCACTAGTCCAGCCTATACAATAACCTAACTAACGGTCGATGTCTAGTGTCAAAACTATTTTACTAAAAATGCATTAGATAGATGTGATTAGCTCTGATTTTACTCCTTACCTCTTTTCTTTCTCCTCTTATCTTTGCATGTTTTGCATCTGCTCTCTTACCTTCTTCAAGCTTAGGATTTCTCGTGGTCGGGTTTCCATCGAAACCTTATGATTCCGCTTCCTCCTTATGTAATCGTGGTGCTACATATGGTTTTCATTCTATCTGATCTCTCTTTAGGTATTTCCGGTGTTGTGACCTCTAGGACGACGGCCTCCTCATATCAGCTACTGTTTGTCAAGATCTTCAGTCTAAATTCTGAGAGTTGGGTTGCATAAATCCTCCTATTCATGTGCAGAGTAATGCTTTAGGTGCACGACAGACTGATCCCCATCCGACTACTCTTATCATTCGCTATTGTATATAGAATTGGTGGATCAAAGTGTGGTCTTACTCTTTCCATGGAAGTTAGAGGTGACCTTACCTTTGAGACCTTTACTTCCGCCTTTGTCTATCCAGAGTATCGTCTCGAAGAACGTGAGCGACAACCCTTGCTGGTGGTGTTGATGATTTCAAGACGGAGCAAGAATTCTTGTTTGTGGTGTCACAATCATCAACCTGATACAAGAAGATCTGATAATCCTATCTCCCCCGGTGTCTTTGCTTGGATCTCGCGACGTGATCCTTGTTATTGGTGTAGAGTTGTGATACCCGAAATTTTGTTTGAAATAAAAACTGCTTATATTTTCTTTTTCGCATCAGCATGACATCATGCATATTTTTGGTCTAAAATATTTTTTCACCAAAAGCCTATTTTGTTTTCTAATTAATCCCCTCCTTTAATTTCAAATGAAAAACCCTGGTCCTCCAAGATTTTTTGTTGTCTAAAAACTATTTACAAAAGTCCTTTATAAAAACTAAAACAAACAAATACTAATAAAAATGTTTTAGTAGGGGAGGCAGCCCCCAGGCCCAAAAGCCCAGTAGCCAGCTACCTACCACCACACACATCAAACCCTAACCTAACCCTAAACTACACGCTAGCCTAAACACAACACCACTCACACCTGCTGCCGCTGTACCCAGCACACACACGCGCGCACGACACGCACAAGACACACCTAGTGCAACACAACACCACACACACGTCGTCCGCCACACGACCCACCCAGCAACACATACGCCTACGCATGCACGCAACCTCCATGACTTATGCACACCACGCACAGGAAACTCACACATGACGCGGCCCCATCATGTTCCTAGCCCTGCCTCGTCTTCCTCCCTCGAGCAGCGCCTCCGTGTTTCCCCTAACACTAGACGCTATTCCGCGCAGCTCGTCGCCACCGTTTGTTTCTCCTCCGCCTCTCTCCACCTCCAGGTCTCGAGCACACCGTGGCGGCCGCCTTCCTAAACCTCGTCGGCCAGTGCACCTTCCCGAGAAGCGCCACCCTAGCATCCCTCTCGCCTCTCCACTTCCTCCTTGCGCCGCTGACCGTCAATCGCCCCTCGTCCCTGACACCGCCGGCTTCGCCATCACCCATGCCTCCCCTATGCAGCGACCTCAACCCTCTGGCATGTCCCTACACCGGTGCCCCCTCGTCCTCGAGCTCGTCGAAAGCAGTGCGCGTCCCCGACCCCCACCTTCCTCCGAGCCGCCTAGCTCATCTTCGCCTCGACGCCGTGCTCGCTCCTCTTCGTCCTGTTTCGAGCTTACCAAGCTCTTCCTTGCCGGCGTCCCTGCTACTGCTCAATGTTGCGTGCTCTCTCTGCAATTCTCTTCAGCGCGCAACCATCCCGGAGAGCCTGCTTGTTTTGGGTCCAAGAGGTGACCGTGGACTTCCTCCACGCTTGGCCTGGGTAGGGTTTTTTGGACACCGCTTGGTTATTCTTCAGGACTCTTAGTCCGATTTGGTTCTTATCCGTACTCAGATACTACTTGGTTTTCTTCATGAGTTGTGTCTTTGTATTGTATCATTTGTATTCCTGATTCGCTGATTCGTTTTTGTATATATATGTTTCTTGTGGATTCTATTGTAAACTATTGTGATGTAAATACTTGTAATAAAATCCACCCACACACAAAGTGTTTGGTGGACGTCTTTGAATCGATTCTATGCGTATTTTGGAGGAAATGCTAAGATCTACGTAGACCCAATTCGGGGCGTTACAAGTGGTATCAGAGCAAATGTTTACGATACCCCACTGGTCCATCCTATAGGATAACCTAGCTAACGATCAATGTCTAGAGTCAAAACTATTTTTCTACAAATGCAGTGGATAGATCTAATTACTCATTACCTCTATTATTTCTTCCCTTATCTTTGCATGTTTTGCATCTTCTCTCTTACCTTCTTCAAGTTTAGGATTTCTAGTGGTTGGATTTCCATCAAAACCTCAGGATTCTGCCTCCTCCTTTTGTAATGGTGGTTCTACATCTGGTTTTCATTCTATATGAGCTCTCTTCGGGTGTTTCCAGTGTTGTGACCTCTAGGACAACAACCTTCTCATATCAACTATTGTTTGTCAAGATTTCCAGTCTAAATTCTGAGAGTTGGGTTGCATAAATTTCCTATTCATGTGCAGAATAATGCTTTGGGTGCGTGATAGACTGATCCCCATCCGACTACTCCTATCATTCGCTTTTATATCTGAAATTGATGGATCAAAGTGTGACCTTACTCTTTCCATGGAAGTTAGATGTGGCCTTACCTTTGAGACCTTTACTTCCGCCTTTGTCTTCCCGGAGTGCCCTCTTGAAGAACGTGAGCAACAACCCTTGTTGGTGGTGTCGACGATTTCAAGATGGAGCAATAATTCTTGTTTATGTTGTCATGAGCATCAACCTGATGCAAGAAGATCCAATAATCCTATCTCCCTTGGTGTCTTTGCTTGGATCTAGGGACGTGATCCTTGTTAGTTGTGTCGAGTTGTGATGTCCGGAATTTTTTTGAAATAAAAATTGCTTGGATTTTCTTTTTCGCATCATCATGACATCATGCATATTTCTGGTCTGAATTTTTTTCACCAAAATCCTATTTTATTTTCTAATTAGTCCTTCCTTTAATTTTAAATTAAAAACCGCGGTCTTCTAAGATATTTTGTTTGTCTAAAAATTATTTACAAAAGTCTTATATAAAAATTAAAACAAACAAATACTAATAAAGATGTTTTAGTGGGGGAGACAGCCAACCACCAGGCCCCAAAGCAGCAGCCAGCTACCTATCACCCCACACATTAAACCCTAACCTAACCCTAACCTACACGCTAGCCTAAACACAACATCACTCACACCTGCCGCTGCCGCACCCAACACACACACACACACGCCCGACATGCACAACACACACCAAGTGCAACACAAATCCACACACACGCTGGCCACCACACGAGCCACCCAGTGGCACATACGCCCACGCACGCACACAGCCACCATGACCCATGCACACCATGCATAGGAGCCTCACACGAACATGACCCCATCGTGTTCCCCAGCCCCGCCTCGTCTTCCTCCCTCGAGCGCTGTCGTCGTGTTTCCCCGGACGCAGAACATACCTATAGAAAGGGCGCGACAGTGGAATCCTCCAACGTGGCATGAGCATATTCGATAGTACGTTACCACCTGAGGCCAACCTACAATGCTTCTGCTTGGTCACTACTTGCGGGAAATGATGATGGAATCTTTGGGATTAGTATTGTAGAATAATAGTGAGAGATGAGGTCCTGAATTAGTACTGAACACTAGTGGAGACTAGACAAGGATGAGGATAAGATCTTGTGTTACAACAAGATCTATTTTCAACAATGGGAAAGCCCCACTACAATTTTTATTATTTTTGGCATAAATATGTTACAAAGTAACTATAACAAGGGAACCAACATTTCAAAACTATAAAACTAGAAAATTATAAAAAGCTAGAGCTAAAGATAAACTTGAGACTGTAACCATTCCCTGAGTGTTTGAGCATGTTCTTTTCCATTCTATAGCTGACCATTTTTAGTTCTTGATAAAAATAACTTTCCAGGTCACAAAACTGGGGCATTGATGGTTGAAAAGTTTGTTGTTTATTAATATCTAGATGCTCCATGTTCCAAGAATTATTATTTACACTGAGAAAGGCAACTTTATCTTATGTTTGAGGTCAGCAAAAGCTTCAAGGATAGAAATATTCTTGGTTCTTTGTGGGCAGACATGGTCCCTAGTTCCCAACAATTTTCACATAAGGGGCATGCCCAAAATAAGTGAGCAATGGTTTCTTCATGTGGCCAATTGAAAATGACACATGAGTAAGATTGAATTTGCATATTATTTCTTCCAAGCAGTTTTCTTGTATTTAGTATGTCCAAAAGCAAAAGCCAGAAGAAAAATTTGTGTTTAGGCTGGCACAAAAAACTCTAGATCCATGAAAAGTGTGGTGGAGTTGGATCGTATCCAGCCATGACCTTGTATACCTTTTGTGAAGAATATATGTTAGATCCCCATATGTAACTCCACACATCCTGATTACCCTTCCGCACTTTGACCATAACTTGCGAGCCGATTTTTTCTAGTTATTGAAATTTGGCAAATGCTTGTTGGGAGAGTGGTAGGTAAAAAATGTGTTCCAAATATTAAGTATGAATGATTTCATGGATAGATGTGTTTGAATTTTGGCATAGGAAAGAAAAGTTGGTAGCTTCTAATCCAGACAAGTATCCGTCCATAGATTAGTCCAGAACATGATTGTTTTTCCATCACCTAAGTTTTTGCTAGACATAGCTTTATAAATATCTATTAACTTCAAATGATCTCTCTAGAAGAATGACCCCTCCATAAGATTAGCATGTAGGATACCATTATTATAATATGAGCTTCTGACCAGCTTCACCAATGGAATATCATGGTTATTATAGAATTTGTCCAGGTTTTTCAGGAGTTTTGCATTATTTTGAATGTCCAGGTTTAGTAATGTAGACCTCCTTGTTCCTTTGGCCTACACATCTTACCTTTGCTTGCACAATAGTGTCTTTCTTTCTCCACAAATAATGTCTCATGTATTTAATGACTTGGTTCTTCATTGTAGGGGGAATATCCATGTAGCACATAGAGAAAATTGGAAGAGAGGATAACCCAGATTTTACAATTTCAAGTTTTCCACCATAGTTAAGGAAATTTGTAATGCCACACTACCTTCTTTATACTCTATGCACCAATGGTAAGAAGTGTTCAAGAGTTAGCTTGGTGGTGACTAAAGGAAGGCCCAGGTAGGTAAATGGTAAGTTTCCTTTTTGCCAATTCATTGTATTTGTGAAGTGTGCTAATCTGTCTTCATCCATATTGATAGGATGCTTGACTTATGATAGTTGACTTTTATTGCAGTTGATAAAACAAAGGTGTTCAAGAGTGATTTTAGGCAAATGAGTTGTTGAGCATTGGGTTCATCCCTAGGAGAGTGTCATCTACATACGGTATCACTAGGAAATCAGGGCAGGATGGGTAGTCAAGGGGATGGATAAAGAATCCTTGAATCATTACCTTATTCATTATGTATTGGGGCAGGTCTGCAACAAGAACAAAATGGAGTGGATACAAGGGGTCTCTTTGTCTGACTCCTCATTTGGAGTAATTTTTTCCTAGGTACCCCATTCAACAACACAATGAATGTGTTAGAATTGAAAATCATCTCAATCCACTTAATTAACTTTTGCCCAAAACCTCTAACTTTCAGAATTTCCAAAATAGTGCAGTGCTCAATGTTTTCAAAATCCTTCTCAGAATCCAGTTTGAGAATAAGAATTTCTTCCTTAGAATTATGACACTGAAATAAGTACTCAAAATCCCATCCAAGACAATCTTCAATGGATCTCTATTTGAGAAAACCATATTAGTTTTTGTGCTCCAATTTGAGGATGATGTTATATAATTTATTTACCAGGAGCTTGGTAATTATTTTTATAAAATATTTAGCAAATAGATTATCCTGAAATCCCTAGGAGCTTTTGGACAATCATTTTTTGGTATCAGAGTAATATAAGATGAGTTGATGCTCTCTAGAGAAATATTTCTCTCATAGAAGTCCTTGATAAGCATTTTTATGTCATCATCAATAATGGACCAACAGTTCATAATAAATTCATTATTGAAATTATCAGTTTCAGGGGATTTATCATTTGGAAAATCTTTGACCACATCTTCAATTTCCTAGTTTGTGAAGGGGGCCTCTAAAGCACCACTAGTTTCCTTATCCATTGCTTCTCCATACATTTTTGTAAGGTTGAAGTTCATACTTGGAGTAACAGTGCTTCCCATTATTTCCTTAAAAGCATTCCAAGGATTGATGCTTTACTTCCGTGATTAATAATCTTAGCCTGGCTATCATTTTGGAGCATAAACATATAGTTGTGTTTATAATTAATTGTAGCTTTTGTGTGAAATAATCCTGTATATGCATCTCCTAATTTGACCCACTTTATTTTTTCCCTTGCTTATAGTAAGTGTTTTGGTTTTGCGTCATTGTAATCACATGAACTTTGCGGATATCTCTTAAGTTCCATTCATAAATGCTCAAATTCTCATCATTAGGGGGAGAGGGAGTGTTGTGGCATATGATTAGAGCGCAAGTGTTCCCTATTTTATATAGGGAAACACTAGGAGGATAGAGTTTGCTTTATGGGACCTCGAGAAAGTGAGGAACACTTTCTCAAAGGCCTAAAAGCCGCAGAGGCTCACTCCTGCAGGTATGTTTGGTGGGTCAAATTACTCAGCTATTTGGCTAACTCCCAGTTATTCGTTATCATCTACTGTCATAAAATAGTCCCCAACACATATTAATATCAACGGAAAGAAATAAACTTTTATTGTCAAGCCTCGATGATAGCCGTATAAGTGGATTGAGCCCTAAAGCATGCGTTGACACCATTCAGTGGGACATATATAACCATTTTTCTAGATTTAATGACACTTAGAATAGATGGCGCAATGGTGAGTACCTTCATTCCCAAGCACGGCATTAAAAAGCTCCTCTATTACGTGCCACCAACAATGCCACAATTATGTGTCGGTAATTGCTCGCATGGCGTATCCTCAGCCACTGCCCAAAATTTGTGTCATGAATGCTGATACTCCAGGTAAAAAACTTTTGCAGGTACTTTGGTCATGAGCCACCCAATAAGTGATGCACACGGGGGTGTACTTTTGTAGTGTGCCATGACCGGAGTCAGAGCATGTTTTTCACCGGCAACTGCGCCTCCTCAATCCTTGTCAGGACTAGATGTGGGATCAAGGCCACCACAACCAGCCGGCCAACCACCTCCAGCAAATTAGGAGGCGGCCACCACCACCACCTCTGACGAAAGAGGAGGACACCACCACCATGTAGGATCAAGTTATGATGGTAATTCTAGTTAGTATGCCACTTCTCCTTTCATCTAGGATATTGAAGGGTCCAATGTACCTAGGTGCAAGCTTCCCCTTCACATGGAAGTGTTGTATTCCTTTGACAGGGGTTACCCGAAGGTACACAAAATCTCCCTTGGCGAAGGTAACATAAGGATGTTTAGGGTCGGCATAGCTTTTATGGCGGGATTGGGTAGTTTTAAATCATTCCCGAACCAACTAAACTCTTGATCTTACGCTTCGCGAAGAGTCTCACATCTGAAGATTTTCACTTCTCCGGTCTTGGACCAATTGAGCGGGGTTCGGCATTTCCTTCCGTAGAGGAATTGGAAAGGTGCCATACCAAGGTTACCTTAGTAGCTATTGTTGTATGCGAATTCAACATAAGGTAGTAAATCCTCCCATTTGGTTCTGTAGGATATAATACTAGCACAAAGCATGCCCTCAAAAATCTGGTTCACATGCTAAGTCTATCCTCCAATTTGGGGATAGTAAGTTGTGATGAAGGACAAGTGTGTTCCATTTCTACATGGACTTTTTTTAGAATCGGGAAATGAACTGGGTACCATGATCGAAAACTACCCTTTTGGGTGCTCCATGGAGACTTACCATTCTGGCGGTATACAACTCAACAAATTGTGTTCTAAGTCGTACTGATGGGAATCAAATGAGCTACTTTAGAGATTCGATCAACTATCACCCAAATGGACCCATAACCATGATTGAACAAGGTAGTATAGTAATCAAATCCATAGCTGTCGTGAGAATGACCACGGTAGTTGCTACCAGGGGTAGCGATTGGAAGGATTTGGGGCAAGAGCGGGCAGCCATCTGCGGAGCAAGATGAGGGAAAAGACACATGGATTTACCTAGGTTCAGCCCCCCCGTAGGGTAAAGACCTACCCTTGCTAGATTGTATTATTGAGTGAGTTACAAGTGTGGTGAGCTCGGTGGCTAGGCAGCGAGCCGATGTGGTGTATGATGGAACGTGAGTACAGAGAGTACCCTAGGGAGGTTTATATAGGAGGTACCTCGCTAGGGTTTACAGATATACAACCGAACCAGTTAGGGACTCGAAGGAGTTGACCTAATATGACTGGGCCTAACTATGGTTCTGGGCCTCCAGCTTCCAGTTGCCAGGCTTCCTCTTCAGTCGCATTCTAGTTGTCGTCCTATAGGCCCACTCGCAGTGGCCTTGGCCTAGTCGAAACGTCCTGCTAGGTATACCCCATTCGGCATATCCCCATCAATAGTCCCCGAGGCCATCGGTGATTCGGCGGAGGTGTTTTCTTGACAGTCAGAGTAGGCGGGTCTGGGTAGACGCCCAGTCGAATCGGTGGTGGGCTCCTCCAATGAAGGGAGAAGCTCCTCAAAGTGTCTTTAGTCGTAGCATGGGCGAGTAGAAATACGTTCGAGTCGCCTCGCCCAATCAATTCGAAGGGGCGAGCAAGAGAGTCGAGTGGATGAAGTTGGACCATCATCTTGGTCAAACTAGCGGTTGGAAATTCCAACTGTAACTTCGATGAAATTACCGTGAGGTAACGGCTAGCCGTGATTGGCAGGTAGCGTCCCTTTATAAGGAGAATGGCAGAGGGAGAGATGAATCTTTGGATTTCTCCATCCCCGCGCACTCTCAGTCTCCAGATCTACTCCAGATCCAAAATATCCAGACAGGGCGACCTCCTTCTTCTCCCGATGGTGCCCCCAAAGGATCTATGGGGCAAGTCGAAGTCCACCACCGCTGCCATGAAGTTCTTCCAGGACGCGGGGATCCTCCGCAAGGGGAACTGGCGTATCCCTGCGTCCGGCAAGACCGAGCCAAAGCCGTGCCCTGGCAAATTTATCTGCTTCCAGAGCCACCTAGAGAGGGGTTTGGGGTTCCCCACGTCAATTTTCTTCTGGCAGTTCTACGTGTATTACGTGATCAACCCGACAGATTTGGGGCCACATAACATCGAGCAGCTCGCGATCTTTGTCGCCTTATATGAATGCTACTTGGGGTGTTGGCCCTACTTTCCTCTCTGGCTAGAGCTATTCCACGGCTGCATTAGCCACGAGGTGGGCAGCCCTATCTTGGCAGCAGGCAGCGTCAATTTCCATCTTAAGCCCAAGGCCAAGTTCCTGAAGCTGCAGTTTCCGAAGAAGGCCGCGAGTGAGTGGAAGAAAAGTTGGTTCTATGTGAAAGAATCAACCCCATTCGGTGAAGCGCCGCTCCCAATGTACACCGCGGAGAGGAGCGAGTCGTGCCGGCTTGCGGTGACCCAGCATACGACTGCATGATGTAGTACACTATAGTCGTTGACATAACATAGATGAAACACCGTTCACTAGTATTACATCCCTCAAAGTGGTACAACAGAAACACTGCAGGTCCAAGACATGACTATATATTACAACTCGACTCTTTACAAACGATCCAGAGAACAATCTAGGTTAAAGAGGAAGAAAGAAATTTCTTACAAAGAAGAACCAGAAAGAACAACTAAGAACTTATCTAGCTAAAAGACTAGCATGTAAACTATCTGGCTTGCAATTGCTACTAATGCAATGCTCTATAGAAGTAAGTTTTATGGTTTAGAGTATCTACTCCTATCTAATCAGGAACTTCATCTTCACTTTAGTTGATCTATAGGTTGACTTCATGGACTTTATTGAAGAATTTGATCTGTCGATGATGGTTTCTTCAGCAGAAATTGATGTTGACGTCGTCTTCAACGGCTTAGAACCTAGCAAGGGTTAAGAAGGTATGGTTGAGTACGAGCGTACTCAGCAAGTTCACTAAAAATGAGTGTTTGATGCACTATCTACAACCACAGACCATAGGTCGTAGGCAATGCAGGTTTTCGTAAATATTTCTTCAAAGGTTGCTTTTATTCTAAAAACTATGTCCGACAACCTTCATAGGTTAACCAAAACCATCCTGGGGTTCCTTTCCTGCCGCGTTCGTAGCTCCTCTCCAGAACAGGGAGTAACATGTCACAGTTCTTACGCTCTGTAGAGGTGCGTTGCTTTACCCATGAGAGACCAAATCCTTGTTGCACATCTGGGCAGCTTACCCGTCCAAAATTCCTTGATGTGGGGCCTAGTAGATGATCCAAGCCAATCACTGCCCCTCTCTATGACCCTACATGAAGACACGACCCTCCAGGACCTTCCCCACCTCTATTAAGCCCCTTATAGGACAAGCTATAACTCTGGTAGGCACCCAAATAGTATGATCTGGTTGTGCCCCTGGCAAGCTCCATAAAGGACCGACTATACCTCCGGCAGCCCCTCACAGATAGTCTAGACACCAAAATCATGGGGAACTAAGGGGTACCGCCCATGTGCTGGATTCTCCATGAGAAATCAAAAACCTCACGATAAGGTCATCCGTCCATGCGAAAGGAAGAAGATCGAGCTGACTTCTCCATCCCATTCCAAATTTCATGGTTAACGCGTAATATACGACACTAGAATCACTGGCAACATTGGGTGTTAAGTCCTAGCTGATACATTCCTCTACAATGGCGTTTTCATTGCCAGTTATAATAGATTAGCTGATCACCCTAGATCAGTAACCGATACTTCTAGTTAATTATGAAAATAGTGTTTTCGACCTTTTTGAAATGCAGGTGGTGACAACAGTTGAGTTACAAGCATAGAAAATAATCATAGGACATGAGCAAGTCCGAACTTGCCTTTTGTGATTGCAAGATTATGCACTCACGGTCTTCGAGATACTAGAAGATCCAAATTCTGTAAACAACATCATTGGTCCGATAAGGACTAATGTTTAAAGAAGCAAGATGCAATTATGCATAAGTAATGTAATGCAATTAGATAAATGTGAATCCCCAGAATAATCGTATATGATTTGGGTTTTGGGGCTTGTGATGACTTCTTTGGAATGTGTTGCACTTTTACATTAGTTTCACACTTGTATTTCTTCTTAAGGCTTGTGAGAGTGTGTGAAACAATATGTAAATACAATAAGTAGCATGCAATACTAAACCACTCAAATGGGTTATGGTATCTAGAAGATTTCTTAAGAAAGATTAGTAATCAATTGGAGCTTTTAAAGAAGTTTTCAAGGATTACTTTTAATGTTTCTTTAAAGAATAACTTTTGAGGAAAGGTTACTTTTACAAAGTAAAAGAATTTAAACTTAAAGCAAATCCTTTAAGGTTTTCGTATTATTTCGTAGTATTAAAGAAGAGAACAATTACCACAATTGAATAACTATTCCACTAGCAAGTGGAGACTTATCTAACTTTAATATGATAGGGCACTACATGTTGTTCAATTGATAACATTTCATGAAGGTGAAACAAAATAATGATGTCTTTATGGAAGTGGTGTTCCCTTGATTTTATAACTGACTGAACTCATTTACTTATTATAGAATTAATAATTATTTCTACAAACATGGGAATGGCATAATGTTAAATACTTAAAAACTTTGTTCCATTTTTTAAGTGGATTCCCAAATTTGTAAAAGAATTGGTACTTAAATGATTTAATAATTAATAAAATCTTTTTGGAGAGTAAGATTTACTAAACTTTTAAATGGTAGTTTTAGTTAGTACAACCTAAAATGGTTAGACCTATCTTGACTTCATTTAAATATCAATGGAACTTGTTATTACACTTTTATATGTTAAATGTATAACGATAAAGGCAATAGTAAAGCTTTATATATGTTTTTAATGAATTCAAATAAAATAAAAGGGTTTAAATAAGATTTATTAGACCTTAACATTTTATTTTACTTCAATTATGAAACATGATATTTTTAAAGTATAGATTTTATTTGTCTGACCATTTTTGTATATTATATGTATTTTTATGATTTTTAATTAAAAAGATATGATTTTTATAAGTTTTATCACTTTATAAATACTAAATAAATAATAAATACTTAGTTAAGTATTACAAAAATGTACAAAATAAGTTTATACATGTATATTTTGTTTTTCTAAGAATTTTGATATATTATACTTATTTTTATGAATTTTAAATAAAAGAATATATTTATTTAGGATTTATCCCGAATAGATTATTTACTAATAATTCTTATTATTTTATTTAAGTTGGAAAATAAATTATAATAATAGGTCATGGTGACGTCATCAATGGGGATCTCCCTCCCAGTCGAGGATGGACTCGGCGATGTGGTGCTCATGAGGCATCGAGGAGTGGGGCACTAGAGAGAGGGAATCGAGGCGAACCTAGGGCTGGTGTCGCGCCCATTATTGGTCACCGAAGGTACTTTGGCGACCAACATCTATGGTGGCCGACGACGGTGCACGGCGCTATAGCGTTGCAGAGTGAGAGGGAGCGAGTGAAGGGCGCAGGGAGATGTAGAAGCTCAGCCTGGTGATGATGGTGAGGACAGTGAGGCATGGAGAGGTCCGATGGCGGCGAATCGACGACAATGGCTATGGTGGCCGGCGGGATGCCGAGCCCGATTCCGCGCTGCATGTTGCACACCTTCTTGTGAAACCTATAGAGACGAACACGGAGACAGAGGCGAGCTCTGTGGTATGCTCAGAGAGGCCAAGGGAGGCTCCCATGGCGACGGCGGAGCTCCCGTCCGAGCTAGGGTTTCGGGGGAAAAGGGGTTTGCTCTAGAGGGCGAGAGAGGAGATGAGATTGGTATGGGGAGGTAGAGGACGACTCGACGGTCTTATCTTCTCCTCCCAATGATGGCAGCGAGTATCGTAACGTGACGGAGGATCGACGGCGGTAGCACGACCATGCAGCTGCTTCACCGTCGTCGACGAAGACGACAAGACGAAGGGGTATTTGGGCTGTGCCATGTTGGGCTAGTCTTGAGCCGTGGCTGAGTGAGCGAAACGTGGCTGCTGCTGCTCGCGGGTGAAGCATAGAACATGGGCCAAGGTGGACTGGTCCAGCTGGCAAACTTCTTCTTTCCCCTTTTCTATTTTTTATTTAATTTATGTTTTTCACAATTTCATTTCAATTATGATTTCTACAAGGGTTTGAATATCCAGAAACTTTTTGGCATATTTAGAAGGGTTTATACATTCATTCTATTAAACCTCTTTCATTTTTTTCTTTATATTTTCAAAATTCATGGGTATATGAAAGATTATTTTAAAGAAAAGTTATTAATATGAATTAGGGTTTTAGAGATTTACTTCCTATAGGAAAACCTTATAGAAATGATTTGTATTTGCACTTAATGAATGCAATGTTAGTGGTTTAAGATGGCTAATGAGGTATATAGAATTCTATTCAAGCTTAGTCTCATATAAGGATTAATGTATAAACCTTATAATGAATTAAACTTTAGGGTTCATAATTTGGTGGTTTAAATTTTAGGGTTCTTTAAAGTTGGGAATTTCTTTTATTCCAATTCCATTACATTTTCTTCATAACCATTCTACTCTTTTTTAAATTAGGCATGGATCACTTCTTGAACTAGTTGTTTGTTACTTTCTTAAGTGTGGCTAATGTGTTGATAGAAGTTTATTATATAATGGTGAATAAACCTTATCATTCATGTGGCACAAGTGATCTCAATGCCCAACAACATTTACTTAGGGTTTCTAATACCACACTTACTATGGACCCTAGAGGATACACTACCCTCAAGTTTATTAATGAATGTTGCTAGGGATCAAGGTTTAAGGATTGATCAAGAATTTATAATCTTGAATGATATCTCAACTTAGAGTGAGCTATAAAGATTACTTCTTAAAGTGTTCTTGATGGTATATGAGACTAGGTCCTTTTTAGGGTTTAAGACAAGCAGGTGGACAAGGCTTCCATCTATAAACATTCATCCGGTTCTCTAATTATCTCTTGGAAGCTCTAATTGTCCAAGAGGTATTGTTCAATGGTTACCTAGGAAAAGGAAATGGTTCCACTATCCATTTGATTCTAGGGTTTTGAATAATGAAGTAGACATGGGTCTGTCATGGCTTGATATACTGTTGGTTAAAGGTTTCTCAAGTACTCCTACCTTAATACCTCACTAAGTTTATCTTTAGATAAGGAATTCCTTTCCTAAATATACTCTATAAATATCTCTTATCTTATTCACAAAGATCACATCTTCCTGAATAAGTCAATCATCTCACTCCACTGTATCCATCATCATATGATGACATGGTCATGCCACTTCAACATCACTCCTTCATTCTTCTCCTAGTATATATGACTTCCATTAATAATCTACCCTTGAGGAAGTCATTCATCTAATTAATTCTAACTTCATTAATCAATTCTTGTAACACTATTCCTTTACTATACAACTTGCACTTCTTAACTACCCTTGACGATTCCATCAATTTAATTCTAACTCCATCCATTAACTCCTCTATGTTCACCTTACATCTACTTCCAGGGCTTGCATGATTACAATTCTTTCCATATCACATGTGATATCAATCCTCTAGGATAGGTATGGTACTACTGTACAAGTTTGTTCTTGTATCAGCTTGGTTATGCTACTATGCATCCAACTACTCCATTCCACTTGGTTCTAAACTTCCTCATACCCAAGCTTGACTTATCATGATCAAGCTAGATGATTCAGCTTACTAAGACTTGCCTAATTTAGTATACTCACAACCCTACTTCAACACCTAATCATCTATCCTCAATTGACTTGAGAATAATGACCACCAACCCTTGATCATGCTTAGCTTAGGCTTCTAATTGTCTGATCAAGATCTATTAGCACTAAGCATTAGACTTGTGCTAGTCTCTCTATAGGCTTATCTTGTTAAGGAATCTTACTTTATATATGTATGTACTTGGCTTAACAAGATTATCATTGGATACTCTAATACTACTAGCTTTCTCATAAATTCATGGTCACTAGCTTAACTCTTGGATTTAGGTACTTCTTCTAGTTAACTCATGAGTGAGTTATCTCCTCCAACATCAGATGGTTTGATCTCCACCAAGGATCACATTCCATTGATGATGGCATACTCTACCATAATTGGTTCCACCTTATAATTTACTTAAGGTCTTTGGAAGGTTAATATCATAGGTCAAAGTATAAGATTCAATAAGGGCTAGGTCAAGAGTTGATCACTCAACATTGATGATCAATTGACACTAGGACCTGGTATTATAAGATTGTCATCTCTTAATATGATATTAAGGGTATGTGCTGAATGGTCTTGGCTTGGCTTCCTTTTCTACTCTATTTGTGATAAGAGCTAATGTTTAAGAACTACCATGATACCCATGGTATAATTAACTATGACAAGAAAGTGTATCAAGATTTAGTTATGGAGTTTCTTTACATAAGTTATATATTTGACTTGGTATTCAGGGTTGTGGTAGATAATACCTTGATATCAAATTTGGAATATTGAGTATTCATCCTTGAGTTGTTGTATGGAATACCATGTCATGATCTCTAGAAGATCTAATACTCCTTATTAAGTAGTGTGTTCTGACTTAGTTTTGTTACATTTGATCTACCCTCAGATCAAATTATATACCGAAATGTAAGGTTTTAGCAAAGGTCATATTGAAACTTATGGCAATCAGCTTGAACATGATAGCTCATTTCTGAGAAGGTTTTTTCGAGATGCAGTAAATACTCCAAGTTTGATATTTTTCCTTGCTACCATGTCACATAATATGACACCACGCTAAGGTTTTACATTGTTTGGATCATCTTTGAATTTCTTATGTTTGTTTCAAACTATGGTCAAAACGGCGAACACGAAGCTTCTTAGCTAGGGTATGAGACTCGCTAAACTTTCAGTGGATCTCTGAAGAAACAACATATTATAAACCTAAAAATGGTTTTTGAAAAAAAATCATGGGCATTAGATCATGTACTTGTAGTTCAAATCTGACCCACTTCCTACCGAGTTGGCACACATTTGTCTTTTTCACGAGGGGTGGACAAAAAGGTTTTAGATACCCCAATTGGGACATTGTCCATGTAAAGTGCTCTAGTATTTATGAGAAATGGACTGATACTATTTTGAAAGTTTCATTTGGTGGTTGCTTCACAAAATGCCCAGTTTTTTACTCGGAAAATGCAAAATACCTTTTTGTGAACCGACCAATCAAAACATAGGAAATCGCCTCCCACGGATCATTCTTGTCTGCCTAATCTGAACCGTTCAGTTCCGATCTGATGCCTAGGCGCTGACTTAGAAGCACACTTTACCCCCACGGCCCCAACCCTAAACCAAACGAACTCTGTATCGCCGCCCCTCACGCCGCTGATTCTCCCATCGCACCTACCCGTGTGCGCCGCCTCCACCCTGATGCATCGCTCTACTCCTTCCCAGCGCCACATCACTGGCCACCCGAGACCTCCGGCTCCCCTCCTCCCCTCTACACCATCTCTGACACATCACCCTCGACCCACATCTCTACTCACGAGATTTCTTCCCTGCGCCCGACCACATCCAGATCGAGGGAGCCCCTCCTCGCCGATGTCCATATTTCGATCCGCCCCGATCTGTTCGGACATAGAGATCTTCCGTAACACCGGCCTACTGGTGGTCGCCTGACCGTGATGCTGCTGCTTCTTCCTGTGTTCCACCAGGAGCCAAAGCCGCCGCCTCCCGGGGAAGGACCGTGACCTGGTGCAGCGCCGAGGCTCTGTCTCCTCCGGCATGTGGAAACAAGGCCGCCACCGCCTCATATCCAGTGAGTCCTCATCTTCATAGTATTTTGTTGTAGGATGAACCCATCTTGTATGGACGTCTCGCTCATGGCTCCTAGTTTAGATGGTGGTGCATGTCTAGGAGTGAATGTTGGATTGATTCTATGATGACTTGGTTCTTGGATTTTTTTCATGAGGTGATATGCTGGATTCTGTCACAAGTGCAGAGCGAGTGCTGCGGCGGGCTAAAGATGTTCCTCAATAGCTCGGCGACGGCGGAAGACTGGTCGGTGTGGTTCCTGTGCCCGGTGATCCTCCACTTGAACCGCAAGCTCCTGAAGCCCATCAACCCGGTCTGCATGATGTACCTCCCCATCGTCTACGGCGTCTTCCTCCTGCCTCAAGTCCTCTTCATCTGCTTCAGGTCAAGTACTCACTAGTACTACTTCTGAATTCTCTTTTATCCTTATTCATGGTTAAGCTTTGGTTGCTTTCTAAGTTCTGATGTATCTACATGCTTTGTAGAGTCATCGCCTTGATTCGGTGCCAATCAATTGGATTTGCTTACATACATGATTAATCTATTCTCAAATATATCTATGTACTGGACTAGTACTATAGCTAGTATCAAGTTTAAGATTATGTCATCGGAAAATAGACACCCACTTGCAATAGCTAGCGTGCTTTCTTTTTGAAATAGCTAGCATGCTTTCTTTTTGAAATAGCTAGCATGTGTGCTGCCGGTGTAGTGATCCTGGTGTAATGCTATAGTGCTGCTTTTTGAAATAACCATCCGAATTATGTCAGGGTTGTGGTTTAGTGTTGCTGGATAAGTAATATTCCTCATATATGTTGAATGGTGTGTTTATATTACTTGCATTGCCTATATTGTCATGTCCACGCCGCTGGCATCATTTGTGAAATGAGTCATGACTCCCTTTTGGATTAGTAATGTATAATATATGTTGAATGGTGTCCTCATATTACTTACATTTGCCATGCCCAAAATTTTAATTACCTATTAGCTTAGCTATTTTCCATCAGATAAATAATTAGTTACCCATTTTACTGTCAGTAATAGTGGTCATGGTGTTGAGCTTTTCCTTCTAACAAATAACTTTATGTACATGCTTCATCTATATTATATTTAAATGGTCGTATAATCTTAATGAATACAACTATAAATGGCAGTAGCGTTTCCCTTTGTTTAATGTGCCACCTTATTATTTTTGCTACTGTATTTCGAATATCCTGGACACATGTTTTTCTGGTTCCCTGAATGTTTCTTATACATATTTACCCTGTCATGTTTAATTTGGTGTGATCTTTCATGCAACCAAGACTATGACTGTGCCCTAAGATGTTATGTGGCTTGGCATACATCAAACTATAGTTGTTTTTACATTGATGGATAGTTGTTGATGCTAGCCAGCGTGTTTTGGCATACAGGGAATTGCATTGGTAGATGGGGAGGTGAGATGAGAAGAGACACGCTACTTGGAGTGCACAAGTAGCATTGACTTGGAGTGGTCGACGAAACAAGATCCTCTGGCTAGGTTTTCAGATCTTACTAACCTCACCCCCTACTGCTCCTCTTCACGAGCTCCATGGTGTATGTAAGTTCCCTGGTTCATCCCTTTTCTCCTCCACTTGTTATATGAGATATGGTTGTGATAGAAGAAGTGTCTATATACTCTCGTGTCATCGGAATAATTGGAATAATTGTGATACTCGTGAGCTAAATGTGTGGTAGAGCTACAATATTTTTTCCCGGGATCATCATGCAATTGAAGAGTTTAGTTTAATAATATTTAAGTTGATCGGTAATTCTGTAGAGGCATTGGACTAGTGTATTTGAGTCCTGTTTCATCTGCTATTGATTGTTCAACTGCTTATGTTGTTGCCTTTCACTATTAAAGTCATGTTACCAACCTGGTAATAGCTTCATCACAGAGTACTATTGTTCCTTTTGCTCATGTTCGTTAGCAGAAGCTAATTCTACATGTTCTTCGTTTTTACGATAGTGATTGGTATATATTGTTTCTAGAATATTTCTAAAGTTTTGGAAGGAGGTTTGTTCTAGTTTATCTGTTCCTAATTGTAGTATCAAAATTGAGTTTTTTCTTCAGTTTACAGTGTGTTTATCTAAATATCTCACCGGGGCCTCCTCATACATAATTGCCATTTTGTTGGACTACAGGTACATGCTGAATAATCTAGAGAAAGATGAAGCATGAAGTTCTGAAATATCAAAAAATAGGTAGCTTGTATACTTTCTGAACGTTTTATTGTATTTTGGTAGCTCCACCTGATGTAAACTGTGTGATTGTAATGTGCCGATGTTATCCGAAGTATCATTCGTGAATGTGACCTGTTTGAATCAAAGTAATTTCATGTATTCTGTTGGCCTTGATTTAATTATTAGCTATTTAATTACTGTGGAAACATGAGAAAATGAACACTTACAAGTGGGACCTGATGAACTGTGCGAACTGACAACTGGGACCCATGTTACTATTGGGACTAGCCCAAAATAAAAAGGCCAAAAGTAAGAACTTGTCCATATAAAAGGCCAATGCAAATAAAATAAAAATGTCACAATGTTGGGCTGGGCCCATGTAGCTGACCAGATTTGACAAGAAAAAGAAGCTAGAATTGTTTGGCCAAGCCCATGTAGAACCCAGAAATGGACTGGGCTGATTTTGATTTAAGACGATTTAATTTCGTCACAATTTTACCAAGTAGGATTGGCCATGTTGGATCTGACTTGGCCAGGCTAGAGGGCCCATGACGATATTGGATCGTCATAGATATTATGACGATCCAACATCGTCATAGACGGTTATGACGATTTTACCAAAATCGTCGTTATAGTTCATTTGTGACGCTCAGCTTTTGACGATCTCATTTTAGTCATAGAATCGTCATAAATGGACCACTGTGACGATTCTGTGACGAAAATGGAGGGTCATATAAGCCCATATTTCTTGTAGTGTGATCTACTTGAGTTCCACCAAGTTAAGAGAAGCTTCAATCACTTTGACTAGTTTTATTTAAAAGCGTGAAAATTATCCAGATTTTCTATGCATGAATGCAATGCACACACCTCATCTCAGCTTATTTCTAAGCTCTAATGATGGGATGTTACAGACTATCCCCCTTAAAATAAACTTTGTCCCTGAAGTTCGTACTCTCTTACATTACGGAATGAGGTGTCGACTTGTATTGATCATGCATTTCTCAAATTCCGTTGTGATCACATATGTGGATAATTGTGTTATCCTGTCTCCAAATATTTTTCCTTGAATTCTCTTCATACTTGACAATATCCACTATCGTTTCCTATATATAGTATAACTCCTTCTACTACAATCTCTTGGGTTATGTCTTCAAGTCCTACTTAGGATTGCTTTTGGACACATTTAGTCCATTCCAATCAAGTTTTCCTATACTCTACACTGGCCTATATTGGAGTGCTTTATTCCCCCTTTAAGGACAACTTATGAGTTGTTTAAAAAAGAACTAGTCCACTAGGTTTAATCTATTATATCTCCTTCGATCTTTCACCTGGACATACTCGTGAGAGTACTCCTATACAGACGACTTCTTATAACTTTATGAGAATACGGCTTACTCTCACCATAGTCTAGTAAATCTTCTTTCACCTTTAGTTGGCAAGTCAGATAATAACACTTTAGTGTTTATTGTTTACTCTCCCCCTTGGGGTTTCCTAATGGTATCTAAACTTCATGTATAATACCCATTAACTCAATAGTTAGGATATCGGTCTCTGTCTAGCTTATACTCTACTTCTATAAGGTTTTATGAAAGAATCTACAGTTTACCCACATAGTTCACTACTAAGGAAAACCCTACCCGAGGCGCACCACAAACCCTATCCGAGGCGCATATGATATGCACCTCTAGCGTTGCGCCTCTAGTATTTGTTATGCGAGGCGCATATCGCATATCATATGCGCGTCCTATATCCTAGATATGTGAGGCACATATTGGTCATATGCTCCTCCCATACTCAGAATATGCGAGGCGCATATCGATACGAATGCGCCTCAGATATTATTTTTGATTTTCAAAAAAAGGTGGCCAGATCTGGATCTGGCCGGAATTTCATCGGAGCTCGTCAGAGGCCGTGCCCGTGGCCACAACCTACCAATGTAGGCAAGTGCGAGAGGACATGGCCGTGGTGGTCGCCGGAGATGGTGGAGGAGGATGAGGCCGCTGGAGGTGGTCGTTGGAGGTGGAAGAGGAGGAGGTGGTCGGTCGCGTTGTGGAGGCCATGGCCAAAGTGATCTCCGGAGGAGCAGGAGGAGGAGAGTGGAGGAGGAGGATGATAGGTGGAGGAGAAGGAGGAGAGGTGGAGGAGAAGGAGAAGGAGAGGTGGAGGAGAAGGAGGAGAGGTGGAGGAGAAGGAGGAGAAGGAGAAGGAGAAGGAGAAGGAGAAGGAGGAGGAGAGTGGAGGAGGAGGATGATAGGTGGAGGAGAAGGAGGAGAGGTGGAGGAGAAGGAGAAGGAGAGGTGGAGGAGAAGGAGGAGAGGTGGAGGAGAAGGAGGAGAAGGAGAAGGAGAAGGAGAAGGAGAAGGAGGAGAGGTGGTAGGTGTGGTAGGTGGCTATTTCGTATTTGAATCCGGCTCTACTTGTGCGAGGCGCATATCATATGATATGCGCCTCGAGTAGTTTTTTTATTTTTTGGCAGGAAAAAAATCTTCTTTTGGCCATAACTTTTTACTCTTTTCGAATTTGGGGATTCAGTAAAATCCAGAACGACCGTAGGTGGTTGAAATCGAGTAGGAAATTTCAAGGCGATCATTTTTATAGGTTAAAGTTTTTTTCTAACATCGTATGCAAAAGTTATGGCTATTTTACCGTGCCATGACCTATTTTCCAAAATACATCAAAATTCATGTTTTTCAATTATGTCTAGATGTATACCCTAAAATCTAACTACAATTCAAAGGAATTTTTTTTTGAAGTTTCTATCATTTTTGTTTATTTTTTACAAAACTTAAAAGGAGTTCCGTAGGGGGATCTGCCAGGTTATAGGAGGCGCATATGGAAATATGCGCCTCGCATATTATCAAGTATAGGAGGCGCATATGCAATATGCGCCTCGCATATTTGATCACAAATCTCCTCCCAGGCCCATGCAACTTATGCGAGGTGCATTCTTCCCATATGCGCCTCACCTATCTAATATATTGGAGGCGCATATTATCAAAATGCACCTCGCATAATACGGGGGTGCCATATTTCATCCGTACAGAGACTAGAGGAGGCACATCCTACAAATATGCGCTTCGCCTAGAGGCGCATGTAAGTGCAGTGTGCCTCGCCTATTTTATCGGAGGCGCATATAGTATACATGCGCGTCAAATGAGCATGTGTCCTATAGCCTTTTCTCTAGTAGTGGTTGTGGATCTCTTAAATGAACCCTCTAATGTTACTTGTCTTACTTTTATTTTCTTAGACATTATTTCTTACTTATAAACCTGATTTCACGAAACGTCTCAAAAGATTATCTTTAATTGTATACTCCTTAGGTCTAACTTAACTTAGGCCAAGTTTTATGCTCTTTAAATCATACAAAGATGACCTAATGAGCTAAACTGCTAGGATACCAGCTACAGATACCAACTACGGATACCAGCTGCGGATCCTCCTAGGTGTATGAATTACCCTACGGATTTCGACTTCTTACTGACATTCTCTTTGAGTTGTAAGAGCTTGAATACCACCCTTATTCCAAGACTTCTTTCTTTGCACTGATTCATGATACTTTCATGATCTTGGTACAACTACTTCATTAGCTTTTAGCAGCATCACCTATCTTGAATGAACTCACATTCATTCCTTCATGTTGCTCCACACCTTTTTTTGCATTAATTATCCTTCTTATTGCCAGATCATAATGAGTTGGGATTGATCCATCCTTCAAAAATAGTGTTGATACTTCTTACATTTGGCTTCCTTCTTCCTGCCAGTCTTCATCTTGATCTTTGGAACTCGTCACTCCCTTACACGAATTCCCTTTTCTATCTAGGCCTATAACATCAAGTAATAACTTGATGATGCAACATGCATTTGCATATCAAGTCAAACTTCATGCACAGATCTAGTCAATCATGAAGATCCAAGAAAAACCAAGAATTCCAAATGTGGTACATATAACTCACATCATTCTAAGCCCGTAATATAGTAGTTGAGTAAAACATCTCGATAATGTAGGCTTAGATGTGTAGTATATGACACCTCCTAGTATAGGTTTACTTCGTGATACTTAGCACTTAGAGGTCAAACTACTCCTTGTCGCAATATTTACCCAAACTACCCAATTACAGTTGGATAATTTTGAGCAAAGTGGTCTTACTTTGGTTCTGACTAACCTCTTACTTTTATTTTGGGACTACTAATGACTACTAATTTTCCATTCTATCCTAAACTATCCTCACATGATCTCTCAAAACTACTAAAAACATTGTAGTTACTACCTTAATCCAAAAATTATCATAATGTTATGACCCCTATGACTTCTATCATGACCTACATTGTTCTTTACTTAATGTTATTACCAGATTTGTTACTGAGGACTTGTCCTAATTACAAACTTATGATGGTCTCGGAGCTATTCCCACCATGAACTTGTTAAGATTTACCTAGTCATCATGATTGAGAAGCTAATCTCACCATGACGACTTTTCTTCTTAGCTTACTATTAATGATTCTTAACAAAATTCTACTCCATCACATGGAATTCTCAAGTGAATGCCACATGATTTACTTCCAATTATATCTATACATACTCTAATGGTCTACCTTAAGTGGTATATTGGTATCAACTAGTGATAAGATTCTACTACTTCATAGGGATTCTAATTATAAACTCCATCACTAATACTACTCCACATGATATGCTGATCTTAGCCATAATCTTCTTTGATATTTCCACTTACTTAAGATATCTTAGTGGTGTTATACCTATTTAGAACTACACTAACATATCATTTCTCTAGATAATACATATAACTAATCCTTAAGAAAGATGATAAGAACATCCGACTTAAGTGTGACAAGGTTTATCCTCAAGTGGATATCTATCACAAGTCTTGGTTTAGATAAGATGGCTCCTATAGTCACTATCCAACCTACAGATCTTCCTAAAAGGGTTTTAATCCTAAGTTAAAAGCATACGCTCTGATACCAGCTGCCGTGACCCAGCTGCGACTGCATGATGTAGTACACTATAGTCGTTGACATAACACCAATGAAACACCATTCACTAGTATTACATCCCTCAGAGTGGTACAACAGAAACACAGCAGGTCCAAGACATGACTATAGATTACAACTCGACTCTTTACAAAAGATCCAGAAAACACTCTAGGTTAAAGAGGAAGAAATAAATTTCTTACGAAGAAGAACCAAAAAGAACAACTAAGAACTTATCTAGCTAAAAGACTAGCATCTAAACTATCTGGCTTGCAATTGCTACTAATGCAATGCTCAACAGAAGTAGGCTTTATGGTTTAGAGTATATACTCCTATCTAATCAGGAACTTCGTCTTCACTTTAGTAGATCTATAGGTTAACTTCATGGACTTTATTGAAGAATTTGAGCTGTCAATGATGGTTTCTTTAGCAGAAATTGATGTTGACATCGTCTTCAACGGCTTAGAACCTAGCAAGGGTTAAGAAGGTACGCTTGAGTACGAGCGTACTCAGCAAGTTCACTAAAAAGGAGTGTTTTATGCACTATCTATAGCCATAGACATAGTCGTAGGCAATGCAGGTTTTCGTAAACATTTTTTCAAAGGTTGCTTTTATTCTGAAAACTATGTCCGACAAGCTTCATAGGTTGACCAAAACCTTCGTGGGGTTCCTTTCCTGCCGCGTTCATAGCTCCTTCTCGGAACAGGGAGTAACATGTCATAGTTCTTACACTCTGCAGAGGTGCATTGCTTTACCCATGAGAGACCAAATCCTTGTTGCACAACCGGACAACTTACCCGTCCACAATTCCTTGATATGGGGCCCAGTAGATGATCCAAGCCAATCACTGCCCCTCCCCATGACCCCACATGAAGACACGACCCTCTAGGACATGCCCTAGCTTTGTTAAGCCCCTAATAGGACAAGCTATAACTCTGATAGGCACCCGAAGACTCTATGAGCCGGTTGTGCCCCTAGCAAGCTCCATAAAGGACCGACTATACCTCCAGCAGCCCCTCACAGATAGTCTAGACACCAAAATCGCAGGGAACTAAGGGGTCCCACCCATGTGCTGGATTCTCCACGAGATATCAACAGCCTCACGATAAGGTCATCCGCCCATGCAAAAGGAAGAAGATCCAGCTGACTGATGTTTACGCACTTCTATTCTTGTAGACAGTTGTTGGGCCTCCAAGTGTAGAGGTTTGTAGAACAGTAGCAAGTTTTCCCTTAAGTGGATTACCTAAGGTTTATCGAACTCAGGGAGGAAGTGGTCAAAGGTATCCCTCTCAAGCAACCCTGCAATCAAGATATAAGAAGTCTCTTGTGTCCCCAACACACCCAATACACTTGTCAGGTGTATAGGTGCACTAGTTCGGCGAAGAGATAGTAAAATACACATGTGGTATGGATATAAGACAACGGTGCCAGCAAATAGCTTGATGTCGTGGAAGAGATTAAAGGCAAACTGAAATAAAGATGGCAGGAAGCAAACATGTAACAAATGTAGATGCAAACGGTGTTTCAATGCTTAGAAACAAGTCCTAGGGATCATACTTTCACTAGTGAACACTCTCATATAAATATCATCTCTTTATGATACTACTCTGCACTACTCTCTGGTTGGATACTCTAATCCATGGTAGGGCTATAACATCACTCCTCAAAGTTCGCTTTCCCCATCTAGATAACCCCACACTGTCACCTTGAGCAATAGATGGTTCCAACAAACACCACAATTTCATAGAGAGATCCAACTCCAAATATAACTCATAACAAGTATTTGTAATCTCTAGCCTAAGTGGCACCATGGTGTGCACGCTATCACTTTCACACACACGGGGAGAGCAGAGATCTATTAAAGCACTTGAGTAGCAAGGTAGATCTACTTTTTTACAAAGCTCATGATCACAATATGATCATGCACAGAGAGAGATGAACACATAGCTACCGGTAGAACCCTTAGCCTCGAGGAAGAACTACTCCCTCATCATCATGGGAATCAGCAATGACGATGGATATGGTGGTGGAGATCGATGGAGATGGCTCCCGGGGCAATTCCCCGTCCTGGCAGGGTGCCGAAACAGAGACTTTCTGTCCCCCGAATCTCCCCGTCGGTGGACGCGGCGCTGTGGAACTTTTCGTGGTTGGAGGCTGGACAATTTAGGGTTTCTGCATCGGAGGCTTCTTATAGGCGAAGAGGCAAGGTCGGTGGTCATCCAGGGGGCCCAGACCACGCCCTGGCGCGGCCTAGGGTTGCCCGCACCAAGGGGGTGTGGCCGCCCTGTGGCCCCCCTTCGTCTCTCCTTCGGACTACATGTGTCTTCCGGTAAAATATTAAATTTAGCTTTTGTCCCGTCCAATTCCGAGAATATTCATTTTCTGACTTTCCTGGAACAAAAAACAGCAGAAAACAGGCAACTAGCATAGTGGCATCTTGTTAATATGTTAGTCCCAGAAAGTGTATAAAAATAATCCAAAGTGTGGACAAAACATAAGAAAATAGATATAAAACAAGCATGGAACATCAAAAATTATAGATACGTTAGCAACATATCATTGACTTCTCCGTCCCATTCCAAATCTCATGGTTAACGCGTAATATACGGCGCTAGAATCACTGGCGACATTGGTTGTTAAGTCCTAGATGCTACATTCCTGTACAATGACGTTTCCATTGCTAGTTATAATGGATAGCTAATCACCCTGGATCAGTAACTGATACTTCCAGTTAATTATTAAAATAGTCTTTTCGACCGTTTTGAAATGCAGGTGGTGACAACAGTTGAGTTACAAGCATAGAAAATAATCATAGGACATGGGCAAGTGTGAACTTGCCTTTTGTGATTGCAAGATTATGCACTCACGGTCTTCGAGATACTAGAAGATCCAAATTCTGTAAACAACATCATTGGTCCAGTAAGGACTAATGTTTAAAGAAGCAAGATGCAATTATGCATAAGTAATATAATGCAATTAGATAAACACGAATCCCCAGAATAATCGTCTATGATTTGGGTTTTTGGGCTTGCGATGAGTTATTTGGAATGTGTATTACTTTTAGAGTAGTTTCACACTTGTGCTTCTTCTTCAGGCTTGTGAGAGTGTGTGAAACAATATGTAAATATAATAAGTAGCATGCAATACTAAAACACTCAAATGGGTTCTGGTATCTAGAAAATTTCTTAAGAAAGATTAGTAATCAATTGGAGCTTTTAAAGAAGTGTTCAAGGATTACTATTAATGTTTCTTTAAAGAATAACTTTTGAGGAAAAGGTTACTTTTACAATGTAAAAGCTTTTAAACTTAAAGCTAACCCTTTAAGGTTTTCTTATTATTTAGTAGTATTAAAGAAGAGAACAATTAGCACATATGAATAGCTATTCCACTAGCAAGTGGATACTTATCTAAATTTAATATGAGAGGACACTACATGTTGTTCAATTTATAACATTTCATGAAGGTGAAATAAAAGCATTATGTCTTTATGGAAGTAGTGTTCTCTTGATTTTATAAATGAATGATCTCATTTACTTATTATAGAATTAATACTTATTTCTACAAACATGGGAATGGCATCACGTTAAATACTTATAAACTTTGTTTAACTTTTTAAGTGGATTCCCAAACTTGTAAAAGAATTGGTACTTAAATCTTGATGATTTTATAATTAATAAAATATTTTTGGAGAGTAAGATTTACTTAAATCTTAAATGTTAGTTTTAGTAAGTACAACTTAAAATGGTTAGACCTATCTTGACTTCATTTAAATATCAATGGAACTTGTTATTACACCTTTATATGTTAAATAAATAATGATAAAGGCAATAGTAAAGCTTTATATATTTTGAATGCATTAAAATAAAATAAAAGGGTTTAAATAAGATTTATTAGACCTTTACATTTTATTTTACTTCAATTATGAAACATGATATTTTTTAAAGTATATATTTTATTTGTGTGATCATTTTGGTGTATTATATGTATTTTTATGATTTTTGTAAGTTTTATCACTTCATAAATAATAAATAAATAATAAATACTTAGTTAAGTATTACAAAAATGTACAAAATAAGTTTATAAATGTATATTTTGATTTTCTAAGATTTTTGATATATTATACTTATTTTTATGAATTTTAAATAATAGAATATATTTATTTAAGATTTATCCCTAATAGGTTATTTACTAATAATAATTATTATTTTATTTAAGTTTGAAAATAAATTATAATAATAGGTTTATATTATTGATTTTATTTTTCTGAACATTTTGATATATAATATAGATTTTTCTGAACTATAAAACAAAAGATATGATTTTTATAAAACTTAATCAATTTCTGAAATTTATTAAATGTTTTATTGCATCATGATGACATCAGCATGACACAATACATGCGGTTCAAACTTTTTATACAGAGTTTGTTCTACCCTAAGCCACTAACTAGTGGGACCTATGCCATGTCATATTCAGAGATTTATTTATTGCAGAAAATGATTACTAAAAAGGAAAAGATATATATATATATATATATGACATCACCATGACATCATCATGGTGACGTCATCAATGGGGATCTCCCTCCCAATCGAGGATGGACTTGGTGATGTGGTGATCGTGAGGCATCGAGGAGTGCGGCGCTGGGCAGAGGGAATCGAGGCGAACCTAGGGCTGGTGTCGCCACCCATTATTGGTCACCGAAGGTACTCCAACGACTAATATCTATGGTGGCCGACAACGGTGCAAGACATGTGTATGGTTACTCGGATGCTCATTATTTGCTACCCTATATTGGGTAAAAGGCCTAAGGCCCAGGAATATTCCAGATAACAGCCCAAGGAAGCAACCGACAAAGACTTTAATTGTATTAGGAAAGAAACCACCAACCAAAATTATGTTGGTATTGTAAATCACACGTGTATGAAACCTATTCGCATACAGCTTTGAGACCCGGCCTATTATATATAGGACGGGAGAAGCCCAAGCAAGGGTACCGAAATCTAGAAGACGACGTGTAATAGTATATTTCCCAATATTCAAGCGACTTTGTCTTTATCGTTTTCCTGATATCCGACGAAATCCCCAGCGTTCTCTTTTCCACTAAACCCCAAGCCCATCACCATGGACATTGCCGAGGTTACCCCTCGTCAATTGGCACCGTCTGTGGGAAACTTGAACGTTGGAAGCACGGATTCGGCGGAACGCTCTCCACCAAGCATCAACTCGACGAAAGCAGATCCACGCCCGCCCACCCAAACCTCTACGTCAACAGAAGTATAGGAACCTTCCGTCGGATCCTTAGTGGAAGTCGAAGCACAGATCGAGGAAGACAATGAAAGAAGGCAAATTGATGCGAATCCGGGGATCTTGATGATCTCTATGACAATCTCTCCTTCTGATCAGACCAACCGTTCACACCACAACGTGGAGCAAGCCCAGCCAATTCAGAACCTGAAGATAGTAGCGAAAGCATCGACTTTGGAATTCGGATGGCAGAAATCTATCTAGAGCAAAAACTTATGGACTTCACTAGCTCATCCGATAGTGCCTCCATCAGCGAAAACGACGACGTTACTAGTCCGTACGCCACTCAACACCAAGTCTGCGTGATCATCGGAGACGCCACGATCTAGCAAGACTCCAACGGTAACCCAATTCTTAACCCCGGCAATATTCTTTCAAGCCATAATGCAGGAAGTGATGACAACGAAGGAAGTCAAGGAAATGGGATAGACCCAACAGTCAACCAGGAAAATGAGGAAGAAGAGCAACCATGTGAAGATGAGAGGCGAACCCTTAACCTACCAGCCAGTGCATGGGAAATGGGAAGAGCAACAATCTCGGGTTCGGTCCCAATGACAACAGACGCCACCCACTAAGATCTATTGGCATACCAGTGTCTGCTACACCGCAAAAAGAGAGAAATCCTCAGGATGCAACGACAGCTTCATGAAAGAAAAAGGGTAGCCGACGAATCTAGCTTACGGCAGGAACAGCTAAGCCCCACCCGAGGATCAAGAAGCATAATAGGAGGAGCATCACCAAGAAGAGGAACGTCTAGATTACGAGGCATACCCGGAGAAGGGAGAAGCGGACTAATCCGAGACCTTGATCTCTCGTTTATGTCGGTAGACCAAGATGGAAATATCAAGGCAAAAACAACTCAGGCAGCTATTGTGGCCGCACAAACATACCTAATCACAACACAGCCTGCACCCGACGATCCTCGTGTGACCCTCCACCAATTCGCCTTAATGAACCTTGGCTTGGTGGGGGATACTCTCGTGCAAGTAAATAAAGGAACCACGAGGCAACTTGATAGGGCTCCACGCCATCGCAGCAACCCTCGGCTAGGAGGTCACACCTGGCGATCACGGTCACCACATCAGGTCCACTTTTCAGAACAAGAACCGTGCAACGATGCGAGAAACGACATCACCCAGTGAAGGATCGATCGATCAAGATAAGAGCGCAACACCCGAGGATACCGTGACGATGAGAGTGATGATGAACAAGAATTATACGGAGCTATCTGCTTTACCCGACGGGTTTGCAAAACTCCGGTGCCGAAATATTTTAAGCTACCCCAAGATCGACAAAAATACGATGGCCTCCAAGAACCCGAAGATTGGCTGACAGATTATCTGTAAACTGTCAGATTACAAGGCGGATCCAAAGCCACAACAATCCAAAGCCTGCAGCTCCACTTAACCAGAGCGGCACGCTCCTGGCTAAAGCAACTACCAGAAGATTCTATCAGCAGTTGGAATGATATTGAAGGCAAATTTATTAGAAACTTCCAGTCTACATTCAAGCGACCCGCGTGTTTGGAGCAATTGCGTGCCTGCAAGCAAAAGCCAGGAGAATCAATACAAGACTTCATCCAACGATGGAACATTACCAAAAATTCGGCTGAGGAAATATCTGATGAAAGAGCAATCGACGCCTTCAACGATGGTCTTCGTTGACAGGAGTTCATTGAAGAACTAGGACGAACCAAGCCAAGGACAATTTCACACCTGATGGAAATAGCCAATCATTCGGCCGACGGAGAGGATGCAGTTAACAACAAAAGGGCCCGTTCACCTGATGAACGGGACTGGCGTAACAACGACCGGAGACGACGAACCAACGATGGATATCATACACCCAGTTACGTCGCAACAAGCTTTGCTAGAACGGACAACCGACGAAGTGATGATTAAAATAACGGATATCGTGGCAGTAGGGACAACATCGTTGAAATCTAGCCATGACAATGATACCAGTCGATGAACTGAGACCCACCAATGTCAACAGGACAAATGTTTGAAGGACCCTACAATATGCACTACTACGTCGACTCAACAGGGAAAAGGCGATCTAATCACCTCCTGTAGGACTGCCGGACATTCCTAAAGATGCAAGAACTATGCAACGCAAAGGCAACCGAAGCAACAAACAGAAACTACGCCCCTACACCTGGGACTGTGGCCATTGGCGCTCCACCCACGCCACATGGGCCTCCACCAGCAGGACAACCGCAAAACACAGTATACCAAGACAACGAATATCCCAGATCAGAGGGAGCAATGTCAATGATACAGAAGGGGCCACCCTCTAACAGAACACAAAAGTTGATCACTAGGCAAGTAAATTTGGCGGTAACAAAGCCATCTCCTACACCAGAGTAAGTCCATTGGTCAGAACAAGAAATTACTTTCAGCAAATCCGACCATCCATTACGAGTCCCTTAGCCAGGCCAATCCGCACTAATAGTGGAAGCGCAAATCGGTGGATTCGACATGAGCAAGGTTTTCCTGGATGCAGGAAGCAACATCAGTCTGATTTACGCCAAAACTCTGCGGGCCATGAACTGGTCCATGATGAACCTAACACCAACAGACACAACCTTCCACGGGATAGTTCCAGGAAAAGCCAAAATTCCATTGGGCAAAGTCCACCTCGACGTAGTTTTCATGTCAAAAAACAACTTCATACGAGAAAAGGTGGAATTCGAAGTCATGGACTGGCCATCTCAATACCACGCGATCCTGGGACGACCAGCTTTCACTAGGTTCATGGCAGTACCTCACTATGCATACTTAGTGCTAAAAATGCCAGCCCCAAACAAGGTCATCACAGTCAAAGGAAGCTTTAGCCGCGTAGCCAGCTGCGATCGAGAATTCAACAAAATCTCAGAATCTTTCGGGATGGAGGCAGAGCTTGGACAACTGAAACTGATGGATGAAGAATCGTCACACGAAGGGCACACTAGCAAAAATAATATATCGGAAGAGCAAGCACACATCAGTCTCGCAAAAAGCAACATATGCGGCCTCCAATAATGGCCCCGCATAAGAAGACCCACTGATTGCCAAGTCACGAGCACCACCATACGGAAGATGATGAAGATCCCCAAGGACAGAAGTCGAAGTTCCTCTAGAAAAGCTCTATTAAGATGCACTCTCTACTCAATAAAGGCCAATGGCCAGGCGATCACGCCATCGCAATGTAGCCCTATTCATTATTATCAATAAATAAAGAAAGCATTCCGCGAAACTTCTATGGTACACGAACATCAGTTCGTCGGCTCCCCCAATGAGAGAATACAACATACAATCAAAATATCGGATGAAACATGCGACCTTTTTGATAAAATGTCTATACAATATTTCGGTTACATAATACAAAGTTGCACAAACAAGTAGTCAGATCTCAAAATTCACAAGAAATTCCTCATCTGCATCTAAGAACCTACGCATAATCCTAATGGCGGGTCTACAAGCGGCGGCATAGTGAGGCGCCATATAAACAAGGTCGCCATCGGAAGGGGGAGGCAGACCCGAAGATATAACGCCCGCAAGTTGAAGCTTCACATAATGGTGGATCCTCTCACCTTGCCGAAACTTCGTAATTAAATCTGCCAAGGTCTGAGGCTAAGGATCCCAAGGAAACATGGCATTGTAAACAATAGCCAGAGATCTGTGGCAGCATTCGAAATAATTCTCCAGCTCCGATATACAATCCTACAACAACACCACAATGTAGGCACGACGGTGGTCAGTCCAAAAATCTATTTCAGAACTTTGAGAGGCAGATACCAGAGTGTGCATCCAGTCGTGCAGACACTAGTTTTCCTCCCTCTCACACAATCGAATACCTGCACATTGGAGAGAAACTAATTTCTATCAAGACAGAAAAGGCAACCGAAGAAAAAGGAAGCTTACACAATAGCTTTTCGCTTGCTCTGGAGATTTCTTCCAAGAAAAAAGCCTCGCGGTTGAGGGCCTGGCGTGTTTTCGATTGGGAAACATCCACCATCGATTTGACAACCCGCAGTCTTCCTTCAAGTTTCTTCACTTGCTCTATCTTTTCAGCATACAACGACGGGTTAACCGTACACATACTGGCAGGACTGTTCGCACCTGCTACAGCGGAGGGAGGAACAACATCTGACAGTTGCGTGGAACCAGAAGGAGCCGAAGAATCATTCAAGATCTGAAAAGACAAATAAGTATACGAAACACTTAGCATACAAAGGCAAGGTCAAACGCATATATTCAAAAGCTGCTTTCTTGTAAAAATAAGCAAAGGGAGGCTGGACAAGTTCAAAATCCATTACAATAAAGGGAGGCACGATAAAAATCATAGAACATAGCCTACGATGCCATATCCTTTAAAGAAAGGGTGGCCCTAGTGGAAGGAGCACTAGCTATGATAGCAACAGGGGTAGTCGAAGAAGGAGAACCCTTCTCAATAGGGGCAGCCGAAGAAGGGGCCACCAGGTTCTCTGAACCTGACCCTAGGCCTAGGAGCAGCCGAGAAATTTTTTTGGCCCTCTTAATATGCGGCTTCAGGTCAATCGCTTCGCCACTGGGGGTGACTGGGATAGAGGGGCTAACCTTCTCCCAGTCGACCTTCATGCCATGCGCTATCGCCAGGGCCATTGAAGTTTCGTCACTGCTCCTTGACTGCGTCAAACTATAACTAACAAGGGGGCCGAGATCAACACCGAAAATGGCGACAAGATCATTCAGGTTCTCTGGCACATCCTTGGTTGGAAATATTTCGGCATGGAGCTTCTTGAAGGCGCGGCATGAGCGGACAAGAAGATTGCACCCACGAACATTGTTAGCCTCCAAAGTGCTAACAACATCTAACAAAGAATCGACCTTCTTATCGTCATCCAGCATCAGATTCTGGCTAGTCAGTTCTAACAACAAAAAGAGAGAGGAAGAGGTTGACAACCAAAAGAAAGAAACAAAACAAAAAAAACGCACCGATAAAAACTTACGGGTGAGCGAGTATTAAGGGCCTCCAAGCACTACCGCAGATTCGCATGCCGAGCAGAAACTTTCCTGGCTACTTCCTCAGCATCAGCTTTAGCCTTTTGATTGGCCTCCTCCAAAGCCTTTTCCGCAGCTTGGAGTCTGCCCTCCAGATCATCGGCACGGTTCATCGCCCCATCCCGAATAACTCCGAATTGCTTGGCAGCGGCTGTAGGAGTGAATCACAAAAATGAGGATGAACATTTTTACAAGGAGATTACAAAGATGATCAACACATACCTTTTAGCTCTTTGGCATCATTGCGGATCCTTATAAATGAGAGGCCATACCGAGCATCTCGCGCATCAAAGGCTGAACAAAGAAAAATCACAGCAAAAGGATATGAGGGCAAAATAAAAAGTGTATGGGGAAGGAAAAATACCGGCTTCAAAAGTGACTTACATCCTTCATATCCACATCAACAGGATCTTTAGATATCACCACCCCTTTACCCGCCATTTTCTTCTGTTTTTGTGGCGGTGGCTTGGATGAAGTGGCCACATCCTTCTGGGTTGTCTTCTCCATAGGAGACAGAGGTTTGTCTTTCGGCTCTACCGATAGCGGAGGAGTTTTCCTCGTGGAGCAGCCCATAGATGTGGGAAGAGGAGAAGCGGGAAGATCTTCGTCATCACTACAATAGTACAACACAAGCAGGACCAAGCATCAGCAATAAAATCACCCGGTGAAATAGAAAAAGAAGAAAGCAAGTACTTATGGAGACACATCCTGTGCAACACGGAACAAGTTCATCTTGGCAGGAGTAGCTGCGATCGGAGAAGCATCGAAAGGCTTGGAAGCAGTCGAGTCATCTGAATCCTCGACCCTTTCCACATCATAAGGGTGTTTCCTCTTTTCGCCAGCATGCTCCATGCAGAAATCTCCGGAGCCAGCCGAAGGAAGTGATTGTGTCTTTGATGAAGAATCAGGTGCAGAGGATTCTCCCTCCTCATCTGCGGCAGTCCTAGTCATAGGGAGATCGTTAGATGCAGAGGGGTGAACAGGGGGCTCACCACTTCCAGGAAGGGGAGGAAGTGAGTCAAACTTCATGGGATGCCAGCAACTCCACTGGACTATGAACAATATTCATGGAGGAAACTCCTAGATTTCGGCTATGAGTTGATTAAACACTTGTAGCAGCAATGCTATAGTGGGTAAGATTCTTGGCACTCCCGGGTAGCTGTAATCATGATGGAATCACTCCTCTGGCTATTTTGAGTAATCATTATGCAAAAGGAACAAAAACCTTAGTGATGCCACGAGTGTCCATCACAGCGCGATAAACTAATAAAAATCTTCGGCATGCTCTCAATTACTTAAAAACTAAAATTCTTGAAGGACAATGAATAGAAAGTAGTCCTTGAAAAGTCTTGATTTATTGATGTGGGAGAATTGAGATACTCTAGTGTATATGCTTTTCATGACAACTCTCACACTCTTAATTTACATGATTATACTTTATTGTCCAAAGGTAAGCCTATGAGTTGATTACATGACATGGAATAAAGTTCACTCATTTGAATCATCCATGCTAACAATAATTTTGATGCACTATAATGATGCATAAAACCAGTATGATATGCTTGCCACTACTCTATCTATGTGGAAGTTTTTCAGATTTATGAAGTGGAGGAAACATGAGACTACCAATCATGAGTAAGATCACCATCTCGTAATTTCAGTTTAATTGCTGAGTTCCTTTTTGATTTTGGTTTTCTTGCTCGGGGATGATCAAGTTTAAGCTTGGGGAGGTTGATGGATCTAAAATATAGCCATCTACGTCCACATTTAAACTGGATATTATTCATAATTTTGATGAAATGTCTCTCTAAACCCTGCCACTAATGCCTAATATTTAGAGGGGTATGCAATCCTTTCTTTTATATTTTTCCTGTGCGGATAATGTCATTTGAAGATGGGAATCAGTACATTAAAGTCAAAGATACGAGATTTCCAACAACCAGAAGAAACCAGGAGCCGTAAAGCAGAGGCATACCGTTTAACGACCAACTATACGACCAGAGCAAAAATTCCGGCCGTACAGCTCCGGTCGTATAGTTGGCGCCGCCACTGTTAGATCAAATAGAAAAACTTTCGTGAAGGGACCCCTATATAAAGAAGCCTCTGGCGACAAGAAAACAAGATAGACCTCGCCAAAAAGTTTTGTCACAGATCACCAACCGCCTCCAGATCTCAAAACCCTTCTCCATCTCCATAGCCATATTCCACCACTTATAATAGTGGATCTCTTCTTCGATTGGCGACATTGTAAGACTATTGCTATCAATCTTATGATTTTCATTACAATGTTCGTGATTGTTGATCTCATCTCTATGTGTGAGTAATTCTCCTTGGGCTAAGGGCTTCCACCTAGCCATGTAGCGATTGTGCATGTTATTTATCATAGATGGGATTGTTTATTAGTTTGTATGACATGATGATTATTGTATCCTCTATTGCCTCAATCCAAGGACTTGTTAGGTACCCAAGACCCTGAGGGTTGATCCAGGTATAGGGAGTATGAATAATGACTGATCTGCAGGTTGGGAACCCTAGTGAGAGAAGGGGTCGTACGGCTGTATGTGAGGGATTTGCCTGGGATTAACGGTGACATCACTATGCATATCATTAGTTGTCTTTCTTCTATGGATGAGTCTAGTAGGTTATTGCTATAAGCGGCTGCGCAGGCAATAGCAATTATGGATGCACTGCCCACATATAATTTATCTTGCTCTAACAAGTACATGCATACTTTATTTCTATCTTTTATTCCCATCAGATGTTTTGCACAGCTACGGGTGAAACCGAACGCCCTAGGCCCTCTCTCGCCATCATCGACAACAACAAAAAGACGCAAGCTATTGGTCCGGTAAAAACACAAAAGGAATTCACTACGCATTTGTTTCCCGAGGATTCAATAACCTAGGTCTACTAGGGAAAAAGAAGCTATACTACATCTGTAATCTGGATCGAAGGTATCAAAGCACAGGGACTCCAACCTCACGATCGATTCGATGACTTGGTCGATGCGGGGGAGGAAAAACTCCTCCTTCGGGCAGGCGCTGTTAAGATTGGTGTAGTCAATGTAGATTCTCAAAGTGTTCTTCTTCCTCACCAGGACTAGGTTTGCCAGCCACTTGGAGTACTTGATTGGGCAGATGAATCCTGTAGCGAGTAGACGCTGCACTTCTTCGGCAATTTCCCAGCGACGCTCTTCATGAAGGGCTGCAGCGACTGCTTCATAGGTCGCGCTTTGGGGTTAGCATTGAGTTTGTCCTCAGCGATTTCCCTTAGGACACCAGGCATGTCAGATGGTTTCCATTCAAAGATGTCACAATTCTCACGCAGGAACTTGATGAGCGTGCTTTCCTATGTAAGGCTCATGTTGGTCCCTTTGGTGACCTTCTGGCTCGAGTCGCCCAGCACAAGCTCGACGGTGCGGGTGTGCGTGGAGGCCTCGAATGTTGTCGATCCGACAATTTCAGCATTGGGCTTCTTCAGGATCCTGTATTCGTCCTTGTCGACGCCACTCGCATATTTGGTGAGCTCATTGGCGTGGTTGGTCTCCTCAGCGATGACGGTGTCGACGAGCTTGGAGCCGTTGTCCTTGCACTCCACAGCCATGTCGGGGATGTCGTGGACGGTGATGATGTCACGTGGCCTAGGGAGCTTCATCATGTTGTACACGTAATGCGGGGCCGCCATGAATTTGGCGAATGCTTGTCGCTCCAGGATGCAGTGGTAGGGGTTGTGGAAGTTCACCAGCTCAAAGACAATCCGCTCAGTGCGGTAGTTGGCTGGCCTGCCGAAGGTGACTGTCAGCATCACCTTTATGACCGGGTAGGCCTTCTGACCTGGGATGATGCCATGGAAGGTGGTGAGGGTCGATTCTACCATCGACTGCGGGAGCTGTAGCCTCCTAAACATGTCCAGGTAGAGGATGTTGATGGAGCTTCCCCCGTCCATCAGGGTCATGGGGAGCCAGTAGTCAACCACTTTGGGCTTAACCACCAGAGGGACTTGCCCCGGGTACTCGATCTATGGCGCGTGGTCCTCGTGGCTCCAAGTGATGCTCTGCTCGGACTAGTTGAGGAAGCACGGGATGTCGACTTGTGTCACCGCATTTACGGTGACTGCGTGGGCGAGCACCTTCTTCTCATGTTTTGTGCCAAGCCCGGTGAATGTGTGCAGCGAGCCGACGTCATTGTTGAAAACCCGCCGGTGTTATCATTGTCCATGGGTGGGTCGTTGTTGGGCCCCTCTCTTGCTCGCCTTGCCTTCTCGATCTCCTTCAGAGAGTGGCAGTCGGCGGTGGTGTGGGTGGCGGGCTTCCCCTCCGTGTTGTTGTAGACATAGGGTTGGTTGAGTAGGGAAGCAGGGTCGAATTTCCGCCTCTCCGCGTTGTTGGCACGGTAGTTTCCACATTGCGGTAGTTCCCTCTGTCACGGCAGAAGTTCTTCGGGTCGCTCTGCCTATAGCTGGTGTTGGTAGTGAAGTCGACTCGCCCATCACCGTGGCACTTGCTGGTGAGGCGAGTGTTTCTATAGCGCATCTCGCGTTTTCTCCCGTTGTCATTGCCACCGGTGCGGTGTCTCCCACCCGACTCGTCGTCGGAGTCTTGGTTGGGGTCCTCCTCTGTGTAGTGCTTTGCGATCTCGAGGAGGTCCGGGATCTTGGCGACCATGGGCTCATACCGACACGCGTTCTTGAACCAGTGGATCGCCGTGTCCGGGTGGATGCCGGAGGCGTTGATCCACAGGTCCTGCCACCGTTTCACCCAGTGGTGGCTCGTCACGGTTGGTGAGGTGTGCCTCAGGTCGTTCAGCTGCCGTGTTTGCCAAGCCTAATTGTTAACGATGTGGGTCCACGCATCGATCGGCTGACCGTTGGCGGTGACCGTGTTGTTCGCAGGTCATGGCTTGTTGGTGGAGAGTGCAGGATTTGCGGCCCTTGATTGGAGCTGCAGGGGCTCGGGTGGTGGGCAGTTGAGGGTGTTGGTGACTGTTGGACGGCCGCTTGAGGCCGCCCTGCTCCCTGACGAGTGGGAGTACATCCGTCCCCGTGGGTCGACTCCCGCGACTTGTTGCTCGATGGCCCTAGCGAGTAGGTCCTAGGCATACTGGATCTGCAGCGCGCCCTCTCCCATGATATTGAGATTAGCGACTGCGGCTTGCCTCACGATGACATTGTCCATATGGGTGGTGTGGAGCGGGAGTCCATTGGAGTCCCAGGCTTGAGGCGAGATGATGATCTGCGGCTGCTCCGGAGGAGGCGTGCGGTGGGGTGGCGGTGGAGCTCCGGTCACGGGTGCGCCGGGTGGCAAGGGGTTGCTGCCCCCGGGTGGCGCGTTTTTGCAGACCTCACGTTCGGCCACGCGAGCAGGGTCGTGCTCGTCATTGAAATTCAGGGTGCGGCCCTGGACGTTGGAGTTTAGGTGGCTCCTGATGCTACGCTGGTGGTAGAGCAACAACTCCTACACCGTTTTCCGCTTGAGGCGGTACTTCTCGTGCTCAGCTTGCTCGGCGCGTGTTGCCACCTCCAGCTGCAGGCGGTATTGCTCAACCTTTGTTGCCGTCGCGGTCGGCAGGATTGACGTGGAGAAGGGATGTAGCGGGGCACTCGCGCTGCCCGCCATGTAGATCGCGTTGAAGCGATTAGATCTGGCACAGAAGTCATCAGGAGACTCCCACCCGGAGTCAGAGTCGAAGATCCCGAGGATGGTGGGGTGCTCGAAATCCTCATTGTTGGATCCAGTGATTGAGGCAGGGGTCGCCAAATCGGCGTTGTCGTGGAGGGCCGTGTCGGTCCCAGCTGCGTTGCTGGCGGCTGAGTCATACTCAGAGGTGAGGCTGGTGATGGAGCGGATTTGGCCTTCCGAGAGGAGATCATAGTGTGGCTGCAACCCGCCGATGATCGCCGTCTCCGTCGGGTCGACGACGTCCATGAACCCGACAAACAGGTTGATGGTGCCGACCGGCATCACCGTGATGTGCACGATTGGGCACGACGCCGGGATGTAGCTGCTGGGCACGATATGAAGGATCCAGCTGAAGGAGATATGCCCTAGAGGCAAATAATAAATAGGTTTTTATTGTCATATCTCAATTAGTTCATAGTAGTTTCATACTGTGCTATAAATGTATTAATACGAAACGTTAATACACGTGTGGTATGTAAACAAACTGTGTCTCTAGTTACCTCTAGCGAACTAGTTCATTGGTCATGAGGATGATCTAGGGTTTCGAGATCATGGGGATTTATGCCAATTGACAATGAGGTCACGTCATTAGTTGAATGATGTGATAGACAAACAACCCAACCAGTTGTATCTTAATGAGATCTAGTTACAAAGTTCACCGTTAATGATAAACTAAGGAAACCTCGCAACCTGTCCTTAGACTGTGAGATAATGCAAATCACCGTTCTGGAGGAAGCTTAGATGGTTATCAAGTATCACTCCGTGACTGGGTGATCGAAAAGGTGTTACTTAGGTTTCCCAAAGGAGCGCCTAGAGGAGTACATATCAAGAACATGATTTGCCAATCCATGTAATGGATAGATACATATGCAGCCATCTCGGTGACGTTGCATTAATGAAGCTTGCAAGCGTGTGACTGGGTCACAGAATGCAACAACACGGAAACGAGAAAACAAATTCATCGGTAATGAGATCGAATGAAGGTATGGAGATACCGTAGATATAATCTCGTATGAACTAGGTATCAAGTGGCAAAGGGAATGGGAAACGACTGTTTACAGTTCAAACGACATTGTCATCGTGGAATGTACAGGGGTCAATATGGGCATCACGGTCCCGCTATTGATCATTGATGGAGATCATGTCTGTGCCATTCCCGAGCCGTGGGGAAATACACTTAAGGGTACGATGTGCTAGAGACCGTCTATAAGTTGGAATCACCATATGAAAGAGAAAAGGAAACCGAAAAAGTTCTGTGAGAGAACCGGAATCGTTCTGGGAAAGTTCCGAAGTCATTCGGAGGAAATCGAAAGGGAACCGAAAGGTGTTTCGGGTCAAATCGGATTTTGTAATATGTATTTACATATTAATTAATGTAATTAATATTAAATATAATTTGAAGGGGTATTCCACTAATGCGCCAAACTTCCTAGGGAAAAAGGGCCCATTAGGGAAAACCGAAGGAGGGAAGGGCCAAGGTCCAGGTGCCTAAAGGGGGCCCAGCCAGCCAGCCTAGGGTTGTGTGCGGGGTGGGGCCCACCCCTGGCCGGCTGGCCCATGAGACCCATGCACCTCTCCCTCTCTCCCTTGTTTAGTCCCACATGGGAAACCCAAAGGGGAGGGAACACCCCCTCCCTCTATATAAAGGGGTGCCCATGGTGGGAATAGACACACCAATATTTGGAGAAGTCCTTTGGTTGACTTTCTCCTTCCCTCTCTCTCTCTCGTCTCCATGCGTTGGTACGGTCCCAAGTAAGGACTGTCCAAGCATGAGATACCACACCTGCAGCATGCCGTTGCGCTGCAGGGATTCCAAGCCGGAGATCTACTTCCGCACTCCCGGCAGGGATCAAGGAGTCGGAGGTCGTCATCGTACACCGTATGTGTACGAAACCACGAGGGGCCTCACTTGAGGCACCTTGGATGTCGTGAGCCGGAGCTGTTGCACGATGAAGAAGGAGCAAGGGGTGACCTGCAAGGAGCTTCGTGACCTTGAGGTCGGCTACGGGTTTGACTACTCCAACCACGTTCCCCTCGGAACGTTAACCGTGTACGGTCTACAAGGGTATGTATTCCTTATGCTTGGCCGTTACCGCATTACTACATAGATAGATCTTGGCAGTATTAGGTGGTTCCAACGTAGGAATTTTTTGTTTTCTGCTTTAGAACCCTTTAGTGGTATCAGAGCCTATCTATGCGTAGGAGTGATGTACGGCCAGTACGCACATGTAATGTGCGGGAATTGATCCCTTAGTTGTGACCCTCTAACGTGTACTTGTTTATATCACGGTATTGTTTGATGAAGTGGATGTAACCGACTTTACCCGTATTCGTACGTGAGACTTGTTCCACGCTCAACATACGGCTTGTACCGTATAAGTGGATAGCGGGTGTCTGTCTCTCATTCAATAGTTGATATTACATTTACAACGGAGGGCCCTGAAAGGGGTGTAGTAGAGACAACTGTTGGATCCATGTTGTGGTTGGAGAGTTTGTAGATTAGAACCGGTTCTATTGCGAAAGCCCTAACAACCACGTAAAAGTTGCAAAAAATAAAGTAGAGGCGTCTAACTTTATTTTGCAGTAGGGCTTGTGTTATGATATGTTATTGGTCGTTACGAAGGTAAAGTAGTTTACTTTTATGTTACTAAGTTAAGTAGTAATAGCCATCATTCCGATGGACGATTGGGTGGTGGCGTCGTGGACTTGGCGTCAAACTAGGGGCAAGATGGAGATCATGTCGGAGTGCTCGATGGGGATCAAGGCGCGAGGAGAAGGACCATATCATACCACAAAATTTACATGTGATGTTGATACCTGTTTTATATCTTATTATATGGTAGTATTAGATACTCAACGGTAGCAAATAAGATAATCCCTATATAATTCCAATGATAGTGTTCCCCTTGTGTGTGCACCACCAAGAAAGTTTGTCGTTATGAAGCCGACCATGATAATCGGGGGCTACACATATCTACATTCGGATACAGTGGGTGTAAGCCATGTTGCATAGGAAATACACACAAGTTAGATTTGGCGAGCCTAGCATGTGTAGACATGGCCTCAGAACACAAGAGATCGAAAGATCGAGCATGAGTCACATGGTTGATGTGATTGACATTAGGGAATGTCTACCTTTGATGCTGCACTAATGGCCGTGATGATCGGGGGAGGTGCAGAGGATTGGGATCATGTGATCACTAAAATGGTCTAGGGCATGAAAATTTTAGTGGGAGCTCAATTAGGATTGAACTCATATTATGAACTTAGTCTAGATGTCTGTTTGCAAATATCTTAGTAGATCATGGCCTATCCCATTGAGGTCCTTTGCGACCATGGGAAATATATTGCTTGATATGGAACTTAGCAAAAGGGTCCAACTTCATAGATTAATACCCACACCTGAGGGATATCCTCGTAAAAGGTGATCTTCTCTTCTTGATTCAATGACCATTAGGAAATAATCCGATGACTCCGCAATGTTTGTGTGTTCTCCGTAATCATCCAACAAGACATTCTCCATTCGATGGAGAGTTGGATTACAATCTTGTGTTCTACAAGATCAGGCACATAAAGTATGGGCCGTTGGATGAGTTTTCTTCCATGATGGATGAAAAAGGGAACATTTGGAGAAACACTCAGCAATGTTGCATTAGAGTTATGAACTCCCAGAAGGCCTTGATTGCAATAGAGGTCATGAATGAAAAAGGGTATATGTTAGATATACAAAGTTCTAAATGTAACTCTTGCAAAACTCATTGCAGTTTATATAAGTATTGGATACTTATCCCATTCTGTGAAAACAGGATGGTCTGCTTGAGAATTGCTGGAATTGACGCAATGTGGCTTGATGACGATAAGCAAAACAGTTGATGGCCGACATCACCCCCTTTCCTCAAAGGTTTATCATTTGGATTAGTGGACTTGAATATAATTTTCTAATCCTTGTTTGTGTCTCTTGCTTTTGGCAAGATGATTGTTCATATGAACGAGTTACAATACAGTTGTACTATTCTTATGAACAATACCGTTATGGTCACATTATGATTATAAATGAGTTATTCTCAACACTATGTTAATGATAATAGTTTAAACATTTATAAAAGGATTAAAATGCTAAAAGATATCCAAAGTTTGATTATGATATGACACTATTGCTTAAGTCATTTTGGTTATTGCATGTTCTTCATTCAAAATGAAGATCAAGGTCTTAGATTCTTAATCTAGAGACTTTGCAAAATGATGCCTCATTGGGCAGAATGACTAAAACTCCGCATTCTGGTAAAACGGTGATATGCGAAGAAATGTTGAACTTTATAGATAATGATGTATCGTATTTTAAACAAGATAGTGGAAATCATTATTTATACTTAATGTTGAATCTTATACATAAGGATGTATCATATTTTCAACAAATTGTGGAAATCATTATTTCACACATCATTGTGGATTTAAGTGAATATGAATATTTACTTAATGAAACATAAGTTTGAAACTGTTTTGAATTGTTCAAAAGATTTCAAAGTGAAGGAGGATATTGAATTAACAAGAATACAAAAGTCTCTTCAATTTGATCGACATCACTAAAGTATTTAAGTTAATTTTGGCATAAAAGTACATGTCAAAGAGGTTTCACAAATTATGATAATAGGGGCAATTTCAAAATGTATTGAAATGTCTAAATATAATAATCATTATGTTTTAGATACATATGTTATAATATTATCTCTTATCGAGGTTATAGTTAGCGTTTAGAGTTAGAGAACGAAATGAGTGAACACTTTGTTGAAATACAAAGGAACATCTAAAGATTCGTGGAAACAACACCATAAGTGTTATGGCATGTTCGAGTTTTTGGAGATTTCGATAAGTTGAAATCATGGAGAATAAACAAGTCTTTGTAGAGAATTCTTAGGAAGCTATGAATGCATCTTCCACACAGGACAAACCTGCTGGTCCAAAGTTGACGTGTCTTGATGAAGATACAGGTGGAAGAAAGTAAAAGATCAAAACAAGGTATTTGACCTTGCCTCCGAATTGTTGAGTGGCGCAGCGGAATATGTTTCGTGAAACCAAACTATACAAATAGAGGAGAAACTAATGATAATGATCATAAAAGTTTCAGCGAATACTTTTACTAAAGAAAGTAGGATTCAACAATATATACTCTACAAGTTCGTGGAAATATATTATTGATTCACTTGTCATGTTTATGAACAAGACATACCTACGAATTACAAAGAAGCGTGAAGGACCTAAGTGCGAGAAATGACTAGGAGTCATAAAATCCTATATTAAGTTACATTTAAGATTGCAAAGTGTAACATCCCAAAACTTTAATCCAAGAATATTAAGATCCAAATCATCAATTTGAGAGTTAACAAAAACTTTTTCTATTTAAAATATTTAAGCATGCATATGAGTGTTGCATTTAAATAGGAGTTGTTTTGAATTGCCATGATTGAGTGATATATTGGTTGTAAAATGACTATAAGGTGAATTACACATCATCTAGATCATCCCCAAGCAAATCCCAAAGAAAAAGAAATCAAAAAGAATAAAAAATGGAAATGGTCACTTTTGCCATTTTAATCACCTAGCCTACTTTGGCTATTCCTAGCACTCAATTTCAAACAGAGATAATTGTGGATATTTGCACCCCTTTCTAGTACAAGTAGTGGTGTGCCAAGGCCCACTTTGTGTCATCCCAAAAACATCCAAACTCTAAATTTAAATGACATTCAAAAATTGAATCTAGTTCATATGTATAGATCACACTTTTTCAAAAACAACTCAAATGAATTCCATTTCAAAATCCCAAGCAAACCTAGATGCTTAAGCATAAGATAAACCACTCCACCAAAATCATCTCAAAATTCAAATAAAAGTTTCATGCGGCCATTTGATCGAACAGGTGGCAGGCAAGATTTTTCTGCCTAACTAATACTGTTTAGAGATCAACGCATTGTCGAGTTTTTAGCCTCCATTTGGTTCCCCTGTCTCCCCCAGCTCTAACCAAACCCTCACTGGCCTACCCCTTAGCCTAGAGAAGCAGTTGCATGCCGCCCATTCTTGGTCACCGCCGGCCGAGCATGCGCAGCTCGCAGCAAACCGCGTCGCGCCATTCCAGCTTGCCTACTAGCTTCACCCAACCCTACCGTGACTCCCTGTCCACCTCTCGATCAATGCCAGCCCCTGGACCACCTCAAAGAAGCGCCGCCCTTTTTCTCTATGCCATGCGCAGCGCACGCCACAGCGCCCTCGCTGCCAGCATGCCACAGCGTGCCTCGACACAAGACCGCGCATGCCGCTCCACCTCGACCCCCTCAACCCGCCAGACATGGTCGTGCACCGTCGCGCGACCCATAGTCGCCAGGAGCAACGTCGAGCACCGCCTCTATCTCCTAGAGCGCGGGAAGGTCCTGACCATTAGGAACCGCCACTAGCATCGCCATTACGCCATAGAGGAACGCCAGCAGACCGTGCACCGTCCGCCTACCTCGCCCACGCCGGTAGCCCTCTGTATCGCCATCACTGACGAGCTCCGCCCACACCTGTCGGTCCCCTCGTTGAGCCTATATAAGGAGGGAACCCCCGGCATCAATAGCCACACCATTCCACTCCCCTCTCTCCACTAATCGTTTCCCCTCTCTCGCTGGAGCCGCTCGAGCAGCCCATCCCCGGAATTCCGCCGGAGGTAGCCGCTGTAGAGGAGGAGACGCGGTCGTCGATTTCGTCCACCTCAGCCCCTACCGCGACGTCGCCTGAGCCTGCCGTCGTCCACCAGTTCGTTTGCCCGCCTCGCTGCACTAGCTGGAGCCCTGGTACGTCCCCAGTAGACCCCCACCGACCGCTTAGGGTTTAGTTTCGCTGGCGATGAGTCCGTCGTCGACGACGACCGTGGACCGTTAGATCGTGTTCTAATCGTGTGGTTCTTATCGCCCCGCACCGCTTCGCGTTTTAGGAGTCACTAACAAGCGGGACCCCCCTGTCAGCAGCCCTCAGCGTCGTGGAGTGTACATGGGCCGGCCCATTTAGTTTCCCGCGCTGACCTAGTTATTCAAATATAGGTTTTTCTATTTTAATTAAAACTTAATTATGTACCTTAGTTTAAAAATCAATTCAGAGAGTATTATTAATCCAAATTGAGTGATTCAATTTTTTTTGAAAGATAATTTAAATCTCTATCCAAGACCATTGGTCTGAAATCATTTAGAGTTATAGATCTCCTCTAGTAAAAAGAACAAGACAGAACCTTTTGCACATTCAAACATTTTTATAAAATCAACCATAATAGCTTTTTCGTTGATTCCAACTCTCAAAAATCACATTCAACCATGCCTATCTGAATATGTAATAATATTAAGGTTTGCGTGAAGTGACTTTGGACTAGTACCAAAATAATTCTGTATAGGCATTTCTAGTCACTTTAAATCATTAAATATTAAAATTAAACTTCTTTAAATATGATCCAACCTTTAAATCACATTCCCATATGTTATAATATGTGGTGATGACATGTGTCCACATGATCCCATATTTTAATTGGAGAAAATTAAATATTAGTTATTTTCAATGAGTAGAAATTACTTTTCTCAAATAAAAAGAATGAAGCTAGTTAATTAAACCTTGTGATGCTTGTGATGATAATAGATCATCAAATGTGTGCCTTAGTGTGCTAATTAGACTAGTTAAGAATTGTTTGGTGATTGTGTATCCCGTATGTATTTATAGACGATAGTACCGACCAAGCTTTCGAGGAGGAGGAGTTCTACCAAGAGGAGGAGGAAGAAAACTTCAAACACTACACTACCCAAGGCAAGCTAACACTTGCAAGTATTATACTAGCAAGCCATCATTAACAATGCAAGCTAACCCTTGCAAGCTAGATAACCTAAGCAAAGGCATTATGCATGCTTTGGTTATACCATTTTGACTTATAGTTACTCCAAGTTTATTTCCAAGATGTACCTTCTTTACTTTACCAAAGTCCTTTACTTGTTTAAAGGTAGCATAAAAAGTATAACACTTGACCTATCTAGTTAGACTTAGATGTCATTCTATGGCATGAGATTGAGATTAGAATTCCACATTAGTGAACACTCTTAACTTAGTAGTTTAGAGCTAAACCAAAACTTGATTCACTTTAGATGGGAATACTTGGTGAAAATGACTTGTGAAAACCTTGGAATGATGAGTCATTCTATTGAGATGTTTTGACATGTGTTGAGAAGCACAAATGGTTTATGATGATGAAAATGTTGAGGCATGAGCCTTAGCCCTTTTACAAAACTGATGGTTGGGTTCGGATGTGATACCATTCCAATTTTACCGTACAACCATAATACCTAAATTGGGTAAGGCTTAGCTGGAAGTTTATATGCATTAGTATTAGTTCCCTCGCGGGAGAGGTTTGAGCTGAGGCTACCTCTCAATGTTGTCCACCTATGCAGTGCCCAGGATGACAGATGGTCATGGCTGGGAGGCCATACTCATAGGAGAGGTGCTTATACTAGGGTGTGTAAAAGAAAGGTTATGTTTGATTTTCTGCATACTAAGTATGATGATTCAGGGTTATCCCTGACAGATGTATCAAATCTTGTGGTGAAAGTGTACCACCTCTACAGAGTGTCAAACTATTCGAATAGCCGTGTCCGCGGTTATGGACAGTTGGAGTGGCCATACTGTTCTGTTGTCAGATGCTTTCAAAACAACTTATGAAATGAGTTGTGACTGGACTTGAGCACAACAGAGTTGTGACTATGACAATTAAGTTCCCACTTAGGTGATTTCAAACTTTATTTTATCTTTCTTTGTTTCTGAACTCAGCTTAGGTTTCAAACTTAACTTTACAAATGAACTTAGAGTTAGCAATCCTACTAGAACTACCTTACTTGTTAGTGATAGTTTGCGAGTACTTAAATAGTACTCATGGCTTTTGTCCCTGGCTATTCCCGTGGCCAGACTATGAAGGAGACTACCAAGAGGAAGGACCACATGACGGCTATGATAACTAGGACTATCTTCCATCGTCAGCATTGCCTATGACCCTGAAGATGGACCCTACCACTACGCTTATTAATTATTCCGCTACTTGATTGTACTAAGACTGGATCATGAGATCCTTTATTTGTGTAAGACCTTATTATGGTTTGTAATGGATGATGTACTGTGATATCCAATCTATATGTCTAGCAAAAATGGTAATCCTGAGATTGCGATGTATGGCATAACAGGCATCTGGGATTAAAAATCCGGGTGCTGACACAAAGTAATATGTTACTTGATCTTATTAAGTAAAGAAGTTTACTTGATATTTCTGAATGGCTTGAAAGTCATAAGATGGAAATGAAACTTAATGAAGACGTAAAAGCTCGATTTCTCTCAAAGTATGGACAGATTCAACGAGTTGACTACAAAGTAGTGATGATTGACTCTATTGGATTTACACGAGCAATATATGGATATTGAAGTCTCGTAGTAGGAATTCTCAATTTGATGATGATCAAAGAATTTTGGAATGTCCAAGATTATAGAGAGGACATGCATTTGAGTGGGAGCTAATTAGCTTAGCCAAATCTTAATATGTAAGAGACATATTTTGAGTGGGAGCTAAGTAGCTTGGCTGAATCATAATATGTATCAGACATATTTTGAGTGGGAGCTAAGTGAAATCCCTGGATCTCAAATATGGATGTCATATTTGAGTAGGAGCATGAGATCATTCTAGGATATGTGGACGACATATGTGAATGATGTGATTGGTATTGATAACATTTAAGTTAGTAAATATGGATGAAGTTTAACAAGTTATTAAACAATGAGATCTATCAAGATAGATTGGTGAGTTTAATAAATATCACAGTTGAATGCTTCCTAGACATGATTCTGAAGATGTTCAGAATATCCTAGATGAGATTCTGAAGTAGTTCAGAATGGAACAAGGAAAATAAAGAGGTTCTTACTTGTATGAAGAATTGTGTTAGTCTTAGCATTGCAATGATGGTTAAAAGGAAGAAAGAGATGTGTTGCATCTCCTATGCCTCAGTCATAGGTTCTTCCATACAACCATATTGTATACTCGACATAATGTGATCTGAAGTTCTAGTTGGAAGGACAAGCTCTTAACTGTAAGAACATGTCTTGAAGTGATTCTTGAGTTAATCATTGAACCAGAATTAAGTTTGTACTTAAATGGCAAGAAGTAAAGTAAGTGGCATAGTTGCATTTCATGCTCTAGGATCTACATAGATATAGAAGTATAAAGACTCCATCTGATGTGATGTATGTTGTTGTGGTGGAGCTAGTTCACTTTTAACGTAGAATGATGTGTCCCAGGGCACAGTGCCCATGAGAAAGCCCTCGAGGTTGATCTAAAGTCACTATAGGCTCCTAAAAATTGGCCTCGTTCTACTGCCATAACTGCCGTATATACACAAAGGATTGCAAAGTGTGTTTTAAAGTTTAGATGACAACAGTGAAAATGACCGTCATTATAAACAGTAGAAACAAAGTCTCACTTTGTTGCCAAGAGAATACTTCGACCCAGATAATGGTGTGAATGTCAAAGTTAGGAAGACATTAACGATTTGCAAAGACATAATGATCTGGTAAAACAGAACATGGACAGGACATTTTCCATAAGCATGCATGATCAATAAACGCATATGTGATATGGTTTATGATGAGTAAAATGCAAGCTAGATTATTTGTACTCTAGTGCAAGTGAGAGACTGATGGAGATATGCCCTAGAGGAAAATAATAAATAGGTTTTATTGTCATATCTCAATTAGTTCATAATAGTTTCATACTGTTCTATAAATGTATTAATACGAAATGTTAATACACGTGTGGTATGTAAACAAACCGTGTCTCTAGTTACCTCTAGCGAACTAGTTCATTGGTCATGAGGATGATCTAGGGTTTCAAGATCATGGGCATTTATGCCAATTGACAATGAGGTCACGTCATTAGTTGAATGATGTGATAGACAAACAACCCAACCAGTTGTATCTTAATGAGATCTAGTTACAAAGTTCACCATTAATGATAAACTAAGGAAACCTCGCAACCCGTCCTTAGACTGTGAGATAATGTAAATCACCTTTCCGGAGGGAGCTTAGATGGTTATCAAGTATCACTCCGTGACTAGGTGATCGAAAAGGTGCTACTCAGGTTTCCCAAAGGAGCACGTAGAGGAGTACATATCAAGACCAGGATTTGCCAATACATGTAATGTATAGATACATATGTGGCCATCTCGGTGACGTTGCATTAACGAAGCTTGGAAGCGTGTGACTGGGTCACAGAATGCAAAGACACGGAAACGAGAAAACAAGTTCATTGGTAACAAGATCGAATGAAGGTATGGAGATATCGTAGATAAATCTCGGATGAACTAGGTATCAACTGGCAAAGGGAATGGGAAACGACTGTTTACAGTTCAAACGACATTGTCATCGTGGAATGCACAGGGGTCAATATGGGCATCCCGGTCCCGCTATTGATCATTGATGGAGATCATGTCCATGCAATTCCCAAGCCGTGGGGAAATACACTTAAGGGTACGATGAGCTAGAGATCCTCTATAAGTTGGAATCACCATATGAAAGAGAAAAGGAAACCAGAAAAGTTCTATGAGATAACCCAAATCGTTCTGGGAAAGTTCCGATGGCATTCAGAGGAAATCGAAAGGGAACCGAAAGGTGTTTCGGGTCAAATCGGATTTTGTAATATGTATTTACATATTAATTAATGTAATTAATATTAAATATAATATTAGAATCTAATTTGAAGGGGTATTCCACTAATGGTCCAAACTTCCTAGGAAAAAGGGCCCATTAGGGAAAACCGAAGGAAGGAAAGGCCAAGGGCCAAAGGGCCAAGGCCCAGGCGCCTAAAGGGGTCCCACCCGGACAACCTAGGGCTGTGCGCTGGGTGGGGCCCACTCCTGGCTGGCTGGCCCATGAGGCCCATGCGCCTCCCCCTCTCTCCTTTGTTTAGTCCCACATGGGAAACCCAAAGGGGAGGGAACACCCCCTCCCCCTATATAAAGGGGTGCCCATGGGTGGGAATAGACACCAATATTTGGAGAAGTCCTTTGGTTGACTTTCTCCTTCCCTCTCTCTCTCTCGTCTCCATGCATTGGTACGGTCCCAAGTAAGGACTGTCCGAGCATGAGACACCGCACCTGTAGCACGCCATTGCGCTACAGAGATTCCAAGCCAGAGATCTACTTCCGCACTCCCGGCAGGGACCAAGGAGCTGGAGGTCGTCATTGTACACCGTATGTGTACGAAACCACGAGGGGCCTCACTTGAGGCACCTTGGATGTCGTGAGCCGGAGCTGTTGCACGATGAAGAAGGAGCAAGGGGTGACCTGCGAGGAGCTTCACGACCTTGAGGTCGGGTATGGGTTCGACTACTCCAACCACGTTCCCCTCGGAACGTTAATCGTGTACGGTCTACAAGAGTTTGTATTCTTTATGCTTGGCCGTTACCGCATTACTACATAGAAAGATCTTGGCAATATTAGGCGGTTCCAACGTAGGAATTTTTTGTTTTATGCTTCGAAACCCTTCACTAGCTGCTTGCGATCATGCGGCCGGTGGTGATCGGCCGATCGATTGGCAAGTAGGGTCTCACCGCAGAACTCAGGCTGGACCGGCCATGCCCCACGGTGGGTGCCACTATCGTGGAAATAACCACAGTAGTCGCTACCAGTGGTAGTGATTGGAAGGATTTGGGACAAGAGCAGGCCTCCATCCGCAGATCGAGTTGATGGCAAAGACACAGGGATTTACCTAGGTTCGACCCTCCATCGGGTAAAGACCTACTCCTGCTAGATTGTATTATCGAGTGAGTTACAGGGGTGGCGAGCTCGGCGGCTAGACAGCGAGTCGGTGGGGTGTATGATGGAACGTGAGTACAGAGAGTACCCTAGGGAGGTTTATATAGGGGTACCTCGCTAGGGTTTACAAATATACAACCGAACCAGTTAGGGACTCAGAGGATTTGACCTAATCTGACTGGGCCTAACTATGCTTCTCGGCCTCCAGCTTCCAGTCGCCAGGCTTCCTCTTCAGTCGCATTCTAGTCGCCATCCTACAGGTCCACTCGCAGAGGCCTTAGTTCAGTCGAAACGTCCTACTGGGTATACCACATTCGGCATATCCCCATCAATACAAACTTCATCCCATTTCCATTTAGGTACCTTAAGAGGCTAAAGGAAATCGATAGGATGTTGGTGCTCTGCCTTAAGTCTCTAGCAAACATCACATTTTGTGATGAAATAGGCGATGTCACGATTCATCCCTTTCCACCAAAATAGTTCCTTCAAGTCTTGATACATATTAGTTCCTCTAGGGTGGATGGAATAAGGTGTATCATGTGATTTCTTTTAGATCACATCCTCAAGCTTAGATTTTGTGGGGCACACAAAGGCGTCCTTTGAATCTCAGGGTCCCGGTGGAGTCTTTGAAGAATCCAACGAATTTTCCAGATGCAATTTCTAGCTTTAGGCGGCGAATCTCGGGGTCATCCTATTGGGCTTCTCGCACTTGTTATGCTAGTGTGGGTTCAAGTTCTAGGGCAGCAAGGTATCCATGGGATACAAGTTCAAGTCCAAACTCTTCCATTTCCATATATAGGTCAGATTGTTGAAACTGGATGAGCGAGTTGAGTACACATGGATTGCGGCTGAGAGCATCGACCACAATGTTCACCTTCTCGGGATGATATCCTCATGTCTTAATATTTGATCACCTCGATCCATCTTCATTGCCTCATGTTGATCTACCTTTGAGTGAATATATCCTTCAAACTTTTGTGATCGGTGTAGATTTCACTTTGCTTGCCCATGAGGTAGTGCCTCCAAGTTTTCAATGCAAAACCTATGATAGCTAGATCCAGGTCATGAGTGGGGCAGTTCTCCTTGTGGGGTTAGAGTTGCTGGGACAGGTAGTACACACGCTTCCCTTCTTGCATAAGTATTCCACACAAACCTAGGCGTGAAGTATCGCAATAGACTTCATTTTTTTGTGATGTCGAGCTTGATAAGAATTGAGGCTATCATCAACCTTTTCTTGAGTTCTTGAAAACTCTTCTCGAATTTGGGAGACCATTCAAACTTATTTTCTTTCTTCAAGAGTTGGCTCATGGGTTTGTCAATTTTGGAAAAATCCTTGACAAACTTGCTATAGTAGCCAGATAAACCAATAAAATCACGAATATGAGTGATGGTAGCTGGTGTCTTCCACTCCACAATGGACTTGATTTTTGAAGGGCCAACATAAATTCCTCCGGTGGGTAGAATATATCCAAGGAATCCAACTTCCTTAAGCCAAAATTCACACTTACTGAACTTGGCATAAAGCCAATGTTCCCGAAGAGTTCTGAGAATAGTACGAAGGTGATCCTCATGCTTTTCTTCTATCTTGGATTAGATAAAAATGTTGCTCAAGAAGACAACGATGAACTTGTCCAAGTGTGACATGAATATCTTGTTCATGAGGTTCATGAAGTAGGAAGGGGCATTGGTTAGGCCAAATGATATCAGGGTGTATTCATACAAACTGTAACAAGTGGTGAAGGCAGTCTTGGGAATGTCTTGCTCTTAGACACTAAGTTGGTGATAACCAGTTTGGAGATCAATCTTGGAGAAGACTTGTGCTCCATTCAAAGGATGGAATAATCACACATTTTTGAAAAAATAAAACAATGAAGACTCTTTTCCAAAAATGTAATATTATATTTAGCTCAAGGTTTGTTGTAGCTACATAACCACATTATTTACTAATTACATAACAAAAGAACAAAATTATAACTTTCTTTCTCAAACAGAAATTGCGCCCTTAGCATGATGCCCTCGTGTTTGTGAGGGCACTGTGCTAGTTAGTACTAACAATATAAGACTTGTACGGTGGTATATACCTAAACTAAATGACTAAACCATGCAAAAAAAATAAAATTTGCAAGATTCACACGTGCTCCAATTTATTTTGATAATCGCTTTGCAGATCAAATGTCATCGCATCTTGGCCTGAATACGATATTCCTGCGCTCTCACTACTTGTTATAATCTGTAGTAGGAAGAGAGCAACTAAACCCTTTTTGTGATGGTCACATCGTTCAACTTACGGTAGTCTATGCAAAAGCGGGTAGTACCGTCCCTCTTTTTGAAAAATATGATGGGTGAACCCCAAGGTGAAGCGCTAGGATGAATCAATCCCTTGCTGACTTGGTTGGATAGTTGCTTCTTCAGTTCGACCAACTCCTCAGTGTTCATCCGGTAAGGTCATTGGGATTTGGGCTGGTTCTAGGAACCAACTCAATTAAAAATTCTATATCCCTTTCCGGTGGTATTCTAGGTATTTCTACGAGAAAAACATCAGGGTACTCACAAACGATGGGAAGTTGGCTTAGTTTCGTGGTGGCAACACAAAGGTGGTAGAAGTTTTGATGAAGGTATAGTGGTGACATGTTCCACATATACTCCATCTTGCAAGGTTAAGTTGATGGATTTCCTAGCATAGTCTATTTGTCCTTTATACTTGGCCATCCAATTCATGTCAAGTATAACGTCAAGACCCGTGGATCCTAAGATGACAAGGTTGGCGCAAAATATTTCTTCGAGAGTGTAGATTGGAGTACTGGTGTAGTGGGATCTTGATTCGGTCTTTGACCCAGGTAGTTCAACTACCATATGGCAGTTCATAACTTCAAGACTAAGTTTGCTTCTATAGAAAAAACTTTATGTTGTAAAGGAGTGTGAGGGTCTAGAATCAAACAAAACTTGTGCAGGTACCCATTACGACATCAAAGGCTTCTTGGGCTTCTTTGGCACTAACATGGTTGAGGCATCCTTTAACAGGTAGCTGGTTGCAGGGTCCATTGAATCTTCCGCTATTACCACAACCCCAACCCTGATTGGGTGCATGCTGGTTTTTATGGTTGGCAGCAGCTTTCCTGATTGGGCAGTCAGCTGAGTAGTGACCTTTGTTACCACACTCATAGAAGGTCACGTCTTCAAGGCGCTCGGTTGGAGTGGGAGCACATCCAGCTGGAGGTCTTGCATTTCCTGAAGGCTGGAAGGGTCGAGCAAGAGGTTGAGGCAGGCACCTAATTGGAGGTTGAGGCATCAACCTAGGTGGAACAAGTGCATGGATGCGGGTTTCACATTGCTGTTAGACGCCCCTTGGTACACCATCTTGCTCTTACGGTCATCAGCCGATTTGTGCTTGGTTTTCAATTGGATTGTAGCATCCACAAGTGTCTCCATGTCATTGAAGGTGTGGCGACAAGGATACACTACATTTCATCGTGTATTACTTCTAGGAACTTCTCCTTATTCTTGTCATCGAAGTTCTCATCCTCCAACGCATAACGAGAGAGATCGTTGAAATAGTTCAAGTACTCCATCACTGATATACTTCCTTGCTTCAGCTGATGAAATTCATCCATCTTCCTCTTAATTAGTCCCCCATGAATGTACATCTTACAGAAATGATCCCTAAACACTACAAGAAAAGTTTCCTTCCACAATGACTTGGCCTGAGGGTCGTCGTAGAAGGCGTGTCTTCCGCGATGAATTTTTCGGCTCGACCGTGGCCGATGGAATTTTTTCCCGGTTTCACGACCCTCTACTATGACAAAACCGCCAAAAACATGAAGGAAGCTCGGCCAGCACGTGGCAGAAGCAAGATTTTTGTTTCCTCGTGTGATGTTGACTTGCCGAAGTCTTTTGAGGCGTATGGGTCCTAGGCGTCAGTGTCTCTAGTGGACCATACTTTTCGATCGCGCCTCCCTCATTTGAACTCGATAACGTTGCTCGATGTGTCTACCGTTCAGTCAGACTACTAGGTCCCACATGTCAGCCTCTCATTAGAAGAATTGTGTGTATGTTGGATTTTTTTCATTCGCTCACGCTACCCTGTTCCAAAGTCCATAGTGCTGCTCGATTCATCTACCGTTTAATCAACCTCCTGGGACCCACGTGTCATCCTCTCATTAGAAGAAACGTGTGGATGATGGAATTTTTTCCTTCACTGGCGCTACCCTGTTCCGAAGTTCATAGCGCTGCTCGACACATCTACCATTTAGCCAACCTCTTGAGCTCCACATGTCATCCTCTCGTTAGAAGAAACGTGTGTGTGATGGATTTTTCCTTCGCTCGCGCTACCCTGTACCGAACTTGATAACATTGTTCGATGCATCTAACATTTAATCATGCTGCTGGGCCCCACAAGTCATCCTCTCATCAGAAGAAACATATGTATGATGGATATTTACCCTCTGTCGTGCCTTCGTGTTCCGAACTTGATAGCGTTGCTCGCTGCATCATCCGTTTATTCAGGCTTATGGGTCCCTTATGCCAGCGTCACATTAGAAGAATCATGGGTATGATGGAATTTTTTTCTTCTCTAGCGCTACCCTGTTCTGAACTAGACAACGTTGCTCGACGAATCTGTTGTTTGCTCACGCTTGCTGGGTCCCCCATTTTAGCCTCTCATTTCAAGAAATGTGTGCATGCTGAACTTTTTTCTCGCTCCCGCCTCCCTATTTTGAACTAGCAACGTTGCTCGATGCAACATCTGTATAAGGTTGCGCTGCTGGGTCCCACATATCAACCTCTCTATAAACCATACATTGATTGCTCGATGCACCATCTGTATAAGGTCTCTACTGGGTCCAACATGTTAGCGTATCTACAAATGCAACATGTGTATGATGGACTCTGCTGTTTTAACCTTTACAACATTGCTAGGTCCTAGATGTCATCCTTCTCTGTGTAAGAAACGTGTCTATGCTGGAAAAATGAAAAAGAACGACAGAGATTATACTATATATTATATATTTATATTGGAAAACCTAGGAATCAAACTCAAGACTTCAACAAATGGGAACCGTGTGCGCTTCCACTATGCTAGAACCATCTATGCCATTCTTGGAAAAGATTACATTTAGAAATGTTGAAACAACTTAAAATGAAAAGGCAGCAACCCTGATGACTTGCCATAAAAAATGCTAAATCCTCTGTATAAATACAACATGGGTAGGAGAAGCTGCTCCTATACTTTATCAGAATGGCACGGAAATGCTAAATTAAGACGATTTTGGGTGATACAAAAAATAACTTGGGTCCAATCTTGTGAACCAATGGGCTTCTTATCATGGGATCCTTACCGAAACTTCTTTAGTGTGGTTCATGCTTTAAAAAAAGTAACAATGTGTTGAGAGTTGGCGGCCCACGAACGACCTGAATTCGGAAGGATAAATTAGCAAGGTTTTGGGCCATAGTTGGGTAGAATGTAGTAATATTTTCTAATAAGCTCCTCACTGAAAATTCAATGTATTAAATATATCGGGGGTCAGCAATCCACCTGACCCGGCAGGCTAAATTTGCAAGGTTTTGGGCCAGTGTTGGGTCGAATGTGCAATCTTTTCGCTAGGTCCTTAGTGAAAATTAAATGTAGTTCGTACCCCATCCTCAAAAAAATGCAGGTGGTACCCTAAAAAATATACTCTGCTCACCACGAAAGGCTAATTAAGGGATTTTTTTGAAACAATATTATGGGAAGTTTTTTTGTCGGAAGGGAGGTTGAAATATTCGTTTTGATAGGCTGAGTAGTAAAAATACATTGTACTGAAGGTCGATGGTCCGCCTGACCTGGCTGTACCTACGGCGGATCCAAAAGAATGAAGTTGGAAAGAAAGAAAAGTGACCGATATTGCGCCTTATTAATAGTTTTACATAGCGAGGAACTTGGGCAGCATAGGATTCGAACATGGAAAGTACTGGAGGGAGTTTGACTGATTGACATAAAATCATGTCATATCAAGTCTTACAATGCGCAATCATCTTTTCAGCAAAGGATATATTTTGAGATGGTTTAGGTGGCTTTGAATCGGCCTAAGTGCCCAATCAATTTGATGTACTCAAAACCTTGTAATCATGCCATATAAACTATAGGTGATAGTGACACGGTGGCCTTGACTTGCTCAGTTTTAGGCAGCTTGGGTAAGCACCAACTTATACATATCGCTCAAAGTTGTATGCTTTCGTATGATCAAATAAGTACATGCCACAATTAACACCAACATGGGGCATTGTCATCATGCAAAAAGGCTCAGAATTCGCACATTTAGTTCACACTTTCGAATACAATAATCCAACCGGTTTGTACACTAGCATAAACAGTACAATGTCAGCACATCAGAGCTTGCCTTGTTCATGTCACATCAGAGCTTAACTTGTTCATTTCACATACAGAAGAATGAGCAAGGATACATTCTATATTGAACAAGTAATTTTACGGTAGCGCCAAAAGTATGTCATGTATTAGAGACAATATGGGGTCTGCGTAAACAGTTTTTCCTTTTTTGGAAGGGTCTGCATAAACTTTTTTTTACAAAATTAGCATAAACATTTGCTGCTATCATCCTAGGGCATCTCGGCTTGTTTTGGCATACCAAGCCAAGATCAATTACAACCAAGTTAAGGCCTGTTTCGTGGCCCTATAAGAAGCAGTGACCTACTTTTCCCTGTTCACTAAGAGGAAAGAAGGAATATTCCTCTAAAAACACAAAACTACACGAGGTGCGATGGTTAAAAAAAGCTGCACGAGTCGCATATATACAAGCTAGTAACAGTACTGAAAACTATAGAATAGAAATCACGCTATGAAATTGTTGGAAATATGCCCTAGAGTCAAATAGTAGTAAGGACTATTATCATGTTTCATATAGTTTATGATTAAGTTTTATATCATGCTATAACTGTATTGAGTGGAAACATCAATACACGTGTGATATACAAACAACCAGGGGTTCCCAGTGTAACTCTAGTCACTGGTTCATTGGTCAACAGATGATCAAGTTTCCTGATCATGTGGCATTTATGCCAGTTGGAAATGAGGTCATCTCATTCTGAGAATGAGATGATGAACCAATACCCAAGCTAAATGGAGTTCAAGTTACGATGATTATAAATGGATCCTCGTGGACTATTCCTTAGACCGTGAGGCTATATCAATCATTGTATCCCAAGAGTGCTTAGATAGCATCAAACGCCATCTGGTAATACGGTGGTTATAAAGGTAGAGGCAATATATGTCAAGAGCGGGATTTGTCCGTCCATGTGACGGGAAGATACTCAAGGGCCCACTCGGAGAAGTAATATCCAATAGCTACGCAGCGTGTGATTTGATCACGCGCATATCACTTGTCGGAACGAGTCAAGTAGCATTGTTCAGTAACGAGATTCAACACGACAAGGTGATGTCATGGATCAGATCTCAGGCAATGCAAGTATCGAGAGACAAAGGGAATAAGACACGACTGTCCCCATTCAAACAACAAAAGATTTTCGTGGAACGCATAGGGGTCACATGGCCATCCAGGTCCCTCTGTCGATCATTGGTGCGGGAGTGTCCCGACCATGTCTGGAGTGTTCCCGAACCGTGGGGTATCACTCTTAAGGGCTTGATGATTCTTAGAGAGTGTTTATTGGATCGGTGGAATCGCCGAAGAATAGTAGAGAGAAAACCGGAAGGGTTTCGGTAAGTCCGGAGGATGTCCGAAGTGGAGGTGGAAGGTGTTCCATAGCCACGGAGGTTGAATAATATGTGAATGAATGTTAAATATTGATTTAATCATTTATTCATAATTATTTAATAAACAGAAAAATCAATTTTAATAGTCAAAGGCTTAATGGGCCAATTTCCGGAGGGAGAGGGCCCATTAGGGGAAAGGAGAGAGGGAGAAGGGGCAAGGGGCCGACTGGGCCTAGCCTCCCGCACGGGGCCCACTAGGGTGGCCGGCGGCCACCCCTTCCTCCTCCTCTCCTTTAGTCCCACCCCGGGACTTTGAGGGAGGTAGTACCTCCCCTCCCCCTATATATAGTGGGGGTATTTGGCCAAATAAAACACACCAATAATCAATAAAGGTCTTCTCACTTTTGGGAGAACCTCCAGTTGATATTTTCTCTCTCCCCCTCTCTCTCTCATGACCGTGGTCCCAAGTCTAGACTACGCGAGCGAGAGACATCTTCACCGCGCTGCGGGATTCGGATCCGGGAGCTCTACTTCCGCAACTGCTACTGGATCGTGCAAGCGGGAGTCATCGTCAGGCACCAGACGTGTGTAACTCCCAGCGAGGTTTCGCACTTGAGGCACTCAGGTCGTTGGAGCCAAGGAGCGTAAGGACTTCATCACGACCTTGAGGTCGGCTTCAGCTCGTCTACATCAACCACGCTCTGTTGAGCATTGACAACGCTTTTCGGTGTTCAAGGGTAAGTTCACCAAGAGCCCCTCCTGTTACTGTATTACTAATAGATAGGTCCTGGTAGCTTTAGGGGTTCAGTGGCGTAGGGTAAAATTTATTGTTTTCATACGCGGAACCCCAACAGTGGTATCAGAGCTAGATCTATGCATAGTAATGCTAGTACGGGTAGAACACACGAGATGTAGCGTGTGGGCGTTGATCTTTTAGTTGTTACCCTCCTACGTGTACTTGTGCATACCGCAGTAATGATGAAGCGGCCCCGAACCAACTTTACGCGTTCATTCGCGAGACTGGTCCACGCTTGACATACGGTTTGTACCGTATAAAGTGGATTAGGGGGGTGTCTGTCTCTCTCGCATTAGTTGGTATGCCATTTGCAATGGAGGGTCCCGACAGGGGTGTAGTAGAGACAACTACTTGATCAGCGTTGTGCAGAAAGTTCGTAGGTAAGAACGGTTCTTGTGCGAAAGCCCATTTAGCCACGTAAAACATGCAAAGATAAAGTAGAGGCGTCTAACTTTGTTTTGCAGGGGGGCGTTGCTTAGTGATATGGTTGCGGCAAAGGTAAAGTGATTACCTTTTGTTACGTAGTACTAGATAGTCACGGAGGTGGCGACCTACCACGCCGGAATGGGACTGGTACCCTGGTGTCTACGGCGCCGGAACAATGGCGTCGGAACTCGGTGACGGCGGATGGAGATCATGACGTGAAGGACCATATCACATAGCATTTGCATTCAATGTTATTGTTTGTATATCTTATTGTGTGCTAGTATTAGATACTCGACGGTAGCCTAATAAGATGATCCCTGTTAAAATTACCAACGATTGTGTTCCCCCTTGGTGTGTACCACCAAGAAAGTTCTTCGGTATGAGGCGATCTAGGGTTACAGGCCTGGGTGTCAGACATATCTATGTTCGCATACAGTGGGTGTAAGCCATGTTGCACAGCGAATACACTAAGGTTGAGTTGGCGAGCCTAGCATGCCACAGAAGCGTGGCCTCAGAACACGGATGGTCGAAAGATCGAGCACGAGTCGCATGAATGATGTGACCGACATTTAGTGTCCACCCTTGAACCCACATTGATGGCCGTGACGATCGGGGGAGATGTGGCTGATAGGGGTCGTGTTATCACTAGGAACCCTTTTGGGGATAAGAGTTTCTGAGTGGAGTTATTATTAACCCAGTTAATTATAAACTTAGTCTAAATTTCTTTTGCAATTATAAATGTAGATGCCGCCTTTCCTATTGACGATTGATTGGTTAGAAGGAGAGAAGCTCAGATAAGATGGATCAAACTTCTCCACATGGGTTGCACATCTCCACGTTCTTCTTAGCGAGAATGACGTGGTCGACTACATACTCGACAGGATGGATTTGGATCAGCCTACTGACCTAGAGACCTAGAGAAGCGGAAAGACCGCTATATCCGTTGGGAGATGGCCTCCTATATTTCAGTTGTGATGCGTTTCGGAATGGTGGATGAGCTGTGGCCTTTCATGGGTGATGTCAACCCTCGTTCGGTGATGCTACAGCTTAGGACACATTTCATGGAGCAGACACGCATTTGGGAGCATGAGCTGATGGGATACTTCCTCTCCATTAAGATGGAGGAGAACTCAGAACTGGATGACCACTTGGAGCGCATGCATGATGTGTACATGAGGCCTGCATACTTCCTGGATAGCTGGATGACGGGCTCTTTCGCAAACAGTGTTGTGCTGCGGTCGCTGCCACCAAGCTACCAAGCACAAGTCAGGACTTGCGTAATGAGGGGCGACGCGAAATCAATGGAGTTCCACCGGTTCGTGACACATCTCAGGAATGTGTTGGTTGAACCAGATGTCTCTCATGTCATCAATGGCAAAGGTATATATTTGATATACAGTTTTATAAATGTTATAATCTTGCAAACAGATTTGAAGTGTTAAGTATATCTGATACTTGTTCTGTTGTGCTGAAAACAGGTCCTTCTGCATGAGAGGTGCTTGCTAGAGAGGAGGTGAAGTTGCGTGTTGATGGCGAGCATGATAATGATGGCCGACGACACTCTCCCTCAACATTTATCATTTAGTTTATGTTTTAGGATGATTATTGTAATCAAGATATTGTGAACTTCTTTAGTGTGTCTCACACTTCATGAGACGGTTATTCATATGAGTTTGTAACAAATAGTTGCTCCACTTTTATGAATGATTTCTATCGTGTTCATATCTTGTTTGATTATGTCTGAATTATCCTTGTTGTTTCAAACTAATTGATAATGCATGAACATTTGTAAAATACTAAAATGCCTTGTTTAAAATACCCAACTTAATGATATGTTCATTAATGAATGAAAAACCATTGTTTAAATTCAAAGTTATATGATAATATGTGAAAGACATTCGATTTCTTATCACATATAAATCATGCCTAAGTTCAGCAAAATAACTTGAGCACCGTGTATTACTTGAATACAAAGTGTTTAATGAATTGGTAAAGTTAATACATATTCGATGTATTGTGTTTTAACGAACATGGTAATTGTCATTATATGATTGTTTAAATGTGTAAAATTGTTTACCAAAGGAAACATGAATATGAAACTATTTGATTTGATCAAAATGCTTCATCAACAAAGGGTATAAATATAAAAGATAATCTAATTGCTATGATTTGATCAATAGTAATGAAATTCAACTTTGTAAGAATGGCATAAAAGAAATTGTGGAATGCAAAGCGGTTTGAAACGTCAAAATGCAAAGCATCACAATATGATATCAGATATCAAAGGGGTTGAATAGAAGGCACCAAATAAATCGTTGTAGTGTAGATGTAGAGACCATTAGTTAGAAATAGTTAGCACTCAATTAGAATTTATAGTGAACCATTTGAATTCGTGAAAGTTTTGGGGTTATTCGATATAACCAAAACAATAGCGAATAAGTCCTTGTAGAGTATTCGTTGGAAAACTTTCAATACGAAATCCATAGCTAAAACCAAAAGGAAAGTAAGATTCGTACTACTTGGATTTTGGTGCATTCTTGAGAAATCTCACTTCTAGTGATATTTCTCAATTATTGGGCAAATGCAAAATAGTGTAAAACAGGATGAGGATTCAAAACCCTGCATTAGAATGATGAGAAGCGCAATGGACAATGTTCCTGAATGTTTCTCTTCACAGAAGGAAAGAATCAATGATATTGATCATTGTATTTTCCCCACTAATGTTTTCACTACATGAAGTAGGATTCAAAATGAAATCCATATCTAATATGGAAACATTTGTGAATCATTTTTCATGATTCTTGAAATATGACATACCTACGAACTACAAACAAAATAATGGTAAACTAGAATTATGAGAAATCCTAAAAGCAAAATTCCCTTGAGATTAGAAAGCCATTCGTTGTTGAATCTCACAAGTAAAAGGAGTTGCTTGAATTTTCCCAAATGACTGCAAAGCCATAGTGGAAAAGGGGGGTGAATGACAAAAGCACAATTTGTCAGGTATTGGACAAATTCAAATGAATTTGATTCAAATGTGCTAAATGTCTAATGGATTTAAAACTAGTAATAGTACTAGTATGTCATAGCAAATCTCCAAGTTTGATATTTGATCAAAGTTTTTGAAGTTGTTCAAAATAGAGAGTAGATATGCAATTTGCATAAAATTGAGTGGGAGCTATGAAATTCTTCCTAAAACAATATGTGATTGACATATTTTTGAGTGGGAGCTTTTAGGAGTAATTCTTAAGTATGTTAAGGATGAAAGCGCAAATACTTATAAATAATGATTTATAAGATGTAGAAGTTGATAATAGGTGTATTAAGATATTATGTAGTATTCCTTAAGGGATTCTGAAAAGTGTTTCAGAATAGAAGTTAATTAAGGAAGTGGTCCTTAATAACTCAAATTAGGAATAACATTGAGTTTAACATCAATGGTTGAAAGAAAAAAAGGATGATCATCATCCACTATGTGGAGACATAGGTTCTTCTTGGTAAACCATGATGATAACTTATCATAATAAGTGATCCAAATAAGGAACGTTTAAAAGTGATTAAGTTCGAATCACAGAACGTTGGGCTAAGTTTGTCCGCAGTGTCTAATAGAGATCTGTAGACATGTTTTCCAAATCCATAAAGGATGACATATCTTAAAACATAAAGGGCTATGCTATATGTTGGAAACTCCTATAAATACTGATTAAAGTCAAGTAGGAAGCGAGGTGAACAAAAACATCGAAAGTTGCACTAAGTGGACTACTGTTTCGATGCATACATTTATAATAATAGATAAGGGTACCATCTAAAGTGTTGTATAATGTTATGGCGGGGCTAGTTCGCTTTTAACGTAGAATGATGTGTCCCAGGGCACATTGCTCATGAGAAAGCCCTCGAGGTTGATCTAACATCACTGTAGGCTCCTGGAATAAGGCCACGTTCTGCTGCCATAGCGACGATGCATACACACAGATGTTATCATGTGATGATAAAGTATTGATGTCAATCAAGGTGACATTAGTAAGTTGCAAAGGATTTGGGACTGTAAAGTACAGGCCCAAGACTCAACCTCTTCCATGAGCAAGCATGTTAAGGGTACCGGATATATGGTGCCGACGATTGAGAATAAATGCAGCTAGTGTATTTGTACTCTAGTGCAAGTGGGAGACTATTGGAAATATGCCCTAGAGTCAAATAGTAGTAAGGACTATTATCATATTTCATATAGTTTATGATTAAGTTTTATATCATGCTATAATTGTATTGAGTGGAAACATCAATACACGTGTGATATACAAACAACCAAGGGTTCCCAGTGTAACTCTAGTCACTAGTTCATTGGTCAATAGATGATCAAGTTTCCTGATCATGTGGCATTTATGCTAGTTGGAAATGAGGTCATCTCATTCTGAGAATGAGATGATGAACCAATACCCAACCTAAACATCGTGACCCGATCATGTCACAAAGTTCAAGTTATGATGATTAGAAATGGATCCTCGTGGACTATTCCTTAGACCGTGAAGCTATATCAAAGACTGTCTCCCGAGAGTGCTTAGATAGCATCAAACGCCATCTGGTAATACGGTGGTTATAAAGGTGTGTTCAGGTATTCGGAGAAAACCGTGGAGGCAATATATGTCAAGAGCGGAATTTGTTTGTCCATGTGACGGGAAGATACTCAAGGGCCCACTCAAAGAAGTAATATCCAATAGCTGCACAGCGTGTGATTTGATCACGGGGATATCACTTGTCGGAACGAGTCAAGTAGCATTGTTCAGTAATGAGATTGAACACGACATGGTTATGTCATTGATTAGATCTCGGGCAATGCAAGTATCGAGAGAAAAAGGGAATAAGACACGACTGTCCCGGTTCAAACGACAAAAGATTTTCGTGGAATGCACAGGGGTCACATGGCCATCCAGGTCCCTCTGTCAATCAATGGTGCAGGAGTGTCCCGACCATGTATGGAGTGTTCCCGAACCATGGGGTATCACGCTTAAGGGCTTGATGATGCTTAAAGAGTGTTTATTGGATCGGTGGAATCGCCGAAGAATCGTAGAGAGAAAATTGGAAGGGTTTCGGTAAGTCCGGAGGATGTCCGGAGTGGAGGTGGAAGGTGTTCCATAGCCACAGAGGTTGTATAATATGTGAATGAATGTTAAATATTGATTTAATCATTTATTCATAATTATTTAATAAAAAGAAAAATAAATTTTAATGGTCAAAGGCTTAATGGGCCAATTTCCGGAGGGAGTGGGCCCATTAGGGGAAAGGAGAGAGGGAGAAGGGGCAATGGGGCTGGCCGGTGTTGGGAATATGCCCTAGAGGCAATCATGTATGATATTATTCCCAATGTATTCATAAAGTTATTATCCATGTATGAACTACTTATATGTATCATTGAATATGTGATTTGATTGGGGAACTATATATTCATGTTGTTTATACTAATTGTCCTTGGTCATTGAGGTTGTGCTGGACACACAACTTAGACTAATGTGAAAGTCGGATGATGACTCGGTTCCACTTGTCATGGGCATAGAGATGCTATTCCGACTTACACGGATTCGGCTAAAGATTTTAGCGAGTCAGACTGACCCATATTGAGATACAACGAATAAGTCGTCATTTGTATATCTCAATCAATGTAATCCTTATACCTAAGGTTATTGCACAATCCGAGTTGAGGACACCGACTTAGGTTCTGTCAAATGTTGTTCCGTAACTGGGCAGTTATAAATGCGGAGTTCGGGTCGACTGAGAATCAAGCTGCGTGATGTGAATAACCGAGATGGGATTTTGCCCCTTCATCTGGAGATATATTCTCTGGGCCCTATTGGAAGACATGATTCGGAAAGCATGGCCATGCGTGACTCGGTTAAGTTTTAACCGAGGCGACCGACTAAGAGTTTGTCGGATGAATCACTTATCTCGGATCGAGAAAGAGAGTCAATCTATTTAAGGGATGACGATTATTCACCTATAGTTTGACAAGGTATATCGTGAGGCAAAAGGGACTGAGACGAAAATCGCATTGGAAGGTATGTCGTCATGACTCTTTGGTACTTGGGAGTTGGCATGTTCTACTAGGAGCCTCTACCAACTGATCGGTCAAGAGTGAGACTCGGGCCGTGTCCGTGTTACCATGAGCCTGTCAGGTCACACACTTAATAGCGGGAGCATATTTGGGTTGGACCTAAAAAGGAAACGGACAGAGTCAGTGAGTTGGACTTGTAGTGACTAATATAGGCCTTTTAGTGAATGGGCCACAAGTGAGTGGAGCCCACTTTCACTCCCTATATAAGCTGGGGGCAGGTGCTTAGAGCACACGGTTAGGTCACTCCATGAGTTGGAAACCCTAGCTCCAGTCCAGTCCTATCGCCTCCGTACTTGACCTAGCAGTCCATCGCCAGCGCTCCTCCTCGTACGTGTGGATACTGGCAGAGGTGTTGTACGTTCAGTACTTCGACAATCCTGGATCGGAACGGATCGTGAGGACTGCACTGCATCAAGCAACGTGCTTCATCGATTCCGCAACCGCGCATCTAGTCGTAACTCTCATGGCCTACTACCTCAGCTAGATCTTGGGTTCACCGCGTAGGAAAAAGTTTTGTTTTTCTCTACGTGGCCCAACAGTGGTATCAGAGCATTAGCATTTTAGGCTCGAGATCGTGCATATGTGATACGTGTTTGGCGTTAGATTGGATCTAATTGCAGTTTTGGTGGTCGATCTATGAGATAGATCGGTTTTTGTACAAAGTTGATTGCATCAACTGTATTCGGGGGAATGGATGATCTGGTTTTCGTGATCTAACTGCTAAGGTCGTGGAACGACATAGCCCTACCGGTCGGCTTCCACCATCAGGGTAGACTGTGACATGTAAACCCGGCGGCTTCGCCCTGTCGTAGCGCCGGCTTCACCCTGTTGTAGCGCCTTAGATGTCGTTGCGAGTGTCTCAACGCCGGTAGATATCGTATCTATGCATAACTTGTTTTTGTAGGATGATGTTGTGAATGGTATGGCTTATGTGCATGTGATATATGTAACCCATACGTGATCTCTGTATCACGGTTTCCGTCAGCCGGCTGGAGCCTAGGTGTTATCATTTTATTGTATAACGACATGCGTGTCGGATTCTCTATGTAATTTACATTACTAGCTAGTGTAGCTGTTTGGAGAACCCGGATGGCATGCAAGTCGATGTACAAGTAGGCTACATGGTGTAAGGAGGCACGTGAAGGAGTTGACATGAGTCGAATTACAAGCTTTGTGGAGATGGAGATCGCGATGAAGAGAGCCATACCATTTCACATTATAATTGCTTTATTTTCTGTTATTCTTATGTCTCTGTTTTACCTCTATTAGATAGTTGGTAGAAAGTAATCCCTCAAAGAAGGTCTAGTTGGTTTCCTCGCCAGTGCTGCACCATCACAAGTCGGACATTTTTGGTAGTGGGCTCATAAAATTGAGGTACTATCAATTCTTTTCGACTAGGTGGGTTCGAGTCGGACTCTTACAACAGAAGCACTCGGTAATCTAGAAGGGTCTATCACAACGGTTGTGGGCCTCGGGGAAAATTCAGATGGGAGTCGGGACATGTGATGCTACCCATCCAACAGGAGTCGTATGAGATACGATGGACAAGGAGCTGTCTACCTAGATCACTTGACGACTAGCGGTGATGCTAAAGCTCACTAGTCGGCTTGCTTATTTAGGATCCTGAATCACTAAGTAACCATCGGAGGGGTGTTGGTTCTAGTGGGAGCATAAGTATTAAAGTGTTTAATATGCTTGCTATTTTATGGATATATCTCTTAAGTGTTTTGCATATTTTTCTGTTGTAGATCAATGGCACCTAGTAGTCTCCCTCAGATTTCCAGTTTTTCTTTGAGAACCCTCTTAGAGAAAGATAAGCCAAATGGAACTAACTTCACCAACTGGTATCGTAACCTGAGAATTGTTCTCAAGCAAGAAAAGAGGGACCATGTCCTAGACAACCCACTTCTAGATGAGCCAAATGAGAATGCGACTATCGTAGCCACCAATGCCTACCGTCGGATTTGTAATGAATCCACGAAGATTAGCTGTCTTATGCTTGCTCACATGGAACCGGACTTGCAGCAGCAGTTCTAGAATGTTGAGGCCTACGATATGATCGAAAGCCTCAAAAGTATGTTCCAGGCTCAGGCAAAGACTGAGAGGTATCAAGTCTCTCAGGCCTTGTTGAGCTGCAAGCTTAAGGATGGTGATCCACTGAGTCTACATGTGATCAAGATGGTTGGTTATGTGCAATCTCTGGAAAGGCTGGGCTACCCCATTAGCGAAGAGTTCGCTACGGACATAATTCTGAACTCTCTTCCTAGTGCGTATGGTCAGTTAATATCGAACTACCACATGCATGGTATGGATAAGAAGCTCACTGAATTACATGGGATGCTCAACCAGGCTGAGGTGGATCTCAAGAAAGGTGCCAGTCAAGTGTTGATGGTACAGAATAAGGCTAAGTTCAAGAAGAGTTCTTGGACTAAGAAGAAGAAGGCTAAGTCGGGAGGTAAGGCTGAGGACCCGGTCCAAAGCGCTTCCTTAGGGACTAAGCCATCTCCTGCAGCTGGATCCACTTGCTTCTACTACAAGGCGGATGGCCACTGGAAGAGGAATTGTAGCAAGTATCTGGCTGACAAAGCCAAGAGTGGAGGTGTGACTTCCGTCTCAGGTACGCTTGTTTACAATGTTATAGACATTTATCTTGCTGATGCACCTGGTAATTCTTGGGTATATGATACCGGATCAGTTATTCACGTCTACAACTCATTGCAGGGACTGGTAAGAACTAGGAGCATGGCGAGAGGCGAGGTTGACATTCGAGTCGGCAACAAAGCGAGTCTCCCTGCGTTGGAAGTTGGCACAATGCAACTTCATTTACCTTCTAGATTATTAATGGAGCTGAATAATTGTTATTATGTTCCCGTGCTTAGTCGAAACATTATTTCTGCCTCATGTTTGATGAGACAAGGCTATGAGTCGAATATTAAGAATAATGGTTGTTCTTTGTATTTGAATGATATGTTTCATGGCTTTGCACCCGTCCAGGACGGGTTATTTATTTTGAATCTTGAAGGTGAATCTGCCTATAACATAAATGTGAAAAGGTTGAAACCAAATGATCTGAATATGACTTACTTTTGGCATTGTCGGCTTGGTCATATAAGATGGAAACGCATGAAGAAGCTCCATGATGATGGACTCCTAACCATTCTACTTGGAGTCATTCGAGACATGTGAATCCTGCCTACTCGACAAGATGACCAAGACACCTTTTGCAAAGAGTTGTGAAAGGGCGTCTGACTTATTGGCACTAGTACATAGTGATGTATGTGGCCCGATGAGCACGACAGCCAGAGGTGGTTATGAGTACTTCATTACATTCACTGATGATTTGAGTAGGTATGGATATATCTACTTGATGAAACATAAGTCGGATGCCTTTGAAAAGTTCAAGGAATTCTAGAATGAGGTATAGAATCACTGGCAAGAAAATAAAGTTTCTTCGATCAGACCGAGGAGGCGAGTACATGAGCCATGAGTTTGATGACCATCTGAAGAGCTGTGCAATAGTTCCCCGGCTCACTCCTCCAGGAACGCCGCAGAGAAACGGTGTATCGGAAAGGAGAAATTGGACCTTGTTGGACATGGTACGATCAATGATGAGTCAGACAGATGTCCCTTTATCATTTTGGGGTTATTGTCTAGAAACTGCAACGTTCACACTAAACAGAGTACCATCAAAGTCGGTAGAGAAGACACCGCATGAGATGTGGAATGGCAAGAAGCCGAGTTTATCTTTTCTTAAGATTTGGGGTTGTGAAGCTTTTGTCAAGCGACTTCAGTCGCTCAAGCTTACAGCTAAGTCGGATAAGTGTATTTTCGTAGGATATCCGAGGGAAACCTTGGGTTACTACTTCTACAACCGAGAAGAGGGCAAAGTGTTTGTTGCTCGGAACGGTGTCTTCCTTGAGAAAGAGTTTCTCAATCGGGGAGTCAGTGGGAGCACGGTGCAACTCGAAGAAATTCGAGAGGTACCGACCAGTAGCGAGTCGGAAAAAAGCCTTGGAGGTTGAGCCGGTGGTGGTACCTGAGCCAGAAACAAAACCGACACTACGAATATCGGCCAGACTGCGAAGTGTTCGTGATGTGTTACTGTTGAACAGTGATGAGCCGACAACTTATTCGGAAGCGATGGTCAGTTCTGATTCTGAGTCATGGCTTGGAGCCATGAGATCCGAATTAAAGTCCATGGATGAAAATCAAGTTTGGAACTTGGTTGATCTGCCAGACGATGCAAGACCCGTCGAGTGTAAAGGGTCTTTAAGAAGAAAACTTATATGGATGGAAATGTTTCTGACTATAAAGCACGGCTTGTCGCGAAGGGGTTCTGACAGGGTCAAGGAGTTGACTACGATGAGACTTTCTCTCCCGTGGCAATGCTTAAATCAGTTCGGATCATGTTAGCTATAGCAGCCTATTTTGACTATGAGATATGGCAAATGGATGTCAAGACGGCTTTCCATAATGGAAATTTAACTGAGGACGTGTATATGATACAACCCGAGGGTTTTGTCGATCCGGCTAATGTTGACAAGGCATGCAACCTTCGGAAATCCATTTATGGGTTGAAGCAAGCGTCTCGGAGTTGGAACATCTGCTTTGATGAGGTAGTCAAATCGTCTGGCTTCATCAAGAGTGATCATGATTCTTGTTTATACAAGAAGTTTAGTGGGAGCAAAGTAAACTTTCTGATCTTATATGTGGATGACATATTACTGATTGGAAATGATGTCCAGATGTTGCAAGAGACCAAGGAATCATTGGAAAAGAGTTTTTCGATGAAAGACTTGGGTGAGGCGACTTACATGCTAGGATTCTGGATCTATAGACGTAGATCAAAGCGGCTCATTGGATTGAGTCAAAGTACATATTTGGACAAAGTATTGAAGAAGTTCAACATGGAATCGTTTAAGAAGGGGTTCTTACCGATGTCCCATGGGATGAAACTTAGCAAGACTTAGTGTCCTTCCATAACTTATGAGCAAGGTCGGATGAGTGCGATTATGTATACTTCTGTAGTCGGATCCATCATGTACGCTATGATTTGTAGTAGGTCGGATGTTTCCTATGCTCTAATTGATGTGAGAAGGTACCAGGCTGACCCTAGAGAAATCCACTAGGCAACAGCTAAAAATATCCTTAAGTACTTGAGAAGAACTAAGTATATGTTCCTAGTTTATGGAGGTGAGCATGAACTCAGTGTAAGGGGTTACACAGATGCGAGTTATCTCACTGACTCGGATGATTCTCATTCGCAATCCGGATATGTGTTTGTGATAAACGGAGGGGCTGTGAGCTGGAAGAGTTCCAAGCAAGAGATGGTGTCTGCGTCTACAACAGAGGCTGAGTATATTGCTGCCTCAGAGGCGGCAAAAGAAGCTATTTGGATGAGGAATTTCCACATGGATCTTGGTGTGGTCCAAGGCTCATCCAATCCGTTAGACGTGTATTTTGACAACAATGGTCCCATCGCACAAGCCAAGGAACCTAGACAACACCAGAAGAACAAACATATACTCATGCAGTACCACCTGATTCGCTAGTTCGTGGATCAAGGTGATATCAAGATATGAAAGGTACACACGGATGCAAACATTTCGAATCCGTTGACAAAGCCACTTCCACAGCCGAAGCATGAGGCGCACCTGAGATCTATGGGCATTAGATGCCTAGACATGTAATGTCGGATGATTGACTCTAGTGCAAGTGGCAGACTGTTGGGAATATGCCCTAGTGGCAATCATGTATGATGTTATTCCTAATGTATTCATAAATTTATTGTCCATGTATGAACTACTGATATGTATCATTGAATATGTGATTCGATTGTGGAACTATATATTCATGTTGTTTATACTAATTGTCCTTGGTCGTTGAGGTTGTGTTGGACACACAACTTAGACTAATGTGAAAGTCGGCTGATGACTCGGTTCCACTTGTCATGGGAATAGAGATGCTATTCCAACTTACACGGATTCGGCTAAAGATTTTAGCTAGTCGGACTGACCCATATTGAGATACAACGAATAAGTCGTCATTTGTATATCTCAATCAATGTAATCCTTAGACCCGAGGTTATTACACAATCCGAGTTTAGGATCACCGACTCAGGTTCTATCAAACGTTGTTCCGTGACTGGGCAGTTATAAAGGCAGAGTTCGGGTCGACTGAGAATCAAGCGGTGTGATGTGAATAACTGGGATGGGATTTTGCCCCTTCATCTGGAGAGATATTCTCTGGGCCCTCTCGGAAGATATGATTCGGAAAGCATGGCCATGCGTGACAAGGTTAACTGTTAACCGAGGCGACCGACTAAGAGTTAGTCGGATGAATCACTTATCTCGGATCGAGAAAGTGAGTCGAACTATTTAAGGGATGAAGATTATTCGCCTATAGTTCGACAAGGTATATCGTGAGGCAAAAGGGACTCAGACGAAAGTCGCATTGAAAGGTATGTCCTCATGACTCTTTGGTACTTGGGAGTTGGCATGTTCTGCTAGGAGTCGCTACCAACTGATCAGTCACGAGTGAGACTCGGATCGTGTCTGGGTCACCATGAGCCTGTCGGGTCACACACTTAAGAGCGGGAGCATATTTGGGTTGGACCCAAAAAGGAAACGGATAGAGTTAGTGAGTTGGACTCGTAGTGACTAATATAGGCTTTTAGTGAATGGGCCACAAGTGAGTGGAGCCCAATTTCACTCCCTATATAAGCTGGGGGCAGGTGCTTAGAGCACACGGTTAGGTCACTCCATGAGTTGGAAACCCTAGCTCCAGTCCAGTCCTATCGCCGTCGTACTGGACCTAGCAGTCCATCACCGACGCTCCTCCTCGTGCGTGCGGATACTGGCGGAGGTGTTGTACGTTCATCACTTCGACGATCGTGGATCGGAACGGATCGTGAGGACAACACTGCATGAAGCGATGTGCTTCATCGATTCCGCAACCGCGCGTCTAATGGTAATTCCCGTGGCCTACTACCTCAGCTAGATCTTGGCTTCACCGTGTAGGAAAAAAGTTTTGTTTTTCTCTACGTGGCCCAACAGCCGGCTGGGCTTAGCCCCCCATGTGGGGTCCACTAGGGTGGCCGGCGGCCACCCCTCCCCCCTCCTCTCCTTTAGTCCCAGCCCGGGACTTTGAGGGAGGTAGTACTTCCCCTCCCCCTATATATAGTGGGGGTATTTGGCCAAATAAAACACACCAATAATCAATAAAGGTCTTCTCACTTTTGGGAGGACCTCCAGTTGATATTTTCTCTCTCCCCCTCTCTCTCTCTCGTGACCGTGGTCCCAAGTCTGGACTGCGCGAGCGAGAGACATCTTCACCACGGAGCACCATCGCGCTGCGGGATTCGGATCCGGGAGCTCTACTTCCGCAACTGCTGCTGGATCGGGGAAGCGGGAGTCATCGTCAAGCAACGGACGTGTGTAACTCCCCATGAGGTGTCGCACTTGAGGCACTCAAGTCGTTGGAGCCAAGGAGCGCAAGAACTTCATCACGACCTTGAGGTCGGCATCGGCTCGTCTACATCAACCACGCTCTCTTGAGCGTTGACAACACTTTTCGGTCTTCAAGGGTAAGTTCGTGAAAAGCCCCTCTCGTTACTGTATTACTAATAGATAGGTCCTGGCAGCTTGAGGCGTTCAGGGGCGTAGGGTAAAATTTATTGTTTTCATACGCGGAACCCCAACAGAAATAAGCACAACTACATGGATTATACCGTGGAAGGCAATAATAGTTGCAAAAACTTGGTAGGGCTCATATAAACTGATTCAAGCTGGCCACTAAAACCAGTGTACTAACAGTCAACTATTGAACCATAATGCAAGAAAAGATGACACAACGATACACCAGAAAGATCCGCAGCTCAGTCTAGGGACGGAACAACAAGCCTACCACACCTAAACTAGGACTAAACCAAATTGCCGCATGTCACTGTAACATCCCAAAAACTTTAATCCAAGTGATCAAGATCAAATCTACCCAATTTAGGGTTAACAAAAACTTTTCCATTTAAAAATCTTTAAGCATTCATATGTGTGTGCAATTAAATAGGAGTTGTTTTGAATTGCCATGTTTGAGTGATCTATTTGTTGTAAAATTACTCTAAGGTGAATAACATATCACCTAGATCATCCCCAAGCAAATCCCAAAGAAAAAGAAATAAAAAAGAATTAAATAAAGGCATGGTCACTTTTGCCATTTTAATCACCTAGCCTACTTTGGCTGTTCCTAGCACTCAATTCCCAACAGAGACAATTGTGGTTCTTTGCACCCCTTGCTAGTACAAGTAGTGATGTGCCAAGGCCCACTTTGTGATCTCCCAAAAACATTCAAACTCTAATTTTATATGAAATTTGAAAATTGAATCTAGTGTATGTATCTAGATCACACTTTTTCAAAAACCACTCAAATGAACTCCATTTCAAAATCCCAAGCAAACCTAGATGCTTAAGCATGAGAGGAATCACTCCACCAAAAATCTTTCAAAAATTCAAAGGTTTCTCTCATGCGGCCATTTGATCGAAAAGTTGGCAGGAAGACAAAAAGTGGCCTAACTATTACTGTTTTGGAGCAAAACTTGACAAGCGTGCACAAGCCCCAGGCAGACAAAAAGCAGCCCCGACGCCATGCTCCCCCCCAAGAGTGCCCAAGCCCCAGGCGACCACCAGCCCCTCTCCGCCTCTCCAGGGAGTGAGGCGTGACCTCACCGCCGCCCACGGTGCACCCCACGGCCCCTGCTAGCCACTGGACCACCTCAGCGCCGCGCCGCCCTTTCTCTCTGCATGTAGCTAGAGCGCGCCAGAGCGTGATCGCCTCCAGCACGCCACAGACCATGCCTCGACACCAAATCGTGCACACCGCTCCGCCTTGAACCCAGCAACCCGCTAGACACGGCCGTGCACCGCTGCGTGACCCATAGTAGCCATGATCACCGCCGAGCACCGCCTCTGTCTCCCAGAGCGTGTGAAGCCCCTGACCGTTAGGCACTGCCCCTAGCCACGCCATTAAGATCTAGACGACCGCTAGCAGACCGCCCACCGTCCGCCTACCTCGCCCATGCCGGTAGCCCTCTGTATCGCCGTCACTGACGAGCTCCGCCCACAACCGTCGGTCCACTCGTCGAGCCTATATAAGGAGGCCACCCCTAGCCTCATTCTGCACACCATCTCACTTCCCTCTCTCCATTGACCATTTCCCCTCTCTCGTCGGAGCCGCTCGAGCATCACATCGCTGGAATTCCACCAGAGGTAGCCGCTGCAGAGGAGGAGACGTGGTTGTCGATTTCGTCCACCGTAGCCCCTGCCGCGACCTCGCCTGAGCCTGCCGTCGCCGTCTAGTTCGTTTGCCCGCCTCGCCGCACTAGCTAGAGCCCTGGTACATCCCCAGTAGACCGCCACCGACCGCGTAGGGTTCCGTCACGCCGGCGACGAGTTCGTTATCGACGACGATCGTGGACCGTTGATCCCTGTTCTAATCGTAGCGCCCAGATCGCCCCGTACCACTTCGGGTTTTAAGTGCCACTGGCATGCACGACCAGACTGTCAGTCGCCCTCTGCGCCACTGGGCGTCACTGGGCCGGCCCAATTAGTTTCCCGCGCTGACCCAGTTAATACAAATTAGGTTTTTCTATTTATACTTAAAATCAATTATGTCCCTTAGTTTAAAAATCAATTCAGATAGTTTTACAAATCCAAATTGGGTGATTCGAATTTTTTTTAGAGCTACTGAAAATACCTATCCAAACCCATTGGATTTAAATCATTTAGAGTTAGAGATCTCTCCTAGTAAAAATAACAAGACAGAAGCTTTTGCAGATTCAAACATTTTTATAAAATCAACCATAATAGCTTTTGAGTTGATTCTAACTCTCAAAAATGACATTTGACCATACCTATCTGAATATGTAATAATATTAAGGATTACATGCAGTGACTTTGGACTAGTACCAAAATAATGCTATATAGGCATTTCTACTCACTTTAAATCATTAAATATTAAACTTAAACTTATTAAAATCTGATCCAACCTTTAAATCACATTCTCATATGTTATAATACGTGGTGAGGACATGTGTCCACATGATCCCATGTTTTAATTGGAGAATATTAAATCTTAGTTATTTTAAATGAGTAGAAATTACTTTTCTCAAATAAAAAGAATGAAGCTAGTTATTTATACCTTGTGTTGCTTGTGATGATAATAGATCATCAAATGTGTGCCTTAGTGTGCTAAGTGGACTTGTTAAGTATTGTTTGGTGATTATGTATCCCGTATGTATTTATAGAAGATAGTACCGACCAAGTCTTCGAGGAGGAGGAGTTCTACCAAGAAGAGGAGGAAGAGAATTTCAACCACTTCACCAACCAAGGCAAGCCTAGCACTTCAAGTAAACTGAGCAAGCTATTGTTAGCAAGCTAGAATTAAGCTAGATAACCTAAGCGAGATGCATTGGCATGCTTTGGTTATACCACTTTGACTATTACCTACCCCAAGTTTTATTTCCAAGCTTTACTTTCTTTACTTTATTAAAGTCCTTTACTTGTTTAAAGGTAGCATAAAAAGTATAAAACTTGACCTATCTAGTTAGATTTAGATGTCATCCTATGGCATGAGATTGAGATTAGCACCCCATCTTAGTGAACACTCTTAATTTAGGAGTTTAGACCTAAACCAAAACTTGATTCACTTTAGATGGGAATACTTGGTGAAAATGAATTGTGAAAACCTTGGAATGATGAGTCATTCTATTGAGATGTTTTGACATGTGTGAGAAACACAAATGGTTTATGATGATGAAAATGTTGAGGCATGAGCCTTAGCCCTTTTACAAAACTGATGGTTGGGTTCGGATGCGTTACCATTCCAATTTTACCGTACAACCACAATACCTGAATTGGGTAACGCTTAGCCGGAAGTTTATATGCATTAGTATTAGTTCCCTCGCGGGAGAAGTTTGAGCTGAGGCTACCTCTCAATGTTGTCCACCTATGCAGTGGCCAAGATGACAGATGGTCATGGTTGGGAGGCCATACTCATAGGAGAGGTGCTTATACTAGGGTGTGTAAAGGAAAGGTTATGTTTGATTATCTGCATACTAAGTATGATGATTCATGGTTATCCCTGACAGATGTATCGAATCTTGTGGTGAAAGTGCACCACCTCTGCAGAGTGTCAAACTATTCGAATAGCCGCGTCCGCGGTTATGGGAAGTTGGAGTGGCCATACTGTTTCGTTGTCAGATGTTTTCAAAACAACTTATGAAATGAATTGTGACATGACTTGACCACAACAGAGTTGTGACTGACAATTAAGTTCCCACTTAGGTGATTTCAAAATTTATTTTATCTTTCTTTTTTTCTGAACTCATCTTAGGTTTCAAACTTCACTTTACAAATGAACTTAGAGTTAGCATTCCTACTAGAACTACCTTACTTGTTAGTGATAGTTTGCGAGTACTTAAGGAGTACTCATGGCTTTTGTCCCTGGCTATTCCTATGGCCAGACTATGAAGGAGACTACCAAGATGAAGGACAACAGGATGACTATGATAACTAGGACTATCTTCCATCGTCAGCATTGCCTGTGCCCCTGAAGATGGACCCCACCGCTACGCTTATTATTTATTCCGCTGCTTGTTGTATTAAGACTGGATCATGATATCCTTTATTCGTGTAAGACCTTATTATGGTTTGTAATGGATGATGTATTGTGATATCTAATCTGTTATGTCTCACAAAAATGGTAATCCTGGGATTTCGATGTATGGCATAACAGGCATCTGGGATTAAAATTCCGGGTGTTGACAGTCACACATAGTTCCAAACATCTTTGGGAAGGCTGATAACTACCACAGGCTTACCTTCAGTTGGCTACAGGTTGCAGCGTTTAATCTAAGGGAATTGTATTCCACGAAAGCTCCTGTATGTTGTGTACACACATTTTTTCCTCATGAATAGGAACAATGTGCCATCAGGAGCCTTGCGTCCGCGTTTCTACATGATCTTGTCAATCATTGGATAACTGAGGCCGAGAAATAGAGAGTTGTCGCCCAGGCTATTAACCTGCCTCCAAACGATGACCCCTGGAGGTCCAACAAAGCTAGGATCCTCTTAAAAAATGTAGACACGAGAGGCAGTATATAGGCGTAGGTTAGTCCCATTTTGATCATGGGGAATTATTTCACCCTCTTTGCCATGGGCAACCCCCATGCCATACCTTGTAATTATGATCATCAAGCATTCACCATCAGCCGAAAGAGCAAGGAACCACATGCCTGGCCGATCATTCAGAATAGGTGTTGGGATTACAGACGGAAACTCCTTGTTTCCTACAACATCCGAATTTGACACAAAAAGTGCATTACTAGCATACATATTCTAACACCAGCATTCTTCATTGCTCATGCTAACAGTGTGAATAGGCAAATCCTAACAATAATATTACTCAATAAATTAACAACATTAGAAATTGCATTTATTATTCTGTTATTCCGAATATTTGGATTTCTTGCTTATCCTAGTTTCCTAGTTGTTATATGTTTCAAAAGAGGAAGTGCCACTTTTTATTGATATAGAGGCATGCCCACTTGAATCCTATAGGATTACATGCCTACAGTATTTTGGATCAAGTGGTGTTTGATTGAACAGGAAAACTAAAGGAATTGTACAAAGATGTTAGAGTGGATGGAAATTTTCCTCCAAAATAGAGTGCAAAGGAATCCTTTGAAGGAATTCCTAAGGATTATACTCTTTCGAGTCAAACAAGATTTTATAGAAAAAATCCTAAGGATCCAAATCCTACAAAAATCCCACACAATTCCTCTGAATCCCAAGGCAAAATCCCAAAAGGAAAGACTGGTGTCCTACAAAAATCCTATGTGATTCCTACAATCCGAGGAGGGCCTGAAAGTACAAACAAATAAAGAAACCCGACTTCATTGTGTTGCGCTCACAATTGAGATGCTAGTTAATAATACCTGTCATATAAAGACAATGAACGAACTTACTAGTGCAGGGACGCCGTCATACACTACATTTTGGGAAGAAATATTACTGGTACTAATTCATTAGTGGCAATGGTTCATTCATTTTTTAGGACATAAAGGGTGTTCTCATTTAGTCATATGAAAGGTAAAACATAAACAAGGTAGTTAAAGAACAAATTCACTAAATCACTCACAATATATCATCATGGAACTAGAATTACCTTCCAATGTGGGATCCCAGCAGTAGGTGCAGCCTTGCCTTGAGACCGCAAAAATGAGGCCACCGTGTTCAATGGCATCATAGTACTATCGTCTTCCATGACCTGAATGCTCTAGACATCTCCAAACTTGGCTACCGCCTTCCAGGTAGGCGATTTCACTGTTGAACAGCACGAGGAGCTTATAGTCTGTGTAACCCCTAGCTTCTGTGGGCACTCTGCATATTACGGTCTTCAATAGCTCTAAACAACCATCCCATGACTTATTGAACTTTTCTCCAGACCTGCGGATTCGCCAAAAAACTTTTAAAATATGTAGGATTTTAGAAATGAGTACAGGTAACTAGGGGAACCCTTGTTGGCTAGTAGCATTACATGTTATATACTGGATGCGAGGCAGCCTGAATGGCACAAGTATCCATCGATGGAAGGTCGATTACTCGATAAGTGTAGTTGTTCGCTAGGTACCAGGCCCCTCGCTGGTCCACGGCGGCGAGCTAGTCGCCGTTCATGCCAACCTAGAATTTTTCGTGCATGAAGGGCAGGATGGCAGTACGCCGAGGATGGTAGAGGGGCACACGATGTACCCTCATACCGTCATAGTGCTCGTCGAACCAATAAGAAGGTTGAGGCATCAGTTGGCAAGGTTCATTCGAATGGTGAAAAGTCCATTTCATACCTTCGTTGTTGATGATATGATCGTACAGCAGCTTGTAGCACGCGGCTAGCCTGACGGTGCTGGAAATGTCCAGATGCTTCACGATGAGGTCGAAATCATCCGGGCAGAGTTGATCCCACTTGCATCGCCCGCTGAGCTTCGAATCGGCCATCACATCCGGATGGATTTAGGCGGATGCCAAGTGCGGCTAGGGTTTTCTGTAGGAGGAGGGGAGCGTTAGGAATGGGTATGAAGAGAGAGTCTAGGGGAGATCATGGGCAGAGTGGGGACAGGGGAAGAAGATGGAGAGGCAAAGAAAAAAAGAGGGAGGGGAATTTTCCTTGATTTCTCTGTCTAGTCAATAGAAGCATCGAGGACACCGCCACCTAGACTTCACTGTGTGTTAGACTAGCACGCCACACAGCTAGTAATTTGATAATACTCCTACTTACTATGTATCAGAGGTGCAGTATTGTCTAGTCACATCAGTTTGACCAGACGTTTTTTTACAGCTTTCATTTTAACATACTGTTATATTTTCAACGAAAAATAGGAGGACGAACTACTACTACTAGCCGCAACATGGACACATTTACTTTCATCTTGTTCCCCTACATGTAGAAGTCGTAGGAAAAAACCAAAAATATATACACCGGATATAATGCACAGTACGGGTGTATCCGTGATGTTTTTGGCATGTTGCATGTGTTCATATTTTTTCTCGTACAAGGTATATGGAATTACACGTGTACAATATGCAACTACGCAGCAAAATGAGAGACATGCACGAACACCAGATTTCGCTCAAGTCAGGCAATGTGCATGACTTTGTGTGGCTCCGATTCACTGACATGTGGTCCCTGTTTAGGTCAACCCCAACTGCTAGTGAGAATCTGCATGCATCATGCGCTTGGAGCCACTAGGTACGTCCACGACGGAAATTACAATATGCAACTAGTTGCACCGGCAACAAGCTGTTGCATATGACACTTCTAATTTTTTAGAAAATTTGAAATAAATTATGAACATAGATCATATTTATATAGTTCCTCTATAAATTTCGATCCCAAAAATATTACAAGTACATGGTCTGGCCACCACAAAATGAACAATTGAACACAAGATATTGTTAGCTTAGGTTTTTTCTTTTTCATTCACACAGGTCACATAAGATATTATTGTGGGACCGAACATTGTAGATGCACAAGATAAGACATAGCCAATGTTCCGGACTTATTTCACTTTTTTTGAGAACTCGAAATTGCAAGAAATAATAAAGGGGTGCGGGCGCAACGAGTTGCAAAATATTTGACCCACACTGACTAAAACTATGGCTTGCATACAAAAGGTGTTTGATAAAATTGCATGCCTTGCACTACATTGTAGCGAAATGAGTGTTAGAGTACATCAAGTTAACAGCTGAGGACATATGATACAAATTAGGCAAAGGAAATATTTCAAGATATGCAAATCCCTATTCCATATGATCACTATGTTCAACCCCTCTCCCTTGAACCATTAATTATGCCGGTTCCTGTTGGACAAGCTTGGGATGAACCACAACAGAGTCTGCCATCAATTCTAGCCAATGTTGGTTGAGAAACCAACACCGGTGTCTTGAGCATTCATACTGAAGCAGCATATTTCAGGACAAAGATTAAATCCACCGAGACTAACTACATGCGGCGAGGTGTATAAATAGTTGCTCCTCGTTAGATCTCCAGGGCCAAGTCCTGCCGCGCCAACTAGAATACTAATCAGATAGTTCAATCCAAGGAAGATAGGAAATTCTCCGTGGTCTAAAACCCTCCGCCATTGCCTCAGTGGAAGTAACCTACTAGTGTCAAGAACATTCTCAAGAACATACCATGAGAACCATCAAGGAAGGCAATTACCGTGTCAAAGATGGCCAGGACAGAGAAATCCTTATAGCTCCCAGCATCTGTGGGAACTCGGGAAATGGCTATCTTTAGTAGATTAGTAGGCTAACCAGCCGCCATGAACTTAAGTACCTCGGGTGTGGCCTCAAAATCGCAGATCGCTGTTAGAGGAATCCGGCGATGAGTGAACACATTCACAAGCTCCTAGTTCTAGGCGAGGCCAAAAGTGGCAATCCAATCTCCGTGGGCACCTGCCCACTTCTTACCCTCACAATTTGGCATCACAACATCAGAGGAGGACCTGTCCAGCGGCGTCAGTTCGCGCAAGGTCCACCTAAACTTCTTATGTGGCTTCTGCTTGCCCCTACTACCATAGTATCTACCTTTGTAGAACTTCTTCATGCGATTGTCGCAGTAGAAGACATTGTACTCAAGCGGCAGCTCAATTGGGTGAGTGCGATGAACACAGGGGAGACCAAATGGATGAGATATTGCCAAGGATGCAGTATGTGTTGCTGAGTAAAGATAACATTTGCAGCAGGTGACGAGGCTCGTGGCAGTGATGACATCGCATCTGGCTGAGATATCTTCAAGGGGTCCATCAAAACACACCCTAGAAGTGTCATTGTTATCGATCAATTGGGCCATTGCGAGGAATAGCTCGAACAAGTGGGGGCGATGGTGTTTGTTTTTGATTGGGGTTTTGGAGGAGAGAGCGAGTGGCACTTGGCAGGGTGAGAGAGAAAACAGTCTATCAAACTAGGCACCGGAGCTGATCCTAAAGCGGCATGGCAGCGTTGGCGCGTGCCTGTATTGGTGTGCGAGTGGGAATGGCCATCGCCGGGATACTGGAGGTGAAGTTAGGATGGAGATCAAGGCAAAGAAAAATACGGAATGAAATAAAACCAAGCGTGCCTTCTTTCTCTCTTCTAAATCTACTGTGCCTATCGAACTGTGCTATAAAGATGCTCCGAAAGCGGCATGGCGGCATTGGCGAGTGCTAAGGTGGGAGAGTGGGGATCAGCCAGAAGATGGAGAGGAAGAGGACGGAGAGAAAAGAAAAATAGAATAAATCGATTGAAATTGTACCGCCTACCGAGCATGGTTTTTCTCTCTTCTCTGTGTTTCCTGGTGCCTATCGAGTAAATATGTCAGGCCTTTCTAGTAGTATAGCATAGCTATCCTAGCACATGATGGAGCTATACTGTCGTATCAAATAAATGGTTAGGGCATAGAGACGGTTTGGAGTATACTTGGAGCTCCTCTTGCCGAACGTAATAATCCTTGGATCTTCTACATTCATCATCTTGTGCAGGAACATTTGGAACAAGTACTATACTACTATAACTAATAAACACATAAAGGTTCCACCGGTAATTAAGGAACCAAAACTGGAATACTACTCTCGAACTCTTGTAGTACAACAACAAAATGCGCACAAAATGGGCTACTAGTACCATCTGTACACCCACACACTGCCACCTCAAATAAGCTTGCTTTCCACACCGCAAATTTCCTCTCCCCTATCGGCCTCTATGCCTCTGTTATCGGACCCCAAATCGACCATATCTCCATTCAATAAAGAAAAAAAGTCGACAATCTCTCAAAAAAATCAACCATCGACCAAAAGAAAATCCATTGTCTAATGCTTCCCGTTCATTATGAACGGATGGTCACAATTGCTCGAGCGCCACTAGAGTAGTCGTCTGAGCTACTGGTTGTAGCTCCACGAAAGCACAAGCCTGGAAGCGGAAGAAGAATTTATTTTCTGTTAGTGACGGAAGAAGAGTGACGATATACAGTACTAAATCAACAAATTAGTGGCTTTATCCGTCTAACTAGTGAGAGCCCACATGAGTGGTGAACAGCTTGAGGCACAGCAGAACATGTGCCTTTAAGGCATACAATACGTACACCTCTGTTCTGATTTAGGATGGTCACATAGTGATAAATAACTTAGACTAGTAACTTGCACACGTACCTTCATAGTGGGTAATACCATGTGTGTAGTTTCACTCAAAGGCCTAATTAATTAGGTTGTAGAATCATATAATAGTCTTGGTATGTGTGATGTTATGGTAACTAGCTAAGTTATTACGTCCCTTTCTTTTTTTATTAATTAACTCTGAAAAGACATTTAATTCGAGACAATTATGTACGCTTACTTGTAGTTCAAGTTTTTCAAGATGCAAAATCTTAGGAAGAAATTGAACCTCTTGTCAAAAACTCTTTGTTGTTTCTGTTCTCCCTCCGACCCAAATTAGTTGACTCCAATTTGTTAAGATTCGGATGTATCTAATACTAAATCATGTCTAGATACAACCGAATCTAGACAAATCCAAGTCAACTAATCTGGGTCGGAGGGAGTATCTTAATTTACCGTCCGATGGGTACCTCCAAAAACTTTTTATTAAAACTTTCAAAGCAACCTACAATTTAGTTATAGTTCAAATTTGACCTAATTTTGATGAATCTAGATAGAGTCATTCAAGTGGGCGAGTTAGTGATGTCTGCAAGTGTACATATTGTTTGTAGCTAGTTTCGAAGAATAGATATTGATCCCACTAGGAGCCCAAAGGTAAGTGTATATGAATGAAGTCTCTGTCACACACAAAGTTGTCACAAGTCTTCGAGGGAATTTACTGCAAGTGTGGAAATAAGAATGAAATTTGGATTAAACTAGATGTATTTAAATAAAACTAAGATGTAAACTTCAAGAATAAAAAAGCATAAAAGTAAAGAATGATTCGATTGTTTGTGGTTTTCTGCGGATGACAAAGAAGGCACGAGGAGATACAGTTCATGGTGATAGTGACTGTGCCAGGTGGACGAATGATAAGTGTAACAATTATAATCTTATAAATATATGTGTAGGCGAGAAACCCATAATTATCCGAAACTCCTCTTTGTATATTTTATCCCAACTTCAATAATCCTACTAGTCTGTTACCAAAACCATGGTCAGTCACTAGATGACTAAGATCATTCAGGTTGCTTAGCAATTAAGCTCCTTGGATCGAAGTAATGCAATAAGCACAGTGGTTCCTCGTGATCCTCGAGTCAAACTAGTTTCCCATTGATATCCCCGTGTCACTCAGGGGTCATCGGTCTGCTAGCAAATAAGATCCTATCTATGTCGAACAAAGCATCATGTTGTTTGGGCCCTTAATTGGACAACAAGCATTAGGCATCCCACAGATAGTCAAGCACACATAATATAATAATTAAAATCAATCACAAACTAATGGAAAATATACGGAGGCACATCACATCTCACCAATCCCTTACATCTCCCACGACCAAGGAACTTACTCACACATGAGAGAAGAAAGCATCATCAATATAATTAAATAAAGAGAGTTATTCTTGATATTACCATGGAGATCCATAATAAGAATAGAAAAATAATCCAACACAATTCAAGGTAGGAAGAAACAATCGTAAACCCTAATCTTGCAAAGTGAACATCTCTCTCTCTCTAGTACAAGTAATGGCTATCTGGGTGTAATGGCTAGGAGGTTGAAGATCGTGGAGCGAGATGAAGAATGTCTTCCCATTCTTCTTCGGATCTCTTCTTTCTCCTCTCTAGATGGGATGGAGGTTATTGTGTTATTATTTTGCATCCCTTCTCTTCATGAAAGTTGTCCCTTTTGACAGGACGGAGGTGGTGGCAACTATACGGCGGGAACTATATGGCCGAAAAAATATTCCCACAGTTGCTCGTCAAAGCTTCTGTACGCCTCCCTTGATTGCTTCCAAAGAGAGACTTTCTTGCTTTCACCTGAATATTGTATTTCTCTTGTTAAAACCTTCTGTTGATGTTCAGAACCTGAAACACAAATTAAAAACCAAGTTTTCCTCGCTACCAAAGTATTAGCGTTAGGTAAAGCTAGAAAACAATCAAATACAGAAGAAAACCATCAATAAAAATCAACAAAAATATGTCAAATCTCATAGCTATCAACTCCCCCAAGCTTAGATGTTGCTTTCCCTCGAGTGATAAGAAAATAAGGAAGAATATTGGAGATTCAAGACTGAAATAAAAGAACTTACAAGCTCGAATTGGTGTCAAATTTTGTTCTTCACAATTCCTGCAACCTTAAACATGATCAAACAAGTATTCACAAGATTGCACCGAGTCCACTTCCTAACCACGTATATCTTGCAAGGAAATAAATCATATGCCCGAGCAAGTGTGAAAAGCTTAGCTACGAAAGTGAAACAAATTCTTTTGGTGTTTCTCTTTCTTGAGAGATGAAACTTTTTGCTCTTGTTTCTTTAATCAATTAAGAGTACTCAAGTTGGCACCAAAAACATTCAATTTAAGAATAACTCATCTATTCCCATGTAAAAATTTCAAGACTCTCAAAGCACATTTTTTCCTTTCCTTGTTTTTCAAAAACTTTAGCCCTTTCATAGAGAAATCATGCCACTATTTTTAACATGTTAATTGGGACTATGTTGCGCACTCGTGACCATGCAAATAGATAACTATTGAGGAATAGTGGGTCAGAGGAGTACTACAACTTCACTTGGAACATGAAACCACAAGGAGACTAAAATTGTACCTGTCATAGCATTGCAGCTACAGACACTTACAAAACTCAATAGCCGAAATCAAGTGGTTTCCCACATTTAGATCGTTTGTTGGCTAGAGGAGTTAATAGTTCCCCATGGAGCACGACAGTGTTGTAATGACACGCGTAAATCAATATCTTATGGTAATTATTAGAAAAAGAAGTGGCATAATCTCTACTACTTTGAATTTGAAGCATCCATTTTATCAGACAATTTCATTCAAGAGTGCTATCGAGTCTATTTACATTAAGCTCAAATGGGGTTGAGTAGTTCTAAAATCAAATCCTCTAGGCTAAACATGGACTCAAGTCATCTTTTGGATGCTTTTTATTGTTGTAAAAATGTCGGAAATATTTTTAACCAAGTTCATTGCTCATTATTTCAAAGCTAAAAAGGAGACACTATCAAAGGAATAGAATTTCTAGGATAGCAAGCTAAGTGGGGAGTGGCTCAAGTGTAAGCGAGTAAATAATTGTAGGATCAATTTAATGTTTGCAGAAAAGGTGATGAAAGGAATGTGATACCTCCTCTTGCTTGCTTCATTCTCATACTTGAGTCGAACCCCCTCTATATTTCCCTATTGCCAAGTCACATGGAATTGAGTAATCTCTGAGAGAAACAAAGAAACAAATTTGCAATAAATGTTACAACTAATTTTTGTGTTTTTTTTGTTTAGGAATGCGAACTGAAAGTAAACATACAATTTCGAAGAAGTAAAATAAATCAAAAAAATAAAATAAAAATATGAATGCAAGATATGGAGGTTTTCAAACCTCCCCCAAGCTTAGGCTATCACTAGGCTCAGTTATTTCCATCGTTCAATGGCTGGTGCGGATACTACTGGTAGTAGTCGGGGAAGTGGGTCATGAAGTGACTGACGTTGTGAGTTAAGGAACTAACATCCTCATTCACTCCTTGTAGCGTGTGGTCAATCTCCCCAAAGCACTGGTTGAGCTGTAGAAACTCTTGATAGGGAACGTTGTTGAACACTTGCTGCTGCTGATTGGGCCATGGGTCCCAGTATCCCCCTGTTGATGCTGTTGTCCCTCCCAAGCAGGATTGTATTCCTACTCCTTCGCCTACTCATGCTCATCCTCATCTTGTTGCTCTCCTTCTTCATCTTCTTCTTTATCAGGATGGAATTCAGCCATGATCTCCACCACTTGATCCTTGATGAGGATCCAGTTGTCCTTCTCCACAATCATGAAGGCTTGTGGACAGGGAAATGGAACCTACTCAACCTGTGCATCACCAAGATAACCAAACGGATATGCTCGGAGCCTCTTGTCAGCTCGTTAAACACCGAGGAAACCACAAGCAGTTAAATATTTGACATCCATATGTTTGGAGCCGTCAACAGGTTGCATCAAAGGTAACGTAATGTTCAATGCTAGGACAAGGTGGATTACCAATCCACCAACGCGAATGTCACCTTTCTTTTTGTTGCTCTGGTGGCGAAGGTGCTTGAGGAGTAGAGCTGCAGGATTGGGGCTTTGCGGTGCATTGGGGAAGAGTGCCTTATGGCCATGTCCACATTGGCCATGGAACCGATATCTCCTCTTCCCAACAGTGTATTAGCGAGGAACAAGGCATAGTAGCGAATTGTTGGGTTCTGAATGGTGGAAAACTTCTTCAAGTAGAAGTCCCCGCCACCGTTAACAGAAATAACCTACCAAGTTTCTCCACTTGAGAGGCTATATAAATTTGTAACAGTTGACTCCCCATTATGTGGGAGACCAAAAGCATCACAAAACTGTTGGAAAGCTATTTCATATGGCTGTTGTTTTATGCTAAAGCTTACCGTGCATGCATTACATTTCTCCTTGTGGTCATCGTAGAAAGAGGCGAGGAACTTATAGGTGAGCTCGGTGTAAGTATTCTGGCCTGCGTAGGCAGGTAGTGATAGCCCTGCTTTTTCACACACGAGGTCGAAGTCCATCCTCAACCCTGCCATGGTGAGAAAGCTATCATCGGCCCAATGTGTGGGCGTCATCCTCCTTGATGAAACCATGGGCAACTTGCTATTGAGCTCGACCCAGAGCCCCGAGCTCTCGCCATGTTGGCGCTTGCTCTTGTGAAAAATGCTACCAATTTTGTTCATCTTGATGCACTAAAAAATTTCATGATGAAACCTTAGGCATACAGTTTCTACATGATATACGAATGATTCTACGTGGAAAAATTTAATCCCAACGTGAGAAATCAAAAGGAAAAACAAAATAAGCTTGAGTTAATCCACTAGATCAATGTGAGAGTTTCAACCGTGGAATTCTGAAAATAAAGCATGGATAGGGAGAGAAACATACAGATCTATTGATTCCCCAACTCAAACGAACGAAATCCGCATAGAATCAAAGAATTCTAGGTGGGGTTTGAGGGGTTTGGAGAGAGAATACGAGAGAAAAAGTGAGGAGGAGGAAGAACCCTAGCTGCCCGATCTGATTAAGTGGTCGCGCCGACCTATACGGCTACAACTATACGGGTGGGATAAGTAGTTCCTGCCATATAGTTGCGGCGGTGTCGGAAATTAGGGTTTCTTTATGCCAGATCACAGCTATACGGGCGCAACTATATGACCGAATCAAAATGGTCCCGCTGTATAGTTGGTCGTCAAATCTTCTGTGTCCTCGAGATAAAACTTCTTAGACATGCATCGATAACAATACAGCCAGAACTATACAGCTAGAATTTTTATTATCATCGTACAGTTAGTCGTTGTCAGGGGGATGACCCCCTGGTACCCCAACCAGACAAGAAACGGGGCAGTCAGATCGCGTCCGGCTGGCCAGGTGCAGCCAGACAGGGCAAGCCAGGCCAGCTATCGCAAGGTAGCTGGATCGGCGAGAAGCAGCCGGCTACAGCAGCGTAGCCGGAACCAATCAAGGAGACAGGGCGACGTGCAGATCAATGCGCGATACGCCCTGTACGACGACAATACTGGCAACTACTCAGCCATACCGAAGACTTTGCGGGGATGACGCTGGAACAGTGGCCCGGTGCTGACGACAGGCTTGCACGGCGTCCACTGTGCCTACGGCAGCCATACCGCTCGTACTACGATGGGACATGTTGTACCGGATACTGTAGATGACCAGCCGGCTGGGACCAACCTGTGGGGCCCGCCAGTCGGATTGGCCAGTGAGACTGTTGCCTCTCTGCCTATATAAGGAGAGGCAAGGCCTCAGTAGAGAGGGTTGGTCTCAGTGCATTTAAGGCAGTAGCTAGAGAATACAGCTCGAGGAGCACTTGTAGTTCGTATATCGTTCATAGTCAGATCAACAGGAGTAGGAGTTTTACCTCACCATGAGGGTTCCGAACCTGGGTACTTCCCGCGTCCTGCTACGCTTGCTTGTATCCAATCCCGCCTGCAGACACCGTTGATAGCTTCTCTGCTAGTCCCCACACCTCTATCTAACCTTCTTAGGTAATGCCGTTCCCAATTCAACGACAGTTGGTGCCCACCGTGGGGCTGATGGCTTCGACCAGAGTCATGTTCCGCACGGGACCCCGCACTTCAGCCGATGAGCGCTTGGCCTCTGGCCTGGTGCTCACGCTCGGCAAGTTCGACTACGTCATCGACAACGCTTCCTGCTTCGCCGGAACCACCTTCCCGGTGAACGGCTCCATCCTGCTCTTCGGCGACCTCCCCGTCTACGTCGCCACCGTACCGGAGCGTTTCCCTAGGGAAATCGTCTCCGTCGCGGAGCTACCATATCTGGGCAGTAGCGCCTCCGTCGCTTCCTGTGGTGTGGAGGTCATGATGGCCGGCTCCAGTTCCCACCCCCGCCAACCGCGGGAGCGGGGCGCGGACGAGGGCGGAACCTCCGCGCCTCCACATCCTCGGAATCCGGTGGAGGAGGCCATTGATTGGCTCCTGACACTGGTTAACCTCGGGGATAACCCGAAGGAAGCGGAAGCCAACTTCGCCATGGAGAGACAGATCCTCCTCCAGGAGGCCAGGGAGCTGGCGGCAACCCGCAAACAACTCGAGATCACCCGTTGCGAGTACGACCGCGCACATGGCTTCACTCCGGCTACCGCGGAGCCGAGCTGGCATGGCCAGGTGCAGCGCCAGGTCGGCGAGCTGGGCGGAAGGATGGAAAAGGATGGGGAGCCGGATCCCGTGCCTGCCCTCATCCGGCCCACCTATAGCACGCCCATCAAGAACCTGCGCGCGGTGCAAGCCGCGGCAGCATTACTGCCCAACCTGGAGGGCGAGGAGCGAGCCCGCCAGCATGCTCGCTTGTAGGAGCTCCTCTGCATCGCGGATGAGCAGGCTGATGCCAACCGGCAGATGCAGGAGGACCCCAGCTACTCCAGGGGGAGCAAGCTGCCTGTCAACGGCAAGGGCGCGCCACATGAAACCCAACAGGCATCCTCCCCTCATCCGGCTAAGGCCCGCAGCAGGCGCCACAGCTCTGGCAACAAGGGCCAGCCGCGCCAGGAGCAAACGGTGAACAGCAACCCACCGCCTCCCCCTCCACCAACCAGAGCACCAAGACCCGCCGGTTCCCGTCTCTCGGGCCGAGTGGGAGCTCCCAACCCTGATCGTCCGGATGCCTGTTACCGCATCGAGCTCCTCGCTCAAGCGTGTGTCACGGAGGAAGAAGACTCCACCAGACCGGTTTGTTTCGGACCCCGCATCCGGAACGAGCCGTGTCCAGATAAGTTCAGCCTGCCCAGGGACACCACCAAGTACGACAGTAGTATTAATCCGGAAGACTGGCTGACCAACTACGCTACGGCAGTCGGCATCGCCCATGGGAACAGCGCGCAGCCATGCGCTACGTCCCCCTTATGCTAACTGGGTCGGCAAGGACCATGGCTCAATAGCCTTGTGCTCAACAGCATCAACGCCTGGCCAGACTTCAAGAAAGTGTTCGTCCGCAACTTCAATGGCACGTACAAGTGTCCGAGACGCCCACACGACCTGGCCTTGTGCATCCAGGGTGACCGTGAGACCGACCGCGAGTACCTCACCAAGTGGACGGAGCTGCGCAACACTTGCGAGGGCATCCTGGAGAGCCAGGCCATTAGCTTCTTCATCGAGGGTTGCCGAGAAGGCACCATGCTTCGGCACCGGCTACTGTGTGACGAGCCGAAAACCATGGCGGAGCTCATGACGGTTGCGGACCAGTACGCCACGGCGGATGCCGCCATGAAGTAACCCCTCCGAGTAAATGCTGGCAGGCGTCCGGCTCCTACGGAGCCGGCTTGCGACCGTCCGAGTAATCCGGCTGGAGAAGCCGGATCCTCCAAACGCCATAGCAACGACAACCGATTCCATGGGGACCTCCAAGCCGAACAACAGAAGCCCCGCTACCACGCGCGGCAGGTTAATGCTATGGAGGGTGCGCCCGATGCGTCGGCTAACGATGCAAGGAGGCAGAAGCCACAGCTCACCTTCGACGAGATGTTTGACGGCCCGTGCAAGTGGCACAGTGGTCCCTTCAAACTGGCTACGCACACCACCCGGAATTGCAGCTGGACTCGCCAGCTAAAAGACCAAGGTAGCCAGCCACGTCTCCCCCGCCCCCTCCTGGTGGACCACCCCCACTGGCTAGGGGAGCCGGCAATGATGGTAACGGCCGCAACGGTGGCAACAACAACAACGGCTACCCCCAGCCGCACGCTGCCTACCACATCTTCGAGACGGAGCTGGAGGACAAGCATAGCCGCAGGAGACGCTCCGGGGAGGTCAACACCATCGTCTCTCCGGTCCCCTAGTACCTGAACTGGTCGGAAACCCCCATCACCTAGAGCCGAGAGGACCAGCTAGAGCAGCTACTGACTCCCGGGGGCTACGCCATGGTGCTCGCCTCATCATATCCAACGCGCGCACCTGCCGTTTCTCTCGCGTCCTCATCGACGGAGGGAGCAGCCTCAACCTCCTATTCCAATCTTCGCTGGAGAGCTGGGCATTCGCGAATGCGACCTGCGCCCGACTACCACAACGTTCCACGGCATGCTGCTAGGGCCGGCTTGCGCCCCGCTGGGTAAAATCCAGCTGGACGTCATCTTTGGGACCGAGGAGAACTTCCGCCTCGAACCGATCTGGTTCCAGGTGGTAAACCTGACGAGCTCCTACCATGCTCTCCTCGGGCGCCCCGCCCTCGCTAAGTTCATGGCCATCACCCACTACGCATACCTCAAGACGAAGATCCCGGGACCCAACAGCGTGATCACCGTCGCCGGCTGCTGATGACCCACAAGTATAGGGGGTGTATCACAGTAAGTAAGAGTGTCGAACCCAACGAGGAGTAGAAGGTGCTTGCTAGTGGTATGGATCAGGAATTCTCTGCAAATACTTAGCAAACGGAATTTTAGGGGTTTTCGATAAAGTAAGTAAACAAAGTACGAGTAAATGGATTTTCCGTAAACAAAGTAGGAATAAATGCAGCAAGTGGCCCAATCCTTTATGCAGCAAAGGACAAGTCGGTTGTATTACTTAAGATGACCAAACGTTCTCGAGGACACATGGGAAGAATGTCAAGTGCTTTCGCTTCATATAGTTGATTAATCTTCTTTAGCTTGCTAAGTGTTGTGTGGGTGAACTTGTGCTAATATACCGCCCCATCCAAGACTAATACATACTTGTGATTATACCCCTTGCAAACATCCGTAAGTACAAGAAAGTAATTAAGGTAGAAACCTAACCATAACTTTAAACTCTAAGACCCTTACGTCCCTTGTGCAATGGTTTCCTAACGGGGGTTCAGGTTTCTGTCACTCCAGGAACCCCTACGATTAGTAGCCAAATACGCAATGCATTCCCCTAGGCCCATATAGGTGAAGTGTCATGTAGTCGACGTTCACATGACACCACTAGAAGAAGTACACCACAACTTAAATATCAAACTATTGAATCTTTCTCAACACAACTCCACTACTAACAACATGACTTCTCCCATTTCCTCAAGAACAAAATGAACTACTCACAAGACATCATATGGATCATGATCAGAGATGGAATAATGATGTATAACAATCTGAACATAAAAAATAATTCAACGGTTCACTCAATAGCATCAACTACAAAGAGTAATCAACACCGGGAAAGTTTTCCCTATGAACTATAGCAAGATTCAACCAATTGTTACAGCAATATGGAGATGGTGATGAGAGTGCTGATGGTGATGATGGTGGTGATGATGATCCCGATGAAGTCTAACTTGATGCTGGTGTTGATGGCGACGATCTCCCCTCTCCGGGAAGGAATTCCCCCAGCATAAATCTGTCTGCCAGAGAGATCTTTCTCTCTCGGTGTTTTCCGCCCCGCAGAGGCGATAGAATCTTTCTGTGGTCGCTCCCCGAGTCTTAGGGTTTCGGGAGGATGATATACGCTAGCGGGGAGAGGCTGGAGTGGGCCAGGGTGGCCACACCACCTCCTGGCGCGGCCTAGGGCTGCCCGCTGTGGCCCATCTCCACTCCGTCTTCTGGCATCCTTAGTCTTCTGGAAAAATAGGATTTTTCATATATTTTCCCGGATTTTTTGATCTTCGGGAATTTTGCCTCCAAACAGCACCTCTTCCATCAGAATGCTGACTGCAGCGGTCCATGCTGCAAAAGTCATAAATCATGCAAAAATAGATGAAATAACATAAGTATCACCCCTCAATACGAAATATATCAATGAATAATAGTGAATTAATAAATAGAATAGTGATGCAAAATGGACGTATCAACTCCCCCCAAGCTTAGACTTCGCTTGTCCCCAAGCGAAACTGAGCTCAATAAACATGGCCTCGGGTTTATGGAGTGAAGAGTCGATAAAAGAATACGGACAAGAAGCATCACATTTATCAAAAGCATAGATCATAATAGAAGACAACTCACTATTATATAACTCAACTTGTAATGAGTAAAGGAAACACAATAAGGATACATAAAGTGAATCATAATTGGTAATGGCAAACTGAGCTCTTGGTCGAAGAATAGTTGATAATTTGTTGGAGTTCACAAATAGCTGGTTTTTCAATGATAGCTTTCAAAGTAGTAAACATCAAGATAAGAGAAATGTGCAAAGCAAGGAACATAAGAAACATGATTGAATAAATCATCATATGAATGAATGAAACACAACAACTCAAAATACTTGATGAGATAGAAGGGAATAGGTTTACTGACTCAACTACAAAGTAAAAGAAAGTACCTTCAAAGAGGGAAGCAGGGATTGCAAGTCTCATAAAGAGCTCCCAAAAATTATGATACTTACTAGCTTTCAGCTCTCATTGCCCCTATCATAGGCATCTTTAGGTGATTAAGGTTAAAGTGATCAAATATTAGGATATGCATTGACAAGTTGTAAGTTGAGAATCTCATGTCCCTTGAATACGAGGTCCGCTCCTCATGTTACTCAAGTTTAGTCAGCGGTAAGTTCTTGTCATCGTAAGAATATGTGTATCATTGAGAACCGCCAACGGGGTACCCCTTGCCCGATGATACGGAAGAATCCCCATATCAAAATGACAAGTACCAGTGCAATGTTGAAAGCGTTCCCCATGACAGCATGGTTCTGCTAATTCACAACTTACAAAGCGCAAGCATATACGCAACATAGGTGAGCACAATGGTTCAAGTTTATTAAGTGCAAGAAAGTAAACTGTGCCATCAAGTACGTGGGAGCTTTAATCACTAATTTTCACATAACAAGTTTAATTTGGGAGGTAGATAAAACAAGAATTTACTTGGAATAGCAATAATGCTACTAGGTAGGTATGGTGGACATGAATGGCAAAGGTTTTAGTATAAAGGAGGTGGATGCACGAGAATAATACCCTCTCAGTACAGGTTTTTGGCTAGCAAGGCTGGGTAGCAAGTACAAGAGTTGAAGGAAACAAACAAACATACAAGTGATAAAGACAAACATGCAATCTTCCTTGGAAGCACAAAAGATCTTAACTACAGAATACTAAACTTATGAGAAAATCAAGAAAGAAAGAGATGAAATTATTTTTCTCTTTTTCATTCAACTCTCAAAAATAGTGTGCTACTGACCAAGCCAGGTTTGCCAAAACCAACTAAATTAAGTCAATGATCCCAAAGTGATACCAATACTAACAACAAGATCCATCATATAAACACGAATTGAAAACTAATATAAGCTATCCAAAAGAGTAAATGATAGAACTTCTCATTAATATTCCATAACGGAAACTCACACCAAGGGATACATATCTAATGAGAGAGGGGACACTTGCATAATGCAAACCATCCTACATAATAACTCCCCTATTCATGATATGACTCTACTAATAAGGTAAAAAGGTAGAAGATAGTGATGTGATACCGCGGCACTCGCCCAAGCTTGGAACAAATCAAGGGGATGCCAAACCTGATGACGAATTACTCCTTTGGTGGTGGTGGTATCCTCTCGATGAGCTCTTTGATTAGTTTCCCCAAGTTCTGAATCTCGAAAGTGAGATTACGAATCAGCTGTGAGTTTTGCTCAATGCGGCTCATGATCATGTCGTGTTGAGAATTTCAGCTCTTGCTATTCTTTCCCCACTCTTCCTCCTTGATGTCTTCTTTTCCTGCATGGCTAGAACGAGGCAAATCCCAATTGGAGGGTAATTTCCCCTTGGGCATATTCTGGTATTGATGCTCATGGATAAGGGTATAGAAAGGATTCTTGGTGCGTGGAGGAAGTGACCAGGGATCTGAACGGTGATGAGGAGGCTTCCCTCCAATGGCTGGGTTTGCCACCACTCCAATGCTTACAATGGTAGTGCCAGCATGCGGACGTTGGCCTTGCTCCTCTTCACCTTCAATCTTGATCTCCTTCTCCTTCCCGCGGTCTTGGAGGTCTTCCTCCATAGCCTCCTTTCCTTTATCCTTGACGGACACCATTGTGCTTCTAAGCTTTCAAGAATAGTTCCTGGCAAAAATAGATCGAAACAAAAACACGACGAAAACATAATATACGAACCTCGGAAGATCCGGGGGGGGGGGGGGGTTATATATTATGAAGTTTCACATCAAAAGGAAGGTACTGGGAGAAACCGAGTCGGAGGCGGAGTCCGGGGTGGACTCACCACCTGGTGCCGCGGCCAGGGGAGGGCCCGCGCCACAGGGTGGTGTGAGCCACCCTGGCTCCTTTTCCGTCCCTTTTTTCGCTTCGTAGCTTTCTTTATTGACTAAAAACTGCAAAAATATAGTTGGATAGTGTTTTCGCAGAACTTTTCTTACCCGAACTGTTACCTATTTGAAAACAGACTCTGCAGGTTTCTGAATTTGATATTTAGTGGATTCTTCCGGAGTCACCACTTGAATAACATCAATATCTTCATCTTCATATACTTATTACTTGAGTCATAAAACCCTTCTCTTCCTTATTACACCATTATCTCCACTTCTTGGAAATTTCTTTCACACAAAACTTCACACAATTCTTATTAGCAACATTAGTATAAGTGGAGTGATAAAACCTTTTGAGTCCAACATCAACTCAAAACCATCAAAACATAAGGTACTATAGAAACTCCTTCCAAAAACCCAAAAAGAATCCAAAAAGGAAATTGAATAAAGAAGCAAATGCAAGAGTGGCAAAATCTGTCAAAACAGACCAGCAGGTAAAGATCAATTTTTTCGAAAATCTTCTGTTGCTCAAATCAAAAAGTGCAAAACTAACGAACGTTAAATAACAACCTGGGGCAAAATCACAACAAATTACAGATCAATCCGACATACAGAGATCTCTCACGAATTTTTATGGTAGGGCACAAAAATCTGTTTCGGGACAGCAACTTCCCCAAATCTTACTTCTCTCTCATTAGAGGTTGATCTTGACACAAAAACCAAACAAAACGGATAACGAGCGGTTATTACCAAAGTAATAACTTCCAAGACTCAAAGAAACAAAAACAAACTAAAAGCAAAAACAAATTGGGTTGTCTCCCAAAAAGCTCTTTTTTAATAGCCATTAAGATGGGCATGATAATTTTGAAGATGCTCACTCAGGAATATGAATTGAAGTGAAAGAGAGCATTAAGAAGCAAAAACACACACACACACATTTAAGTCTAACCCACTTCCTATGCAAGGGAATTTTGTAAACAAACAAGTTGTTGAAACTAGAGGCAACTTGCATAAGAAGGCAAAAGAAGTGCAACATAAAAACTTTCCGCATAAAGCGAGGAAACTTGATATTATTGAGATGCATAAGAACACTTTTCCCTCCCTCATAGTAACTTTCGGTATCATGCATAAACTTAAAAATATATCTATCACAAGGACCATCATAGCAATGATCACTTATTCTAACAGAAAACACAGGAATACTAGCTCTCATAACACTACTATGTGAAACAATATTAGAGGTATCCTTACAAAGGATAGTGTGTCCCTCTTCTTCATATTTAGTGACAAAGTCTTTCACATTTGATATTATATGTTCATCAACCATTTGTTTATCAGGTTCAACAGCTTTACTTGTACTTTCATTAACCATACTAGCTATAATTGAATGTTCCTTTACCTTAACTAGAAAAAGGCATTTTCTCAATATAAGGTTCAGGTAAAACATGATTAACAGTATAAACTTCAGTATTTCTTGCAGGAACACTCTTAGCAATATCTTTATAAGGTTCATGATACTTATTTCAGTTAGGCACTTCAATGTAGGAAGCAAAATCCTTAAAATAAGAAGCAATAGCTTGAGAATCTAGACCATAAGCATTTTTGATATTTTGAAAGTCATCAGTTCCCATAAAAGATTCAATGCATTCATAATCATAATTTATACCTGACTTTCTACCTTTTTCATTCACCCAAGCTGCAGCATTATCTTGAATATGGTCCAGAAGATCCCATTTAGCTTCTTTTTCCATGCGAGTGAATGATCCAGCACAAGAAGCATCCAATAAATCTTTATCATGTAGAGGGAGCCTTGCATAAAAGTTATTGATAATAATATTGTTGGGGAGCTCATGAATGGGACATTTGAGCATTAGTAACTTAAATTTCCCCCAAGCTTGAGTTGTATTCTCTCCATCAATAGGCCAAAATTTGTATATTTGATTCCGATCTTTATGAATCTCACTAGGAGGATAAAATTTTGAATAAAAGATAGGCACTATTTCCTCCCATTCCAGACCTTGACCATTCTTCAGCAGCTTATACCAGTCCTCAGCTCTTCCTTTTAGTGATAATGAGAATAACTTCTTCTTAACTTGACCTGTAGTAATACCTGCACACTTGAACAACCCGCATAATTCGTGTATAAAGAGTAAATGACCACTGGGATGGACAGTTCCATCCCCAACATAGTATTTATCCATAACACGATCAATAATTCTTGTAGGTATTTTGAAAACATCATTCTCAGCAGGTGGTGGCTTATCCACTACCTTAGCAATGGTAGTAGCATTACCAAATAAGAAACTCAGTGAATTATCCATAACGAAAATAAAGCAACTAGCAGAAGTAAACAATACTCACAGTAGAAGTTTCCTTTACCAGTTCCACTCTCCAATAGCGCTTCACTCCCTGGCAACGACACTAGAAAATAGTCTTGATGACCCACAAGTATAGGGGGTGTATCGCAGTATTTTCGATAAGTAAGAGTGTCGAACCCAACGAGGAGAAGAAGGTGCTGGCTAGTGGTGTGGATCAGGAATTCTCTGCAAATACTTAGCAAACGGAATTTTAGGGGTTTTCGATAAAGTAAGTAAACAAAGTATGAGTAAGTAAAAGACAGTAGGAATAAATGCAGCAAGTGGCCCAATCCTTTATGCAGCAAAGGACAAGCCGGTTGTATTACTTAAGATGACCAAACGTTCTCGAGGACACATGGGAAGACTGTCAAGTGCTTTCGCTTCATATAATTGATTAATCTTCTTTAGCTTGCTAAGTGTTGTGTGGGTGAACCTGTGCTAATATACCGCCCCATCCAAGACTAATACATACTTGTGATTATACCCCTTGCAAACATCCGTAAGTACAAGAAAGTAATTAAGGTAGAAACCTAACCACATCTTTAAACTCTAAGACCCTTACGTCCCTTGTGCAATGGTTTTCTAACGGGGGTTCAGGTTTTTGTCACTCCGGCAACCCCTACGATTAGTAGCCAAATACACAATGCATTCCCCTAGGCCCATATAGGTGAAGTGTCATGTAGTCGACATTCACATGACACCACTAGAAGAAGTACACCACAACTTAAATATCAAACTATTGAATCTTTCTCAACACAACTCCACTACTAATAACATGACTTCTCCCATGTCCTCAAGAACAAAACGAACTACTCACAAGACATCATATGGATCATGATCAGAGATGGAATAATGATGTATAACAATCTGAAAATAAACAATAATTCAACGGTTCACTCAATAGCATCAACTACGAAGAGTAATCAACACCGGGAAAGTTTCCCCTATGAACTATAGCAAGATTCAACCAATTGTTACAGCAATATGGAGATGGTGATGAGGGTGCTGATGGTGATGATGGTGGTGATGATGATGATGATCCCGATGAAGTCCAGCTTGATGGTGGTGTTGGTGGCGACGACCTCCCCTCCTCGGGAAGGAATTCCCCCGGCAGAAATCTGTCTACCGGAGAGATCTTTCTGTCTCGGTGTTTTCCACCCCGCAGAGGCGGCGGAATCTTTCTGTGGTTGCTCCCTGAGTCTTTGGGTTTCGGGAGGATGATATACGCTAGAGGGGAGAGGCTGGAGTGGGCCAGGGTGGCCACACCACCACCTGGCACGGCCTAGGGCTGCCCGCGCCAGGGGGTGGTGTGGGCCCCCTGTGGCCCATCTCCACTCTGTCTTCTGGCATCCTTAGTCTTCTTGAAAAATAGGATTTTCCGTATATTTTCCAGGATTTTCTGATCTTCGCGAATTTTGCCTCCAAATAGCACCTTTTCCATCAGAATCCTGACTGCAGCGATCCATGCTCCAAAAGTCATCAATCATGCAAAAACAGATGAAATAACATAAGTATCACCCCTCAGTATGAAATATATCAATGAATAATAGTGAATTAAGACATAGAATATTGATGCAAAATGGACGTATCAGCTGCTTTAGGCGGTCGATGGAGTGCGCCTCAGCCGGTTCCAAACTGGCAGAGGCCCTCATCATAGCCGAGGAGAAGCGCGTGATCATGCGCAATATGGCCATGACCTAGCAAGACATACCGGCTAGAAGCAAACCGGCTGGAGAAGGAGCCTTCCAGCTGGCAAAGGAGACGAAGAGGATCCTGCTCGACCCCTCCGACCTGACCAAGTTTGTCACCATTGGTGCCAACTTGGACAGCAAATAGGAAGGCGCGCTCGTCGACTTCCTCCATGAGAATCGGGACATCTTTGCAGGGTCACCCAAGGACATGCCAGGTGTACCGAGGGAGTTCGCCGAGCACTCACTTCATGTGCGGCCGGATGCCAAACCAGTTAAGCAACCTCTGTGTAGGTTCGCGGAGGAGAAGAGAAAGATTATGGGTGATGAGATCACCCAGCTCCTTGCAGCCGGGTTCATCATGGAAGTGTACCACCCGGACTGCCTAGCAAACCCAGTCCTGGTGCTGAAGAAGAACAAGACCCGGCACATGTGTATAGACTACACCAGCCTGAACAAGGCGTGCCCGAAAGACCCATTCGCATTGCCCCGTATCGATCAAGTCATCGATTCCACGGCCGGCTGTGATTTGTTGTCTTTTCTAGATTGTTATTCCGGTTACAATCAGATCCGGTTAAACCCGGATGATCAGATTAAGACATCATTTATCACCCCTACAGGGCTTTCTGCTATGTAACCATGCCTTTCGGTCTCAAGAATGCAGGCACTACCTATCAACGCTGCATGCAGAAGTGCTTGCACTCGTAGATAGGCCGAAACGTGCACGCCTATGTGGACGATGTGGTCACAAGACCAAGGGCAAGCGCACCCTCCTCGAAGATCTAGGGGAGACATTCGGCAACCTCCAACAATACCAGATGAAGCTGAACCCAGAGAAGTGCATCTTCGGAGTGCCATCCGGTCAGCTTCTCGGTTTCCTCGTATCGTAATGAGGTATCGAGGCAAATCCGGAGAAGATTGCGGCCATCGAGAGGATGCAGCCGCCCAGGAGCATGCTTAGAGTCCATAAGTTCACCGGATGCCTGGCCTCCCTCAGTCATTTCGTCAGCCGGCTGCGGGACAAGGCGCTCCTATTGTACCAGCTGGTGAAGAAGACGGACAAGTTCTCCTAGACTTCACAAGCCGACGCCTTATTTCATGACCTCAAGCGCATGTTGTCCATAACGCCGGTTCTAGCCACGGCGGCTAGCAAGGAGCCGATGTTTCTCTATATAGCAGCCATCAGTCGGGTCGTCAGCGTCGTCCTGGTGGTGGAGCGCCCCGAGGAAGGCAATACTCAGCCGGTTCAGAGGCCCGTCTACTACCTCAGCGAGGTCCTCTCCCTCTCCAAGCAGAACTACCCCCACTACCAGAAGATGTGCTACGGCGTGTACCTGGCATGCAAAAAGCTCAAGCACTACTTCCAGGAACATCCGATTAAGGTCGTGTGCACCATACCCATTTCGGAAATCATCGGCAACAAGGACGCACCGGCCGAGTTGCCAAGTGGGCCATCGAGCTCGCCGCCTACTCCATCCAGTACGAGCCTCGGCTCACAATCAAGTCAGAGGCGCTGGCGGACTTCCTCGTCGACTGGGCCGAGACCCAGTATCTCCCACCGGTTCCGCATTCGGACCACTAGAAGATGCACTTCGACGGGTCGAAGATGCTCGGGGGCTTGGGAGCCGGCATCGTGCTCACCTCACCCAAGGGAGATCGGCTAGAGTACGTCCTGCAGATCCACTTCAAGGCTCCCAACAATGTAGTCGAATACGACGCACTAGCGCACGGACTCCAGCTAGCAAAAGAGATTGGCGTCAACCGGATCCTCTGCTTCGGCGATTCCAATCTGGTGGTGCAGCAAGTATATGAAGAATGGGATGCCCGTGATGCAAACATGGCCCTCTACCGGTTCCACATACAGAAGCTCAGCGCCTCGTTTGACGGATGTGAATTCCATCACGTCCCCCGCGCCAACAACGAGGCGGCCGATTTGCTTGCCCGAATCGGACCCACCAGGCAGGCGATCCCACCCAGGATCTCCTTGCAGCACCTGCGCAAGCCCTCCTCAACCCGTCCCCCGAATCGGATTCCATCATATGGGCAGGGAGCGCTCTAGATGACAGAGTGAAGGGGGCAGAACCGGCAGAACGCCCAAAGAAGAAGGCCCGCACCAACTCTGGCAAGTCCGTGCCCTCTGGTTCGCAAGACCAGGGGTTGCCGACTCATCAAGCGGCTCGGGGGCTGCTGTCCCGGGTACCACATTCGGACGACCCCCCGAAAACCATCAACCGTAGAGCGGGAGCATCCTCATCATCCGGGAAATACCATCCTGGGCACAGCCCTTCATGAACTACATCGCCAACGGGGAGCTTCCGAATGACGAGGTGGAGACCATGCAAATCCGGCGCCGCGCTCACACGTACACCATCATCAACAAAGAGTTGTACAAGCGCAACGTATCTGACATCTTCCAAAGGTGTGTCGATGTGGACACGGGCTACCGGCTACTCAAGGACATCCACCAGGGCGAGTGCGGACACCACACTTCGTCAAGGGTGATAGTTGCCAAGGCATTTCACCACGGTTTCTATTGGTCCACCGCCCTCGAGGACGCCGAGCAGCTAGTCCACGCGTGCAATGGGTGCCAGCGCTTCGGGTAGCTCAGGCACATGCCGACTTTGGTGCTCAAGACCATACCGATTACCTGGCCCTTCGTGGTTTGGGGCCTCGACATGGTCAGTCCCTTCAAGCGAGCGCGCGCAGGCATGGCCCATCTGCTGGTGGTGGTGGACAAATTTACAAAATGGATCGAGGCCAAGCCCATCCAGAAGCTGGACGGGGCAACATTCGTCACCTTCTTCACCGACATCATCAATCGGTTCGGCTACCCCAATAGCATCATCACCGACAATGGCACGAACTTCGCCAAGGGGGCCTTCGCCCGATTCTGCAGCAACAAGGGCATCCGGCTGGACCTTGCCTCCATCGTGCACCCGCAGTCCAATGGGCAAGTCGAAAGGGAAAATGGCTTAGTGCTAGCCGGCATTAAGCCGCGCCTCATCGAGCCTTTGGAGCGGTCACCCGGATGGTGGATCGAGGAGCTTCCCACTGTGCTATGGAGCCTCCACGCCACGCCGAATAGATCAACCGGCTACACTCTGTTCTTCCTGGTCTACGGATCGGAAGCCGTCCTCTCCGCGGATATCGAGTTCGACTCTCCGCGCAAGCTCCTTTATGATGAAAAGGCCAACGAAGAGGCTCGGGAGGATGGTGTGGACCTCCTTGAGGAGGGCCGCGAGTTGGCATTGTCCAGATTGACCCTGTACCAGCAATGACTACGCCGCTACCATTCAGGCCGGATCTGCCCAGTCTCGTTTCGCGAGGGTGACCTGGTCCTCCGGCTGGTACAGGACACGAAGGGCATGCACAAGCTATCGCCACCCTGGGAGGGCCCCTTCATCATCAGTCAGGCACTGCCCAACGACTCCTACTACCTCATCGATGCGCAGCAGCCGCGCAAGAACAAGATGGAAAAATCGGACGAGGAGACTAAGCGTCCCTGGAACGCGGCCTTGCTGCGCCCGTTTTACACCTAGTCACCAAACAGTGTATGTATCTCGCAAACCCCATGAATGAAAATGCGGACCCCTACGAGATGCTCGAGGGCTCCTTGCTAGAAATGTGTTTGCATCTGTTTTCCGGTTCTGATTTTCCGGCTCCGGCAACCCCTATCCGGGGGCTTGCCGGTTGGCCCGACCTGCTAAGTCAACAAACCAGCCAAGTAATGTGCGATGATGTTAGAGGCCCACTCTTCGTCTCAGCTACAGACCGCAACCCGGCTGTCCGGCTAGCAAGAGCAAAAGCCCGAGGCATCCCACATGAAAAACAGGGAGGAGACGCGACTGATCGAGCATCCCGGCCTCGCAACTAGCTTAAGACAATCCGGCTGCTAAGCCGTTAGTACCATGCGCAATGTACTGTCAGGTCCCTTCGATTCCGGCTACAGACCGCAAGGACGTAGCGAAAACAGCAGAGCACACAGGAAAGCGACCGAGTGTCCAGAAAGGCGCAAGCTAGTTTTTCAAAAAACAAATCCGCCTCCCGGCTACAGTTTAGCAGACTAACCTATTAGCATGTGAGAATGTATGTGTATGTATATTCTTGTACAACTACTTTGAGTCGGAATTCATGAAGAAAAGAGAAGAAGATTCAAAGTCCTTGCCTTTATCAAGCGCTTTGAATCTCGGGGGCTACACCCACTGGGTGAGCTCGCGGGCTCCCAGCGGAATCTTGTATTTTCCCGACCGGCTAAGGGCGTTTAGCTGGATGTTCGGAGCCCAGGTGAGGGCAAGGGCGGGAGGAAGAGAAGACGAAGAAGATTCGAAGTACCTGGCTACGCCAGGGACTCCGAATCTCGGGGGCTACACCCAGTGGGTGCGCTCGCGCGCCCCCACTGGAATGTTAGTTCCCCTGGCTGAAGGTGTTCAGCCAGCGCAGGCAACCGACTAAGACGCATCTAGTCGGATAAAGTTAGAGGAATCGAGGAAAGAAGGAAGTACCTGGCTATGCCAGCTACTCCGAATCTTGAGGGCTACACCAAGTGGATGCGCTAGCGCTCCCCCTTGGAGGTGCACTTCTCCCGGCTAAAGGCGTGTAGCCGAGTGAAGTCAGTCGGATAAAGTCAATCAGAAAAATATTGAAAGAATATGCAAAGCACACAAGTTGAAGGGAAACCAAGCTAGTTCAAAATTAACATTAAAAGGAAAAGAGGAGACAAAGCTCCCATAAGTTTACCCGGCGCTAGAGGCTGCCGGTACGGACAGACGAGTTTCAAGACAAGACAAGACAAACAAATACACCCGGCATCCCGGGGCAATAACTAGGCGGTAGGACCCTTGCCGTGCGGAGCGCTTTGGCTGGCGGCAGCCTCAGGCGGAGGAGGAGGCACGACGCTCGACCCGGTTCCGGCACCCGCAGCCGGCTGCGTCGAAGCTTCCGCATCCGCAGTACTGACGGACTCCGAGTCGGTGAGCACCTCGTCAGGATCCACGTAGTCGGCGATCTTGATGGTGGAGCCCTAGAGCTCCGGATGAGCCTGGCGGATGGTGGCAAGGTCGGCACCGGCGCGGAAGCCTCCTTCGATCTTCACGACGTGGGCGTCCTTGTACCACGAGAGCACGAGGGCCAGAGCCATCTCCGCTCCGGCTCGTGCTGCCAAATCCCGAAGCTGGTCCACCACAGCCGGCACCTCCCCCACCTTCGCAGCTCGCTGCGCCATCGTCTCCGGGACCAGAGCATCCGGCCACAGAAACGAGAAGATGGCCTGCGCCGCTTGGCGGAGCTTGGCAGCTTCCTTGCCGAGAAGAACGACGAGCTCCTGGGCTGTCAGTTGCGCTCCCGGCCAGTCCTCCTGCAGCCGGTTGTACACCAGCAGGTCTATGCCAGGATAAAATGCTGTTAGAAAAAAGATAGTCAGATCCGGCTACCGGATCCGGAAAGACAGGGAGACGGAAAAAGGGAACTTACCCTTGGTCGTATGACCAACTTGCATCAGTTCCTCCTCCAGGGCCTTCTCCTTAGCCGCCAGCCACTTGATCTCCTTCTCTTGGTCCTTGTTCTGGGCCTCGAGAAGGTTGAAGGCTTCGATCCGGTTGGCGAGCGAAGTGTCGCGCTCCTTGACGGTGGCCTCCAGAGTGTCCACCTTCGCGTGCCAATCCTTGTTCTGCAGCCGCAGAGTGGAGTTGGACTTGCTCAGCCGGTCGTTCGCCTTCTTCAAGTGATCGATCTCGCGCTGAGCGCACACGAGGATAGCTGCGAAAAAACCGGCTATCAGCAAAAAAAAGAATAAGAAGAAGAAAAGAGAGATGATTCCGGCTGAGGCAAATTTACTCTAGGAAGTTCTGTTGGCAGCAGCGAGCTTCTGCTCCAGGGACTGGTTCCCGCCGGCTGCGGCCTCCAGCAGCCGGATCTCCTTCACTGCCAACTCGAGGGTGGCGGCGAGATCCGTCAGCGAGGCGGCGGAGGAGGCATCGTCATCCATGGCATTGGCGGCCAAGGACTCCTTCGCGGCAACCACCACGGTCCTCCACTCCTCCCCCGGCTCGTCCTCGGAGTTGACGTCGCCGACAACCACGAGGTCCTTGCCGGTTACCGCCCCCGCGTTCTCGCAGAAGAGCCGCCCCGCTGAGGACCCTCCGCTTCCCGCTGGGCCACCACGTCCGGCTGGGGGCCCTCCGCTCCGGTTGAGGCAGCCGGTTCAGCTCGAGGTGGCGGCGGAGGCAACACCTCGGAAGAAGGAGGGGTAGAGACAGATGTGGCCGGCGCACGAGGTGGTGACCCAGTCGGCGCTCGCGTCGGGCTCACGGCTCCAATGGAGACTAGCGTGCTAAAGAGACAGAGGAAGAGAAGGAGGAAAAAGAAGCAAGTAAGCCAAAGGCAACCAAAAGAAGCAAAAATAGTAAGGGTGCCCAGAGAAGAACTTACCCCTGTACCACCGGGGGCGGCCCTTTCTTCCGGCCAAGGTGGCTCAGGGGAAGGACGCTGGTCCGGCTCCTCTTAGGAGCCGGCTCCTCCGCGGCAGGCCGGCTGGGGCTGGAACGGCTGGAGCCGCTCTCGCCAGCGCCAGACTGACTGGAGTCACCGTCTGTCGCGAGGCGCCATGCTGGATCAGGGGCTAGCGCAGCCTCCTCCTCCTCATCGACCTCCACATGGGGATCGTCGGACGGTTCGTCCTTCTGGCTAGGGAAGGCATCCCCATCCCCGTCCGACTCCTCGCCAGACCGCCGAGCACGCGGCTCGGGCAAGTCGGGCATGAACGTCTCGAGGGGGGCGTCGCCCTCCTCACGAAGGATGCAAGGAAATATCTGCCGAACGCAAAATATTAGTCGGATAAGACAAAAAAGAAGAGCAAGAGAAACAAAAAATTCGGCTGGAAGAGCTTACCCGGGGCATGCGGTTGTCTCGACTATAGGGCACCAGCCCGAAGGCCCAGCCTTCCGGTAGCCGCTCCATGGTAATGGTCCACACCCACTCCTTTAGCTTGTGGTAGTGGGGATCGCGGCGCGACAGCCGGGGCGGGTCCAGCCGGCCGGAGTAGAAGCACATCTTGTGCGCTCGCTGCTGCAGCTGCATCATCAGCCAGGACATCCAGCTGAGGGTTGATGTCTAGGCCGGTTAGTCCGGCAGTGACAAGGGCGCGCATGCGTTTCAGCATCGCATCCAACTCCGCCTTCTCGCCGTAGATCTTCAGCTCCCTGTGCTGACGGCTGGATTCCACATCTTGGAACGCCCGAAGGTTGATCCGGTCGACATCCGTGAGATTCTTGACGTAGAAGTATGACTGCTGCCATAGTCGTACCGTGTCGTGCAGCCGGAACTTCGGGTAGCCAGTCTGCGTGCGGGAGTAGATGGAGGCGCCGCCACAGACAACTAGCGGCCCCTTCGTAAATTGGACCTACGGCCAGACTCGGCAGAAGAGCCTGCGATCCGGCTGGATCTTGAGGTAGCTCTCTCAGAACACAATGAAATGCGCCAGCGTGCCGATGGTGTTGGCGCCTAGGTGGTGGATGCGGAGGTCGAAGAAGGCAAGGAAGGTGAGGAAGAACGGGTGCACCGAAAACGCGAACCGCATGCCAGGTGCGAGAGGAAGACCACCCGTTCTCCGTCTGCCGGATGCGGCGACTCCTCTCCCACCGGAGCGAGCTCACCGCCACTTCCTCCTCCGATGGAAGGACACGGGTGGCGTGGTACTTCTGGATGTGGTCCTCTGTGACAGAGGAGACGCACCACGCTCCGCGTTCAGCGGCCATCTCCGGCTTGTCGGAGGGCGCGGTGGCGGACGATTGACGGTGACCTGTACCGCCAACGACAACAAATGGGTGGCGCAGCAGGCTACGGCGGCAGAGGCAGCAAGTTGCAGATGGCAAGAGCGCAGAGGAAGAGGAGCGTAACTGGAAGCGAGGGAGCGGAGGAAAGGAACTGCCCCCCCCCAACGCCCCTTTAAAGGACTGGAAGGGCAACCATCTGCTGCGCCACGCGGCACCCATCCAGGCTATCCTCACCTCAACCGTCACCCGGATCCTGTGTGCAGACGCGGGGTGCGCAGAGGATCCTGGAGCAAGAACCGAAGCGTCAGGCGGCAGTTTCCCGAGGTGACATGCGATAGGACGTTATGTTGCCCGCCGTAGAGTAATGATGGCACGTGCGCGCGTGGCCGGCGTCAGCACTGACATCACGGGTAGCACAACTGCCAGGCGTAGCCAGTCAAAAATTCAAAACGAAGAGGGAGCACGCGCACATTTCACCTAAGGGTGGAATCCACACGCGCTCGGGGGCTAGTGTCGGGCGATGACCCCTGGGTACCCCAACCGGACAAGAAACAGGGCAGTCGGATCGCGTCTGGCTGGCCAGGTGCAGCCGGACAGGGCAAGCCAGGCCGGCTATCGCAAGGTAGCCGGATCAGCGAGAAGTAGCCGGCTACAGCAGCGTAGCCGGAACCAATCAAGGAGACAAGGCGACGTGCGGATCAGTGCGCGGTACGCCCTGTACGACGACAAGACTGGCAACTACTCGGCCATACCGAAGACTTTGCGGGGATGACGCGGGAATAGTGGCCCGGTGTTGACGACAGGCTTGCACGGCGTCCACTATGCCTACGGCAGCCATACCGCTCGTACTCCGATGGGACATGTTGTACCGGATAATGTAGATGACCAGCCGGCTGGGACCCACCTGTGGGGCCCACCAGTCGGATTGGCCAGTGAGACCGTTGCCTCTATGCCTATATAAGGAGAGGCAAGGCCTCAGTAGAGAGGGTTGGTCTCAGTGCATTTCAGGCAGTAGCTAGAGAATACAGCTTGAGGAGCACTTGTAGTTCGTATATCGTTCATAGTCAGATCGGCAGGAGTAGGAGTTTTACCTCACCATGAGGGCTTCGAACCTGGGTACTTCCTGTGTCGTACTACGCTTGCTTGTATCCAATCCCGCCTGCGGACGCCGTCGATAGCTTCCCTGCTAGTCCCCACACCTCTATCTAACCTTCTTAGGTACTGCCGTTCCTAGTACAACGACAATCGTTAAACCTTCAGTATCCTGGAGAAGAAATTTGACGAAGGCATCAATATCTATACAGGCGGAACTATATAGCCGGAATTTTTAATCTCGTCGTATAGTTGGTCGTTAAACTTTCTATACCTAACAAAGAAAAAATTTAGATGGCAAAGATATCTATACGAACAAACTATACGACCAAGATTTTTATTCCTGTCGTATAGTTGGTGGTTAAACCTTTAGTAGACATCAAAAAAAAATTCTTCGAGAATTATTTCTTATCTTTAAACTTAGCGAAACACCTTGTTTTTGATAGAAAAATGTCAGTAAAAATTGTCGACCAACAACAACATGTATAGAGCATGATTTTTAGTACTACCGAACTTCTTCTCCTCAACCGGAGATTCACTTTTCAATCTGGACAAAATGATTAAGCTAGTTTTGTAGATAAATACTCAAACTTTTATTTTTAAACTTATTCTACGCTTGTTCAATCGATATTTCTACTACTTTTTGATAGCTGCATCTTCACGGGCGAGCTTTCGCAAGAATGTCTGTGAAAAAGTTGTAGGCGTGCGATGAACATTTTATTCTTTAATTTATTTTATTAATATGATGGGTTGACTCCCATTAAGCATTTTTATTAAAAATGGTTGAATAAATCAACCCCTTCTCTATTCTCGAATTCTTACCTTGGGTTGCCCCTTATCAAAGGCACTTACCACTTGAACTCGTTTTGCTAGGGGAATATATATTTCTCCTTCTTCCAGCTTCTTTGGAAAATACCGGATGATTTCAGCATCATAAACATTGAAGATTATTATTCCCTTAGCACAATCTACTAACACTCCTGCAGTACTAAGGAAAGGTCTTCCAAGTATTATGGATAATTTTTTATCCTCTAGCATTTCAAGAATAATAAAATTAGTGGGAATAACACGCTCATCTATTCTAAGTAGAACATCCTCAATCATACCAATGGGTTGTTTAGTGGACTTGTCTGCCATATGTAAAGTGATAGTAGTAGTGGAATACTCCCTAATCCTAACCTTTTATAGAGGGAATATGTCATTACACTAACTCCCGCGCCTAAATTACACAAGGCATTATGAATATCTGTTTTGCTAATTGAGCATGAAATAGTTGGTATTCCGGGATCTCCTGATTGAGACAATAGCTTCCCATTAGCAGGACAACTAGTCACCATGGCAACAGTTTCAGTTATTTCATTCTTTGTACTAAGAATATCACGGAGGAATTTAGAATAGTTAGGAACTTTTATTGCATCCGCAAATGGAATTTCTAGATGAAGATCACAAAGTGCCTTTTAGAAAGAATCATAGATTACCTGATACAATGCTTTCTTTTTTGATCTAGATAAGGAAGCTTTTGCTCACCTTTCTTATTCTTGTCTTTTACCTTTTGTGGGGGATCAGGCTCTTTTGTTGCTTTCTTTTGTTGCTGCTTATCGCTCTTCTTCTTTTCTACTACAACAACTTCATCTTCATTGCTTGTCTCTTTTTCTTCTCTTGGATCAGCTGTCTCTACATCAGAGTCATAACAGTCATCATGTGCATCATTTTGGTCCTCGATGGTTTGAACTTGTGTTTCTTGAACAGTTTCATCTTGGGAATCCACCAGTGTATCATCTTCTTGGCTTTCTTTGAGCAAGGCTTTTTCCTTTCGATCTTTTTCATCTTCATATTCTGGTGGTCCTAATGGTCCTATAACGAATGCACCTCTCCTTGTAATAACATTAGTAGAAACAGGAATATCTATATCATTATGAAGAAAATTTTGATAACCAGATGCTATTTGTTCACATTGGGTTTCAATCATACTAAGATACTTGTGAAATATTTTTATTTCTTATCCAATCTCAACATAATTTTCTGTGAGTTCCGCCAAAATATTTTTATGTCTTTGCAATTGCTTATGCAGGTTATTTTGAGATTTTCCTTGTCGATGTTTTAATTCTTGAAAAACTTTTCTAGTTTTATCTTATTTAGTAAAAACTTGTTACAAGTCTACTTTGTTTTCCTTAACAAGTTCAGAAGGTATACCTTTTTCTTGCATTGTTTTGCATACTTCAGGCATAAGATCAGGAGTTATACGAAGTATCCCTTTTTCCAGCTTAGTGTTGAAATAAGGTTTATATCAAGAATCATTCTTAGCCCTAGTAGACATCAATTGCAAACATGCTTTATTAATTAAAGTATTTATCGATCCTCCTGCTCATAAGTCAAGCAACTCTCTGCATTGAGTATTAAGACCATGGTAAAATAAATGTTAAATAGTTGATTCAGAATAGCCATGATTAGGAATACTATCGACCATTCCAAAGAATCTATTCGAGGCTTGTGGGTAATTTTCTCCCACGTTTTGACTAAAGTTGCCTATATTCTTTCTAATTTCAATTACCTTTTTAAAAGGGTTAAACCTATTTACGAATTTGACAATACAGTTGTCCCAACATTTAGTGTAATGATGAGAGAGATAATATAACCAGTCTAGAGCCTTACCTTTAAGAGAACAACGAAATAATTTTAGACGAGAGAAGTCTCCTGGCAAACCTTTTGGTCCCAGTGATGTTATCACATTGTCGTACTCTCTATCTTCCTGGGTCTTCATCTTTCCTTCCAATGAAAGCTTTTTCCTACAAAATTTTGATAATTCCACCATCAATCGATATTCTCTAACTCCAGGATTAGGAAATTCTATTGGTTGTTTAAGAAAAGGAGAATTTGGAGCACTGTATTCTCTGAGAGTTTTCTCAGGTTTCTTGGGAGTTGTCCTGTAAATGGACATGATTTCCATAAATCACTCAAGTTTTCAACTTCAACCTTATTTGATCTTAAAAGCTTTTCACTAATTTCCTCGTACCTTTGAATAGACATGCGCTCAATATAATCTGGTAAATAGGTCCTACCAGAGCGTGTAGACCTTTTGTCTCCTAGGGAGACCATTTTGTAGTAGTAACACCTGAAATGTCAAGATACAAACACTTAGCGCTTAGCTCCCCGGCAACGGTGCTAGAAAATAGCTTGATGTCTGCAAGTGCACAGATCGTTTGTAGCTAGTTTCGAAAAAATAGATATCGATCCCACTGGGAGCCAAAAGGTAAGTGTTTATGAATGAAGTCTCTGTCACACTCAAAGTTGTCACAGGTCTTTGAGTGAGTTGACTACAAGTGTGGAAATAAGAATGAAATTTGGATTAAACTGGGGTCACGGGCCTCGAATCCTACAAGGGCTGGTCCCGGACCTTCTTTTATGTTCAAAATGACACAGATGTAGAATTCATCCGGCTACTTCCCTTCAAGCTGGGTCCTCCGGATGCGACCTTGTGGGACCGGATCCAAAGGCGGGAACCACCTTGGCGAATCAGGTAGACAGGGGGATCAAGGAGCTTGTCAAGCAAGGGTCGCGCAGCGAGGACTTCATGATCACCTTCATTCGCAGCCGGATCTCCCCTCTCTCCAGAAGTGCACGCACAAGCTTTGCCACATGAGTGGTCCTCTGGACCCTAATCACACCTCCTCCTTCGAGCTCGACAACACCGACATATTTCGCTGAGTCAAGGCTATCTTTATGATAGAAAAGGAGTTCACCGAGGCATGGAAGTGGGGGCTTGAGCGCTTCACCTGGGGTAACTTGCCTCCTCCGATATGTTCCTCACCCGACCCTCTTTCCGAGTCTCGTGGTATGTCGGACCGTATCTTTATTTGATCCTTTAGTATTTTTTCTCTCAGTTGTTTCTTCAACAGACTATGGAAGATGGCAAGGAGCCAGCCCTCAAATGGGCGGAGGACCGCTCACATCCGGATAGAGTTGAGCCGGACAGGGAGATGTTCTTGCCAACTACGGATGGCACCAGGTGAACCTCTGGTAAGGCCTCTTCTTTGAGGGATTGGCCGGATGACGATGACTCTGATGTTTAGATTATAGAGGTACTTGATCCGGTGCCAATTTCTTACGCGTTTCCAGTTACCTCGGCTTCAGGTAACCCGGCGAGACAGGTCCACATGGATCCTCCTCTCGCTGTGGATGAGCTAGCTCCGGCCCCTTCCCAGAAATGTCTGGCAACCTCAACCGCGGCTTCTAAGGCGCCCCAGCCCAAGAAGAGGCAAAAGAAATCTGGCGTTAAGGGTGCTAACAAGCTAGTACCCAAGGCCACTATCTGGAGAGCGCCCAAGCCCTAGGAACCTCCAACCTCAGCCGAGTAAGTCCTTTTTCCTTCCTCGTTCATATCCGGGTCATGCTTCGCTGTCTTAACAAATTTCTTGTCTCTCTTTCCCCTTTTAACTTGATGTTTGTTGTCTAATTTGGCAGGGCTCCCAAAGTTATCCCCCAGAGTGGTCCCAACATCTCCTCTCCTATCCGGAGTGCTCCATCTCCCCCCCCCCGCGACGATGACTTTTGCCCGCTAGGCCATATCCAAGAGAGTTCTGCGGCCATGCCGGATCTAAGCCCACCTCGTCACGAGGAGGGTAACATCGATCGAGGGGAAGTGGGGATAACGAGGATACGGGTATTCCAGAGCTCCCAAGTAGTTCGGCTTAGCCCGAACCCGTTGTTACAGAGGAGCCAGTTTCATCGGCACCACCCGAGACTTCTTATTTTCCAGTTCCAGCGTCTGCAACACAAGCATCTCCAGCACCAATATCATCACCATCACCAGTATTGTCACCAGGACCAGCATCATCACGAGCACCAGCAGCAGCAATAGTACCATTACCAACAGCAATGCTAGAACCAGCAGCAACAGCAACACCAGCGGCAGCACCAGTGCCCAAGAAGCCTCAGGAAACTGCCTCCGGATCAACTCCTTCCATTAAGGATATATTCCAACCAGCATCGCAGGCTCAATCCAGAGAAACAACTTCGTCTCCTCTGCAGCGGCCCAAGTCCGGCAGCAAGAGCAAGAAGACAGCCGAGGTTGCCAAGGTTCCTGCCTCCAAGGGCACCAATATTGACTCTAGACAACACACACTTGCGTCCATGACTAAGAAGGATGTCACCGCCTCCGGATCATCTGTCGTTGGATCTGATGGTAGCAAACAGCTTACCATGCACAACAGTCCAACTGCTACTCAGATTGCGAAGCGAGAGGCCTACGCCAAAGGTCTAGTGACGAGCCAGGCACTCAGCGGGGAGAGTTATAGCCCGCCTCTCATTGAATATGTCAACTCTTGGAATGACGCTGAGTTTATCAACCCCCAAGATGATCTCCCAGAGAAATTTGGTCCGGCTTAATTGAGCGCACAGATGAACACTACCACCAAGTCCATTTCCTTTGCTAGCCGGATGATGGACGTAAACCCTTCTCCGTTATGCCCTTTAGTATGTAGAAACACTTAGTGCTATACCCACTAGTCCCCGAGCCTCCGGGGGAGTAAGTCGTTACTCGGTCGGGTGCTCATAGAAAACTAGCACAGGTCCTTAGTAGCTTCAAATATTCACTCTACTAGACCCGGGTTATGTTCCACTTGGCCTGGATCTTATAGACTTCGAATATCCACACACCTAGAGCCAGGTTAAGTACCACCTGGCCCGGATCTTGTAAATTTCAAATATTTACACACCTAGAGCCGGGTTAAGCTCTACTTGGCCCAGATCTTGTAGACTTCAAATATCCACATACCAAGATCCGGGTTAAGTTCCACTTGGCCCGATCTTGTAGACTTCGAATATCCACACACCAAGAGCCGAGTTAAGTTCCAATTGGCCCGGATCTTGTAGACTTCGAATATCCACACACCTAGAGCCGGGTTAAGCTCCACATGGCCTGGATCTTGTAGACTTTGAATATCCACACACCTAGAGACGGGTTAAGTTCCACTCGGCTCGGATCTTGTAGACTTCGAATATCCAAACACCTAGAGACAGGTTAAGTTCCACTTGGACCGGATCTTGTAGACTTCGAATATTCCTTCTTATTCTTAAACTAACATTTTCTTCAGATCACCACCAACCACCAAACTGCTGAGTTCCAGCGTCTACTGGAAACTTACAAGGACCTTCGCTACAAGCATATCAAGTTGATTGTTGAGTGATACGTCCATAACGTATCCATAATTTTGGATGGTTTCATGCTAATAATATGTTTTGACACTCCTTTTTGTATAAAGTTTATGATTTAATTGGACTAACCTACTAATAGTTGCAAAAGTTCAGAATGATCTTGTTTTACACTTTGATGTGTAGGAATTACCAAGAATACAAGTGGAAACCTTGTTGGAGTCAAATTGGGATTTTTCCAGAAATCTGTCTCAGAACTCTTTTTGAAGATGGTCATGTTTCGGGTCAAAGACGGCACCAAACAGAAAACTCTTCAACTACAAAGTTGTTGAAAATTCGCGACAAACGTTCTGGACATAAAATTTAGCTGATGCTGTCTCCAGACGGGCCTAATCATGGTGGAAACTTGCAGCATAACAATAATGAGCACTCTATGAAGTATCCTCAATAAAAACCTATGCAAATAGCAAATAAAAAGATCGCTGAGATGCTCATTGTCTGCTTGCCTTGTCATTTTGATTATGGGATAACTCCTGTATCATGTGCAAGGGGTACCCCGTTCGCGGTTCTCTATGATACATATGTACTTACAATGACAAGAGCTTACTTGTGACTGAAGTTGAGTAGCATGAGGTTCGGTACTCGTAAGTAAGGGGTATGAGATTTCAACTTATAACTTGTCAAGCATATACTCTTAGTTGTGTCACTTTAACCTTAATCACCTAAAGATTCCTATGATAGGGGCAATGAGAGCTGAAAGCTAATAAGTACCATAATTTTTGGAAGCTCTCTATGAGACTTGAATCCCTACTTCCTTCTAAGAAGGACTTTTTTTTACTTTTATGTTGACTCTCCATCTTCTATGTTTATGCACATATTAAGAGAGCATAGTTGCCATTCTTAGTTTAATGTGCATTGTCCCAAGACTTGTTGATTGATGCATAACTTTGATATTGCTTGTCCTTAAACTATTTGTATCTAGTCACCCTTATGAACTTTGAAGTGTCCTATGCATTTATGTTTTGCTACTCTATGAGGGACAAGATGAATACCATTCTCATTATGCTTTCTTTATGTGAAACAAACAAAAGACTTGCAAAGCATTGTTATTCATGAATCTTTTGTTTGTGCATTTTCATTTACAACTTAGTTGCTATGTCTTATTGTTAGAACTCTATATTTCATGATTCACGTTTAGAGTACCTTAATCCTAGCTATCAATGCTTTTACAATAATGATGGTCAAGATTGTGTTGTCTGCATGTCACCTCAACAATTATATTGTTTTGATCGGTTACCTACTCGAAGACGAGCATAAACTAAGCTTGGGGATGTTGATACGTCCATAACGTATCTATAATTTTTGATGGTTTCATGCTAATAATATGCTTTTGACACTCCATGGGGGAGGGCTCCCAAGAATCCATGAAGGAAGGGGCTAAGGGGCGGTGCTCCCCCATGATACCGGCAGCGGGGAAGGAGTCCTCCACGCCACCGTCGGCGCCGCCGCCGCCCTCTTCACCATTTTCACCAACTTCACCATCATCTCCATAACCTAATCCTCCTAGTATGCAGTGGTTCATCGTCCCAAACACCTCTGTACCGTCCTATGTAAACATGGTGTTTGATGCTATAAGTTATAATCCTATGATCTATGTCATTGTTTGCATAGTTTCTTTGTTCTTAGATTGAATGGTTGAACGTCTTTGTTTCATTAGAGTTGTATGTTGATATGGTACAGTCCTTTGGTGTCTATTATATTTGTGCACGCATGGATTAGACATCATAGGGTTTGCACTATGTGTAAAAGGAAGGGGGGAGTTCTACCGGAGTGACAGAAACCTAAGAACGTGAACCGGAATGTTGCACGTATGGGAGTAAGAGGACCATTAAACTTAAGGCTATGGTTGGGGAAACCTTAATGCATTGATTAGTACTTACGGATGTTTGCTAACAATCCAATCATATAGTACATGTAATTCCAAGTAGTGAAGCGCATGTATATTTAACCTCTCTCACATAGAAAACTGCATCGAAGGCAATGAACCTGATCTATTCACTATTTAAACTTGGACAAAGCCACCACAATTACCACCACTATTCCACACTCATGGTTCTGTTAGTTTAGTGTATTTTATTGCTGTTGCAACTAGCTTTACTTTCTTGTTATTTATTATCATGCAAAGCTATCTCTATTTCGTATTGTTGCTCTAGTTTTATTTCCTAGATAATGCAAATATTTAGTGTGCGTAGAGTTGTATCAGTGGTTGATAGAACTTGAGAGAATATTTATCCTACCTTTAGCTCCTCGTTGGGTTGGACACTCTTACTTATCGAAAAGGCTACACACGATCCCCTGTACTTGTGGGTTATCAAGACCTTTTTTGGCGCCGTTGCCGGGGAGCAATAGCGTGTGGGTAATATTCTTCTGTACACTTGTTTTCTTTATCTCTAAGTAGGTTTTACTTTCAGTTTTAAGTTGTTCTCTATCTTAGTGTGGATAGGGAATGCGAATTACAAAAAAATTAGTTGTACTTGTTACCTAAAAATGTTTTCAAAAAGGAAAGTGATTGGAAAGATGAGTAATGGTTCAGTGGGGGTCGACCTTGAACACTTGTGTTCATGCCTATGAAACCAAAACAAATCTTTCCATTGAAGCTTTTCATTTAAAAACTTGTAGGAATGCATGAAGCCTTGAAAAAAAGATATTTCTGGTATTGATCTTAATGCTTTCATTCGAAAATGCTTGAATCTTGCTCCTATGCCTAACTCAAAGGCATTAAAGAAAAGTACTTATTGGGAGATAATCCAAAAGTTTTAGATGAGTCTTGGAAGTTATTACCTCTATAATAACCACTCCTTATCCTTTTTATTTGCTTTTTGTGCCAAGAGTAACCTCTAATGAGAGAGTAGTAATGCTTGGGAAAGTTGCTGTCCCGAAACAGATTTTTGTGCTTCGTTGTAAAAATTCGTGTAAAATCTCTGTACGTTGGTTTGAGCTATGAATTTTTGTGCTTCTGCCCTAGGTTGTTATCTAACTTTCATTAGGTCAACACTTTTTGATTTGAGCAACAGAATGTCTTCCGGAAAGGCTAGAAAATGGGTGCGCGCCTGGGAGGTTGCGCCACGTCGCTGCTGCTGCCTGCACGTGGCCGGCGCGGAGTGCCTCACACGCTATACTAGCCTTCTCCCGTGAGACACGTAGTGGATGTGGAGAGGGTCACGGGTCCTTTTTCCTTTTCTTTTCGTAGATTTGAATATGAAAACCGCGATATCTTTCAAACGGAGAGTCCAAATCGATATCCGTTTTCACAGCCATGCTAGTCACGTCCAGAACTTCAAAATTAGATCCATTGTTGATATGTTTCGACGAACTTTTTCTCGTACTGCCTTTGATGCGTAGGTTGCACTGCTTTTTGGTCTAGTACACGGTGCCTTTAGTTGCAATGCACGACACGGTGTCCAGACAGTGTACTACACACTATCCAGGCAGTGCACCATCCATGCACTACCTTGTTGTTCTATGTTGCACTGCCTTAGCTTGCAGTGCACTGCGCGGTGTCCAGGTAGTGTAATACGCACTGTCCAGGCAGTGCACCGTCCATGCACTGCCTTGTTGTTCTGTGTTACACTGCCTTATTTTGCAGTGCACTACGCGGTGTCTAGGCAGTGTACTACACACACCGTCTTAGTTCGCAGTGCACTGCGCGGTGTCCTGGCAGTGTACTACGCATTGTCCAGGTAGTGCACCATCCATGCACTGCCTTGTTGTTCTGTGTTGCACTGACTTAGTTCGCAGTGCACTGCGTGGTGTCCAGGCAGTGCGCCGTCCATGCACTGCCTTGTTGTTCTGTGTTGCACTGCCTTAGTTCGTAGTGCACTGCGCGGTGTCCAGGCAGTGTATTACGCACTGTCTAGGCAGTACACCATCCATGCACTGCCTTGTTATTCTGTATTCCACTTCCATAGTTCGCAGTGCACTGCACGGTGTCCTGGCAGTGTACTACGCACTGTTCAGGCAGTGCACCGTCCATGCACTACCTTGTTATACTGCGTTGCCCTGCCTAAGATCGTAGTGCACTGCGCGATGTTCTTGGAGTGCACGGTTCATGTATTGCCTTGTTTTACTGTGATGCACTGCTTTCGGTCGACAGTAAACGAGCTGCACCGCTCGTGCACTGCCTGATTGCACTGCGTGGAAACTACCTTTCGTCGCGTGCACTGCATGAGCAGCTAGCCACGTGTTGGGTTGCCGTGTGGCCGGAAATACATGGGCTAAGCGGTCGGAAATACGCACGGGTGAACTACCACACGCAACGTGTCGGGCTGCCGTGCGGCCATAAATACGCGCACTGTCGAGCGGCTAGAAACGTGCGCGTGGCCGAAACGCACGCGTCCTAAAGAGCGCGCTCACGCTAGTCGTGCTCAAGGTCTTCGAACAAATTGGTATTTACCTGCTGGTCTATTTTGACAAATTTCTGCCATTATTTGCGTTTCCTTCTTGTTGATTCCTTTTTGGGTTCTCTTTGGGGAATTAAGTTTTTTTAGGGAAGTGCTACAATAGCTTGTGTTTTAATGGAAGTTTTATTGGTGTTGGAAATGAACCCAAAGACTTATTATCTTGAGTGCACTAATGTTGCTAATAAAGATTGTGTGAATTTTTGTATGTAGGAAAAATTTCAGGTGTATGGAAAGAGTGATGTAATGAGATGAAGAATGGACTAAAGCTCAAGCTTGGGGATGCCATGTGAAGGAAATATTCCCTGAGAGGCAATAATAAAGTTGTTATTATGTATTCCTTATATATGATAGATGTTTATTTTGCATGCTAAAATTGTATTGATCAGAAACATCAATACATGTGTGTTTAATAAACAAAAAGGGTTCCTAGTTATGCCTCTCTTATAGACTAGCTTATTGATTAACAAGATGATCAAGGTTTCCTGATCAAGGACATTGGATGTTGTTAATAACAAGGTCACAACATTTGTGGAATGATGTGATGGACATTCATCCGATGTATAACATTACGATCAAGTCATTATGTTTATATTGCTATAACATCATACGAAGTAATCTTTATCCTTAGACCATGAGATCATGTTAATTGCTAACACCTGAAGAGTATCTTGATAACATCAAACGTCACACCGTAACAGGGTGACTATAAAGATGGGTTCAGTACTACGAAGGTGTTATGTTGAGGCTCATGGATCAAGAGTGGAATTTGTCAATCCCTATGACGGATAGATATACTCTGGGCCCTCTTAGAGATATCACATTAAGATAGCTTGCAAGCAACTGATTTGATCGTTAGAATGTTATATCACGGGAACGAGAAAAGAGTGCATGTCGGTAACGAGATCAAACTAGGTATGGAGATACCAATGATCAAATCTCGGACATGTAATATATCACGAGACAAAGGGATTTAGTTACTAGCGTTAAAGGTTCTCACGATCACAGAAGTCATCGTTGAATGTGTTGGAATCAGTATGGATCTCCAGGTCCCGCTTTTGATTATTGATCTGAGAGGAGTCTCAATCATGTCTGCATTATTCGCGAACCATAGGGTGACACACTTAAGAGTTACCGGACACCATTTTGGAGCCCATATGTTTCATACGAAAGAATTGCAAAGCGCGGAAATTGTTTCGTGTGAAAGTGCAGAAAGTGGTTCTGCATGTGATATTGAAATATTGCAAGGGGTTATATGTGAATGTTTGTTAATTAAAGTAATTAACGAAATTCTGAATAAATTTAATAAAAGAGTTTTATTAAATGAGAGAGCATTAAACTTGGAGAATTTTAATGCATTTAAAGTGGGGACTTTAAAAGGGAATGTGAAGAGGCATTTTAATGTGGAGGGGTTACCACCAGATGAATAGGGGAGGTGAGGGGTCACCCCCCCATGCGCCGGCCATGGAGAGGAGGGGCACCCCCCTCCTCCTATAAAAGGCCACCCTCCTCCTCCTTCTTCCACACACCTCCTTGTGAAGGATCTCTCTCCCCCTCTAGAATTATTCCCCCATGGTCTCGTATTAGCGAGATACATGTTCCCGGTGGCATTTCGTCTGGAAGGAGTTGCTGCTTCCGTTGGATCGCTGGAGCGAGGAGGTGGAGGTTGTCTGGTGGCTTGAACGTGTGTGCGAGTACGGATGCGCTGCTGAGTTGTAGCGCTCGGACTTCCTCACGATCTTGAGATCGGCAAGTGTACGACTACATCAACCACGAGTTCCTACTCGTTAAAAAACTCGTTGTCTTCGAGGGTAAGTTCTCGTTGGATGTATGTCCATCCATTGCTTTGTACCTAGTAGATAGATCTTGGCGTGTAGTTCTCATCATAGGAATTTTTTTGTTTTCTATGGTGCGGACCCAACAGTGGTATCAGAGCCTGATCTATGCGTAGGTGCTTTGCACGGGTAGTACACATATGTTTATATGTGGGCGATGATGATCATGTTATTGCATCTTCTATGTATTTTGGATATTGGTTGCATAGTGGGATGAAGCGGCCCAGACCAACCTTACATGTCATCGTACATGAGACCGGTTCCACGACTGACATGCAACTTGTTTTGCATAAGTGGCTGGCGGGTGTCTGTCTCTCCTACTACAGTCAATATCTGATTTACAACGAGTTGCTAATAACTTGGTTATCCTCGTTGTGGTTCATTTTCGTAGGTGAGAACGGTTCTATCTCCGAAAGCCCTAAGCCACGTAAAACTTGCAATTGATAAATTAGAGGTGTCTAGTTTAGATTGTTGCTGGGCTAGTGTATTGATATGGTATTGTTGTAAGTAGATGTATGATAGATACCCTTACAACACATTCAACGTGTAAGTTCCATAGACCTTGGCCTTACACACAAAGGAATGATAGAGATCATACCACGATGTAAATGATAGAGATCAAATGCATGGACCATTGTAACACCCTCGAATCGGCCCTATGCAAGTTTTAGCCCTTTCCGCCAAACCCGCATAGAAACGATTCAAGGACGCCCACTAGGTACTTTTGTGTGGGTGGAAAACTAAGTAATACCATTACACAACAGTCCTCGATGGGACCCACAGAACAGACATATATATAACACCGACTCAACGAGTCAAGAATACAGATATACAATACAAAGATCCAAATCACCTTGAAAACGTTACAGCGTCCGAGTACGGACAAGATGCAAATGGGGCTAAGAGCCCTGAAGAATAACCAATGGCGTCCATAACCCTGCCCAGGCCAAGCCAAAAGGGTAACCCTGCTAACGACGTCAATCTCAAACCTGCTTCAACAAAAGGGGTACCGACAAAAGGGCAAAGGAAAAAGAGAAGCGTCAGTATTGAGGCCAGTACACGGCGAGGCTAGAATTCTGCGGTCCTCGCCTACATAGGTATGGTGGACTGAAGCGGCAGCCCAGCAGCACTAAACAACCTAGAGAGACTCAGTAAAACTGGCGGCTATTAGAGAGGGATAAGAAAGACCTATTCGGATCCAACCTGATACTAACACCAATCATACCCATCCTGGTATTCCCCCTCGAGACCAAACGAGGAAGTCAAACTGAGGAACTCACACAATTGGTAGTTTTATTCATTCCATTATAGTTGAAACACTTACTAGTCAGATATAAATAGCATGGGTCATCCTGATAGCATAAGTAGTGGGCAGTTTTAGTTAACTATTCTGTTATAGTTGCAGTACTTACTAGTCAGATACAATTAGCATGTGACATCCCAAACCCAGCAGTCGTTGGCACTTTTAGTTCATTCCATTGCAGTTGCGATACTTACTAGGCAGGTATAACATGACACGATACACACCAGTTCCACCAGTTGTTGGCACTTTTATTATCCATTCCATTATAGTGAAGCTGATTACTAGTCACATATTAACTCACATTTATAGCACTACTTTAGTTATCCTTGTATATGATCGAGATACTTTGCTCCAAGTCGTCCATAACCGCGAACACGGCTTTCAGAAAGATTTACCTGCAGGGGTGCACAAATAGCAACACACGCACGATCAACCTCGGAAAACCAAATCAAAACCTAACGAGGCTTTCACGACAAAGCAATCACAGGATTCATAAAAGATTTCAAGGGGCCACCCCACTAAGCTACCCGCAACGAAGTTGGCCGGCTCCGGAATGGACCCAGGGTTTGTGACGACGGCTGTAAACGATTTGGAATCAGAAAGTGTGAGTGGGCTTGTCGATACCGTGAAAACGTGGCACGATCCAAAACAGTACAGGTGCTCCACGCACAATCTTAAATAAAGTAGTAAAGCATGGCATAAGTATAGGATAGTAATAAAACCCCAAACTACTTTGTGGCCCCAAGAAATAAGAAATGAATCAAGCTCTGGCTAAGGGGGATCCATAGGGTCTCTCGGATGTGGATAGTGTGAATAATCAAGGAACAGGTATCAAGTACTCGGGGCCTACGGGACACAAGTAGACATGAAAAACGAAATAACATATATTGCCCACCGGTGCCTCTTTCATTAGTTATCCCAATAGTTTAATAGTTGTATTTAAAGTCATGATCCTCCCCAGCATAAAGAATATGACAACATTCCAACAACTGTGTGGTACTTCACGACACGGGATCGCAACTGAGCAAGCGCCTACGACTCGCAAGGCCATCTATCTACCAAACAACAGGTAATAGGAGGTGTCCAAGGCAATATAAAGGCTGCACGGAATATATCTGGTACGGAACACTAAAGCATCGCGATACGGATAGCAATAGATCAACAGGAGGAAATAAAGACTATAAATGCAAAATAGGTAGAAAGGGGAAGAATGCTCGCCTGGGAAACACTGCCGAAGGTTCATATCCGGAGAACTTGTCGATACTCGCATCCACTCATCGGCCTAATCCGCGAAGAAGCAAACACTAGAAGAAACACCGAGTATAATATTTAATACTACGGCAGAAGATCGGGCCTGATTATGATATGATGCAGATGCGGTGCAATTAGGTCATATTAAGCGGAACCGGGGTTCTGACAAATAATTAAACGGTTCAAGTTGTTTAGAACCCTGCAATTTAAATGTTGTATTAACAAGGCAAAACATGGTATCGGTTCGCTACACAAATTTAAATGGAGTCCGGAATAAGACTAGAATAGCCCGCATGTAGACTCCATATTTAATTTAGGTGAATCGACTATTTAACCCAACCCACCAGATGACATGTATGCAAGCATGATGATTTAATGATGCGACAGGTATATGTCATATTATAAAAATAGAGGCTTAGGGTCACACATCTGGGTTCGAAAGATCTTGGTTCCGGGGGTTCAGGGTTCGACAGGGATCGGTCTTGGCGGGAACAAGGTTCGGACTCCGGGGTTCAGGGTCTTCGGATCTGTGAAAGAGATCATGGCATTCCGAGTAGAAGATCTTGGTGTGCCGAGGGTTCGGTCTTCGAATCCTGGGAAGGAGGTCTTGCAATTTTTTCGTGAAGGCGATCTTGACGCTCGGTGCCCGTGAAGTAGATCTTGTCGTTCCGGCACCATCACCTCTGATCTCCGATTAGAGTCTTGTCGTCCGTGTTTTGTCGGTGGCGAACTTGACCGATGGTCTTCAGGATGTTTTGGATCCTCGGGTTCGGTCCGGTGGTGAACTTGGTTAACACCATGGCGGTCTTCGGGCAGTACCACAATTATTGAGCTGATTCACAACCCAGATCAAATTAGCCAAAGTAACCTCTATATCACCACACTGCCATCACATGCATCTTCAACACATCGCAACACCTGACAGACACATGCGCGGGGACGAGGCCATACGCCCGGGTGGCCGGAGACAAGCACGAAAGGCACGCCAGGGTACCGCGAGGTGGTGTGCGGGGCCCAGAGGCAGGGCGCCGGTGCGGAGAAGAGCCTAGCCGTGGAAGAAGACGACGCCGACGAGTCGCGCAAGGCAGAGGAGGCTTGGGGCAGGGCGATGGCAGAAGGCCCTGGTCGTCGAGGTTCGGGACTGGGCTCAGGCGGAGGGGCGGCTCGACGATGGAGGCGCGGCCTCGGGGCAGAGGTGCGGCCGGACGCGGCGAGGAAGGCCCGGGCTGCCATGAGAAGGCCGGCGAGAGGGGACAACGAGAGGGGGCGCCGAGGCGGCGAGCGGAGAAGGAGGGCGCCGGCCTTGGCGAGCTTGAGGAGGAGACGCCATGGCAGTGTCGGGGCCTAGGGCAAGGTCAAGCCGGGGGCCGGCCATGGTGGCGGCGCTGCGGAGGCGCCAGATGCGAGACGGGGCGAGGCCGGCGACGCGGATGGCGGATAGGGAGAGGCATATAGGACGGCAGCGAGGTGGTGGCAGCTCTGCTCGCGGTGGAGGAACACGAGCGCGTGACATCTCGGGATTCCGGCGAGAGGGCGGCGGTGGCGGTTCCGCGACGAGAGGAGAGCGCGCCAACGGTAGGAGCGGGCGGCGACGGGACCGGGGCAGCCTCGAGCGAGGGAAGGTGACCGGCGGCGTCAGGGTGGTTGCAGAGGAAGATGAGGAAGGGACCCGAGGTGAGAGGGGAGCGGGGTGGGGATCACGTGGATCGAGGATAGGGTGGGGTCGGTTTCGGTCATGGGGAGATGGGGACAAGGACGCGTCGGTAGTGGGGATCGAGGCCGCGTGGTGGAGCGTGTTCAGGTGGGGTGCGGTCGGGTAGGTGGGCGGGAGAACTGGGGAGTGGGGCCAGTGGGGTGAGGTATCGAGCAGGGAGTGGACGGGGTGAGGTGGAGGGGTGGAGGATGTGGCTGGCGGGGTTGGGTAGGTGCCGTATGTGCGGGGTAGACGGGTGGTGATTGGGGTGGGTTGGGTCGGTTTGGTGTAGTGCAGGTGCGGTGTGCGTGGACCGTTTGTGTGTGCCGCGCGGGTGGGTCTGGGGGAAGTGCAGGTGGCGGCCAGTGTGGTGGAGGGAGAGTGCAACGCGCGGCTGCTGTGTGTGTGAGGGTGGGGTGGTTAGGCTGGTTTAGGGTATGTAGGGTTTGGGGTGTGGGTCGGTTTAGGGTTAGGATTGGTTTAATGGGGGTGGCCGGCTTGGGCGGGTCGGGCCTGGTTCGGCTGCCCCCTAAAAATAATACAAAAATTTAATTTTCACAACAAGGCTTTTAGAAACCATTTTAGACGAAACAAAATAATTCGGAGACCCGGGTTTGATTTGAAATAAAAGACGAGGCGTTTAGAAAACAAAACTAGGTTTTTCGAAAACAGTTTCAGACAAATAGATGCATGATGATGACGATACTCAAATGCAATGTGGCATGATGACATGAGCATGTGGTCATGATGATGCAATGCACAAAACACAGCGATTTTCTAGTAGTGGTTTTAGCGGGGTGCTACAACCATATCATCTCACTTTACACATTAGATGTTAGGATCTTATACGGCTAGTTTAGCGCTTTTGGTAACATTGTAAGATGATCCCTCATTTAGATATCAAGATAAAATGTGTTCTTCCTTGAGTATGCACTGTTCTATGGATCGTGTTTCGAGACATCACGTGATGATCGGGTGTACTCGACTCTACGCTTTCATACAATGGGTGTAAGACAGTTTTACACACGCAAGTACTAAGGTTCTTACTTGGCGAGCCTAGCATGTACAAACATGGCCTCGGAACACGGACCGAAAGGTTAAGCATGAGTCATATAGTTGATATGATGCCCATATAGATGCTCGCCTTTGAAGCTACACCGACTCACGTGATGATCGGACTTGGTGTAGTGGATTTGGTTAATGTAATCACCAAAAGGGCACGAGGGATGTCATTTTTGAGTGGGAGTTCATTAGTAATTTGGATTAGTTGAACTCACTCTATAATATACTTAGTCTAAATAAACTTTACAAATTCTATTGTAGATGGCACCACCTGCTTTTAATTTCAATGTGGTCATGGAGAAAGAGAAACTTGTTGCGAATGGTAGCAACTTCACCAACTGGTCTATGAATTTGAGGATTCTCCTCACTGCTGCACAAAAGCAATATGTGCTAGATGCGCTGCTAGGCCCCCCACCAGCTCCTGATGCCCCTGACGAGGAAAAGAATGTCTATGTGACTCGTCAGGAGGACCACAACTTAGTTCATTGCGGCATACTGTATGGGCTAGAGCCAGAACTTCGAAAGCGTTTCGAAAATGGCAATGCCTTTGATACCATGGGAGAATTGAAAATGATTTTCGATACCCATGCTGCCATAGAGACTTATAATGCTTCTGAAAAGTTCTTCAGCTGCAAAATGGAGAAAAACAGCTCCGTTAGTGAGCACGTACTCAAAATATCTGGGTACGCCGATAAGCTTGTGTCCTTGGGAATAACGATTCCCATTGAATTAGGCATACATCATGTTCTCCAATCTCTGCTACCTAGCTACAAGAGCTTCGTGATGAACTATAATATGCAGGGCATGAAGAAGACTCTTCCCGAGCTTATATCAATGCTTAAGACTGCAGAAGTGGAGATTAGGAAAGAACATCAAGTGTTGATGATCAATAGGACCACCGGTTTCAAGAAGGACAGGAAAGGCAAGAACAAGGGAAAGAAGGGTGGCAAATCTGTTGCCACGCCTGAAAAGAAACCCCGAGATGGCCCTAAGTCCGATACTGAGAGCTACTATTGCAAGGGGACCGGCCATTGGAAGCGCAACTGCCCCAAGTATTTGGTGGACAAGAAGTCCGGCAAGGCAAACAAAGGTATATATGATATACATGTTATTGATGTGTACTTGACTAGTACTCGAAGTAGCACCTGGGTATTTGATACGAGATTGGTTGCTAATATATGTAACTCGATTCAGGGGCTGCAGAACAAGCGACAACTAGCAAGGGATGAGGTCACAATGCGGGTCGGCAATGGATCAAGAGTTGATGTGATCGCCGTCGGAACGCTGCCTCTCCATATGCCATCGGGATTAGTTATAAACCTGAATAATTGTTATTTGGTGCCTGCATTTAGCATGAACATTGTATCCGGATCGTGTTTGATGCAAAGTGGTTATTCGTTTAAATCTGAAAACAATGGTTGTTCGATTTATATGGATAATATCTTTTATGGTCATGCACCTGTGTTGAATTATTTATCTCTGATGGATCTCGATAGTAATATTATGCACATTCATAATGTTAATGCTAAAAAGATTAAACTTGATGATCATATATCTTCATATATGTGGCACTGCCGTCTAGGTCATATTGGCGTTAAACGCATGAAGAAACTCCATTCTGATGGACTTTTGGAATCACTTGATTTTGAATCATTTGATACATGTGAGCCATGCCTTATGGGCAAGATGACTAGAACGCCGTTTTCCGGTTCAATGGAACGGGCGACAGATTTATTGGAAATCATACATACTGATGTGTGTGGACCAATGAGTGTGTCGGCACGAGGTGGATATCGTTATTTTGTTACTTTCACGGATGATTTGAGTAGATACGGGTATATCTATTTGATGAAACACAAGTCTGAAACTTTTGAAAAGTTCAAGGAATTTCAGAATGAAGTGGAAAATCATCGTAATAGAAAGATCAAATTTCTACAGTCTGACCGTGGAGGAGAGTATCTAAGTTACGAGTTTAGCACACACATGAAAGAGTGTGGAATAGTTTCACAACTCACGCCTGCCGGAACACCACAACATAATAGTGTGTCGGAACGTCGTAATCGTACCTTACTGGATATGGTTCGATCTATGATGTCTCTGACTGACTTGCCGCTGTCATTTTGGGGTTATGCATTGGAAATAGCTACATTCACTTTAAATTGGGCACCATCTAAATCCGTTGAAACGACACCGTATGAATTATGGTTTGGAAACAAACCTAAGCTGTCATTTCTTAAAGTTTGGGGATGCAATGTTTATGTGAAGAAACTTCAGCTGGATAAACTCGAACCCAAAGCGGAAAAATGCGTCTTCCTAGGATACCCTAAGGAAACGATTGGGTATACCTTCTATCACAGATCCGAGGGCAAGGTTTTTGTTGCCAAGAATGGATCCTTTCTTGAGAAGGAGTTTCTTGCGAAAGGTGTGAGTAGTCGGAAGGTAGAACTCGAAGAGGTTATTGAACCTTCTCTTCATGAAATGGGGAGTAGCGCAGCACCGGAAACTGTTTCGGAGTTGACTTCACCTAATGAAGAGAGAGCTAATGATATTGATCATGAAACTTCGAAAGAGGACACCACCGAACCTCGCAGGTCAAGAAGGACACGTGCAGCTCCTGAACTGTACGGCAATCCTGTTGTGAATTTCATGGTTGATGAAATGGATGACCCTGCGACATATGAAGAAGCGATGATGAGCCCGGATTCCAACAAATGTCTAGAAGCCATGAAATCCGAGATGGAATCCATGTACGAGAACCAAGTTTGGACCTTGGTGGACTTACCTCACGATCGAAAGGCCGTTGAGAATAAATGGATTTTAAAAAGAAAAATTGATGCTGATGGTAATGTAACCATCTATAAGGCTCGACTTGTCGCAAAGGGGTTTCCAAAAATTCAAGGAGTTGACTACGATGAGACATTCTCTCCCGTAGCGATGCTTAAGTCGGTTAGGATTATGTTAGCAATTGCTGCGTATTTCGAATATGAAATATGGCAGATGGATGTCAAAACTACATTCCTCAATTGTAATATTGAAGAAGAGTTGTATATGATACAACCTAAGGGTTTTTTAGATTCTAAGGATGCTAATAAGGTATGCAAACTTCAACGATCCATCTATGGACTGAAGCAAGCATCCCGGAGTTCGAATCTCCGCTTTAGTGAGGTGATCAAAGAGTTTGGATTTCTCCAAACTTATGGAGAGGCTTGTATTTACAAGAAAGTGAGTGGGAGCAATGTGGCATTTCTGATATTATATGTGGATGACATATTATTGATTGGAAATGATATAGATCTTTTAAACAGTGTTAACAGTTATCTAAACAGCAAATTTTCGATGAAAGACCTTGGTGAAGCGTCATATATATTAGGCATTAAAATCTATAGAGATAGATCAAGGCGCCTAATTGGGCTATCGCAGAGTACATACCTTGATAAGATATTAAAGAAGTTTAATATGGACGGAAGTAAGAAGGGGTTCTTACCTATGTTGCAAGGCAAGACATTGAGTAAGAGCCAAAGTCCGGCTACGGCGGAACAAAGAGAGATGATGGATAATATCCCCTATGCCTCGGCCATAGGATCTATTATGTATGCCATGCTATGTACAAGACTGGATGTGGCACATGCTATTACTTTGACTAGTAGGTACCAATCTGATCCAGGTTCGGAACACTGGATAGCGGTCAAGAACATCCTCAAGTACTTGAGAAGAACTAGGGATATGTTTCTTATATACGGAGGTTAAGAAGAGCTACACGCTAAGTGTTATGTCGATGCTAGCTTTGACACCGATCCGGATGACTCTAAGTCTCAATCCGGATACGTATTTCTCTTGAACGGAGCAGCACTTAGTTGGAGGAGTTCCAAACAACCTGTGGTGGCTGGATCAACGACGGAGGCAGAATATGTTGCTGCTTCAGAAGCGGCACAGGAAGCGGTTTGGATGGAAGAGTTCATTAGGGAACTAGGTGTGGTTCCTAGTGCATTGGACCCAATGGTGATCTATTGTGAAAACAATGGAGCCATAGCCAACACAAAGCAACCGAGGTCTCACAAGAATTCCAAGCATATTAAGCGCCGGTTTCACTCCATCCGCGAGCATGTCAAGGATGGAGATATAAAGATTTGTAAAGTACACACGGACCTAAATGTAGCAGATTCGTTGACTAAAGCTCTCCCTAGGGCAAAACATGATCAACACCAGAACTCCATGGGTGTTAGATTTATCACTATCTGAACTAGATCCTTGTCTCTAGTGCAAGTGGGAGACTGAAGGAAATATGCCCTGAGAGGCAATAATAAAGTTGTTATTATGTATTCCTTATATATGATAGATGTTTATTTTGCATGCTAGAATTGTATTGATCGGAAATCAATACATGTGTGTTTAATAAACAAAAAGGGTTCCTAGTTATGCATATCTTATAGACTAGCTTGTTGATTAACAAGATGATCAAGGTTTCCTGATCATGGACATTGGATGTTGTTAATAACAAGGTCACAACATTGGTGGAATTATGTGATGAACATTCATCCGAAGAATAGCATTACGATCAAGTCATTATGTTTATATTTCTATAATATCATACGAAGAAATCTTTATCCTTAGTCCCTGAGTTCATGTTAATTGCTAACACCTGAAGAGTATCTTGATAACATCAAACGTCACACCGTAACAGGGTGACTATAAAGATGGGTTCAGTACAACAAAGGTGTTATGTTGAGGCTCATGGATCAAGAGTGGAATTTGTCAATCCCGATGACGGATAGATATACTCTGGGCCCTCTCGGTGATATCACATTAAGATAGCTTGCAAGCAAGTGATTTGATCATTAGAATGTTATATCACGGGAACGAGAAAAGAGTGCATGTCGGTAACAAGATCAAACTAGGTATGGAGATACCAATGATCGAATCTCGGACATGTAATATATCGCGAGACAAAGGGATTTAGTTACTAGCGTTAAAGGTTCTCACGATCAGAGAAGTCATCGTTGAATGTGTAGGAATCAGTATGGATCTCGAGGTCCCGCTTCTGATTATTGATCTGAGAGGAGTCTCAATCATGTCTGCATTATTCGCGAACCATAGGGTGACACACTTAAGAGTTACCGGACACCATTTTGGAGCCCATATGTTTCATACGAAAGAATTGCAAAGCGCGGAAATTGTTTCGTGTCAAAGTGCAGAAAGTGGTTCTGCATGTGATATTGAAATATTGCAAGGGGTTATATGTGAATGTTTGTTAATTAAAGTAATTAACGAAATTCTGAATAAATTTAATAAAAGAGTTTTATTAAATGAGAGAGCATTAAACTTGGAGAATTTTAATGCATTTAAAGTGGGGACTTTAAAAGGGAATGTGAAGAGGCATTTTAATGTGGAGGGGTTACCACCACATGAATGGGGGAGGTGAGGGGTCACCCCCCATGCGGCGGCCATGGAGAGGAGGGGCACCCCCCTCCTCCTATAAAAGGCCACCCTCCTCCTCCTTCTTCCACACTACTCCTTGTGAAGGATCTCTCTCCCCCTCTAGAATTATTCCCCCACGGTCTCGGATTAGAGAGATACATGTTCCCGGTGGCATTTCGTCTAGAAGGAGTTGCTGCTTCCGCTGGATCGCTGGAGCGAGGAGGTGGAGGTTGTCCGGTAGCCTGAACGTGTGTGCGAGTACACGGATGCGCTGCTGAGTTGCGGCGCTCGGACTTCCTCACGATCTTGAGATCGGCAAGTGTACGACTACATCAACCACGAGTTCCTACTCGTTAACAAAACTCGTTGTCTTCGAGGGTAAGTTCTCGTTGGATGTATGTCCACTCGTTGCTTTGTACCTAGTAGATAGATCTTGGCGTGTAGTTCTCATCGTAGGAAATTTTTTGTTTTCTATGCTGCAGACCCAACACCACCTGTGTCACCCCAAGAAATATCCATGAAGTACAAGAGTCAAAGCTTGGGGATGTCCAGGGCATCCCCTTCTTCATCAATAAAAATCTCAGGTTTCTTTGAAACACTTCATTTTTATTGTTTCATGCACAATTGTGTTGTTCTTGGAGCGTCTTCGTTTTCATTTGGTTGGTTTTCGTAGTTTGCTTGAATAAATTGGTTGGACCCCCTCTTCCATACATTAGTTTTCAAATAAGTGAGGTTTGGATTGGAAAAGAGTAGGAAAAGTTCATGCTTAAGTGGTAAAACGAGCTCGTTTTTTACGGTGGCCTATGCTTTGTCATGTCATGCTTGATATTGTTTTGGCTTTATGCTTAGTGATTTTTGCTGTAGCATGACATGTTATAAACAATTGAGATTTCTTAATGTGCCTTGAAGGAATCATGCGTTGTTTTAGCATATTAAAGCATAGTATTGTGGTATTCTCCTTTGATGCTTTATTTGGGTTAACTTGACACATGCTCACACCATGTTATGACTATCCTAAGTCACCATAGCCTTTATGATCCTTTAGTTTTCGACTTGTAATATCACTTTATGCTTTAATTAATGATGTTTTGTCACTTTGCAAGATTATGGCCATTATTGATCTTTAGTTGGTCACTCCTAGTCTTTTGCTAGCCTCCATAACCAAGTATGAGTTCCACTCATGCATCCAACTCCAAATAAGACCAAGTTATCCCAGAGAGTCCACCATACCTACCTATTAGAATTTGCTATTCCAAGTATATTCATGCTTTTATCTACCTTCCGAATTAAACTTGTTATGTGAAAATTAGTGACTAAAGCTCTCATGAACTTGATGGCACACTTTATTTTCTTGCACTTAATAAACTTGAACCATTGTGTCCATCTTTGTTGTGTATATGCTTGCGCTTTATAAGTTGAAGTTAGCAGAACCATGTAACATGGGGAACGCTTTCAACATTGCACTTATATTCCGTTGATATCATGATTCTTTTGATAATGGATCCCGGCGGTGTGAAATAAAAGGGGAACTTGTAAGATCATGGAGTTTGTATGTGTGTTAGAGAAACACTTGGGCCGCTAGCCTAAGCCATGCCTAATCATGGTGGAAACTTGCAACATAACCATAATGAGCACTCTATGAAGTATCCTCAATTAAAACCTATGCAAATAGCAAATAAAAAGATCGCTGAGATGCTCATTATCTGCTTGCCTTGTCACTTTGATTATTGGATAGCTCCTGTATCATGTGCAAGGGGTACCCCGTTGGCGGTTCTCTATGATACATATGTACTTACAATGACAAGAGCTTACTTGTGACTGAAGTTGAGTAGCATAAGGTTCGGTACTCGTAAGTAAGGGGCATGAGATTTCAACTTATAACTTGTCAAGCATATCCTCTTAGTTGTGTCACTTTAACCTTAATCACCTAAAGATGCTTATGATAGGGGCAATGAGAGATGAAAGCTAATAAGTACCATAATTTTTGGAAGCTCTTTATGAGACTTGAATCCCTACTTCCTTCTAAGAAGGACTTTCTTTTAGTTTTATGTTGAGTCTCCATCTTCTATGTTTATGCACCTATTAAGAGAGCATAGTGGCCATTCTTAGTTTATTGTGCATTGTCCCAAGACTTGTTGATTTATGCATAACTTTGATATTGCTTGTTCTTAAACTATTTGTATCTAGTCACCCTTACGAACTTTGAAGGTGTCCTATGCATTTATGTTTTGCTACTCTATGAGGGATAAGCTGAATACCATTCTCATTATGCTTTCTTTATGTGAAACAAACAAATGTCTTGCAAAGCATTGTTATTCATGAATCTTTTGTTTGTTCCTTTTCATGTAGCAACATAGTTGCTATGTCTTATTGTTAGAACTCTATCTTTCATGATTCATGTTTAGAGTACCTTAATCCCATCTATCAATGCTTTTACAATAATGATGATCAAGATTGTGTTGTCTTCATGTCACCTCAAAAATTATATTGTTTGATCATTTACCTACTCAAGGACGAGCATGAACTAAGCTTGGGGATGTTGATACGTCCATAACGTATCTATAATTTTTGATAGTTTCATGCTAATAATATGGTTTTGACACTCCTTTTTGTATAAAATTTATGATTTATTTGGACTAACCTACTAATAGTTTCAAAAGTGCACAATATTCTTGTTTTACATTTTGATGTGTAGGAGTGCCCCGTGACAGATTGGCACCGGCTCGTAACCCACATGATCAAAGGGGGATCAAGAGGGACTCCCTAAGCTAATTACGATAACCATGGGGAAACCCTTAATTGCGGTGGCCTGTATGGGTGATTGCTCTCAGGCATTGAAATGGTTATTTAGAGGTGAACTCACACTTGGATCAACAAAGTAGATTCCTACGAGCCTTGACTACTAGGAAAACGCACGTCTGTGGTGCACCTATTTTCCCCTTCTGTGGCGCACTAGGGGTACGCCACGACTTTTGCGCTATGGCTAAAAAGTGCCTGTACCGCACTACCAGGTGCGCTACAGGTATCTCGAGTTAGTGGTAGCCCACTGCCTTGTGCGCCACTACTGTTTTTCCTGTGGCGCATGACATAGTGCGTTACTAGTATCTAGTTAGTGGTAGCGCACTGCCTTGTGCGCCACTACTGTTTTTCCTGTGGCGCATGACGTAGTGCGCTACTAGTATTTGACCACGTGTGCCACCAACGTAGTGCACCACTAACCAAGTCTATGTGCTCCACGACTGAGCTTTTCAAAAAAAAATACTCAATACAGATTATATACAATATAACTGATATACACAGATATACAATACAGAAATAAATACACAGATATACAATACAGAAATAAATACACAAACAAGATAGAAACAAATACATATAGATAAGTCACATACATAAATACAGAGTATAAGTTACATTATTTCGATCAAGTTGCAAAGTAGCTAGTGATGACATGAAGACATGTCTCAACCAAGTTAGAGCTCGTGGAAGCTCGCCTAGACATCTAAAGTAGGAACATGTAGGACAGACAACCAAGGACGATAACCATCACCGCGACGGAGGTATATGTCTTCATCCGGTTCCTCGTCCTAACTCCCGCTAGATAGCTCTCGTATCTAGCTTCCGCCTCCGCCATAGTGTTGTACCCTTTGTAGCTATTACCGCTGAAACGGTGCACCTGTCTCCGGCAGTCTTCCCAATCATCGTAGACTCCGGGAACCCGTCCCTTGTACACGACGTACCACGTCATCTAAAAGTTGGCAATGATACTTAAATGGTGGGTGAAAAAACAAGTAAAAGTCGCATATAAAGATATACTTATCAAATAAGGTAACAAAGTAAGCAAAAAATACCAAGTAGTAGCATGTACATGTCGACACACACAAGTACTTGTAGGGATAAAGAACTACAACTAGACCAACACATCAAGACTTCTGGATCGGCTCAGGGAATGGGTGGACGCCTTGTTTCGTCATGAACGCCCTATAGTCACCCTGCATCTTTAGGCGATCTACTACGTCACGGTTATTCGGGGAATTGCCTCCGTAGAAGACCCCCCTGAAGTCATGACATCACGGCTGATGATTGCCCCAAACTGTTGCTGGATGCGATACATCTCTTGTCTAATATCTGAACCATTGATCCTGGCCTTGACTTCGGCCCACCGTTTGAGATGATCTAGCAGCATAGAATTTTGTTGCTCTAGTAGGAACGCCCTCATGTGATGGAGTGCATAGTAGGCTTCCTTCTGACTGCCTGCCGGCTGCTTCACGCAGGGGAATTCCGTCACATGGGTGAAGACGTGCCTGCCAAACTTGAGCTTCTTACGCACGAAGGTGGCGCCTTCCGCTGAGGCATAGCCGGTGAGAGCATCATCCAGAACTTCCTTGATCTTGTCGTAGTTTTTCTTCTTTTCTTGACTCCCTGAGTCGAAATACGTGGCTTGAGAATGTTTCGCCGACAAGAAGATGAGTGTGCAGTGTTGATCTCTCCGCAAAACAACTCAAACGGAATGTATTGGAAAAAGAATGATGAAAATCTAATAAAGCATGTTATGGCGGCGAGTGAATAATGACTTACTCGGGAAAGAAAGGCACGGGAATGTATTCCTTTGTCTTGTTCACCACCAAGATGCCTTGGAGGTACGAGGCCACGAATCGCCATTCAATGGCGCTTCCCAAGCAGCCATCACGCATGTAGTAGGGGTCCACTACAGCGATGCCCGGGGTGTTCTCTCTAATGATCTGAATGGCCAGGCTGAGAGAAAACAGGCGTACCATGGTATAGTGCAGCAGATACAGGTGGAACATATTGAAGATGTTGTCAAACCGCAGGAAGAAAAGATCCGTGGGGACATTATCGACGAAGCCCAAGCCTCGTGGCACCTTAACCACGAATACCGGGTGCGAGGGATCTTTCTCCGCAAGAAGGCGTCTCTCTATCGTCAGCACACCGTCATGCACACTCCTCATTTCTGAAGTGGCGAGCCTGAGAAATTTCTTAGTTAGCATGGGCTCACCCGCCACATGCATCCTCCACATAATACCCTTTGGTCTTGGTGGCCCGTCCTGAAACCTGATCAGATTCGCAGTTGACGCCACCGGCTGGCTCGAGTTGAGAGATTTTCTTTTCCTGGTCTTCTTTCCTTTTGGGAAGTGGTTAGGCACCGCAATCTGAGCGTGGATCGCCCTATGTAGTGTGTCAGGGCTTAGAACAAAGGGCCGGTTGGATGTATCCGCTGGCTCGGTGAAGGTGCAAGCTGGAGGCGTCTCCTGAGAACCAAAGAGACGTTTGTTGCAAGTGGCTTTCTCTACGGGGCCACCAGCTGGGTCTTCGTTTAGGTCGCCAGGGAAAAGATTAGTGTTGATGAAATCATCGAAGTAATCTTCGTCATCCTCATTCGGATCCTGCGCCATGGTCATGTCAATATGACCAGCCAAACAATCGCGTGGAGGTGACGGCGGTAGCGGTGTGGGGGTCTTGCCATAGCTTGGCGTTGGCACAACAGGCAGTGTTGTTGTCTATGGGGTGATGGCCCCGGCCGTCCCCAAACGAATCATGCTCTTTGGCCATAGCAGGAATAAGCCGAAGCAACTTTTGAGGACAGCCGCCTCTTCTTCATCCGCTCCTGGGGGTTGAATGGGAGGTTCCAGGTCATCGCAGCCCCTTAGCACCCGAATAATTTTAACCCTATGCACGCTATCTAGCATCGGCTTTGAGTGGAACGTGCGGTGAAAGGGTTGAATGATGGTACCCTTGGCAACATCCCTCAACTCGTTGTTCACGAAGCTTAAGAGAGTGCATGGAACATCCGTCTACGAAAAACATGTATGTCATTGAAAAGATGCCATAAGAGTAATAAATGGAAAGGCGGTAAAGTATTTGGTTTACCGTGATGGCGTCGAGCTCGGCTAATGTCGAGGCACCGCATACGACGATGGGCATGCAAGAGACGGAGAGGCTGCTTGACGGCGCGGTGCCGGCCGCCGGTGTATTCTCCCTATCGGTTGCATTAAGCTCCGGCGCCGCGGTGATGGCAGGGGGAGTCACCAATGCTTTCGGCGCCGCCGTGCTAGCGGGCGGAGTCACCAATGCTTCCGGCGCCGCCATCCTAGCGGGCGGAGTCACGAACACATAATTCACCGGGTTCGCCGGCGCCGCATTGTTTGAGTGGCTACTAACCATGCTTGGAATCGGGCATGGCCATTGTCGACCACCCGCATTCCAGTTTGTTATTGACTCCACCAAGGTAGGCAGGATGGAGGTGAGGGTGATTGCCAGGTTGTCTTGGACGATCTGCGGGATCCGCGCCACTTATTCCTTAAGTTCCTGAACCTCGCGGTTTTCCTTGTCGCTCCTTCCCTCCACACGCATCCTCGGGGGTGGACCAAAATGATCCACCCAATTCTTAGCCCCGAAGCTGGCCAGACGGCCAGCCGACGATGGCTTCTTTGTAACTGGCATGATTTTCTTGGCCTGGTTCATCACCCTGTTAAAAGGGTTATCCCACCAGGTGGCCGCCGTCGACCCGTGGGATGAGGAACCATGGGATCCCTGACTAGCAATTTCCTGGTCCTGCAGAAGAAGTAATGTGAACCGTTTAGAAATTCAACTTGATCGATTAGAATGTAATCGACTTGATCCGCGGTAATTAAATTACTTACCGCAAGAACCTCGAAGTCCTTCACCTTAGTTTCCGTGGTGAGTTCTTTGGTTTTGGGGTCCACATGGTAACGAGCCCGGATAAAGTTTCGAAGCTGCTTGTTTTCAAATATCGAAAAGGGGTTCGGTATCCCCTTGGCTCTATACTCGCCGTCCTCCTTATCCCATTTGGGCTCCGCAGCTCTATAACCACCAGATCCGAGATGACGGTGACCTATATTCATCGCCTGCAATTCCTTTCCCCGCTTACTCGAGGCCTTGGCTGCTTCAGATTTGCACTTGGCCTTCAACTCCTGGAATTGATCTTCGGTGATCTGTGGGTCAATCTTCTAGATCTCCTCGAGACTTTTCCCTTCTTTAAATATCTTCTTCTTTATCCGGGTTCTCTAGCTGGCCAGGGCGATGCTCATGCTCATGAGGGCGGATTTATTCACTTCATTCCCATGATAATCTGTGTTCCGATACTAAAGGGGGAACTTGTATCTTGCGTGCAGCTTCTCGAAGAGGAGTGTGCGCAAATGGCCATTATCTTTATGCCGGAGATTCTCGGTGTCGATCAAGATGGTGGTCCGGGTGATAGCCGCCACTTGCCCACCGTACCCTTTGACCACATGGTCGGGCGCCAAAGGAACCCATGTTGGGCTCACTTCGGTAATTTCCTCTCTAACGGTACCGACCGTGTTCGGGCGCCTTTCCTTCTTCTTCTTAGGCGGATTACTACCACTTGTGGTGCCCTCGACGCCATCAGTGGTTTCATCATCCGCCGTTCTTTCGGGCGCTTCTTCTTCCTCCGCGTCTTCCATCTCATCGGTGTCACTCTCGGAAGGGTTGTATTCTTCATCACCCTCTGTCATTCTTTCTAGCCGCTCGACCTCCTCCCAGAATGACAAGGGTCTGTTTTGAGGTCTCACTTCTCCTTCAGCGTTGCTACGTTGAGAAGATCCAGCCTCATCGTTGTCACACATGTTTGCACTAATAAAAGGCAAATAATGGTTAGTAAAGTGCGCGGAAAAATCCTGCATGACCTTTGCTCATTTTTGTTAAACTTGGAGTGCCCGATTTCTGCCGAAACGGAAGTTAATCAACATTTCGGCGAAAATCGGGACTCATTTCATACAAGCACCTACATACGAATACAACTAGACAGGGTAATATAGCTACAAATACAACAAAGCATAGCAACCACTCTAACTAGGATTTAAAGGAGAGCATAACCAAGAATGGTGGAAGGCGGGAACATATATCAGATGTAGAACTTTCAGGTGGTCTTGAAAACAAGCAAATTACAGTAGCAGAGATCAAACTAGTAGCCAAAGACATCTCTCCAGTAGAACTACAAGAGATCAAACTAGTAGCCAAAGACATCAGTACAAGAAACAACCATTACATGATATATTGGCCAGTTAATCATTTAGTAAAAGCTTTCTAAATGTAATTCATCATTTTCGTAACAACCAACTTATGAATCAAATCTTTATACAATTACTATCAAGAATGAAAGAAAACAAGAATAGTATCATGTAATCATATTTTACCATAGCAGCTAGACCACCTACAGAAGCCACTTAAGATCATATGCTAAATAGAAGTAAATATATTTCTTATCAACTTCCTAGCTAGTTTAGCGAGGAATCATTGCAAGCACTCAGAGTATAAATTTAAATCATATTCCTTTGATAAATCTTCTAGACATTCTTGAAGGAATACTTTTCTATTAGCAACATCACAAGCACATGCAAGCTAAGCTTGTGTAGCATATAAAAATGAGGTAAAACATATTTCTAATTCAGCATATGGGGTTACCACTTTGTACCATCCAACAGGAGGTTTGATAGTTGCATCCATCCAAGCCAAGGTTAGCCCCTTATCCAAACAATTTAAATAATCAACTTCTCAGGGTACAAGGAATCAATAAACTGTTGCTTTCACATGGACAGAGTATTCATATTGGTCATCCAGAGTTTTCACAATTGCTTCCTTTTAGTAATCAGGCACAATATCGATTCTCACCTGACTTCGCATACTGTTGGTTAGCAAACACAAAATCAACATGCATGTTCACCGAAAGGTATAAGCATCGACCACCATAGCATTAGCATTACACACTGAACATGTCCAAGAATTAATCAAGGCACACTACAAAATTCACTAACTATCATCAACACTACAACCAAAAGCCTAGGATCAACACAGATCAACTATTTACAACAACAAAGACAAGGCATCAGCTAGCTGTCAATTCTTTTGGCATCATCTCAACCTGCTTTCTGGACATTCACTTCACAGATACACACTCTACAGAAATGGATGTCACAAAGTGCAATACCACTAAACATTATAAGAAATGGATGTCTTATATTTCATATTGGTCATCCATCTCTACTTACACTGTCAGATTTGGTAATCAATTAAACTTTAGGAATCAAACCTATACATCATTACACTGTCAGATTTGATAGAAAACAAATCAATTTCCTAGAAAGTATTTCTACGAATCATTTCAGTATATTCCTCGTGTATCAACAACAACACTATCACTGAATCAAGCTAGGGTTGATGTGCTCGAAGCTATTCACTAGGTAAAACACTGTCCAATATCAGACACCAAAGAGAGGAGGAAACCCTAATTAGGGTTGAAATTTTGTGTTCTAGGTCAGGAAACCCTCGGCAGACAGCCCTATGTTTTTGTCTGGGAATCAAGTAAGAAGAGCACGATGCAGAGGAACCCTATGTTTTTGTGTTCTAGGTCAGAGAGGGGAGAGAGGGAGAGAGGGGAGAGGGGACGATCACCTCAAAGATGACGATGACGAAGGGCGCGCGGACAATGACGAAGAGCGTGGATGGAGCTCCCCACGGACGCGCAGCGGCCTCCTCTCCTCCTCCACGGACGCGACAGCCTCCTCTCCTCCTCCGTGGCATGCAGTGGGCGAGCGGAGGCGGCAGATCGAGCGGAGGTGGCGCATCGGTAGCTGCAGCTTAGGTTATGATTGATAGATGGGAGATGGGAGATGACCGTGCGCAGCAGACTTGTCACAACACTTGGCCGTAGTGCACCCTTACCTAGTGCGCTACGGGTAACCGTAGCGCACTAGGTAAGGGTGTTCTACGGCTAAGTGTCGTGTCAAGTCAAACAAAAGGTTGCCGCCCCATTTGTTGACACTAGCACTTGCATATCCCACTGGTTCCGCCCTAGCTATGTACGCTCACTAAACCTGGATCACCCAGGTTCGAACCCTGGTGCCCCCATTTTTTGTTTTTATTTTAAAACTACTTTAAAATGTTTAAAAATATCCCAAAAATTATGTAAACCATATATCTGTTATATGTTTTATATGGCAAAAATGGTACATATATATCATCAAAAGCGGTACAAAAGTGATTCAAAGTAGAAAGAAATTAAATAATAATTTGTCCATTAATAATATGCCATCCATATGCATCAATACAATCTTTTTTGAGCATGCGTTTTACAATCTTTTTTGAGCTAGCGTTTTACAATATTTTTTCCCTTCTTTGTCGCGATTGAATAATTTAGCCCTAGCACTTTTATGTTTCTTCAATCGAACTGGCTACTTTTTTTGGGTAAGGTTGTCCTTTTTCTTCTTGTGATGTATGTTTCTTCATCGTAGTCGTCGTCATCTTCAATCTTTGGATCACTGTACTGGTCGAAGTCTTGCTCGTTGGCGACTCCATCGATTCCGATGATGTTTCTTTTTCCTCTCCACACGACAACACGGCTAGGCTTTGTCAGGTCGGTAATAAAAAACATTGGTCCACTTTGCTAGCCAGTACCTATGGTTCATTTTTCGCGGCGACGTGCGCACAGGCGGCCTTGGATTTGGCTGCTTCGGGTATTAACATGGTTGTGAAATACCGGTCTTCTTTTTCGACGCTCTTGGCCCATCTGACACGGAACATCGGCACCTTTTCTCCACAGTAGTCGAGCTCCCAGATCTCCTCGATCCTTCCGTAAAATCTTTCCTATATGTTGTCATGAGTGTAGAATTCCGATGTTACGCCTGAGTTCTGATAGTCACACTTGTTGTCCTTTTCCTCCGTGTAGAATGTGTAGCCGTTGATATCATACGCCTGATAGGTCACCAGGTTGTGCATGGGTCCCTACGACAAGGTGAATATGATGTTTTCCTCCGCAAAATGCAATTGCGGGGGATTATCTAGGAGCATCTGCCTAAACCAACACATGAAATCTGAGTTGTGCTCTTTGATTATTTCTCCCTGTGTCCTTTGTATGGCCTGGTCACTATGCTTCTTCTCGATTGACCTTTTGTGCTTTTGTACCCAAGGATCAACCAGTTCTCATTGTTGTAGCGCGACTATGTTTGCGCTATCAAAGTCTGCGCGTCGACAATCGTAGTCTGCATGTAGTACGCGATGACCCTCTCGATGACCCGATCCATCGAGCTTTCCAAGGTGCCTATTGACGGGAAGACCGACAGGGTTCTCGATGCCTAGATAATTCGTGCAGAAAGAGATGCACTCTTCGGCCAGAAAGCCCTTGGCTATGCTTCCATCTGGACGGGACCTGTTGCGAACGTATCCTTTGATGTGTCCATTCATCCTTTCGAACGACATCATGCTGCGGAGGAACATCGTCCCAAGTTGGATGATATCCTCCATGATATGGACCAGCAGATGCACCATAATGTCGAAGAATGCGGGCGGGAAGTAGATCTCGAGCTCGCATAGTATCACCACGATCTCCTCTTGTAGCCTCCCGAGCTGTTTCACACCAATTGACTTTCGAGAGACGATGTCGAAAAACTTGCAGAGCCCAAACAATGTTTCTCGGACATGCTCGTCCATTATACCTCGTAGTGCAACCGGAAGTATCTGCGTCATTAGCATGGCACAGTCATGAGACTTCATCCCACTAAACCTCTGCTTAGCCTCATCTAGGTACCTCCTTATCTTGTCCGCGTAGCCGTAAGGAAATTTGACTCCTAGAAGGCACTTGAAAAACTGTTTGATCTCATCCTGGCTTAGTGTGAAGCACAAAGGGGGCAATAATATTCGTTCTTCTTGACTTTTTTACCATTTCGACGACCTTGTGTCACCTCCGACTGATGATCATCATCATCTTCCTGATCATCAGGAGTAGGGCATCCTCCGTGAAGATCCTTCCGGATGCCCATGAATATCAATTCGTTCCTTGCTTTAGGACCATCTTTCGTCCTATCTGGCATGTTGATTAGGGTGGCGACTAGACTCTCGCACACATTCTTCGTGATATGCATGATGTCAAGGCTATGAGGCGTGCGGAGAAACTTGCAGTATGGAAACTCCCAGAAAACAGACCTTGTTTTCCATACCTTCATCAACAGCTTGTCTTGCTACTTCTTTTGCTTGTTTCCCGGTTTAGGACACTCTTTCCAGTTTTTCAGCAATTCATCCACTTCTTCGCTGCTCCTCCGCTCTAGGATTCCTCGGGTCTCGGATTTCCATTGAACAAATCTCCACGTTTTCTCCTAGCATCATTCTTTACAAGCCACCTTCGGTGCCCCATGAACACGGTTTTCGAAGACCCTGGATATTTCTCTAGTTGGAGATAGGCCGTGTTATCGATGCACCTAACACATGCGTAGAATCCTTGGATAACCTGCCCCGAGAAATATCCGCAACCTGGATAGTCTTGCACCGTAGTGACCAACACGGCTGTCATAGTGAAATAATCTTGTGCGACAGCGTCATATGTATTGGCTCCGGATTCCCATAACATGGCTAGCTCCTCTTTCAACAGCCCGAGATATAGATTGATGTCGGTACCTGGTTGTTTTGGCCCTTGAATTAGCATACTCATTTGTATGTACTTCTTTTTCATGCACAACCAGGGAGGGAGGTTGTACATCCATACAAACACGGGCCAAGTGTTGTGCGTGCTACTCTGGCTACCGAACTGTTTGAGTCCATCGGTGCTGGCACCTGGCCTGATGTTCCTCGAATCTCCATGGAATTCTGGGAATTCGAGGTCTAATGCTTTCCACTGGCTACCATCTGAAGGTGCGTCAGCAGCTCGTCCTTTTCAGGGTCATCGTCATCTGCTGGCTTCTTTCTTTCCGCATGCCAGCGCATGAGATTTGCTTCCTTAGGGTCTACAAAATAGCGCTGCAGATGAGGAGTGATAGGAAAGTACCATACCACTTTTCGAGGAGCTTTCTTCCCTTTCTTGTATCGCCTAACGCCGCACACCGGGAATGTGGTTTTATCCGCGTCCTCGCCCCGATAAATGATGCAATCGTTGATGCAGACATTGTATCTAATGTGCGGTAGATCAAGAGGACACACGATTTTCTTGGGATCCTCGATACTATTTGGACACGTGTTCCCCTCTGAGAGACGATCGTGCCAGAATGCCATCATATCGTCGAAGCTTGCGTTGGTCCATTTATGTTTTGCCTTCATCTCCATAGCCTTGAGCGTTACATTCAACCGGGTATCATCGGGTTTGCATCCTTCATACAATGGAGTAACCGCGTCTTTCTCAAGTTGCGCAAGCTTGGCTTTCTCTCTAGCGGCAGCCCTGGCATTACTCGTCTGCTAGAGAAGCAGTTCTTGAACATAAGGGTCCCGCACCGAGCCTGACATTGTTCCATCGTCTGCTCCGGCATCTAGATCATCATCATCCTGGTATGCTTCCGCACCTTCACCATCTCCAGGAGACTCTTCTTCATCTCGCCCGTCCTTGCCATGATCATGATCATGTTGCCCGCCTTCCTCATTTTCTGCGGCCCCATTTACGGCCTCATCGTCTTCGTCATCACTTATCCACCGAGTGTAGCCATCCATGAAACCTTGGCGGAGCAGGTGCGCCTGCATATTTCCGGAATCTGGGTCGATCAACCAATTGAGTTTTCATCTTCTACACGAACATCTTATCTCCATCATGTTATTTCGTATCATGTCGGCCGTCGCGCATTTCAAAAATCTAGCCACAATGCCTTCGCTCATTATGCGAACCATGGTTGCCTACGCGGTGTACACAGTAGAATTAGAAGTTTACTACAACCACAGAACCAATGCATGCATGCAATGGTCGATGGAAAATTTTGGCATGACCTATCCTAAAATTCGGACCTTAGCGAAATGCCAAAGTCTTGCCAAAATGGAAATAAATCAACATTTTGATAAAACAATGCAATATATGAGAGAGCATGCATGCATGCTCTCCAAACACATGAGAGCATCGATCCTCTCCATAGATATGTGACCATATCATCCATACACATAAACACATCCCTCTTACATAGACAACTTACCGAGACAAGAGACCGCGAGAAGATCTCGAAGGAGAGGTGAGAGACCGAGAGATGGTGGCAGGAAGGAGAGCCTTCCTCTATTATGTATGTAGCATCCAAGGTAAGTTTTACAAGCTACAAATGGTGAAAGAGTGGAGAAATTGAGGTGGTAAGGAGAAGGGGGCGAGATCCAAAGAGGAAGAAGGAGGGGAAAGTGAAGTGGGAGATGGTGGATCTAGGCAATGTGCAAAAGGCTATCTGCAAGAATGTAGCAGGCATCACGCACATCTGTGGTGCACGCAGCGTGGTGCGCCACAGGCATAACGAACAGCCGTGGCGCACATACCACCCGTGCGCCACAAAATTGGTTTTCCAGTTGCACAGCATTGTGGCCAGATTTTGCCTGTAGCGCATGGAGCCCAAGTGCGCCACAACTTCCGGTCACACTCAAAGCGCACTAGCCGTAGGTGCGCTACGGCTATGTGGTATATGGCCGGTAGTGCCCTGGCCCACACAGATCCGTGGCGCACCGTGCACATGTGCGCCACGATTAGTGTAGTTATCTGTAGGGCACCTCCATGCAGTGCGCCACACCTATTTTAGCCATGGGGCACCACTAGCAAGTGCGCCACGAATGTGCGTATTACCTATAGCCGTTTTCCTAGTAGTGCTTGTCGTGAACATCTTATTATGGGGCTCTCTCCACACATATAATGACATAAGAAGTATGTTATCTTGATTATATATAAATAATAGTACTATGCTAGCGGTGTATCCTACATCCCCGAGAACATTTTAGCCCTATTAAATTCAACCATGCTTTCATACAGTCTTCTTATTTGCTTTCTTTTAATTGTTTTAATTACTTTTTTCCGCAAACAACCATAAAAATTCAAACACCCTTTACTTGAGATCAAAGACAACTTGCAAGTATTCTTTGGTAAATAGTAACGAGGGGCATAAATACCTTAACCAATATCTCTCTGTGGGTTCGATATCTTTACTTCAAAACTAGCTACAATCTGTCTGTGCACTTGCAGTCATCCATGACCAACTAATCAAATTAATACGAGTCGACTAGAAATCTAGCAAAACACTTGAATTATGATTAATCACCAAAAAAATTACAAGTACTCCGTTCTTGGATGCTTGGCCCATTACACAAATCCCTTTACATGATGCATATCCAGCTACCTATTCTACTACCAACAAAGAAGATGCCCCCTCCATGCCCTTGGCCCTTACGAAGGGCTTCTAGTGGTTGATGGGGTATGTCGTCAATGACTTGTTGACCACCGACTAGAACAGACGCTCTAACGCCAAGTTGTGGTGCTCTAGAGGCTTGACGTCAGGGGCGACCCGACTCTTGTAGTAGGGGAGAAGGTCACTCATCAGCAGAACACTCTCCGTGTAAGGGGTGGCCTTCGCATTCAGTGCAAGCACGTCTGCGATCTGTACGACTCCAGTCGATGAAGGGTACCCGCTGGTAACATCACTGATGAGTGCATATTTGCATCATGTTTTACATTATTATTTTGCATTGTAGATGTAGGATCTTGGTATTTTACGGCGCTCACGCGCACATTTTATGTCTATTTTCACCAGGATCAGGACAAATGATGGATCCAATGGATACAATTATTGAAGTAGTTGTACTGTGGAGAAAAGGAGTCAAAACAACGTAAATCGCTTATTTGGGAAATATTAATAATACCAGAAGAAACCAGAAGCGAACAAGGGAGACAGAGAGCTCAACGACCAACTATACGGCGAGAGCAACTCTTCCGCCCCTATAGCTCCGGCTGTATAGTTGGTGCCGCCTCCGCCTCATCAAATAGTTTCACCCCGTGCAATTGGTTCGGAGAGATGAAATACAGAACACCTAGAAATCGTAGATACCTCACCTCCGGAAGGCATCTAGAGGGGTAACTCATCCACAAGGGATCCATCTTCGCCCTGCACAGATCCGGGAGGCTAAGGTATCGATCTTCATCGTCCACCACTGCATCGCCACCATCTCCATCCATCCCATCTACATCTTGTCTAGATCTTTTGTAATTCCTATACTCGTTGTGGATTTATACAAGTACTATTCATCTATGATTGTTTCTATTATCACTGCCATAATGTTGATTGCCTCCATGTCTGAGTAGATCATTAGTTCTTGGGGAGATGGAGAAACCCTAGTATGAGATTGAAATAAGATAAAGTCTATTATGATATTCATCGTTGTGACCATGTGTTAGATTCTCTACATCTTGATGTTGAGAGAAATCGACCTCTCAATATTTGGCTCTCGTGGGGACTTGATGGAGGGAACTACTTGTTGGTAGACGGAGGCGTGCTAGCACTTAAAGTGACTATAAAGATGTTGGCACTCCTTACGTATCAACTTGGGAAATCGAGGAAACTCACATAACACTATCCATGCCATGGGATCCGTCCTACAGTATTACGTCCCTTAATAATGTAGTAATTTGATTGATGTCGATTGGTGACTGTTGTGGTTATGAGGATGATGTGAGAAGCGGTTGTTGCCTATTCGTCCACATACGGAGTTACTCCCATACATACATAGTTGAGAATGTTCATGATGATAATCTTTATCTTAAATCTTCACAAATACTAGCTGTGTATCCGCTACTCCCTAAGAACGCATTTTCACTACTACAGTTCCAATCTCTCTTACATACGTGATACTTACTTTCTGTATTGAGTTATTTTGCTTTACTTTATTATTGATCTTATACCCAAAACCCAAAAACACCTTTTTACATAATACTCACATTTTATCTTGTTACTTAGAACTTTAGCTAGCATTTCTATGGCAATATTTATTTCAAGAATTATTAGACTTCAGACTCCTACTCCCTGTGGGATCGATATCTTTATTTCGAAACTAGCTACAAATGATATGTGCACTTGTAGTCATCAATCTATTTTCTGGCACCGTTGCCGGGGAGCTAAGCGCTATATGTCTTTTAGTTTTTGCTTATTTATTTTTGTCTTTCTAATTTTGTTTTGAGTTACAGGTTTCCAGCAACATGATGGAGTTTGATCATATTACTAGTGCTAACTCACTATACCACTTTGGGAAGCCCTATGATATTTATAAAAGAGTCAACTCCAATGAGAAGACAAGGGGTCTTGAAATAAATACTCTACTACTTAGTATTCTACATAAGAAGAAATTTACTAGAGATGAAGAAGATCCTGATCCATATGAGTATATTGGATGTTTTAAAGATATATGTGGCAGTTTTCTATTAATGGGATATACTGCTGATGAGGTAAGGGTAAAACTTTTTAGTCAAACTTTGACAAGCATAGCTATCTCATGGTATAGATCTCTACCCCTGAAGCCACTACTACTTGGGATAATTTATCCTATGAATTTCTATCAAAATATTATCCATTATCAAAATCTTTTGGAATCAGGCTATAATGACTTTGAAGAATCGTTATAATGAAGGACTAGTAAGAGCATATATTAGATTTAAAGATTTACTATGACTATGTCCTCATCATGATTTGCCTGAATGGTATTTACTACATATCTTTTATGGCAGATTAATTGAACCTAATAAAATTGAACTAGACTCTTTCACAGAAGGAGCCTTTATGAATCTTCCTATACCTAAAGCTTGGACTTTATTTAATAGAATTCGTGATCATAGTGTTTCATGGAATTTTGGTTTAGGAAGTGAAGGAGGTGTATAAATAGAGCATGATTGTATTCATGACTATAATAAAAAATGCCATGTTAAATAATTATCTAAAGAACTTTATCTGGATTCAGATCTTGTGTTGCAAGTTGTTAAAGCTTTTACAGAACATATTAAAGCTCCAAAGGAGGGTCCAGTCAAGTATGATCCACCACCCGAACCAGAAAATAAAAGAGAAGATAAAGCAACACTTGCCTCCATAGAACCAATATATGAAGTTCCTTTCCCTAACACTACACAAAAGCATATTTTTGAATATGAACAGGTCAAAGCAGTACATGAAAAGAGGGAAGAGGAAAGCATGCCAGAAGTTGTGGAACATCTGAGGGAAACCAAAGATGAAGAGGTAACCAAGGAAGCAATTATGGCTATGTACTCACACCGTGACATAGTTGAGCTTGATGTAGAGACTTCCATATTGGTTGAAGGTAAAACAAAGGTAAAAGGTGTGGGTAAGCCTATTCTTCCCTGCATATTTAAAGAAACCTCTCATTATGGTTTATGTGATCTTGGCACCAAAGTTAATGTTATATCTTATGATTTCTACCTAGAAATAAAAGAAGAAACAAAACCGGCTACAGTTGAAAATACTGATATGACAATTATGCTAGCTAATAAAAACCTTAAAATTCCAATAGGAGTGGTTGACAATGCAACTGTCACAATTGGCAACAAAAACTTTCCTATCGATTTTGTAGTTGTTGATATGCCAACTGACACTTTTTGCCCTATTATATTTGGAAGAACCTTTTTGGGTGATATAGGTGCCTATGTTAATTTCAAGAAGGAGATTGTGTCTCTTAATCTTGGGGGAACGGAAAATAAATTCCATTTTTCCAAATTTAAAGATATACCTCCACAAATGCAAGAAGAACTAGTAGAGAAAACCCTATTGCCGACGAACAGAAAAGGCTCATCGCCAGCGCTTCGGTGCTCACCGGCAACCACCTCGCCGGCGGTAAGTCCTCATCGCCGGCGTTTTCGTAATTCGCCGGTGGTAGTATGCATCTACCACTAGCGAGCACCTACAAATGCTGGGGGTAGGTCCGCATCGCCGGCTCCTTTGTTTTTCGCCGGTGGTAATATGCTCCAGCGCCGACGAGCACCTACAAACACCGGGGATAAGTACGCCTTCCCTGGCGCCTCCAATATTCGCCGGTGGTAGTTTAGTACAGGCGAAAGTTTATTCGCCAGGGATAGAACATTATTTCGCCAGGGGTAACATTATCAGGAGTTAAAAAAAGAAAATCGAAATACACACAGAATACACTGTAATATTGATAGAATACACATGATAATAACAGAATACACACAGCAGATACAGGAAATACACATATGTTCAAACCATGCATCAATAACATTCAAACAGTTCACACAAGTGTAGAAAGTGACCATATATGACATAATATTACAAGTCTCCGGAGTTGCATGACACATTCAAACAGTTCATAGTTCATACAACAGATACTATTGGACTCCAACTAGCAAATAGACTAGAGAGGCGGCGGTGGCTACGAGCATCATCATAACGAAGGGGGTCAACCAACTCCTCCACACCTCCCTCCTCCGCCGTGCTATAAACCTCGCGTAGCGAGTTTCTGCTTCCTCCAAAGTGGCATAGCCCTTGTAACTATTCCCACAGAAATGGTGGACCTGCCTCCTACTATCCTCCCAGTCGTCGTAGACTCTGGGAACCCCGCCCTTGTACATGACATGCCATGGCATCTGCGCACACACACACAAGAAAGAAATGTTAGTGTTGTCAGCACATATTCATAATAGAGATATAACATATAGGTATGCAAAAAAGAAAAGGCATCGGATATAGCTAAGTAATTCTATGACTAACATTTGCATGGAAAGATAGGTATGCAAAAAGAAAAGCATAAAATAAACTAATCGTAATTCTATGACTAACATTTGTAGGAGACAAGTTTGTGACTCGATTAGGTTTTCTTCGGCTTCGGCGGGAAGGGATGGATGCCACCTAGCATGGTGAATGTCCTCCCATCTGCGACCGCAGCAAAGCGGTACTCGATCTCTGCATTAGTCAGCGTTATACCGCTGTAGTTGAATGCGGCACCTCTAGTCAAGACATCCCTCTTGAGTATCGTGCCAATCTCCCACTGGATGGCATGGAACTTGGCTCTAATGTTTGCATCGGTCGTTTCCGTAATGTCTCTGCCCCTTTTCTCGAGACCGGATGGCATCAAGAGTTGCTCCTCATCCTTTGCGTACTCCCTCATCTGTAGGATGGCGAACCAGGGCTCCATCCCATTGTCATTCGATGATTGCCTAAGGCAGGGGAAATTGGTTACGTGGGAGTTCACATAGATGCCTTTGGATCTTTTCTCATACTTGAGTGGGCTAACCATGGCTCTGAAACCGTTGAGGGCTTTATCAAGAGTAGACTTGACGTCGGTGTAGTCTTTATGCACGTCTCTCCCGGAGTCAAGATAGATGACATGGGAATAATACGGTTGAAAGGCGATGATGACGCCCCCATTCTCTCTGCGCAAAACAGTTGGAATAAACCGTCATCCTTGGCTATTAAGGAAATTCACGAAAGAATGTAATAGCAGGAAGTTTAGCGACCGACTACTTACTCGAGAAAGTATGGAAGGAGAAACCAAGACTTGTCCTTATTCGCCACCAAGAAATCCATGATATAATTCGCGACAAACGCTTGTTCCTTGTCGACGGTGCATGCAGTCATGTAGAAGGGGTCCATGATAGAGAGGTGCAGGGTCTTCTCCACGATGATATCGTGCGCAATTTTTAGCGATACCAGGCGGACTACGTTTCGATCGAGCCGTAACATGTGGAAGAGCTTGAAGATGTCTTCATACGTGATGAAGAACAACTCGCCAGGGGTGGTGGTGGAGAAGCCACGGTTAGTGGGCACCCTGACCGTGAAGAGCGGGTACGAGGGATTTTTATCTTTGAGAAGCTGCTGCTCTAGATACCGAACAGTCTCATGCAGGCTACGCAGGTCCAGCGACAGCATCTTGACAATGTGGTCTGGCAGGATTCGTTCACCAAGGGAATGCATCGTCCTCCACTTGGTTGGTAGCTTGTCGAGAAGCACATTCTTGCTTGCTGCAGCGTCTTTCCCATGCTTCGGCTTCTGCTTCCTGCCGCCCTTCTTATGGAACGAAGGGGTGCCGGTTTGTCTTATCACCTCCATGGTCATTTCACGGAGTGTCCTCAGGGTAACCTTAGCATGCGGCGGAGCGGTGAAGGAGGTAGCGTCTTCCGGCTCAGGTGTTTCTTGAGAAGAGAAGAGCTTCTTCTTCGTCATGGTATCACGGGCGGGTGCCTCAGAAGGAGCAACATCGATGGGAGCCTCCAAATCAGCGATGAACGAATTGATGGGAGCCTTATTAATGTGCACCGCGTTGTCGTGCTCATGTGTCTCGGGCTCGGGAGGATCACCAGCAGGTGGAGGAGTGACCCTTTGGCTTGCCGCCGCAGGCACAGACGCTGGAGTGGCCCTTTCTTGGCTTGCCGCCACAGGCACAGACGCTAGAGTGACTATTTCTTGGCTTGCCGCCACAGGCATAGATGTTGGAGTGACCCTTTCTTCGGCGGTCTTCAGCCGTAGTAGGGCTTTCGGCCATAGAAGGACATGATTCTTCAGTTGCCTGACCTTCAGCTCTTCTTCGGAACCCGAGGGTTGATGAGGAGGAACCAAGTGTGCGCATCCCGGGAACGACCGATCCACCTCAACCCGGTGCACGGTATCATCCATAGGCTTGCAGTGGAACGTCCGGTATGCTGCGTTCATGATGCGTCCCCTCGCAACATCCTTGAGCTTGTTGTCCACATACATGAGCATGGTGCAAGGAACACTTTGCTCCTGTGAAGAAACATGCATGTGTAGGTCAGAGAGGGGCGGCGACGAAGTAATTAACTTGCGTAGAGGCTCAATTAATTACCATGAGAGTGTTGAGCTCGGCTCGCGTCGAGGGACTGGGGTCAGGCGTGCAAGTGACCGAGGGGCTGCTGGCTGCCCCCATGGCCAGTGAACCCCCCCTAGCACCTGCATTGGCGCCGATGGGAGGAGTCACCAATATTGTCGCGTCTTGAGCCCGTGTAGCAGGAGGCCGCATATTGCCCGAGTTGCTGCCGTCTAGGCTGATCACCGGGAGTGGTCCCGTTTGGTCGTTGGCGAAGTAAGTGGGGATCGACGCCACCATTCCAGGAATGATCTCATTGAACCGGCTGGCCACCACGCCATCGACCTTGCTGGCCACCTCTACCTGGACCCTGGTTTCTACGTCGGCTTGGAGGCGCTGGTCAAAGGTTGCTTCCAAGTTGGCCACCTTCTCGAATAGAGTCGCGTGCTCCCGGTCCTTCTTCGCCTGCAGCGAGTCCTTGGTGGTGGGCACATCCAAGCCATAATCGACATGCTGGCGACCTCCTTCGGCGCCGGGGACACAGCCTCTTGCCGGCCTCTTCAATGGCGGTTGCTCCTTCACGATGTTCAAGCCCCTGATAAAAGGGTTGTCCCATGGGACTTTCCCCGTCGACGTCTGGGTCGACGCCTGGGACGAGGAGCCAGACTCGTTCGCTTCTTCCGCGAACTGCAAGAAGTAGCATGAAGAATTTTAGAGATGGAGTTGTGGTGAGCAGTATCAAACTAGTATGCTGGTAAAATTGCTAACCACTGCATTCTCAACTTGCACCACCTTTGGGTTGGTGACCAAGATAACACCCTCCACCACCGTTGGGCTCGTGACAAGTTTCCCGTTCATCTATTTACGGTACCGGTACCTAACAAATGCCCTGAAGAGCGGGTCCTTGTACTTGGCCCAAGGCTTCTCGATGCCCTTCTCTGCGTAGGTCTGGTCCTCCTTCTGCCACTTGTCCGCCTTGGCGGCGTAGCCACGACAACCGAGACGGTGGCGACCGATGTTCTTCTCCGCCAGCTCCTTTCCCTAGGCCGACTGATCCTTGGTGTAGGCTAGGTCCTTGTTTTCCAGGAAGCGCGTTTAGTCCTCGGGCGTAAGCCGCGGGAAGTGGCGCTTGATCTCTTCCCATGGCTCGTCGTCAGCAATCATCCCCCTTAGCATGGTTTTATAAACGCTGAGGTTCCTGGTGGACCTGCCGAGGGCGAACTTGTTCATGATGTTCTCCTTGGGATCCAGGCTCGTGAAGCCCTCGGGGAACTGGTACCGCGCGTGCAGCCACAAGAGTTGGTCCTGCAGATGCTTCTTCTTCTTCATTTGGAGTTTCGTCTCATTGACATTGAGAACGTCTCGAAGGATAGCTCCCAGATGGAGGTCGTACCCCCTCGCAAGATGCTTCGGCTCCGTAGTGATACCGGTCTTGGGGTCCACCGTTGTGAATGTCTCCTTCATGGCGCCGACCGTGTTCGGTCGTTGCTTCTTCCGTTCCCTCTTGGCCTCGGTCGTTGTCTCCGAGCCACCCCCGGTGGCACCACCTATCGGTGGTCTCGTCGCCCCTCTCATGACGGCCATCAAGGCCATCATCGACGCCCATCTCCTCACCGCCATCATCAGTGGTCTCGTCGTCTTCTTCGCCCCATACCTCCTCCAGCTCTATGTCCTCGGACATAAGCCTGTAGTGCTCCTCTAAGTCTCGCTGGCCCCGATCGTCTTTGTTGTGGTTCCCAGAAGATGACATGGCTATACCAAGCACTACACAAGCAAAAATAAAGGAGTTTAGATACGCAAATTCATGGCGAAAATCCGGCATGACCTTTGCTAAAAATGGTCATGCCTGAGTGCCAGAAATTCGTCGGAACGGAAGTTAATCGATATTTTGGCGAAACGTTGGCACTCAATGTACCTGGACAACATTCACAGCTGCAGCAACACAGCTACAACCAACATATTTGGCACAAAAAACAGGGGCAGCCGTAGCTAAACCACCATAATTCAACCACCATGCACCAAAACAAGGGGCAGCCGTAGCTAAACCACCATAATTCAACCACCATGCACCAAAACAAGGGGCAGCCGTAGCTAAACCACTATAATTCAACCACTATGCACCAAAATAGGGCAGCCGTAGCTTAAGCCACCAGAATCCATCTCACAACATCACCAAATAAAAAGGTGCTCACCGAGGGTGCCGAGCACTTGGAGCGTAGGCTTGATGTAGCGCACGGTCGCGGACGAAGTGGACGTGGCGGTGCTCGGGCCTCCTCCTCCACGTTCTTCTACAAAAAGAAAACAGATTAGGAAAATTAGTTAACTAACTATCATACATAGAATAAAGATCCATCGGTTCTGAAATCACCTTTTCGGTTTCTTGAGATTTGTTTTGAATTTGAGGATTTATAAAATTGTCTTTTTAGAAATGTTCAAAATATTTAATTATCGATCCCTTCTACTCCTCCTATCTTATTGCTAAATATTGTAACAGCCACACGAAGGAGGATTGTAACAACTATATCTTCCATATGAAGAAGGATGGTAACATCCATGCTCTTAGAGGCGGTCGAACATGTAAATCACCATCTGCCGCTATATTGTTTCATTTTTCATTATATTGTGAGCACACACTGTATTTCTGAACTTGGAAGGTTAAAACATGTTTCATATTTCTGAACCACATACCCAAACAGAAACTTGGAAAGGCTACTAGGGTTAGGTAGTGGAGGGCAAGGGGGAGAGAGGAAGGGAGGGAGAGGGGGATGGGTGGGACTCGCTGATGGCGGACGGCGGCGGATCGATGGAGTCGACGACAGGCGGACGACAGCAAATCAACGGGCAGGATGCACAAGATCTCGGCCGGCGTGGGGCACCCCGTGTACTCCTCGACAGCGGACTTGCAGTGGAGAGGCTAGGGTTAGGTAGTGGAAGGCGAGGGCGAGAGAGGAAGGGAGGGGAGAGGGGGCCGGGTGGGACTCACCTCGCTGACGGTGGACGGCGGCGAATCGACGTTGTCGATGACGGGATAGCACTCGAGGCAGAGTGTGGTAGGGATCGATCTATCCTCAGAGTGTGGTGACGACACACCCTTATACCGCGGGTGGGACCCACAGTCAGAGTACCCCCGGCATATGAGCGTAATCGCCGGTGATAACCTTAGGGTCACTGGCTGGTGGGGCTAGCGCGTTGTACCCCCGGCGCATGTCCCAAATTCGCCGGGGGTAAGTTTTTTTTAGGAAAATTAACACACATTAAATGGTAACCGTAGGGTCACTGGCAGGTGGGGCCAGCGCCTGGTACCCCCGGCGTATGGCCCAAATTCGCCGGTGGTAAGTTTTTTTAGGCAAGTTAACGCACATTAAATGATAACTAGGGATGTAATCGGATCGGACCGCCGGAGGCAAACACACATAAAATGATAGCAATTCCGTCGCAGGCAAACACAAATAAAATGATGGCTAGGTTATATTAGTTGAAATTCCATCGCCGTCTCCATAGGAGTTTAATGAGTATGTAGTACACACTTACACATAAAATCCATAATAAGAGATACACGTAAAATGATGAGTGTTAATTTCTCGACCACACCGATCTTATTGTTTCTTCTTCGCACTCTACTTCTTCTTCTTGCCCTTTTGCTTGGTCTTTTTGACTTGACCCCGCCAGTCTCATCATCATGACTCCTTGTGTACGGACGAGTTGTTGTAGCTGATGACCTAGGTAGCATGGTCCTTCTTCTTCTTTTTGTGTATGCTGCATCATCTTCATCGAGTTCTTCCATCATCGGGTCACCGACGAGTCCGTCGAAGTCTTTCTCGTCAGCGACTCCATCCATTTCGACGAGGGCCCTTTTGCCTCTCCTCACGACGACACGGCTAGGCCTTGATGGGTCGGTAATGAAGAAGCATTGCTCGACGTGCTTAGCCAGTACCCATGGCTCATTTTGCACGGTGGGTTTCTTGGTCTTGGATTTGTTGCGCAAACGCATGGTGGTGAAATACCCGTCTTCTTTTTTGACATCTGTAGCCCATGTGACACGGAACATCGGTAGCTTCTCCCCGACGTAGTCGAGCTCCCAAATTTCCTTGATCCTTCCGTAGTATCTTTTCTTCTCTTCATGCGTGTAAGATTCCATCGTCACACCTGAGTTCTGATACTCGCTTCTTTTGTCTCTCTCCTCCATGTAGAATGTGTAACCGCTGATGTCGTATGCTTGATAAGTCATGAGGTTTGGCGCGGGCTCGTAAGACAAGACCACTGTGATTCTGTCCGCGACGCTTGTCATTGGCGGGGGATTGGCATCAATCTGGTCTTTGAACCAGCGCGCGAAAGAGGAGTTCTATGCTCTAAATACCTCTTCTTCCGTCATTGGCCTGCTAGCATTGTTCTCGATCATGGTTTTGTGTTTTTCTACCCAAGACGTGAAATCGTCCATGTGCTGTAGAGCTACTAAGTGGGCCCTGTCAAAGTCGGCTCTCCTATCAGACTGATCCACGTCCATTTCCTTCTTGCCGGTGCGGTGGCCTACTCCCTCAAACCTGCCGGTGGGTTTTCCTTGTTTAGATAATTCTTGCAGAAAGAGATGCACTCCTCGGTGAGAAAGCCCTCGACGATGCTTCCATCCGGATGTGCCTTGTTATGGATGTATCCTTTGATGATCCCATTCATTCTTTCTAACGCCATCATGTTGTGAAGGAACGGAGGCCCGAGATCGTCGATATCGTCCACTATATGCAGCAGCAGGTGGACCATGATGTCGAAGAATGTGGGCGGGAAGTACATCTCCATCTCGGATATGATGGTGACTATCTCTTCCTGCATACTCCCGAGTTTCTTGATGGTTATCGACTTCCGAGTGATGACATCGAAGAAGTTACAGAGGCTAGTCAGCATTGCACGGACATGCGGTTCCATGATTCCTCGGATTGCAACCGGAAGTATCTGCATCATCATGATGTGACAAACATGAGACTTCATCCCGCTGAAGATTCCTTTCATCGGGTCCAGCCATCTATGTATCAGCCCCGTGTAGCCTAAGGGATACTTGGTTTCGAGGAGGCAACCGATCATTTGTTCGAGCTCGTTAGGATATAGAGTGAAGCGGGAGGGACACGGGGTTTCACTCTTCTTTGCCCTTTTTCCCTTAGGATCTTCCATCTCCTCCTCAACCGGCTGCTTCCCCGCCCTTTTGCGCTTGTGATCATTTGTCTCCTCCTCAACCCTAGAAGAAGACAGGGGGTGAAGCTCTTCTCTAATATTCAGGGCCTTTAGGTCATGTCTTGCTTTCAGCCCGTCTTTGGTCCAATCCGGCATGTTGAGCAGAGTTCTAAGCAAGCTTTCACACAGGTTCTTCGTGATATGCATGACATCAAGGCTATGAGGCGTACCGAGGATCTTCCAATACAGCAAGTCCCAAAACACGGACCTCCTTTTCCATACCCCCATGAGCGGGCCGTGTTCCTTTTCCTTCTTCGTATCTCCTCACTTCCGCTTATTCTTCTTTATCTTACCCGGCGGAGGGCAGTGTTTCTAGCTTTTCAACAAAGCATCGATCTCCTCACTGCTACGCTTACACGGAGGTACTTCGAGCTCATCCTTGCCGTTGAAAAGATCTCCATGCTTCCTCCACGGGTCATTCTCGGGTAGCCACATCCGAGTCCTCATGTAGACGGTTTTCGAAGACCCGGGATCCTTACCCAACTGAAGAAATGGCATCCTTTCCATGCACCTCACACAAGCCTTGTGTTCGTGGCACACCTGGCATGCGATATATCTGTATCTCAGATAGTCATGCACCGTTGTGATCAGCGCTGCTTTCAGATGGAAAGGTTGTTGGAGGTGAGCGTCCCATGTTTCTACCCCTTCGTCCCACAAGATGGCTAGCTCCTCCTTCAATAGCTCAAGATATAGGTTGATATCGCTCCCTGGTTGTGTCGTCCCTTGGATTAGCATGCTCATGTGTATGTACTTCTTCTTCAGGCATAGCCATGGGGGGAGGTTGTACATCCATACAAACACGGGCCAGGTGCTATGCTTGCTGCTCTGGTTCCTGAACGGATTGAGTCCGTCGGTGCTTGCACCCAGTCTGATGTTCCTTGGTTCTTTCCCGAAATCTTCGTACTCATTGTCTAATGCTTTCCACTGGCTTGCATCCGAAGGGTGCGTCAGCACTGGGTTTTCAACCCTCACTGGATCCTTCATCACCGCCTCCTTCCTTTCCGCGTGCCAGCGCATGAGCTTTGCTTCCTTGGGGTCAGCGAAGTACCGCTGGAGATGGGGCCTAAGCGGGAAGTACCACACAACTTTTCGAGGAGCTTTTCTGGTCCCTCTCTTGTATCGAGGCTCGCCGCACCTTGGGAATGCGGTCAAGTCCTTGTGCTTGTTCTGATACATCACGCAGTCACTAATGCAGGCGTGGTATTTTTCGTGCGGTAAATCGAGAGGGCACACCACTTTCTTGGCCTCCTGTAGGCTACCTGCCAACGTGTTATCTTTAGATAAGTGCTTCTTCAAGTATTGGAAGAGATCATCTGTGCTTGTGTCGTTCCATCCGTATTTTTCCTTCATCTCTAAAAGATCGAGACTTACTCTCAAGCCGGTCTCCTCCGGCCCACGACCTGCGTCGTACAACAGAGTTCTCGAGTCAATCTCCAGTTGATCCAGCTTAGACTTCCGTCTACCGGCGAATCCGGGGTCGGTCAATGCGTTGCCAATAAGAATTTCCTAAAGATGAGGGTCATGCACGACCACGGTTAGCGGGGTATTACTACTCCTGTCCTCATCGTCCGCATGTTCTTCTTCTTCCCGACCTTGTTCATGACCGTCGTCATTGTGTGCGAAATCCCGTTCATCTCCCTCCTCATCCTCTTCATTTTTGTCTTGAACGTCGTCCTCTTCCTCATGGTCATCTTCATCATCCATCCACTGAGTGTAGCCCTCCATGAAACTATACCTGAGCAGGTGCTCATTCACCGTGCGTGACAAGAGGTCAAACAATGACGATAGTTTGCATTTTTGACACTGACATTTTATTTCCATGCGGCTATTTTGATACATGTCGGCAGTCGCGCGTTCCACGTATCTATCCACGTCGCTTTCCTTCATCTCGATTACCATCATCGCCTGCACGATAAGAGAATAGATTACAACCGTTGGCTCGGCCTCCACGGAAAAATTCAGCATGACCTTCGCTAAAATGGTCTCGCCAGAGTGCCAGAAATTCACTGGAACGGAAGTTAATCGACATTCCGACAAAACATTGGCAACTCATTGTACATGCACATTCCATCGGCAAAACAACACAAAAAAGGTCCGCATATGCGTGCAACCACTTTTTACCATCACAAGTGACATCACCACAGTGACTTGTAGCCAACTCATGCACACATTCCACCACATTATACCTATGAGTTGACGCGAGGTCAAGAGCACCGGAGAGACACCAAACGTCGACCGAAGAGAGTGTGTGTGTGTGTTGTCGGGACCTTATGCTCGAGATCTAGATCTACCAATAGAGAGAAGTGGAAAAGGTGGTGGATAGAGATCTAGATCTAGATCTTGCTAGGTAGAGCTAGTAATGCATGCGAGGGGAGTGACATCTCCTCAAATATATCAAACTTGGTTGGTTGAATTAGCTAAAATGGGTGGGGAGAAGTGGGGGAATGAGCTAGCAAAGCTTGGGGTTGAGTTTCCATGAAAAGTGAGCTAGTGGTGAGTGAGGAGGTGTTGGTAGGTGGCGGGTTCGAGCTAGTAATAAATCCCAGGTTACCACCCGCGGAAACAGCAAACGCGCCGGCGGTAATAGCACGGCCCAGTGGCCCACCAAGGCAAACACATCATCCCCGGTGAGCTTATAAGAATTCGCCGGTGGTATGTGCACCTATCCTCGGCGCGCGCAGGCCGTTTGGCCAGCGGTAAGTGGCGGCCCATCCGGGGGGCACGCGGCCCACTCTATCCCTGGCGAGCTCGGGCCTGGTTCGCCGACGCTCCTTCTTCTAGCCCCAGCGTGCAAAGTCAGATTCGCCGGCGGTAAGTGGCGCCCATCCAGGGGCATGCGGCCCACCATATCCCTAGCGTGCACATGACGAGTTCGCCGGCGATACGTGTCGTAGCCCCGGCGTGACAAGTGTGTTTCTCCGATGGTAATAGTATGCAGGTCTAGAAGCCCTTACCGTCGGCGAGCACGTTCCCACTTCACCGGCGGTAAGGGGTGCTGCTATAAGCTTTTCTCTAGTAGTGAAGAAGAGGAAGAGAGAACCGTTGACGAAATGGCAGCTCTTTTCTTTGGTAATCAAGAAGAAGAAATAAATGAAGATCCAAATTATGTTGAAATAGTTATGGAGGACAAGTCCCTAGAAGAATTAGAAGATGAATTCGATTCACATCCCATTTTGGGACCTCCAACTGATGAGGCTTTTGAAGAGCCAGAAAAGAGAGGGGACGAGGAATTACCAACCCCAGAGTTGAAGAATCTACTAGATAATCTTAAATATAGGTTTTTAGATGATACTAATAAATTCCCTATTATTATTAGTGCTAAACTTTCAGGAGAAGAAGAACTCATGAGGATACTTAAGGAGCATAGCCAAGCCTTTGGGTACTCAATGGATGACTTGAAGGGCATTAGCCCCATGATAGCTGTCCATCGAAAATTCATGGAAGAAAGTGCAAAACCAGTTGTGGAATTTAATAGAAGATTGAAGCCTGAAATGAAAGAAGTGATAAGAAAATAAATTGTACGCCTACTGGACGCAGGTATAATTTATCCTATCAAAGAGAGTGATTGGGTAAGTCTTGTTTATTGTGTCCCTGAGAAGGGTGGTTTTACTGTTGTTCCTAATGAAAACAATGAACTAATACCTACTAGAACTATTGGTGGGCACGGGATGTGCATAGACTTCAGGAAATTAAATAAAGAAACTAGGAAAGATAACTATCCATTACCGTTCATAGATCAAACTTTAAAAAGGTTAGCAAACCATACTCATTTTTGTTACTTGGACGGATACTCTGGTTTCTCTCAAATAGTTGTTCATCCGGATGACAAACTTAAAACAACTTTCATAAGTCCTTACATTTAACATGCTTACCGACGTATGCCTTTTGGTCTATGTAATGCTCCAGCTACTTTTCAACGATGTATGACTGCTATTTTTGCAGATTACATAGAACTTATAATGGAAGTATTTATGGATGACTTTTCTGTCAATGGAACTTCATTTACTAGTTGCTTGAATAATCTCAAGAGAGTGTTGCAGTGTTATGAAGAAACTAATCTTGCTCTAAACTGGGAAAAGTGCCACTTTATGGTCAAAGAAGGTATAGTCCTCAGACACAAGGTATCAGGTAAGGGAATTAAAGTTGATAGAGCTCAGGTTGAAGCAATAGAGAGGATGTCGCAACCTAGGGATATTAAAGGTATAAGAAGTTTTCTTGGTCATGTGGGTTTTTACAGAAGGTTCATTAGAAATTTCTCTAGGATGTCTAAACCTTTGACTAACCTCTTGCAAAAGGGAATGAGATTTAATTTTGATGATAAGTGTCTTGAAGCCTTTGATAAACTTAAAAATGCTTTAACTCAAGCTCCCATCATTAAACTACCTATTTGGGATATAACCTTTCACTTAATATGTGAAGCTAGCGATGATGTTGTAGGAGTAAGTCATGGACAACATATTGGTCGTAGATTTAATATTATACACCATACTAGTAGAACTCTCAATGGTGCTCAAAAGAATTACCCTAAGGAAGAAAAGGAACTTTTTGTTGTATTTTTCTCTTGCGATAAATTTCATTCTTATATAGATGCAAAGGTAAGAGTTTACACAGATCGTGATGGCTAAAAAGAACTCCTTGAGTGGAAAGAACACAAGCCAAGACTAATCTGTTGGATTCTTTCACTACAAGAATTTGAGTTGCAGATTATGTAGTGGCAAGAAATAAAAATGTTAGATGCAGTGTACATGTTTGCCCAGGAAGACACCAATCTTATTTAGAGGAACTTTAGTCCTGGTGATTTTCATTTACGGGGATTATTGGATGAACTAAAGGCAATTCCTCCAAAAGAGAAGGAGTCCTTGTTGTGGGAGGAACTTTTCATCCCCGATTAAGAAAATGGTAAGTGCAAGGTAAGTGTTCTTACCCAAATAATCGATTTATTTTCAAAATGTTTACTCTTGAAAATTATGTTTTTGAATTCCTTGTGTTTTTCTAAAGTTTTAGAGGGGTTTTACCAACTATACGGGTGGAGCTATACGACTGGAGAGGGGGCTCCCGTTATATAGTTGGTCGCTAAACTCTCTGTATCATCTTTGTGAAATTGTTTTTGATATCTGAGCCTATACGGTCGCAACTCTACGACCGGAGCAAAAATTCTAGCCGTATAATTGGTCGTTGAACTCTCAGATAATTTTGCTTTTTGGCTTCTGTATCTATACGGTCGCAACTATACGATCGGAGCAAAAATTCCGGCCGTATAGTTGGTCGTTAAACTCTGAGACACTTTTGATTTTTGGTGTTTGAATTTATACGATCGCAACTATACGATCGGAGCCAAAATTCTGGCCGTATAGTTGGTCGTTAAACTCTCAGACACTTTTTTGTTCGATCTTTCTTTTATATATTCATCTATAAAAACGTTATTGTCAGTTTTGAGTCGTGATTTAATCGACCTGGACTTGAGATATTTGGAAATATCTGCCCGGAACCAACTATACGGCCGGACCTATACGGGATGCGCCTATATAGTTCGTCGTTATGCGGCAGGACACTTCCAAATCCGTGATTTGTTTCCCTATTTCATTTGGATTCTTATCTTGGATGACAATTTTGTGTTTCTCGCGAGTTTTACCGACCTCTGATCTCTCTTATATACTGCCATTGTCTCTCTCTCTCTCTAATCATAATCTACAGAAACCAATCTAGCAATGCACTATCCCGCCCCAGGCCGTGGGAAACGCATGGGGCTCATTGGTCCTTCCAGGGACTGCTCTAGCAGTCCATCCATGGAGGATGATGACGAGGAGGTGGAGAGGTTTCGCTCGAAGTACAAGGAGTATGTTGATCCAAGCTACTTCAACAATGATTCCGATGGTGATGATGACATAGTTGATGTCTACATCCGCCGTGACATCTATGATCCACCGGAGATCAATTGGGCAGTGATGAAAACAACTCAACAAGAGAGAGAAGATCGCAAGCCACATGGAAAAGGGCGTGTGGAGACAGTCAAGTTCATCACCACAGATCCAAGGCTGCACAAGCGTAAGGAATTATCTAATATTGGTGTAGGTGCTAGCAAGGAAGGGGAGGTTCCACTCTCGAAGCCAACAATTGGTGCTCGTATGAACGTTAAACCTCAAGAAGAGTGGAGGTACGGTTTCCACTTCCCTGATCCATCAATTATGGATAAGGAAGAAGAAGCTGTCCCTAGGACCAAGGATCACGTGCAGGCACTAGAGATATATCAGAAGCAGGAGCTACTCCATCGCGTCGAAGTCCATCCTCGTCTCAATGAGATGGAGAAGAAGGAAGACCTCGTTCCATTGGTGACCAAGCTCGCAGATAGAGCGGACACTCTACAATCTAATCTGCGTAGGTGCTACAGCCGCGTAACTACTCTGGAGGAGACCAACAACAAGCTACACAGCGTGGTGTTACATGCCATGGCGCCCCAGTGATCTACAACAATCACGGTATCAAATAATTGTAAGGGATTATTTGATCCTGCCTGGCTTGATTCCAAGCTTGGGGAGATCTTTAAGGCCTTGTAATCTATCTTATAAGTTTTTATTTTTATTCTTGCATTAGTTCAAACTAGAAATAAAGTTTGCATCATTAGAATTCCCATTAAGAATAGTCGATCCCTTTTATGAAATTCCGAGTTTATTATTATATATGGAGCAATATTTCGTTTGTCACTACTAGGAAATAACCTATAGGTAGACAAGTTAATTTGTGGCGCATATGTAAATCCATGCGCCATAGAGACTTGTCAGTGGCGCACTAGGAAACATGCGCCACAGAAACCTAGAAGTTTTGTGGCGCATTTCGTACAATATGCGCCACAGAAGATTGGTGGGACCTGCCAGCCGGGGTGGGGCGATCTAAGTTCTGTGGCGCATAATGAGATATGCGCCACAGAAGTTGCCTCTTCTGTGGCGCATATTCCACTATGCGCCACAGAACTTGGAGGCGGGCCCCACCACAGATACTTTTTCACCCACGATCTATGGCGCATGTGTGGATATGTGCCACAAATATGTTTCGCTTCTTTGGCGCATATCCTCACATGTGCCACAGAAACGTAACCCGGGTCCCACCACTTTACCCTGTACCATAAGTTTTGTGACGCATATGGACTTATGCGCAACATAAGCTTGAGCATCTGTGGCGCATTTCCTCCATATGCGCCACAAATGAGGGCATCCAGATCCATGTTAAAAAGGTGACAAAGCTCCCACCTTATCTATCCACCACCACCCATTTCACATCTCTTCCTTTCTACCTCCTCCAACTCGTCTTCCTCCTCCCTCACACCCCATTTTTCCCATAGTTTATCCATTTTCTTGTAACTAAACCTACTTTAGTCCATATATTGGTAAATGGAAGCTTTCCACCAACTTGTAGATCTAAAAGTTCCGTAATTTTCTCTCTCACATCTCTATTTGTTTACTAGTTTCCTCTCCACCAACTTGTAGATCTATTTGTCCACACTCTCTCATCGCGCGATCTCGTCTCGCTATTATTGTCTCTACTAGGTGAGTACTTGTACATGAACATGTAGGTGAAGTTTGTCACGCGGGCGGTGTGTGTGTGCGATCCATGGAGAGACGATGCTTGTCTGGTGCATGAATGTTTGCAATGGGAGGAAGTTTTTTGTTGCTTGCTTTTTGTTGTCCCGGCCGGTGTGGTTGCATGGATGTTTGCCGAAATGTTGATTCATTTCTATTTCGGAAAATTTTTGCACTACCCATATGTCCTAATTTTAGGAAAGGTCATGCCAAATTTTTTCCGGCTAGCATTCATGCATGCGTTTGTTCATATGGTGTGGTTCTCACCTATACTCTCTGTTTTCACCGCTCAGGCAACCATGGTCCTCACGATGAGCGAAGGTCGAAATGCTAGGTACAAGAAAGACACGAAGGAGGACATGATTCTGAACAACCAGACCATGATAAGATGTCCATGTCGAACATGCAAACTGCAGCGCTGGATCGACCCTAAATCTAGACAAATGGAGGGTCACCTGCTCAGGCGCGGTTTCATGCGTGACCTCAATGAGGGCGAGAAGACGAAGAGTCTACCAGGCATGATCATCATGATGAAGGAGATGTTGGCGGGCATGATCATCATGACGAAGGAGATGCCGGCGAGCATGATCAGCATGGAGAAGGAGATGGCAACGGGCATGATTAACATGAAGAAGGAGAAGACGCGAACACACAGACACTGCTAACTTCGGCCTTGCAGGACCCTCATGTTCAAGAACTGCTCCTCAAGGAGACGAGCAATGACAAAGCTGCAGCCAGAGAGAAAGCCAAGCTGGCCCAAATGGAGGTCGACGGGATGACTCCATTCTATCTTGGCTGTCGCCCCGAGGATACACGTTTGAGTGTAACTCTCAAGGCTCTAGAGATGAAGGCCGAACACAAATGGACCGATGCGAGCTTCAACGCGAACATGGAATACTGGCACCACTGACTTCCTAAGGGGAACACATTGCCAACAAGTATCGAGGAGGCCAAGAAAATCGTGTGCCCTCTCGACCTACCCAACATTAAATACCACGCATGCATCAATGATTGCACACTTTATCGGAACGATTACGCGGATAGAACCACATGTCCGGTGTGTGGCTAAGGACGGTACAAGAGAGGGAACAAGAAAGTTCCTCGAAAAGTGGTATGGTACTTTCCTATCACCCCCCGTCTACAGCGATATTTCGTAGATCCTAAGGAAGCAAAGCTCATGCAATGCCATGTGGAAAGAGAGAAACCCGAAGATGATCTAGAGAAGGGCAAGATCCTGACACACCCTTCAGACGCTAGCCAATGGAATGTATTAGACATCGAGTTCGAAGAGTTTGGGGGCGATGCAAGGAACGTCAGGCTGGGTATGAGCACCGATGGACACAATCCTTTTGGAAACCAGAGTAGCACGCATAGCACCTGGCCCGTGTTTGTATGGCCATACAACCTCACCCCGTGGCTATGCACAAAGCAAAGGTATGTACACATGAGCATTCTTATTCAGGGGCCGAAACAACCAGGTATCGATATGCATCTGTATCTCGGGCTATTGAGAGAGGAGTTAGCCAGCTTGTGGGAGACGCCGGACCATACGTGGGACGCCTACGCTAAAGAATATTTCCATCTGAGAGCCACGTTGCTCACGACCGTGCAGGACTATCCTGGTTACGCATATGTATCGGCCCAGGTGAACCACGGACACAATGCATGCGTCAAGTGCATGGATGAGACATCGCATCTCTAGCTACCAAGGGATCCCGGGTTTTTGAAAACCGTGTTCCAAGGTACTCGAAAGTGGCTCCACATGGATCACCCATGGTGAAAACATGGTGACATATTCAATGGTAAGGATGAGCTCGAAAGAGCCCCACTTCCGAGGAGCGGCAAAGAAATCGAGGAGCTTTTGAATAATTGGGTAGATTGCCCTGCGCCTGGAAAAAATGACCGAGGATAAAGCCGCTACTGGGTGTATGGAAAGCAAGGTCTGTTTTCTGGGACCTGCCATATTGGAAGGTCCTTCACACTCCACATAGCCTTGATGTAATGCACATCACGAAGAACGTTACCGAGAGTCTGCTTGGCACTCTACTGAACATGCCGGAGAGGACCAAGGATTGGCCGAAAGAAATAAAGGACCTTAAATTGCTTGGCATCAAGAAAGATCTTCAGTACCCTGATAGTGATGATGATGATCAGACGGAAGGGACTCAAGGTCGCCGCAAAAGAATTAAGAAGAATAAGGTGGTGCTTCGCGCTGCCTACTTCACTCTGAGTCTGCAGGAGATCGAGCAGTTTTTCAGGTGCCTCTTAGGACTGAAAGTTCCTCACAGTTAGTCGGGGAAGATAAGCAGATATATGAATGTGGCGAAGAAGAGTTTCAGCGGTATGAAGTCTCATGACTGTCACGTGCTGATGACGCAGATAGTCCCCGTTGCGATCCGTGGGATAATGGACGAGCATGTCCGTGAGACGTTGTTTGGCCTCTGTAACTTTTTCGACGTCATATCTAGGAAGTCGATCGGTGTGAAGCAGCTCGACAGGCTACAGGAAGAGATCGTGATGATACTATGCGATCTTGATATTTACTTCCCGCCCGCATTCTTCAACATCATGGTGCATCTGCTTGTACATGTCGTGGACGACATCATCCAGCTCAGGCGGACATTCCTGCACAACATGATGGCATTTGAAAGGCTAAACGGTGTCATCAAAGAATTCGTTCGCAACAGGTCCCGTCCAGATGGAAGCATAGCCAAGGGCTTTCTAATCTATGAGTGCATCTCCTTCTGCTAGAATTATCTAACCACCGAGAACGAGGATGTTGGAATACCCACAAAGAAGCACCTTGGCATGCTCGGTGGATATGGTCACCGCGAGGGATGCCGCTCACTCCATGTCGGCACTGATGGTCGATGCACTGATTATGAAAGGGCACACCGAGTCGCGCTACAACACATTGAAGTGTTCGACCCTTGGGTCGGAGAGCACATAAGCTTAATCGAGCAGGAGTACATCGGCCAGGGACGGCTGAGGAAGAAGGGAAACGTAACCAGAGAGCACAACTCCAGCTTCACGGGTTGGTTCAACAAAAGGCAATTGGACATTCCCCCATAGACGCCTTCTATGGAAGATCAAAAACTCATATTCTCCTTGTCGTAGGGCCCAGGGCACAACCTAAGGACCTATCAGTCATATGACATAAAAGGTTATAGATTCTACACCGAGGAAAAGGACAGGAATAGCAAATATCAAAACTCAGGAGTAACTATGTTATCCTTTGCTGATGACGAGACTACTGTCATGGAAAGATTCTACGGAAGGATCGAGGAGATATGGGAGCTCGACTACTTTGGAGAGATTGTACCAATATTCCGTGTTAGATGGGCCAAGAACATGGAAAAGGAAGGCCGGTATTTCACCACAGTGGTTATACCAGATGCCACATCGACGAAGAACGCCTCCGCAAAAAAGGAGCCTTGGGTACTCGCTAGCCAAGTTGATCAATGCTTTTTTATTACTGACCCGTCAAAGCCCAACCGTGTTGTAGTTAGGAGGGGCAAGAGGAGCATCATTAGAATGGAAGGAGCCGCCAACGAGCAAAACTTCGACAAAAACGGTGACCCAAAGATCGAAGAGGAATTCGACAAGTACTTCGACATGCCTACTAATATTAAAGTAAGAAGGAAGACCACAGTACCTACTAAAGGTTGTCCATTCACAAGAAGAAATCTCATAGTGCACGGGCTAAAGTATTCAACCGCGATGAAAAAGGGTAAGAAGATTGTGAAGAGACACTAGCAATTATGTGACTTTTTGGTGTATTAATTCATGTGGGTATAATGTGATATTAGTGTGGGTATTAGTTAGAGACTAAAACATATAATGTGATATTCGACAAATTCACATTTATGTGTGACAAGCACACACATATATATATATATGATTCGGGTGGTATTTTTGAATAAATATGCATGTGTATGTGCTTGGTTTTAAATATATTTGTAACATATCATTTTTAAATAAAGAAAAATAATTGACCCAACCAGGATTCGAACCTGGCTGCCACAGGTCTCTGAATATGGATCATAACCGCTAGGCTAGTGTGTGTTTGCTATCCAAGTACAACCTCGTGCCGTTTATTTGGCTAAGTGCCAAGGTTCTGTGGCGCATTACTTAGAAATGCGCCACAAAAGTTTTAGCTTATGTGGCGCATTTCGGAGTAATGCGCCACAGAACCTTAGCACTTAGCCAAAACGGCTCGCCCCTTCTCCTTTTCCCCTTCTCCACTTCTTTTCCCCAATCTATCGCGCCCGACAAACCCTAGCTCTCGCCCGCCCCCACCGGAGCCCTGCAGCCACCGCCGCGCCGGAGACCTAGCACCGCCCGATGAACCCGTGGAGGAGGAGCCACTGGAGCCCGTCCGCAGTAGGAGGAGGAGGAGAAGGGGGCACCTCGCCGAAGCCCCGCCACCACCGCGCCGAACCACCGCAGCAACTCATCATCGTCGACCACCACAGCAGCAGCGCACACATATAGTTTGTCCCCCCTCTGATCTCTAAATAATGCAATACCTTGTTTTTCAGTTCAATAATCTTCTTGACACGTTCATCAACTTGACGTCTCTCTGCTAAAACCATCTTTTCTCTATGTTCTGCATTTGAGTAGAAGAATCTTGCATTTATTTCACTAAAAATATTATGTGTTAGTTAAGTAGTTCTCTTCAGTGATGGCATGCATCATAGGAAATCTAAGTAGGTTTAAAGCCAGCCTTTGCTGCTATGGACTACTAGTTATTCCACGAGATGCAAGAAAATAACATGTTTTGGCTAAAGACAAAGTCATTTTAGGCCAGTTTCCAAATATTTTTGACCAATATTAATGTATGAACCATGGTATATTTGGTGAAGCCAGATAAAAATGTATCTATGGTGATTAATGAAACTAGAGTATGCAACAAATCAATATATGCAGAAGTATGCACCTTTTCTCATGTTCTAGTGATACGTTAGCTGTCAGAATGTAAGGACTAGACCCTCATGTCAGGGTGCCGAGAACCACGGTCAAGGACAAGACCCTCAATCTACAAAAATTAAATGGAGTAAGCATTCTAATATTACACTAAAACTGATTCAAAGGTCGAAGTTCAGAAGAATGATGTATTGTGCAAAGAAACTAAAAACGCTACATGGCTCAAAGTTATGATGCATCGACTGATTAGTATCTACATAAGTTAGTGATCAGGACATTTGTGGTACTATGCATATATAGGTTTGCTCTTCTCTTTGTTTGTGGTACTGTGTATATATAGGTGTTACCAGCAGCCACATGACCAACTTATAGTTTCTCTGATCATAGTTGCTCTCTTTATGTTAATAGTACAAGTCCCTCTGATCATAGTTGCTCTCTGTATATTAATCTCACCAGCTTGATTTATTAGCCACATGACCAACATAACCTCCCCCTCCCTCCCTGGAAGATGCCACTTGCTCCAGATAAATATGATTAGTATACAAGAACAAAGTACCTTACACTTGCAGTAAAAAAGCCAGTTAGTCTGTATATGATTAGTATGCATCAGTTACTAGAAAATATTGTTTTACTAGTATATTCTCACATGACTCGGCTAGTAGTAGCTATGATTTGACAAAAAAACTCTAGTAAATGGTTCATTAACTCTAGATTAGTTTTTAGATTATATCATGCCTGCTAAGTGGAAATATCTATTATGTATTGTTCCCTCTTCTTGGAATGAATGGATTACAACCCAACTTTGCTTTGGTGAAAGTCATCAGGAGTATCATGATCGTGTATGTGTACTGCCGCTAGATAAAAAAAATCCCCTTTAATGAACTGTGCAAGGTAAAGTGTGTGTACTATAACTTGATAGCCTGTGTGTGTGCAAGAAGAAGAGAGCCTGTGTATGTCTCTGTGTACTATAACTACTAATCAGTTATCATTCAGTAGAAGCACATGTCTGATATATATACTGCTTATATATTATTTGATCTACCCTTTTAAGTTTTTTAAGTTCTTCTTATACATGTATCTGTTATACTATTGCGTGAATGATGGATGGAGCTGCATGGATTATGATGCTAGGGTCAATGAGGCAGGAGATCCTGATAACGAGGGGGACGAAGACGACTACGATGGAACTAGTGAAGGCGGCGGCGAAGAGGGTGACACAACCGATGGCGGCGCCGGCACCGATGGTGGCGAGCGCATGGATGGCGGTAGCGGCAACCCAGCCGCTTCTTAGAAGAAGAAGAAGGAAAAGAAGGAGTGGAAGGTGCCAGTGCTCGCCACCGTCTGCGATGAGTTCACTGAGGTCACAGAAAGTGGCCAACCCATTGCGCCAGAGGCGATTGCTAAAGGGTACGGCCTGCAACTCGGGTGCATCGTCCGAGAAAGCATGTCGATCAACACGAAGTACATTAGACATGACGACAATGCAGCTTTGGTCGATAACCTCCTTAAGAAGGTTCACAAGTGATACAAATTCCTAGAGCGGTTTAGAAACCTCGAGAGAAAGAACCTGGTGAAAAACTAGCCCTCATGAAGATGAGCAACGCCTTGAGCAGATGGAAAACCCGGGTGAAGAATAGCATTGACAAAGGTGAAAGCTGGGAGGTTATTAGTAAGAAAAATCTGATGCTCGATGAATAGGAGTTTAAGATATTCAAGGCGGATATAGCTACCGTTGACGCTATAAAATGGACTAAATGGGGAAGGAGTATGCAGGAATAGAACATAGGTAACCATCGCCTTGGAAGCGGTAGTTACAGGGGGAAACATTCCATCTGGGACAAGGAGGACGCCAAGCTTGAACGCCTTGGTAAAGACAACCCTTGGCTTAAAATCACGAACTTGCAGCTTAGGCAATTTGTTCAGGCCCTTTACTACCTGGACAAGGAAACAGGGGAGTTCATCACCGACGATCCGGAGGTGAAGGAATTCGAGAAGAAGCTGGTAAGGAATTTATCACCGATCTCAAGTCTATTGCATTCTAATTAAAATAATGAAGCCAATAATCTAAATGGGTTCACCTTTCCTTGTATCTGCAGGAGGAGGAACTGAACGCTACTGCCATAGAGTCGTCCCAGGATTCGACGGAGCCGTGGGACACGGTTTTCAACAGGGCGACCACTGCTTACAAGAAGAGGGACAAGGGGTTGCAGCCGTCCTCAGCTGGCCGTGTGTCCAGCTTTGGTACGAGCATGAAGTTCAAGGAGTACTACAAAGAGGACACCAAGAAAAGAAGGGAGAGAAAGAACCAGTTGGCGGCTAAGGATAAAGCCACTGTTGAAGAGGTGAAGATGAAGGTGTAGACACTAGAGGAGAAGGCAGTGGATGAGAAAACAGTGGACAAGTTAGTGGAAGAGAAGCTCCACTCGATGATTCCCCCTGAGTTATTCGAGGGGCTTAGTGCTTGGAATGAGGGAGGTCGACAGGGGCCGATACATCTGCCCAGCTTAAGCGGCAGCAACTCGGGCATCAATGTTACCGTGTCGCCGGACCTGGTGACCCCGCCGGCTATCAACATCGGGACGCAGCCGCTCGTTTTGGTCACACCGATGCCCCCTCCCGACAAAGATACAAATAAGGTGCAGCTGTTGGCGGTGGTGCTTCGTGAGGCACCCGAGCGGGAGATTGCAGATGATGATAGGTCGGCCGCCGGCATCGGCCGTGTCTCTACATTAGCCGAGCTCCAGGCCATCACCAAGGTAACTAATTAGTTAGTGCACGTCATCTCCTTTATGCCTTTAATGCATGACTGCTGCCATCTCATGATGCCCAACAACATGTTTTGCCTCAGGACACTTCTTGCATACTCCTGCTTAAAGATGTTGGTGGTGAGTTGAAGGATGTTGCCAAGGGCACTCTCATACAACCGGCGAGCTGCACGATGCACAACAATCCAATGGATGATGACGTGATGAGGGTCAGGTTGGGTCGGGTGTTGCCAGGGTGCGACGACATGAACCCCCCTTTCAACCTTAGGGAGCCGACGAACACAAGACCCTTGGAGAATGCTACAACTGGCTCTTGACATGGCTGAAGACCCAGATTCGTCTTGCGGGGGGAGCACCGGCGCCACCTCTCTATCAATCGCCCGACCACCACCTCGGAAGCCAGCAGCTGCCGTCGTCGCCTCCACCAGCCGTCACTAGCAACTCTTAGCAGCGTGTGTACCGCCACATGGAAAAGACGTTGTGCCACAACCGCCGTCGCCCCCGCTACCACCACCACATGATGGCACCCATGAAGATGATGATGACTTGGTCAACGTTGACGACTTCATCAACACCAGCGCCGACAAAGCATGAATAGCCCTTCACATCTCGTGACCATCAAGCTGGTTAGCCCAATACATGCATGATGTGCCTGGTCTTCCATGGTCTTTCTCAAGAGATGCCTCCGACCGCCGATCCACCACAAGAGAAACTGGGATTGGTTTTCAGCCCCAACACACTCCAAAAGGCGGCTGATGAGCAGATGGCAGTGGCTGACACTGTTGTGAAGAAGAAGCACTATAGGAAGAGAGGTAATACTAATAAGAAGAAGGGTGCGAGCCAGCCTCTTCCGAAGAGGATCCGAGGTCAGGACGCCGTCGTCGTACCATCCACACAATATGGCTTGCCCCGAGTGCATGTAGCTGGTGATCCGATATTGACTCCGGATATGCTCCACATGGCGGTTGGAGCCATGTTAACTTTGCACGAGGGTGTCAAGACACTAGAGGGCCTCCTTCTTAAAGACAAAGATCCAAATTACCCGGTTTTCACGGCCAAGGTGCCATTGGACGTGGGCTTCATCGATGAACCCCCCGTGGATATATTCTTCATAGCATTCGAGGACATATTCAAGCTGTTTCTCACGAAACGGCTGGACTATAACTTGGTCCGCCTATACACGCTCAATCTGGCGATCAAGAGAGAGAGAGTACCCCATAAATCATGATAGTGGATCCCTACTACATGCGGGATAGCTAGTTGGTCGAAGGATCAGAGACACGGACTAAGGCGATGGCGTACCTCGAGAAGTTCATGGTGGACAACAAGAGGAAGGACACACTTCTTTTGCATTTCTTATAGATTTCTTCCTTTGCTCTTTTTCCAACATTCCATTCCAATTGTGTTGCACAGAGACAAATACTGCACACTCATCGTCCTTGCCCCGAGGTATTCGCTAGCCACGTATTTCGACTCAGGGAGTTTGACGAAGAAGAAAGACTACACCAGAATAAGGGGTGTTCTCAATGAGGCTCTCGAGGGCTACGCCAAGAAGGGATTCACCTTCGTAGATAAGGGGAATGTATCAAGGATGGCAAACACGTGTTCAAGCACGTGCTCGAGTTCCCCTGCGTCAAGCAATCGACTACTGGTGCGAAGGAGGCCTTCTACGTCCTCCATCACCTTAAAGTCTATGTTCGGGATTGCTAGAATCTAACACTGCCATCTAGTCTCTGAGGATGGGCCCAAACTTTGGTGCGAATCGACGATGATGATCTTAGAGAAGACTTCCATCGCATTCAGATGAAGTTGTCGCAAATCATCATTGAAGATGTCAACACAAGGGGGGGTGCCCTACAACAAGCCAGAGGGTTGATTAAGAGGGAGATCGAAGAACGCCTTCGTAAGCAGGGTGACACAAGGATGTGGATGACGAAAGAGGGCTATCTACCGTTCCCGAAGCCGAGCGAGAAGAAGAAGTCTTCATGATCGACGTGTGCCTCTAGCATGATCCAATGTGTGTATATTCTTGATGGATGCCTGCTGTATTAGTGTGTGTGTCATAAACTTTACTATCTTGTGGTCGAAATGGTCATTGTTGTTAGACTTAAACTACCTTGTGGTTGTGTTGTCGGTGAACTTATTGCTTCTATGATGATCTATCTTTTAGGTTTATGGATCCTTTGTTTTGTATTCTGTGAACATATATATATATATATATGGATGTGAACCCTTTATTGATTCTTTTCGTTCTATTTTTACTAATATGCCTTGTTGTCTATAGAGATGGTGACGAGGTGGTATGTGGTGTACATTGGTAGGGTTCCAGGAGTCTACGAGGAGTGGGAGGATTGTCACAAACAAGTGAACAAGTTCAGCGGCAACATCTATAAAGGATACACGACTATAGAGGAGGCGGTAGCCAAGTGGAGGAACCACCTGTGGAAGAAGAACCGGATGAAGATATTGGTCGGGCTCATGCTCTTGCTCACCATTATCACAGCTGTATTCTATTTCAACCTAGTGTAGGCGGCAGTGGCCACTTCATATTTGTAATGTGAGATGATATGAACTTTGTATTCGGCACTTGTGTAAAAATTCGGCACTTGACACTATATATGTATCTCGATCGGGCTCTAAGTGTTTGTATTATATATATGTCGGTTTTCATGAATCTACTACTTGTGCAATGTACTTTATACTCATATGGATAAATACTATATAAATCTTGTATAAATACCTGATTATACACCAGGAATGTATTTGACTTCGAATACATGTTACATAATCACTGGCGCATATAATTATATAGTCAGTGGCGCATAGGCTTTCTATGGCGCATATATGTAAATGCGCCACTGAAGTTCTTCCTGTGGCGCATATGAAGAAATGCGCCACAGAAGTCTGAGACTTCTGTGGCGCCTATCCATATGCGCCACAGGAAGTAGTTATAAGTGGCGAGGTAACAGTGGCGACTAGGATATGTGCCACAGAAGTCTCATTTCGATGCGCCAGAGGTAAGCTGTTTCCTAGTAGTGTGTGTTTGCTTTATTGATATATGGATGGCTTGAGTATTATTTTTGCACTTGATGATAGCAATAGGAGTCTTCAACACCATTGGTATTAATGGAACACATAAAGATAATTTGGTCAATATGATGTAAGTCTAGGGTTTGATTCACAAAGGAAAATTGTCTATACAATTAAGTTGAAAAAGAAAACCTTGAACAAAGGAAAATGAAAGTGCTATCCAAATAGAGTGAGAACAGGTCGTGGTAGAATCTCATTTCATAAGAATGCTTCATATACAGTTGGAATTTGATAATTGAGATCGTTGAACTTTGAATTCCTACATAAGGTGGAATATATGGCTAGCTCCTTTGCACAGAACTTAAAACAAAAGTGTGAGCATATATGCAAAAGAAAAGAAAAAGAAAGAAGAAAAAGAGCAAATGTGCAAAGAGAAAATAGTCATATACCACTGTATTGTAGTATGACAAAGAGACACTTTTGATATTTTGAATCCAGGTGAATACGTTGATCCTAAAACGCTTGGGACTACCTCGTCAACTCATTTGGTTGAACTGGATTCTTTTACGTTATGTTGTGTCAACACCCGTATTTTTAAGTCCAGATTCCTATTATGCCGTACGTCGCAATCCCAGGATTACCATTTTTCTGAGACATAATAGAATTGGTACCACGGTACATCATACATTACAAACCATAATAGTCTTACGAATAGTTGATCTCATGATCAAGTCTTAATACAAATCAGAGCAGCAGAAATAAACGTAGTAGTCTCCATCTTCATTGTCACAAGCAATGCTGATGATGGGAGATGATCCTAGTTATCATAGACCTCCTGATTTCCATCTTCCGGGTAGTCCTCCTCGTAGTCTGGCCATGGGAATAGCCAAGGACAAAGCCATGAGTACTCTTTAAGTACTCACAAACTATCACTAACATAAGTAAGGTTCAACTAGTAGGAAATCTTAAGCTCTAGGTTTGTTTGCAAAATGCTAGGTTTATTCCAGAAGTACTTAAGAGTAAAGACCTAATTTAGTTCTCTATATTACTTAAGTGGGAACATAATTTTCATGTCCACAACTCTGTTGTGGTCAAGTCAAAGTCATTGTTAAAGTCACAAGTCATTTTGAAAACATCTGACAACGGAACAGTATTGCCACTCCAACTGTCCATAACCGTGAACGCGGCTATTCGAATAGTTTGACACTCTGCAGAGGTGGTACACTTTCACGACAAGATTTGATACATCCGTCAGGGATAACCCTGAATAATCGTACTTGGTATGCGGATAATCAATCCTAACCTTTCAATTACACACCCTAGTATAGGCACCTCCCCTATGAGTTTGGTCTCTCCAGCCATGGCCAACTGCCATCCCGGGAACTGCATGGGTGGACATTTATCATGAGGTAGCCTCAGCTCAACCTCTTCCGCAAAGGAACCCATACTAAGACATATAAACTTCCAGTTAAGCCCTTCCCAACTCAGGTATTGTGGTTGTATGGTAAAAGTGGAATGGTGTCGCATCCGAACCCAACCATGAATTTTTATCAAAGTCAAGGCTCATGCCTCATTTAGTTTCATCATCAAATCCTTGTGTTTCATAACACACGTCAAAACATTTCAATAGAATGAATCATCATTCCAAGGTTTTCATAATCATTTTCTCCAAGTGTTCCCATCTAAAGTGATCAAGTTTAGCTTAGCAATAGCCACTAGTATTGAGGGTATCATTATTGAGGGGTGCTAGTCAAGTATAAGTACCCAAGACTAGTTCTATGATCTTGGTGGTATCCATCCTATTTTCCACTAATCACAATTCATTAACTAGGTAAGAAACTTTAGTAAAGGGAAAAGTAAAGCTTGTAGGTAAAACTAGGATTGATATAATCAAAGTTGCATAACCAAGCATGCATGGTGCATATTGCATAGGCTATCTTGCATAGTGGGCTTGCATAGTTTAGCTTGCCTTGAGTAGTGGATTTTTTGAAGTTCTCTTCCTCTTCCTCGAAGTACTCCTGTTGGTCGTACCCCGGGTCGGTACTAGCATCTCTAAATACATACGAGGTACACAATCTCCAAACAACACTTCACTACTTCTATTTAGCACACAAGGGCTCACACTAGATGATTGAGCATCATCTCAATCATCACATGAAATAATGACACATTCTTATTTATCTTATTTGGGAAAAGTAATTTCTACTGATTGAAAAACACTTAAGATTTAATATTCTCCCATTAAAATATGGGATCATGTTGACATATTCCATCACCACATATTCCAATACTTGGGAATGTGATTTAAAGGGTTTGGCATATATTACAAGATTTAATATTGTTATTTAATAATATTAAAGTGACTAGAAATGCCTATATAGCATTCTTTTAATACTAGTCCATGATCAGTGCACGTAAAACTAAATCTTTTTACATATTCATATAGAGCATGGCAAATGTGATTTATGAGAGTTGGACTCAACTCAAAAGCATTTATGGTTGATTTTATAAAAATGTTTGAAGTTGTAAAGTCTCTGTTTTATTATTTTTACTCTAGGTGATCCATAGTTTCAAATTGTTTGAATCCAATGGGAGTGTGTAGAGATTTTCAATACCTTTCTAACAAAATTGGAATCATGTATTTTGGTTCAGTACATCTCGCTGAATTCAATTTTGAAGACAGCTACAGAATAGAGTTTTGAATAAAATAGAAAAACTAAGTTTGAATCACTGGGCTATGCGTGGAAACAAAACTGGGCCGGCCCAACTACACAACACGCGTGTAGCGGGCGGCTAACAGGCTGGTCCCACACATCAGCGTCTCTATCTAAACGAAATGGTATCAGCTAATATCCACCCTACGATTAGAGCAAGATCAACGGCTCTGGTTCATCGTCTACGTTGAAGTGCGCGCGGGGGATTGTAAACCTAGCGGCACGGTGGGGGTCGTCAGAGGCTTACCAGGGCTCCAGCTAGGTCCGGCAATGGGGGCGAATGGGCTGGTAGACGACGGCGAGTCGATTGGTGGTCGTGGCGGCTCCTGGGTGGCTCCAATCAACGTCGCCCTTCCTTCACTACAGAGGCGGGCTCCAGCCAAATTCCTGCGATGTGGTGCTCGCCTTGCTCTGGGGAAGGATCAGGGATGTTTTTGAGGGAGAGAGGAGTGGAATGGTGTGCCGTTTGAGGTTGGGGAGGGTCCTATTTATACACCAGCGTTGGAGGCAGCGCGACATGGCTTGGGCTTGTCGGCGATGTTGCTACAAGTCATTATTGGCATGGCGGAGGGCATAGGTCGACGCGGTGGACTGTGGAGATCGTGACGCGCATGGTGGCGTGGCAAGGGGAGGTCTTAATCGGTTGGGAGAGGTCCGTGCTCTGTGCGGGTACTAAAGTGTTCGTCATCGCGTACGGTGGTCACAGGGCACATAGCGGCGAACGGTCGTGTTTGGGAGGTGGCTGGTGACACGCCAAGTGCGGGTATGCGCGGAGAGAGCAAGGCGTGGCGTGGCTGCGCGAGGTGCCTTCGGTTCTCTGGCTGGCGCTCGGCATGGAAGAGAAGTAAATGGGTGCGGCGCTGCTGGCTTCTCCACTTCTTGCTATTGGTCGAGGGGTGGATAGAGGGGTGCGGTGAGGTCACGCCTACCTGCTAGTGGTCGTGCGAGAGGGCAGAGCGGCGTGTGGCATCATGTCCATGATCGACCGGCATGGACATGCTCGGGTACGACATGGCACTAGTGCAACGACGAAGGGGAGAGGCTCCACTACACGGCTGTGTACTGGGAGTGATCATGGGTGAGTAGTGGAGTTGATTTCGGTACAATTGATGATCAATTGATTGATCAAAATAGTAGATAGTGGTGGTTGAACTCGCTCTCTGCTTGTTAAGTGTTCGATCAAATGGCCGCATGAACTAAACTTTTAAATTTTCAAATGATTTTTGGTGGGTATGTTGGTCACATGCTTAGTAGTCTCTAGTTGCTGGGATTTGTCAAGTGGAGTTGGTTTGAGTGGTTTTTGTAAAATGATGATCTATGTACCTACAATTGATTCAATTTTGAATTCCCTCTCAAATGTATTTGAAATTGGTTTCTGTAGATTGGTAAAGTTTGCTTGAGTTCATTTTCACTTGGTCTAGCAAGGGGGGAAAAGAAGTAGAATTGTTTCTATTGGAAATCATTTGCTAGAGATGCCCAAAGTGGGCTAGTGGTTATCTTTGGCCAAAATGACTATTTGATCATATGATTCATATTTGATTTTCTTTTTATTTGATTGTGTTTGGAAAAGAACTAGATGATGTGGTGTTCATATTTAAACTAATCCTTATCATTTATAGCAAACAAACATAGCATAGCAAGCATTCATGCATTAATATAAATCACACATGCATTCCTATGTGTTTAGGAATAAATGTTTTTGTTAACCCGAATCTTGGGTGATTAGAACTTGATAAGCTTGTTTAATATTTTTGAGATGTTACATGTTGAGATTCATCTTTTACAAACTGATAATAACTAAGGTGTGGAAGCCTTCCAATACTATTTAGATGGTTCGAGTAAGGTATTATTCATAAAGTTATTCCCCTGTATCGTACATGATAAACACAAGCTGCAATTGCCTCATTTATTTTATTGACTCAGTTTCATGAATATGAGGATCACATCCATTAAGCTAAAAACCTGCTCGTTACGAGCAAGAGTCTAAGATTGGGGAAGTTGATGAGTGCATATTTGCATCATGTTTTACATTATTATTTTTCATTGTAGATGTAGGATCTTGGTATTTTACGGTGCTCGCGTGCATGTTTTATGTCTGTTTTCACCAGGATCAGGACAGATGATGGATACAATTATTGAAGAAGTTGTAGTGTGGAGAAAAGGAGTCAAAAACAACGTAAATTGCTTATTTGGGAAATATTAATAATACTAGAAGAAAACCAGAAGCGAACAAGGGAGGCAGAGAGCCCCACGACCAACTATACGATGGGAGCAACTCTTCCGCTCATATAGCTACAGCCGTATAGTTGGCGCCACCTCCGCCTCGTCAAATAGTTTCACCCGTGCAATTGGTTCGGAGAGATGACATACAAAACACCCAGAAATTGTAGAAACCTCACCTCCGTAAGGCATCTAGAGGGGGAACTCATCCACAAGGGATCCATCTTCGCCCTGCGCAGATCCGGGAGGCTAAGACATCGATCTTCATCATCCACCACTTCATCACCACCATCTCCATCCCATCTACATCTTATCTAGAACTTGTTGTCATTCCTATACTCGTTGTGGATTTATACAAGTAATATTCATCTATGATTGTTTCTATTATCATTGCCATGATGTTGATTGCCTCCATGTTTGAGTAGATCATTAGTTCTTGGGGAGATGGAGAAACCCTAGTATGAGATTGAAATAAGATAAAGTTTATTATGACATTCATTATCGTGACCATGTGTTAGATTCTCTACATCTTGATGTTGAGAGAAGTTGACCTCTCAGTATTTGCCTCTCGTGGGGACTTGCTGGAGGGAACTACTTGTTGGTAGACGGAGGCATGCTAGCACTTACAGTGACTATAAAGCTGTTGGCACTCCTTACGTATCAACTTGGGAAATTGAGCAAACTCACATAACACTATCCATGCCATGGGATACGTACTACGGGATTACGTCCCTTAATAGCGCAGTATTTCGATTGATGTCGATTGCTGACTGTTGTGGTTATGAGGATGATGTGAGCAGTGGTTGTTGCCTATTCGTCCACATACGGAGTTCCTCCCATACATAAATAGTTGAGAATGTTCATGATGATAATCTTTATCTTAAATCTTCACAAATACTAGCGGTGTATCCGCTGCTCCCTGAAAACGCATTTTCCCTACTGCAATTCCAATCTCTCTTACATACGCGATACTTACTTTTTGTATTAATTTATTTTGCTTTATTTTATTATTGCTCTTATACCCAAAACCCAAAATACCTTTTTACACAATACTCGCATTTTATCTTATTACTTAGAACTTTATCTAGCATTTCTATCGCAATATTTATTTCAAGAATTATTAGACTTCAGACTCCTGCTCCCTGTGGGATCGATATCTTTATTTCAAAACTAGCTACAAATGATCTGCGCACTTGCAGTCATCAATCGCCGAGCTTGAAGTCCTCGAGGAAGTGCGCCAAACCAAGGCTCAATGTAGTAGTCGCCCCGCGGCAAAAAGCGGAGTGCATCATCCACTCGACGACGGTGGGAACCTCCTCCAAGTACCTCCATACCTCGACAAAACCCTCATGGATCACCTCGGTGGGTGAGATATACTGAAGGATAGCTCGCACAAACATCACCAACGCTGAGGCATTCTCTAGAACCGCCTTGACATAGTCCTTGGCCCCAAGCCGGTGCACTGCTAGATCCCTGGAACCTATGATGTATGCAAAGTATTAGTACACCCAATTGACCCAGCAATCTAGTCACTCGGGGACTTAGAAGTCCGACGATTAACCTACAACCAACCAATCAATGGAACTCACCAAGAAGACGTCAGCATTGGTCAATGACATGCTTCTCCAAGTCAGAGAACTTCTACTGCAACTCCACGATAACGGAGTTGGAGTCCTTGCGATCCTTCTTATACTCCGCCAACATGGACATGGCCTTCTTCGCCTCTGCCAACGCCACCTTGGCCTTCTCTTCCACTGTGGCAGCAGTCGTCTTTGTGGCCGCTAGCTCAGACACCGACACATGTAACATCCCAAGATTAGAACCTCGAAATAAATAGGACACGTGTTTGTGCATTGCATTCATGCATAAGAAAATCCGAGGAATTTTCGTGCAAAACTAAAATGCCACAGAGTGATCGAGATCTCGCTTGTTCTGTTGGAAACATCGGCGCAAGTGCTATGGAGTTCGACGTGATCTCTACTGTATTTTTGGGTTTGATGGGAAGACAATTCAGATTTTAATATTTAGTTGATATATTTGAATTATAAAAGAATGTGTAAATGGAATGATAAATAGTAAATTGCAATAAGGAAATAAGAATTGAATTCTTATTTATGAATAAGATATAATATTTACAAGTCTCAAATAAAAAGAAATTAAACATTACATTGTCCCTTATAATAATGAAATAAGAGTAATGTACAAATTGCAATTGAAGTAAAACATTAACTTTATTATTTAAGACAAACAATAAAACATTTCTTTACAAAATAAGAATGACTAAATAAAAAGAATTCCTTTATTACAATCATACAAACATTACAATGCTTTTACAAATGTTTAAATGAAGAGGAAAGATTACAACAAAGAGTAACAAAAAGTTTAGAACTAAAAAATATTGCTAATTCTATTTATCTTCAATTTCTTCTCTTCAATTCCTCTTATTTTGGATTCCTGCATAATAATGAGATAAAAAAGAAAACAAATAAAAGAATGGGTTAGTGTTAATTGAACTCTCATATTTGACAATGAATTGCATTGTCAAGTTCATCATAGAGTTTGAATAAAAGGGCCAACGTAGTATCCATTCTCATGAAAAGAAATGCCTCAGGCTTATGCATCACAGGCCTTAAGGGGCATGTTCACCAAGTTAGTAAATAGGTAAAGGCAAAACAGTAATAATAGCTAGAAAATATCTTCATAGTTGAGCTGATCCACAAGTAAAGGGTCCCACTTGCAAGCTTCTCACACAACAACATGCGGCTGTGTGTTTTCAACAGAGTAGCAACCGTAAGAAGTAGATAAGAAGAGAGTACCAACCATAGCCAAAGCTGCTAGCTACTAGTTCCACCCTTTTCATCTCTACACAACAGCCAATCCATCTATTCTTCTCAGAACCCCACAAGCCATTTCACAGCCATCTCAAGAACGCAACCAAGAACATTATTTGTTCTTATCAGCTCAGTACCAAAAATCACCATCAATCATAGCCACCATGAACACATAAGTAGAAGCAAGAATCCAGGTAATCAACAAGGACAAGGTGGAGAAGGCCAAATGATAGCTATTGTAGTAGAAGGAGCAGCTCACCACAAGAATCAATAATCAAGGCCAATAACAGCAGATCTTATCCCAACCAAATTACCAGCATCAGAAATCATCTACAACAAGAGGTTATCCATCTAAGATTATGCTTAAGTATCTGTTCTTACCATTGCATCTTAGAAATGGATAGGGACAATAGAAAATCCTCAGATCTGTAATCAAATGGAGTACTAGATCATCATTGGATAGCTTTCATAAGCAAGAAATAATTGTTATATCCAATCATCATCACGGCCTCAGCCTTTACATCCTAGGCAGGGCTAGGTAGTGAAGAGAAACATTTATTTTAAACATAAACCTATGCTCCAGACCAGCATCACCAACATTCAGGTTTAAATAATTTTGATTAGCTGTATAAGTAGCAGATCATCCTACCTAAGGCTATATTGTGCACACTCCTACGTGGAGGCACCACAAGAAGTAGCCAAAGCAAGAGAAGCCACTAAAACAGTTTATCCAGCCACTAATCATCTGACTGATGATAAATCCAGGGATCATAATAATTATTACCATATAGGCAAACCATATCTGGCACATTATTCCATCTTTAAGCCACCTTGAATTTCTGCAAATCATTTTCCTAGATTCTTCCTTTTAGGAATCATATTGTTTTTAGCATATTAACTACAGTACATGTTAAGAATCATCACTGAAATCTTATTCCAGACATTAGAACTGAATAAAATTCAGTTAAGCCAACAAATCGTAGGTTAAAAACAACATATCATGTTGTCAAGAGTTCACTATTGTGCACACTCTCACTGAGAGGCATCACAACAGTAAACACCCATCAAAACAACAACTATTGAGTGTTTGCAACAAGCACATTCACAATAATTAAATCATCTTCCTAGACACTCATACTAGGAATCATATGTTCAATTACATGATAGTCTTATTACCATACCAATACATTGGGGGTTCTTTGCAAACAAGTAGATGATCTATATAAATCAATTTCCTAGTTCATTTATCTAGGAATCGTCTAAATTTCAGCAACAAACTGACCAGTAAATATTTTAGATCATCACTGAACCAAAAATTTAGCAAACCAAAATGTAAAATACCATCAATTACCCAAAGCAATTAGCCAATCGGGAATTAGAGACAATTTCCAAGCTTAAGCATATGGTGTATCTGCTCGTGTTTAATACAAACATATTAGTTCCAAGAGATAATATTACCCAGGTTACCAGATTAGATAGATCTTGTATCTATTCCTATTGTACCAATTCAGAAGTACTTCAAAAGTACATGAAACACACTAGGATGCTTAGAACTGAATGACAAGCATTCAGTTTTGTCAGTAATAGAGCCCAACATGGTCATCAATTTCTTCACCAACAAATCAAACAAGGCATGATATAGACAAGACACCATCCCATGTCCTCAGTGGGAGGTCATAGAAAGACTAAAGAAGGGGGAGGGAAGGAATACCTACCTAGAGGCGGAGCAGAGCTCGCTGGAGAAGAAGTAGAGGCGGGATCATCCCATGCGACGACCACGGTACAGCGGCACAGGGAGTAGGTGGTGCTACACCTACGCCAAGTCGCAACCAGTAGTTCACCAGCGTCGGGGCTGAGGTCGCCATGAGGGAGCAGCAGGGGGCGGGCCTTGACTTGGAGGCACGTGTTGGTGGTGGCAAGGACCAAGGGAAGCCGGGTCTCTCCGTTCTTAGCGCCGTTGACCCACGCCGTGGGGGATAGGGTTTTGTTGAGGCGCGGAAGGGGAAACAGAGCGACAACGAGGCGACGAGAATTAATGGAGGAGATCGAGCCAGGGCCTCATCGGCAGGCGGCGGTGCTGAATTTGGCCGGCGACCAGCCAGAGCGGCGCTGGTGGCGACGCATCGTGCGAGCAGTGAGGGGAACGAGAGGATCGAGTGTGTACGTGTGTGTGAGTGAGAGGAAGGAGAGGGGGTGGGCTAGGGTGGGGTTTGACCCTAGGCCCAACTGGGCCAGGTTGGGCTTAACCAGCCCGTGGGCCAGTAGTAATTTTATAGGAAAGAGAAAAATAAATATTGTAAAAGAAATAATAAACCAAATGTAAAATTACCAAAATATCCCTGAAATTATTTTAGCCCTACAAAAATATAGGAAAATCCTAAAAATACATATAACATATTGAAATGATCACTAAAATAATATCTACCTAAGAAAAATATAACTTTACTTATTTAAGCTAAATAAAATAGAAATAAATGTTAACATCACTTAAGTCTAAGTGATATTTCATAAATGAAGGAAAAGTCCTAAAAATGAATAAAACTCATTTTTGCATATGAAAATGAATCTACTATTTGATAAAAATACTAACTTAATTTGTTTACCAAGAAAATGTTTAAAGATATATAGTACTTTGTTGAATTTTATAAAAATAAGGATACCACCAAAAATTAAATAAAATTCATTTCTAAGATCTTATGTATTTATGTTTTACTAGAAAATTACTAGTTATATAATTCCGACACATTTTAAGATTCTCAAGGAATAATTCCTTATTATCTATTTGGTAAATTCTTTAAAAACATTTCTTAAAAATAATAATCACAATTTTATATAAAGCCATAAATCTTGTACATTTAAATAGTACTTCCAAAACCATAACTTGAGTCTATAATAATACTTAAAAAATAACTTATTAACTTTATAAAACTCCTTTAAAACCATAACTCGAAGATAAACTAACAATTTAAATAAATTTTAATCATCATTCACTTATAATAAAAGTGAATGTTATTTATCTCTTAGCTATTCTTAAACATGATTTCAATATCTAATAGATTAGTAAAATCATCTAAAGTTACTTTCCTTAATCAGATAAATTATAATAACAAATTATATTTAAACCCATCATCCACTTAAGCTGAAAGTGAATGATCCCATACTCTTAAACATGCTTGTCACAAGGTTTAAAACTTATTAATTCTTTTAAACTCATCACACCCTAGAACTACTTATGTTTTAAAGTTAAATTCGGTACATCAAGTCATGCATAATGTCTAAAGAATATTTATGTTAACTTTTATCTGTTCCAAATTAAGTCTTAAGGCATCTCAAATTCAGTCTTATCAAATAGGCACAAACGACATCGATCATATTTTATTGACTACAAAGATTGTTTAAACTATAAGAAAGACATATTTTCTTCAAATGTTATTCGTTTTGCAACTTCAGGCAGCAATCTTATAATAAGTCCTTTCGTTCTAAACAACTTAACATAATAAATTTTATCATAATTACCAGATAGCAATTCACCTAAATCTGAGAATATTATTATAATTCACTTTTATACTTTACATGTTTAACACTTAAATTTTTTTTATTTATAAAGTAATCCTTTCCTGAAAAGTAATTCTCTTAAGAAACATTAAAAGTAATCCTTAATACCTTCTTTAAAAGCTAATTGATTAAGTAATCTTGGTTAACATATCTTTTAAATACCATGCCCAAATTAAATGCTTTAGTATTACATGCCACTTATTATATTTACATACTGTTTCACACATTCTCACAAGCCTTAATAAGAAGCACAAATGTGAAGCTGGAATAAAAGTGAAACACATTCTATAGAAAACATCCCCAGTTTTCCAACCCTAAAGCAGATACGAATACTTCAAGGATTCGTGTTTATCAAACTGCATTACATTACTTATGCATAATTGCATTCTACTTCTTTAAACATTTGTCCTTACCGAACGAATGATGCTGTTTACAGAATTTGGATTTTCTATTATCTTGAACACCGTGATGGCATAATCTTGCAATCACAATAGGCAAGTTCCCAACTTTCTCATGTCCTTTGATTATTTTCTATGCTTGTAACGCAACTGTTGTCATCACCTACATTTCAAAGAGGTCGAAAACACTATAGTTACACGGAATAGTGTGGCACGTTTTAGTCCCATCTCGCCAATTTACAGGGAGCCCTACTAGTTTATATAACCAGCCGAGATAGCTCGCATCAGCCTTTGTATATATTCTTTTGATCACAGGTTGTAAACTTGACATAGTTTTCGACCACAAGAAGATCACCATATGTCTCTTGCTAATCTTATCGAGTATTTTTTGTTAAAAAATTTACAACTATGTTTTTTGCTTAGCAGAGTACCCTTTGACCGTGTCATCATCTTTCCCCTTCTCGCCACAATCTAAAACTTATCTTTTATCATGTTACCTACCGATTTCTTTAGATCCTATCACGAACTTTGGTATCCGCACTCCGGAGAGCTTCCGTGAGACATGCACAAGTGTATGTCATTGTTAAACTGTTGTAGATGTATGTTCAAACGTTTTGTCTATCGGCTATGCCCTAGGGGGACCAGAGAGAAGTCTAGTTACTATAAAAGAGGAGGTGATAAATGCCCTCTTTATTTCAAAACAACTAAAAAATTTCAAGTACCTTCTATTGTTATGCATTGGTTTATCTCTATTTGCTATGATGTAGTCATATATAAAATGCCAATGCATTGGAAGAAAGTTAGAATTCGATATTGCTTCATATATGTTTCACACTGTCTTCAATCTTGCTTTAAAGTTTTAAATATTTTGATTGGTTTGATCACACCCACTACAAGGAATGTGCTAACTAGTGACCCCAAATATTGGTCATAGAAAGGTCATAGTAATTCATCTATGAAAGGTCATAGTAATTCATCTATGACCTTTCTATAAGCAAAAACAGTAGGTCACATAGCGAGGGTCACTATAGAGAGCTAACGACCTTTTTTTAATTGGTCATGGACTACTATGACCAAAATAGATGGTCATAGTGTACATGCCCAAAATATTGGTCATGGCATTCTAGCCTATCCACGTAAACCAATCTGACGTGGACTCTGACGTGGCAGCAAATTCAGCCCAGTCTAGTTTAGTGCTTTACATGGGACAAGCCCAACAATTTTGGCCTTTATTTTTCGTTTATTTCATGGGCCAAGCCCAAAACTTAAGCCCATATATTTTTAATTTCTAGTGTTCTCTTTGGCCCAACATTTTCGTTTTTTCCAGTTCTTTTCACAATTCGTCCGACATGTCAGATGGGTCCTACCTGTCAGTACTAGTTTCCTACTGGCCCACATATCAGGCATAAATTTCTCACTGATAGGTTGTCAAGTAAACATTTCATACAGGACTCAATCGTCCGAATCAATTTCTCACAGATACACGTTTTAATTCCCATGACTTGAATGTAAACAACAATTGTTCGATTGTTATCGAACAATATTTGGATAACAGCAGCATCATACAGTAGCACAAACTTACTAGTCATTCAAATTTAAAAGAGATAATCATACGGTACAAATAAACAACATGGATAACTCAAAACAGCTAGGTCCAAGTTTAGCTTCACCAAGCATATTTGACACGTTCAACTTCACCGAGCATATCTCACACCGTGTGGTTGTAACCCATAAAGGAAGCCTGTACTTGGAACATCTCTTTGCTTTGTCAGGTTTCACGCTACTTCGCACTAGACGCCCTGGAGCTCTTGTAAAAGAGAGGAAGCAGTGCACTTTGAGCTTGATGAATGTGTATCATTAAATTAGCTAGATAATACATATTGAAACAAAACGGATTGAAAAATGCGTAAACTTGGATCTATAAATTCAAGTGTGATTCCTCTATGTGGAATCTATCCTTGGTCCCCGTCTGTAAACTATACATGTGAAAAACATTATCAATTATATTTGGATCATCCATACAAAATCCTTTTCTTATGCATACTAAACAAAGTGAAACAAAAATATACTATGAAATCATAGATGATAGTAGCCTATCAAGTACTCCCAGCAATAGTTGATCATATAAAGTTCAGATCAAAAGGATGAACATGTAGCAACTACGTAGATCATATATAGCTAACATGCTGCAGCGATCAACTAAACAAAATTAAGCAAACAAGTCATAAAAACTGAATATCATGATTCCCAGTTTGGTATGGAAGCATCACCTTCGCTTCCTCCAGGCATTCCGGCATCTTCTTGCTGCTGCGCCTTCTGTAGTCTCTCTCCCGTTGTTGTTGCTGTTGTAGTACATTTTCCCGCTCATGGCCTTGAATTTACAGCCAAGCACCAGCACCATGTCCTCATACAGCTCCAATGCGTCTTCCCGTGTCGCCACCTGCATAAAGCGAGATACTTTGAGTGAAGAGGAGAGATTTAACAACTGAGTACATAAGGTTACCAAGGTTCTATATACAAGCATGACGTGTTCTGCACATTAAAAAGCATCCAGTATTTGACAATTGAGAAAATAATACTCCCAATTTTACACATACAGCCGTAAATAGCCTTCTACAACTACAACATTTCAAGCTGAAATTTCATGACCGTGGCAAAAAATCCAACAGATCAGCATCTCCACTTAAGCTACTACATATATCAGTTAACTTAATCAGGAAAAAATAGAATCATGCTACATCATTTGTATGCGAGAAAATAATAAGGCGATGATATTTTACGCATCAGTTCAAGTATGATAGAAATCTGAATAATGTGCGTCAGAACTATCTCAATCTTTAGAACAGAACATCATGCTATCCATGTACTAAGAGAAACACGGGGGAAAACATGTAGATTCTTATTGAAGAGAGTTATCAAATAATGGATCTGACTATACATAAGTATGCTGTAGCTCGGTCTTGCTTTTCCTAGTTTGTATGATTCTATTTGATGGATTTCAACTCAGGTACGTATCTAAGGATTGGATTTAGTTGCCCGAGGAAACAACAAAATTAACCTCCCAAAAAAGTTTGGTCATCTATATATCATAGATATGCACTTGTTATTCAATGTAATACTTTGAATGACCACGGTTCTATAACTTATCTCAAAAAAAATCATGTTTTTGCACCGAGATGAAACTTCCTAAGAATAACTATCGATGATTCGATCACGCACTTAACTAATAACTGCTTGAAAGAAAAATACCAACAGTTCAAACACAAACCCTCTGAAATGAGGAGCAGGCAAGATCCGTGCAGTAGCAGGAGTTAAAAATTTAGCCTAGTAGTTGAGACAGGTAGCCATTACCCCAGCAGAGTTTGAATCACAAGAACTAGAATAACGCCCTCCCCTTCAACCTCTCTGTCTCCCATAACAACTCACCCGTGTAGCTGCTGCAAATCGGAGGCGAGAGTTCGGTGGAGGCCACCATGGTGATGGGGAACGATGAGGGGGAGGAGCAACTGGAGCTGCAGCCACCTGCGGCACCCGAACGTGCTTGCCGAAGATCCTGCCGCCGGTGTCAGTGAGGGTTCCCGGGCCGCGGCATGCTGGCCCGACGGCACACCCTGCCATCGGAGGAGACGGAGGCGATGTGGTGTTGCATCAGAGCGGCCTAGTGGAGGATGAGCGCTGGATCTCCTGTGCAAACGCCTCTCTCGGCCAGCACATGGATAGGTGAGCTCGACGGAGCACCACGCACCGTGAACAGATGCACGTGTCCTCCGGCGAGCAAACCATCCATGCCACTGTGTGGTTCCTTGGAGGAAGGAATGGAGGTGGTGCGGGCGAGCTACCATGTGCAGCGAGATTTGGTGCTGGCGAGCGCTAACTAGCTGCGGTCGTCGAGAGACAAAGAAGTAGCGTTAGGTCTGGGAAGAGGAGCGAGTGAGGGGATTAGGGTTTGGAGGGGCTGGAGCGGGATCTCTCTCCTCGCCAGGATGGTGTCCTCCTGCTAGCGGAGGTCGAGGAGAAGGGCCGGATCGAGGTCGAGATTGGGGGCCGGCGGGATTAAGGTTCGCTAGCGAAGGAGGAAGAAGTGGTGGCGGGATCGGGCGCGTGTGGGGATTAGGGTCAGGTTTGGGGGATGGGTCTTGGGTGTGGGAGGATTTTACCGAAGTGCCCCTTATTATTTCTGTGGTGCAATCCTGCGAGCCAGGGCATTTCTGTCCATTCACACCCAAGGGCGGGAGGCAGGAGAAACTGGTGCTGCGACTTTGGAGCGTTTGATGGAGGCCCTATCAATGGCTGATATCTGATTGGGTGGGTGATCCGCGTGTGGATTGGTATTGTCTTCTGATTGGTCGCATAAAAATGATAGTTTAAAACGGGCATAGAAAAATAAAAAACGGTCCAAACGAGGTAAATCTTTCGTATCGTGTCTTGTTCTGTGACATATTTGCGAGGAAAAATATCAAACATGGTATATTACGAGTGTCTCGAAAAAACCTTCACAAAAATGACCTATCAATTTTGAGGTTTCATGGTTTTCGGGCCAAATGACCACTGTTATGACCAAAATCGTGGCATAGTTTGTGATAATGTGCCCTTATTGTGCATGGATGTGCATCTTGGTATTTAGAACAATGTTGTAGGAGGAAGTTTTCCTTTTCGTTGCATAGAAAATGCATTTTCTATTTTGTGAATGCTAAAAAACGAGGCGTTTTGTAAAGCAACCACCAAATGAGATTTTCAAAATGGTTCCACCACATTTTTCAACAATATTAGACCATGTTACATGGACAATGTCCGAACCAGGACATCTCAAACCTTTCAGTCCACCCCTCGTGAAAAAGACAAATGTCTGCCGAATCACTAGGAAGCGGGTCCGATTTGAACTACATGTACACGATTTAACGCTCATGATTTTTTGCAAAAATCATTTTTAGCTTTACAATATGATGTTTTATCAGAGATCTAATGAAATTTTAGCGAGGCTCGTCCCCTAGCTAGGAACCTTCATGGTCTCTGTTTGACCATAGTTTGAAACGGGCATAATAAATTCAAAAACGGTCCAAACGAGGTAAATCCTTCGCGTGGTGTCTTGTTATGTGACATATTTGAAAGGAAAATATCAAACTTGGTATATTGCGAGTGTCTCGAAAAAACCTTCACAAAAATGACCTATCATGTTCGAGGTTTCATGGTTTTCGGGCCAAACGGCCAATGTTATGACCAGAATCGCGTTATACTCTGTGATAATGTGCCAATATTGTGCACGCATGTGCATCTTGGAATGGAGAACAATGTTGCAGGAGGAAGTTTTCATTTTCGTCGCACAAAAAATGCATTTTCTATTTTTTGAATGCCGAAAAACGGGGCGTTTTGTAAAGCAACCACCAAATGAGAGTTTGAAAATGGTTCCACCATATTTTTCAAAAATATTAGACCATGTTACGTGGACAATGTCCGAACCGGGGCATCTCAAACCTTTCGGTCCACCCCTCGTGAAAAAGACAAATATCTGCCGAATCGGCACGAAGCGGGTCCGATTTAAACTACATGTACATGATTTAACGCTCATGATTTTTTGCAAAAAAAAATTTAGCTTCACAATATGATGTTTTATCATAGATCTAATGAAATTTTAGTGAGGCTCGTCCCCTAGCTAGGAACCTTCGTGCCCTCCGTTTTGAACATAGTTTGAAACGGGCATAATAAATTCAAAAACGGTCTAAACGAGGTAAATCCTTCGCGTGGTGTCTTCTTATGTGACATATCTGAAAGGAAAATATCAAACTTGGTATATTGTGAGTGTCTCGAAAAAACCTTCACACAAATGACCTATCATGTTCGAGGTTTCATGGTTTTCGGGCCAAACGGCCAATGTTATGACCAGAATCGCGTCATAGTTTGTGACAATGTGCCCATATTATGCACGCATGTGCAACTTGGGATGGAGAACAATGTTGCAGGAGGAAGTTTTCCTTTTTGTCGCATAGAAAATGCATTTTCTATTTTTTGAATGCCGAAAATCGAGGCGTTTTGTAAAGCAACCACCAAATGAGAGTTTAAAATGGTTCCACCATATTTTTCGAAAAATATTAGACCATGTTACTGATGGGTTCGTAGCATGGAAAACAAAAAAATTATACCGCAAGAACGAACAAAACCCAGATCTAATCTAGATAAAAGCCAAGATCTAATCTATTAGACATGTGCAACGAGATAGATAGGAACTAACCCTCGTAGATCCGAAAGCGTTAACGAGATTAGATCTCGTGGTTGATGTAGTCGATCACTTGCCGATCTCAAGATCGTGTGGATGATCCTTCCGGCGTCGCGTTCCAGCAGCGCTTCCGCAGTCGGTCAAGTGGATGATCCTTCCGGCGCCACGTTTCGGCAGCGCTTCCGCAGTCGGTCACACGTGCGGAGTCGAAGCAGACCTTCCTCTCCCCGTTCCAGCGAGCAGCGGAGGTAGTAGATCTTCTCCACGGAATTCCAGCAGCACGACGGCGTGGTGGTGGTGGTGGAGTAGATAATTCTGCAGGGCTTCGCCTATGCCTATGCAGAAGAAAGGTGGAGGAGAGAGGCGACAGATATTGGAGTTATAGGAGCAAGAGAGGAGGGGGCGCCCCTGCCCTTCTATTTAAGGGGGGTGCCTTGGGGAGGGGGAGTCCTTGTAGGACTCCTCTCCTCTAGGCCGGCGGATTGGGGAGTGGGGGGAGGAGTCCTCCTCCCCCACGACTCCTTATCTTGACCCACCAGGACTCCTTGATCCCTATCTTGATTTTCAAGCAAACTCCAAGATATCTTCTAGAACCTTCCAGAACATTCCGAAACCTTCTAGAATCCTCATACAAACACTCCGGAACATTTCCTAACTCAGAAAATGATCCCCTATATATGAATCTTATTCTCCGGACCATTCCGGATCTCCTCGTGATGTCCCGAATCCAATCCGAGACTCCGAACAACATTCGGTCTCCAATGCACATTCCATATCTTCTTAAAACAACTTCGAACCTTAAGTGTGTCACCCTACGGTTCGTGAATATGTAGACATGATAGAGACATATCTCCTATCAATAAGCATCAGCGGGACCTGGAGATCCATAATGGCTCCCACATACTCAACGATGACTTCGCGATCGATTGAACCACTTACATACGAAACCAATTCCCTTTGTCTCACGATACTATACTTATCCGAGGTTTGATCGTCGGTATCTCCATACCTAGTTCTACCTCGTTACTGATAAGTACTCTTTACTCGTTCCGTGATATGTCATCCCTTGTGACCCAGTCACATGCTATTCCACCGAGAGGGCCCAGAGCATATCTATCCGTCATATGGATGGACAAATCCCAATCTTGGTCTATGCGCTTCAACACATACTTTTAGAATACCCAATGACACCTTTATAACCACCCAGTTACGAAGCGGCGTTTGATGTCATCAAAGTATCCATCCGGTGATGGTGATTAACATAACCTCATGGTCGAAGGATTAGGTTACTATGCATTTTAAAAGCTTACAGCAATACGAACTTAATGACTTGATCTTATGCTACGCTTACTATGGGTGTGTGTCCATCACATCATTCTCCTAATGATATAACCTTGTTATTAATCACATCCTAATGTCCATGATCAGGAAACCATGATCATCAATTAATCAACAAGCTAGTTCAACAAGAGGCTTACTAGGGACTCTTATATGTTTACAAAAAACACATGTATTAGTGTTTCCTAATAATACAATTGTAGCATGGGATGTAAACATTCATCATAAACACAAAGATACAATAATAATCACTTTTATTATTTCCTCTTGGGCATATCTCCAACAGTTACATGGACAATGTCCGAACCGGGGCATATGAAACCTTTCGGTCCACCCCTCGTGAAAAAAGACAAATGTCTGCCGAATCGGCACGAAGCGGGTCTGATTTAAAATACATGTACATGATTTAACGCTCATGATTTCTTGAAAAAAACATTTTTAGCTTCACAATATGATGTTTTATCAGAGATCTAATGATATTTTAGTGAGGCTCGTCCCTTAGCTAGGAACCTTCATGCCCTCCGTTTTGACCATAGTTTGAAACGGGCATAATAAATTCAAAAAACGGTTCAAACGAGGTAAATCCTTCCCATGGTGTCTTGTTATGTGACATATTTCAAAGGAAAAATATCAAACTTGGTATATTGCGAGTGTCTCGAAAAAATCTTCACAGAAATGACCTATCAGGTTCGAGGTTTCATGGTTTTCGGGCCAAACGACCAATGTTATGACCAGAATCACGTCATAGTTTGTGATAATGTGCCCATATTGTGCATGCATGTGCATCTTCGGATGCAGAACAATGTTGCAGGAGGAAGTTTTCCTTTTCGTCGCACATAAAATGCATTTTCTATTTTTTGAATGCCGAAAAACGGGGCGGTTTGTAAAGCAACCACCAAATGAGAGTTTTAAAATGGTTCCACCATATTTTTCCAAACTATTAGACCATGTTACATGGACAATGTCTGAACCAGGGCATCTCAAACCTTTCGGTCCACCCCTCGTGAAAAAGACAAATGTCTGCCGAATCGGTAGGAAGCGGGTCCGATTTGAACTACATGTACATGATTTAACCCTCATGATTTTTTGCAAAAAACATTTTTAGCTTCACAATATGATGTTTTATCAGAGATCTAATGAAATTTTAGCGAGGCTCGTCCCCTAGCTAGGAACCTTCATGGCCTCTGTTTTGACCATAGTTTGAAACGAGCATAATAAATTCAAAAACGGTCCAAACGAGGTAAATCCTTCGCGTGGTGTCTTGTTATGTGACATATTTAAAAGGAAAAATATCAAACTTGGTATATTGCGAGTGTCTCGAAAAAACATTCATAAAAATGACCTATCATGTTCGAGGTTTCATGGTTTTCGGGCCAAACGACCAATGTTATGACCAGAATCGCGTCATAGTTTGTGATAATGTGCCCATATTATGCACGCAAGTTTTCCTTTTCGTCGCACAGGAAATGCATTTTCTATTTTTTGAATGCCGAAAAACGGGGCGTTTTGTAAAGCAACCACCAAATGAGAGTTTTAAAATGGTCCCACCATATTTTTCAAAAATATTAGACCATGTTACCTGGACAATGTCCGAACCGGGGCATCTCAAACCTTTCGGTCAACCCCTCGTGAAGAAGACAAATGTATGTCGAATCGGCACAAAGCGGGTCCGATTTAAACTACATGTACATTATATAATGCTCATGATTTTTTGAAAAAAACATTTTTGGACTCACAATATGTTTTTTTATCAAAGATCCCCTTAAAATTTTAACAAGACTCAACTCCTAGACAAGGACAGTCACTCCTACCATTTTGACCATGTTTCGATAGATTCACTTTATTTTGTGAAACAAGTACAAAAATTACGGTGCGGAATGGCACTACTATAATTTAACACATAAACTAGACCTCATTTTATTGACAATTGATTTTGGAATCATCTCGATCTGAGGCCATAGGAAAAATTGACGGTGAAATTTCATTTCTATAATTTTTGAAAAAAAACTTAGCTCTCTCTGCTTACGTGGGCTCGAACTTACAAAAGCCCATAAATTCACACTAAAAATCTACTTTATAATCGACTATGGACCATCAGCCTAGCCGGTGGAGAAATTATAGAGAAAAAAAGAGTTTGAGGCCTCCTCCGCAACAAGGCCCAGGCCCAGCAACGGAAGCGAATATTGAAGAAGCCGCGCGGACTAAGTTTAACAACTAGCTAGTGATAGTCCGGTGGTTGGGGGCTGTGGTTTCAATAGGGGTGTCACAGGTCGTGGGTTCGAATCCCCTTCCTCTTATTTTTTCCAATTTATTCCAGAGCACAGCACGCCACATATTTGAATAGACAATGCGGGGGTATTTAGACACAAGTCACTTGGTGGTGTGGTGGTTCGGTTGGTTCAGTGAGAGGAGGAGGTTGTGGGTTTGAGTCCCCTTCCTCCTATTTTTGCCAATTTATTCCAGAGCACAATGTGCCACATATTTAAATAGACAATGCGGAGGTACTTAGACACAAATCACTTGGTGGTGTGGTGGTTCAGTTGGTTCAGTGAGAGGAGGAGGTCATGAGTTTGAGCTCTAGGTAGGATGTTTTTTGCAATATTATTCCTGTTTTTATTTGGCATGTCTATTGTATGATAGGTGGGTCTCACACATCTTATATTGGTTCGAGCGGACATCACATGACACCTGTACGGACACGTCAGTAGAAGTTGACACATGGAAACGACACGTAGACAAAATTGTTGATGTCGCCAACCAGTCATTTTAAAGCAACAAGAATCAACGGCCATGACCATTTAAATTGGTCATAGTGAGCTAAACATAAGGCCATAAACTAGTTCTATCCATCTATGACCCTTTCATGCTTGTAAAATATGACCTTCTTAACAAAGTTGGTCATGATTTTTCAAGGTTTGGACCCTCCCAAATGCCTTATAACCAGTTGGTTCAGAATGGTCATAGATCTATGACCAAAAAATCCATGGTCTTTATTAAAAGGTCACTAGTGAGAATATTTCTTGTAGTGACCATGGGATCCTGGTATTTTATCATCAATTTTTCTTTCTATTACTGATAAGGAGAAAATCATGTGTCCCTACTAAAACAAGGTATGAAGCCTAGTTATATGCTATAAAGAAAGCGCTTTATGGGAGGCAACCTGGTGTTTTTGTTTTGTTTATGTTTTTCTTTTGTTCTCTTACTATAGTAAGAGAGTTTGTTTCAGTTTGTTCTTTGTACTTAGTGAAAAAGTGCTAAGTTTTATCCATCTTGGATGTTTTTAAGTTGTAATACATATGAGCAGTTGTTGAATTCTACCCCTGATGCTTGGTGCATGATTTTTATAATTTTTCTGGTAGCTCTTAAATCACAAAACAAATTATTGAATCTGCAACATTATGTCCTCTATTATCAAAAAATCAGAAAAAAAACCTAACATGTTTAAGTGGTAAAAATAAATTCGTTACGCTGGTGATACTTTTTTGGACAGATTCTGTGTTTTGTTGTTCTGAGCATTCTATTGATCTTCAACATGATTATTTTTTAATATTTTTGCATTTTGTGAATGTTGGCAACTTAATATAATCTCTGGAAATAATTTACTAAAATTTATTTGGAGGTTTTATGACAGCATGCATATTATCCTTTGTGACCACTAATATCATCCTCTTAGAAAGGAGATGGGAAAGAGTTTTGTGTTGAAGTCTTTTCACAGGGAAGGAAGGACTATCAAACAAGGAGTCATTCAAGTAATGGTAAACACCATAAGCTTGGGGATGCCCCATGGCACCCCCACTGGACATATCAAACTCTCGGTTTTCACAACTTTCAACTATGTTTTTTGGGCACCATTCTACTTTTGCGTAAACTTGGAGCATCTGTGTCTAGTTTTTATGTTTTTCTTTTGCATTTTAGTTTTGAGTAAAAAACCCACCACCTATAGGAGTGCTTAATGGATATGAATGAGATACTTAATATAATGAAATTTCAAGTTGGATTCTAGTAAATAAAAGGGATGAAATAATAGTTGTCTTATATGTTATGCATGTTGTCACATTCTTGTTGGACAGTTTATTTTTTAATGATGATGATATGTAAGTGTTATATATAGTGCTAGCTCTTATTTACAACATATATGGTTAGCTTTAAGTTGATCTTGTTTATTAATGAATGAGTTGTACTATGGACACTTTAACATGCATGCATGTAGATGGTCAACTTTTCGTCCCCTCGCTAGCCCAAATGTAATGAAGCAAGCAAAGACTTGTAAAGCCAAACTCCCTTGATCTTATTTCATTTAGTAGGGTCAGTCATACCTATTAGATATCAAGTATATTGCATTGATATAGATTCGAAAGTAAGATGTGGGGTTAATCCAGAAGAAGCACAGTTGTTTGAAATAAAATGAATAATTAATATTGTGAAATAAAATACGTTAGTTATATGCATCATATGTTATGAGTTTATTATTATCAGAACCATGCTTACATGGGTAATCTTTTCAACTTAAGCACCATCTATTGATATCATGTACTTCTGTTCACGACTATCTAACGGTGTGAAATGTACTGGTGTAATCAAGATCTTTTGAGTATGCATACAGATTAGAGGGGGCATTGTGCCGCCAATCTATGCCATGTGTCATGGTGGATACAACATGGGCATTCACATGAAACTAATCTAAAGAAAAATCTATGCAAATAGTAAATAAAACTAAGAGGTGGAGGATTCCTATTTGTCTATTTGTCCTATCATTTGAGTATGGATGGTCAATCTTTGAACATAAGTTTTAAGGATCACTCGTACAAGGGGGAAGGATGTACCTCAGTGCCACCTCATTTGGAGATATTTGCATACAAGGATGAACATCTTGTGGCCTAAGTTGAGTATCATGTGGTTTAGGCAGTTGTGTTTAATGGGCATGAGACACTTTACTTAGAATATTTCAAGAATATAAGGACTATATTTACTTTCACTTTAACGCCACAATCAAACATGGAACCACACTCTTCCTTACCAATGTTTTATCCGAAGTTTTAGTTAAATGTATATCAATGCTTCCTTGTTCAAATATTCAAAAAGAAAGTAAACTTAAAATTCTATGACCAAAGTAGGACATATTGCATTTGCATTTTTATTCTTTTCATATTTCATTGTCCATAGTACTTTGTTCATTTGTTCTTACACAAGCTTGACATATTGGTAAACATAGATATAAGATATATCACTTCATATATGATTTATTTCTATTATTCTTTATGGAGTAAACTTTTTGACTTGTTGTGTTCCAATCATCATAACTTATAATGTTAAACAACAATAAACTCCAAAGTTATTGTTAGTTTTATCATCTTTATGCTCGAGGACGGGCATATGTTAAGATTGGGGATGTAGATGCATGAAAAATGCATACATGAACTTTGTAGTTTCTTGCCACATATTTTGTGGCCCTATGATGGAGACGCCAGGCTCGGCGCCATACCCCAGGGGCATGCCGTGACAAGGAGGTACTAGGTCAAAGATGGGGCAACGACAGGGTGCACCATGGAGGAAGTATGAAGGTAGGGACTACTAGCTATGCCACTAAGGGGGTACTAGCCATGCCAGTACGTGGCTGCGCAAGGAGCCAAGATGCGGGAACGGGCCTAGGAAAGGAGACAAGACATCGGTATGAACCTGGACAAGAAGACACGACGCAAGGTCGGTCTGCAGGGGAAGTTAGAGCCCTGGTAGCACCAAAAGAATGCAAGATGGATTAAAGTGGATATGGGAAGGCATGTGTGTCGGTTTCTAGCTAGAGGTGGTTCCTTCCCCATGACGGTACCATAGCTAGTATCCTAGGCCCCTATGGTGACCCCTTATCGTATAAAAGGAGGGCCAAGTCCTTAGTAGAGAATATGGCATAATCTAAGGACGAGAGACGTGAGGTATCCTACCAGAGGAAAAAACAGAGATACAATAGAGAAAAGAAAGGAGGAAGAAGGATATCGGCAATGGATTCTCGCCATTGCCGGTGATAGGATAGGTCTTACGTCCCCGGGAAGATCCACCAATGTAACCTGCACACCATATGAGCAACACCACCACCAACAACAAGGAAGTAGGGCTGTTAGCCTTCACGGTAGCCTAAACCTAGGTAAAACCCATGTTATTGTGTCTCCTCTTCCTCTCCGGTTATCTCTTTGTTTTCTGGCAACCACCAAGGGAAGAAACATGCGGGCGCGTCTGCCACCCCTCTGCGAACAACTAGAAGGGGGTATCCAGTATCCCTGATATCGGTGTACAGCCACACGACATTTGGCACGCCAGTTAGGGGGTGCAACCGTCTTCAGACTTCTTCTTCGTCTACATCAACGACAGTGTCGTCAAGATTAGCCATGGCTCCATGACCACATGTGGAGGTCATGGTAAAGGGGTCCCCATATCCAGGCTACTACGACAACATGCGTGGACTCCGTCTGATGCGCCTCCTACCTGCGGCTCACTCCCCACGGGGCTAGGGCAGGCCTCAGAAGAACAGAGGGCCACGACATGCCTGGATCAGTGAGCTGAGGGGAGTGGGAGGAAAGCCCCTTCTACACATCCTACGGCTCTCGCCCTCGTGGTCGACGTTGGATCCCCCATGTGGGAGCCCGTGCGCCCCGTGGCCTGCTGATGCATGTAAAATGCATACATGAACTTTGTACTTTATTGTCACATATTTCGATATATTTATATCATATTAGTTGTTATTACCAATTTTATTAACGATTTTAGGGATTTTCTAAACAATCGCCTCTCTTTTGGTTCAAACTCTGTTTAGCAGAAAACACCTTCTGTTAGTATTTTTGACTTTATAGGAGATATGGGACTCCAAAAAGGGCAAGGTCAGAGGCCACGCTTCGGAAATTTCGAGACGCATAAAACAAGCTAAGGTGGGACATCCGGAGACCAACGATCTGGCAACAGGGTCTAGTAGGCGCGGTGAGCCTAGTAGGCCGCACCATCGACATCCGTTCTCTCCTCGTGCTTTGGATGTCGTTCGTTTTCATATGGCTCGACTCGGTTTGACCTAAAACTGACTACATATAGGCCCCCTTTGACTTTTATATCCCATAGCGAGGCAGAGATAGAAAACAAATAAACAGAGGGTCTGGAACAAGGAAAAGAATAGCGCGCTATAGCGCACGTTATAGCACGCTATAGCAAATTTGGAGCGTCGACGCTATGTTTAATCTATTTTAGCGCTATGCCGCTAATTTCAAAATAGCACGCTAAATCACGCTATTTATCAAAATGTTGTAGCGTCGTTATATTTTTTAGCGCTGCAAAAGAGCCAAAAACTACACTCTATAGCTTATCAGTCCAAAAGGACAAAACCATTCCCGAGTCATAGGCAAACCTACTCTCAACCTCCCACCAGATCGTTCCTGTAGTCACCAAATCGGTGCATGAGCGGCAGCGGTGCTTCTCCAGTACACGAGTGATGGCGATGGTTGCTTCCACATGCATTCTTCATCTGATTCTGAATAATATTTCATGCTTTGTTGTTGTTAGGTTGTCTTATAACTATACAATTGTCTATTCTCAACATGTTTATGGGTATGTGCCTCATATCGATGAGACTGTGACAGTGTGACCGTGTGACTCTGTTTTTATGTTATGTATTGGTCTTATTCTTGATTTTGTTATGCATGTAATTGTTCCTAGACAAATTTTAGATGCTGAAATAATTTTATGTTTAGACTAAATATACCATTATTTTTTTTGCCTTTGTTATGTATGTAATTGTTCCTGGACAAATTTTAGATGCTGAAATAATTTATGTTTAGACTAAATATATCATTATTTTTTTGCAAACGCTATTTTAAATAGCGTCTGCTATAACATGCTATAGCGTGTATAGCATCCTGGGAAGCATGGCGCTAAATAGCATAGCGCGCTATTTTTTACCTTGGTCTGGAATCCGCTGTCGAAGATTGGAGCCGGAGTCGCCTCCGATAGCCTCTCCTCCTTCACCAACGCCTCCACAGTGTTCATCATCATGAGGGGGAGTATTCCACCCCCTGGACCATGGGTTTTTGGTGGTAACTTGATCCAATCTCTCTATGTATGATCATTTTTAAGTCCATATGATGTGCCTTGCATGATTATGGAACTTTCTATGTAATTCCTATGGTGGATATTATGGTATGAGTTATGGTATGAGATGATATTTATTATGCATCTACTGTTTGATGAGACTTTATGGTTTTTCATACTTTGGAAATACATCTATGATACATGTAATGAATTTATCTATGCATAATTCCTTGTTTATCATGTCATGAGGTGTTTGACACCACCAAGTGTAGGTAGATGGAAGAGGTGCAAAACCACATATATTTATAAATCATTTCACTTGTTCTTAGGATATGTTTTCTTTTAAGAGTATGATGTATGTGGGTAAAGGGTGTCCAAGTGACAAACGGCATATGCATCGTGTGACAGAAAAAGGTGTAGAGAGCATCATTTATCTAGGGGTAAAAAGGGAGAAGTATGATTTGGTGGAGTGACATAACCACACTAGCCATAAATGAGGGTGACACTAGTAAACACATATGTGTACTTCTTTCAAATATGTGTTTTAGGACATATAGACGCCATAATATTATCATTAAAGCATGACAATTATATTTATTTTTATTATCTATAACATGGTCATCACCATAGATGGAGCGAGAGGATTGAGTGAACCATGAACCCAGGTCCATTGTTCCCATAAGAGTAAACTCCTCCTCTTGTTCTCTTGCATTTAGAGGATTGCGACACTATTATTTACTATTTTGTTACCTTTTACTTTATTGCATTAAATCAACTTTCGTTTTTTACTTTTATTTGTTTAGTGCATAAGAAACTAGAATTGTGACAATCCAGTTGTAGAGAGTAATATATTTTCCTTCTTACTCCCGCAGATCGATACCCTACTACCGAATTGAGAGGTACTATAGTGATCCCCTGCTCTTGGGGGTTATCACCTGCGTGCACGAACGCAGTCGTAGCCACGCACCTATCATCGGGCGTCGACAACCGCCGCAAGGCACTGGTTGCAGTGTCCACGCTACTTGAGTTCCCCATCAGCGGACCCCTCTAGAGGGAAGATTGGACCACCCGACTATCTGAGCTTGTTGCCTTCGTGTGGAGTTCAGAATAGGAAGCCATGACCTACCGTGAGCGCTCGGGGGATGGCTCCAACCAACAAAACAGTGGCCTCTTTGTCCTTCCTAGGCCAGGAGAGTGCGCTGATGGGGTGAGGAGTATCACCCTGCTGGCGGGGGATAGAGCGAAGCATGTCAACATGTGGGTGTCATCATATGATGGCGAAGCAAAGGAACCATCAAGAAGGGACGTGTGGCAAGCTCTCAATAGTTCTATGCCGAGGAACAGCGGTGCTAGTCCCCCCGATAGGGGCCTAGGGTCTTGAAGGCTGGTGATGGAGATACCCATCCGCCTCACCTCACTGGTCCGCCAAAACAGCGAGGCCTCCCCCCTCCTCTGACTGCGCTAGGCAGGCGCATCAACAATGAAGGAGCTGGAAGAGTACATAAAGTGTGGCAACCAAACACACATGCACGAGCAACCAATCAGACGCTCGATGCAGCTACGAGCGTGTACCGAGGCTAACAGCCTTGTAGAAGGGTGTGAGAGGCCCTGCCTCTAGTGATTCCATCGCCCTGACAATGGCAGTTGTGTCTTCCACGTGACCTTAATCCCGCGAAAGATCGCGACACTGCCTCATACGCGATGACATCACCCACTGTCAAGAAGACGCATGGACTAGTCCTCCTAGGGTTGAGCTCTGACATGAGAAGGGACCTCTACCAAGGGCCCGCAATGGCCGGGTCCACTACTAGAGGGGTTGCATGTTGGGAAGTGTGCATAGCCATGCCAGAAACAAAACGTTTTTGCTCCGGCAAGGTATCCGGTGAGCCACCCCAAGATCCGGCTAAGGTCAAAGGCAATAGCTTATACATCTCGACGCGCAGTTGCGGAAGCTGAGGAAGCGTGTTGCGGTGGTGCCGTATGTTCCCCTTGTATTTTTTGACTCTGGTAAACTTCTCAATCCTAGTACCACCTTGTCGCCGGCTCTGTGATCCTCCTTTTCTACGACTTTGCCGCTGTCTAATATCGCCGACGAGCACCACAGGTGTGGTGCCTCTAAAGTCACACACACGTACAAGGTGGAACATCAGCAAGCGAGATGCTAGTCTTGGTCTTGCCGCCGCCGGATAGGAAGGTGCGGAACATGTCAGGCGATCCTCGGTCGAAAGAGACTCATGAGGTGCGGGAAAGCAAGTGACTATCTCCCTTCAACCCTTTGAGCGAAATGTAGCAAAAGGAAGGAAAATCCATGGACCGACCCCATTGTCTCCACCCCGTAGGAAAGTTTATAGAAACCCTAGGAAGCAAGGCTGGTTCCAAAAACATGTCTTGTCCGACACCACCCACCTTCTTTTATATAGGCAAGTAGGTGAGGGCACACAACACTTGTGTTTGTCGGTCCTAAAGCCTAACCCTAGTCAAACTGGGTCCAACCAATTGACACGTGTCCCTGTCTAAACAAGTCCAACTTGCCAGCTTGTGGTAGTCGGATCATCATCCGCCTAGTTCCACTCTCTTAAGTGTGCAATCCCGCAAGCTTACGGTAAGCTAGATAGACCGCAATAATCATTCAGTCAGAGCAGTGCCGTGGGAATGGCCACGGCAATCGCTACTAGGGGTAGCGATTGAGTCGATTGGGGGCAAGAGCAAGTCACCATCTGCGGATCGAGATTGAGGGAAAACACAAGGGTTTACCTAGGTTCGCCCCCCCATAGGGTAAAAACCTACTTCCTACTAGATTGTATTGATGGCGAGTGGATTACAAGATCAGCAAACTCGGCGTCTAGGCAAAAAGTCGCTTGGATGGGGTAGCTAATAGCACGTAAGTATAGCGGGTACCCTAGGGAGGCTTATATAGGGTCACCCGCTAGACTTTTCAAGATTACAACCAAATCAGTTTATGTTTCGGATAGTTTGACCTAATACGACTAGGACTATCTAGGGTCTTGGGCCTTCGGCTTCTAGTTGATGGGCTTCATTTGAAGTCTCCTTCGAATTTCTACACAAGTAGGCCCAATCACCATGGACCTGGGCCAATCGAATCTCCCTCCTGGGCATACCCCGACTGGCATTTCCCCATCAGTAGGCCCAGAGTGCGTTCGGGGTTCAGCGGACATGTCAGCTTGGCAGTCGCAGTAAGCAAGTTCGACTGGACGCCCAGTCAAATCGGTGACGAACTCCTCCAATGAAGGTAGAAGCTTTGGTATGTTCTCAATCGTAGCTTTGCCGAGTCAATTGGTGCTCGAGTCGCCTCGCCCAGTCGATTGGAATGAGCAAGTGGAATGAGTGAGTCGAGTGATCAATTTGATCGAATTTGGACCGTCAATTTTAGTAAAACTACTCGTTAGGTAATTCCTAACGGTAACCTCGGCGAAATTACCGCGAGGCAACAACTATCTCGGTTCGTTTTACTTAACCCTCCTTATAAAGGGGGAATGGAGATACGTAGTACAAATACCCCTACACATTGCTCCACTCTTCTTATCGAGCCGTGTCTGACCTAGATTTTTAAATCAAGCGACCTCCTTTCTGATGGCGCCACCAAGGATCTCTAGGGGAAGTCCAAATGCACCAAAGCCATGTTGTAGTCGTTCCAAGACATCAGGATCCTTGTCAAGGGGAATTGGCGAATCCCCGCGGCCAGCGAGACCGAGCGAAAGCCACATTTGGGGGAATTCATCTGCTTCCTTAGCCACCTAGAGCGCCGTATAGGGTTTCCCATCTCGATCTTCTTATGGCGATTCTGCGCATACTACATGCTCCATCCCTCGGATCTAGGGCCCCATAGCATCGAGCAGCTCGCCATCTTTGTCGCGTTTTGTGAGTGCTACTTGTGGTGCCATCCATACATCCCCCTTTGGCTTGAATTATTCCACAGACATTTCAGTCGTGAGGGGAAGGATGGCCCCATCTTGGCCACGGGCAGCGTCACCTTCCAACTAAAGCCCAATGCCAAATTTCTAAAGCTGATGTTGTCGAAGAAGGCGGCGAATGAATGGAAGACGTTCTGGTTTTACGTGAAGGAGACCACCCCCACCTGCGAGGTGCCTCTCCCGGCATACACTGCAGAGTGAAGCAAGCCGCAAAGGTTATCGTCAAAGAAGCTCCCCAAGGAGAAGAAGATAGTCGTGGATGATATGTGCTACCGGATCACGGAGCTAGAAGATGAGGGATTGGAAACCATCAACCTCTACAACTATTGGCTCAGGCGGCGACTGGTTCCACTGGCTACCCGAGCCCACTGGATCTACTAGTAGACCAGGTCATTGCACCTGGCAAGGTCGAGCACCAAAGGGTGGGCCACGGAAGATTACGTCGTGGCCCTGAAGAAGATCACCGACGTGAACTACACTAACTCGTCAGCAGGGCTTTTCCCATACATAGTTGGAAAGCGTCTGGCCCCCTAGTAAGTCTTCTAAGCCCGCAGTCAACACTTTCATTGGCTTGCCTGAGTCGAGTTATTGACCCAGGCGCATTGATTTCAGCTCTTCCTGGGCTCGACAAAGAGGTCCCTAACGAGCTTCTAGACGAGGATGAAGGGGAAGACTCCCAGAGAGAGGAGGATGTCGTAGAGGAACAAGAGACTGCCTCCGTGCCTCAGAAGACTCATGGCCAGAAGCATCGTGAGGTCGAGGGCATCCACATCCGCGAAGAGCTCGATAGTGACATGGATATCATTGACGAGCAAAGCTCCAGGCGAGTGCCCACTCTGACCAAGGCTGCTCCGAAGATGAAAGCGCCGGTGAACACTACAAGGAAAGTTTCCTTCCGCGATGAATTTCTTGGCTCAACCGTGGCCGATGGAAAACTTTTTTCTAGTTTCGTGGCCCTCTACTACGACGAAACCGCTAAAAACATGGAGGAAGCTCGGCTGGCGCTTGGCAGAAGCAAGATTTTCGGTTCCTCGCGCGATGTTGACTCGCGAAATCTTTTGAGGCGTGTGGGTCTTAGATGTCAGTGTCTCTAGTGGACCATACTTTTCGGTCGGGCCTCCTTGATTTGAACTCAATAATGTTGCTCGATGCGTCTGCCTTTTAGTCAGGCTGCTGGGTCCCACATGTCATCCTCTCATTAGAAGAATCGTGTATATAATGGAATTTTTTCCATCGCTCGCGCTACCCTTTTCCAAAGTTGATAGTCTTACTCGATGTATCTACCGTTTAATCAGGCAGCTCGAACCCCCATGCCATCCTCTCATTAGAAGAAATGTGTGTATGATGGGATTTTTTCCTATGCTCGCGCTATCCTGTTCCGAAGTTGATAGTGCTTCTCAATGCATCTACCGTTTAATCAACCTCATGGGCCCCACATGTCAATTTTTTTGCCCTTGGTCGCACCTTCGTGTTACGAACTAGATAGCGTTGCTCGCTGCATTAGCCATTTATTCAGTCTGGTGGGTCCCCTATATTAGCCTCATATTAGAAGAGTCGTGGGTATGATGGATATTTTTCTTGTCTAGCGCTACCCTATTCCAAACTAGATAGTGTGCATATCTGCCATTTTCTCACGCTGCTGGGTCCCTCATTTCACCCTCTCATTACAAGAAACATGCGCATGCTAAAAAAAGTTCTCGCTCGCTCCTCCCTGTTTCGAACTGGCAACATTGCTCGATCCAGCATCTGTATAAGGTCGTGCTGCTTGGTCCCACATATCAGCCTCTGTAATAAAATGTGCATATGATGGACTTTTTGGGCCATGTCCGCTGTTTTGACCTTGGCAACTTGTTGGGTCCCATATGTCAACCACCTCTGTGTAGGAAACGTGTCTATGCTCGGTCCCAGCTTGTCGTGGGAATGACCATGGTAGTCGCTGCCAGGGGTAGTGATTGATAGGACTGAGGGATAGAGCGGGCGGCCATCTACGGAGCGAGATGAGGGCTGAGACACATGAGTTTACCCAGGTTCGCCCCCGTAGGTTAAATACCTACTCTTGCTAGATTGTATTATTGGTGAGTGAGTTACAGGGGTGACGAGCTCGGCGGCTAGGCAGCGAGTCGCTTGGAAGGGGTGTATGATGGAACGTGATTACAAAGAGAACCCTAGGGACGATTATATAGGGGTACCTCACTAGGTTTTATAGATATTCAATCGAATTAGTCAAGGACTCGAAGGATTTGACCTAATTCGACTGGGCTTCAGCTACGCTTCTGGGCCTCCAGCTTCTAGTCACCAGGCTTCCTACCAGTCACTTTCCAGTCGCTATCCTGCAGGCCCACTTGCATGGCCCTTGGTCCAGCCGAAACGTCCTGCTGGGCATACCCCATTCGGCATATCCCCATCAGTAGTCCTCGAGGCCAGTGTCGACTCGGTGTAGGTGTTCATTTGGTAGTCGGAGTAGGCGAGTCCAATTTGAACACCCAGTCAAATCGGCGATGGCCTTCCTTGATGAAGGAGGAAATTTCTCCACCAGGTCTTCAGTCGCAACATTGGCGAGTGGACGTATGCTCGAGTCGCTGCCCTCGTCGAATGGAAAAGGCGTTCCAACAGGCGAGTCAAGTGGAAGAAGTTGGAGCACCAGCTTGGTCAAACTAGCCATAGGGTAAACCAACGGTAACATCGGTGTAATTACCATGGGATTGCGGCTATCCTGAGATTGGCGGGTAGCATCTGTTTATAAGGAAAGTGGCGGGGAAATCTGCAGATCTTCTTCCGCATTTCTCACCCCTGCGCATTCCTAGTCTCTCTGTCTCCTCGCGATCCAGAATTTCCAGACCAGGCGACCTTGTCTTCTCTTCCATGGCGCCTACAAAGGATTTGTTGGGAAGTCCATGAAGGGAATATGCCCTGAGAGGCAATAATAAAGTTGTTATTGTATATATTCCTTATTTTGCATGCTATAATTGTATTAATTTGGAAGCGTTAATACATGTGTGTTTAATAAACAAAAGGAAAGTTCCTAGTTATGCCTCTCTTATAAACTAGCTCGTTGATTAACAAGATGATCAAGGTTTCCTGATCATGGATATTGGATGTTGTTAATAACAAGGTCACAACATTAGTGGAATGATGTGATGAACATTCATCCGAAGTATAGCATTACTATCATAGTCATTGTGTTTATATTGCTATAACATCTAAGGAAGTAATTCCAGTCCTTACACCATGAGATCATGTTAATCACTAACACTGGAAGAGTATCTTGATAACATCAAATGTCACACTGTGAAAGGGTGATTATAAAGGTGGGTTCAGGATACGAAAGTGTTATGTAGAGGCTCATGGATCAAGAGTGGGATTTGTCCATCCTGATGACGGATAGATATACTCTGGGCCCTCTCCGGTGATATCACATTCGTTAGCTTGCAAGCAAGTGATGAGATCAATAGAATGTTATATCATGGGAACGAGAAAAGAGTACATGTCAGTAACAAGATCAAACTAGGTATGGAGATACCGACGATCGAATCTAGGACATTTAATATATCGCGAGACAAAGGGAATTAGTTACTAGCGTTAAAGGTTCTCACGATCACAAAAGTCATCGTTGAATGTGTAGGAGTCAGTATGGATCTCTAGGTCCTACTTCTAATTATTGATCTGAGACGGGTCTCGATCATGTCTGCATTATTCACGAACCATAGGGTGACATGCTTAAGGGACACCAACACCATTTGGAGCAAATATGTTTCAAATGAATGAATAGGACAGCACAGCAATTATTTCCATAGACACCGAAACTGTTTCAGGTGAAATTGCTGTTATTGGTTATGCATGTAATATTGAAATGTTGTAGGGGGTTTTATGTGAATGTTTGTTAAATAAAGTAATTAACAAAATTATGAATAAAACGAACAAAAGAGTTTTATTAAATGAGAGAGCATTAAAATTTGAGAATTTTAATGCATTTAAAGTGAAGACTTTAAAGGGGAATGTTAAACGGAAAATTTATGTGGAGGGGGTTACCACCACATGAATGGGGGAGGTGAGGGGTCACCCCCATGGGGCGCCGGCCATGGGGAGGGGTACCCCCCTCCTCCTATAAAAGGCCCCTATCACTCCTTCTTCCTAACACCTCCTCGTGAGGGATCTCACTCCCCCTCTAGTATTATTCACGCATGGTCTCCGATTAGCGAGATACATGTTCCCTGGGGCATTTCATCTTGAAGGAGTTGCTTCTTCCGCTACATCGCTGGAGCAAGGAGGCAGAGGTTGTTCGGTGGCCTGAACATGTGTGCGAGTGCAGATGCGCTGCTGGTTTGTGGTGCTAGGACTTCCACACGATATTGAGATCGGTAAGCGAAAGACTACATCATCCATGAGTTCCATCTCGTTAACAAAGCTTTGTTGTCTTCGAGGGTATGTTCTCTATGGATGTATATCCACCCGTTGCTTGTATCTAGTAGATAGATCTTGGCGTATAATAGTTCCCATCATAGGAAATTTTTTGTGTTCTATGCTGCAAACCCTTCAGTCCAAATTATGGATGCTGCAAACTCAAAGCATATTATGCGATCAAGCCGTCGGATCTAGGCCCGCACAACATCGAGCAGTTAGCGATTTTTGTTGCCTTCTGTGAGTGCTATACGGGATACCGGCCTTACTTCCCGCTGTGGCTAGAACTGTTCCACGGTCGCCTCAGCCGCGATGGATCTAGCAGCCCCGTCTTGGCGGCGGGTGGCGTCACCTTCCAACTTAAGCCAAAGGTGAATTTCTTCAAGCTCCTGCTACCGAAGAAAGCCACGATCGAGTGGAAGGAAAGCTGGTTTTATGTGAAGGAGTCCACTCCTTCTGGCGAAGTGGAACTCCCGATGTATGTTGCCGAGAGGAGCGAGCCCCGCCGGCTAATAGCGATAAAGCTCCCAAATGACTAGAGGATGGCCGTCACCAAAATGATGAAGCAGATTCAGGAGCTGAAGAACAAAGGGCTTGAGATGATCAATCTTTACAATTGTTGGCTTGGGTTGTGCGGGCGTTTGCACCCACAACATGCAATGTTTAGTCGTGGTTTTTAATCAAATTGATTCTCCTTGTCCACTCTCAGTTTTCCAGATCCTCGAGGGTTGGCTAACCTTGCTTGATGAGGATATTCCCAAGGAGCTTGAAGAAGGGACCGAAGCGGAGTCCTCCGAAAGCGAAGGAGAAGTGAGGAACATTACTCCACCAGCACCCACAACCCGCAAGACTCGTATGCAGAAGTAGCGTGAGATTGAGGCGAGTCTCAGCCTTGAGGGGCCCGACAGCGCAAATGATACTATGCAGGGGCATAGCTCACGTCGAGTGGCCACGCCAGCAAAGCCCGCACAGAAGCTGAAGTCAACTGCGAAGAAGCCGGCACCGAAGCTGGCGTCGCCACCCAGATCAGTGGTGGCCTTTGAATTGGACGATGAATCCGGTGATGAGGCGACTGACGTTTCAACCAAGATCCCTGAGGACCCAACTCGGATGTAGGGATCAGAGACCACGGTCGTGATGGTGGAGTTGGAGGTTCCACTTGCCACGATTTCACCAACAGCCTCAGCCGCCCCGGAGCTAGGGGTTGCTAAAGTTACGGGGTCAAAGTCGCCACCACCAGAGGAGGCGGACGTGTCTCTCGGGCCAGAGGTTGCCACAACTGTGACCTCGACGTCGAAGAAGCTGACGGTTTCGTGGGCCTTGAATGTGTTCAAGAAGGGGCTCTCGCATCGTTTTGGTCCAAAGCTAGCGAAGCCTGCGCATATCAGCACTGCTTTGCACACTCTCCCCATCGCCAAGTGAGTTTGATTCTTCCTCACATTTCAATATCCCTTGCATCATCAGCTTCCTGATTGTAGAAATTTTCATAGGTCTGGTGCCAAGAAGATTGGTCGCCCTTCGGTGGCCAAGGGTCTGTCGGTTGACAGACAAGGGTGAATCGACCCCTCCAAGAAGAGGAGGATTATCATAGAGGATGCTCTAGGAGAAGGCGCAAAGAAGAAGAAGAAAGGGGGCATCCCTGATGTCGCGGCAGGAGGGAATGTGGAGGAGGATGACTCCGCTGCCCGCGCTGGAGAAGTGGCGGCCACCCATTTGGAGCCAATCAAGGAAGTCTCGCTGGGGGATCCGCTGGCTTTGACGACCAGCGCCGCAGTGAGGATGGTCGTATTGTTTCCGTGCTTTATGGCAAAGGCGTTCTTGACGGTGGTTGAAACTCAGTCACCGCAAATTCCAGAGATCATTAATGATGACATTGGCATGGGCGCACATCTTTTGTGGTCCCTTTGATGGATGACAGCGAGCTTCACAGCATGCTTGGTGCTGCTATTCAGGTATGTCCAGTCCCCGAGTGTCTAGTCACTGAATGTCAGCGGCTAGGCACTAGTCGTTCAGTCCTCGAGGGTCTTTTTGCTGAATTTCAGCGGCTAGACACTTAGAACTTTCGTCTTCCAGTCCCCAAGGGTCTAGTCGCTGAATTTCAGCGGCTAGGCACTTAGAACTTTAGTCGTCCAGTCCCCGAGGGTCTAGTCGCTGAATTTCAGCGGCTAGGCACTAAGAACTTTAGTTGGCCAGTCTCTTATTGTTTTTTCTCGTCAGGGCCTGCAGAGAGAGTCATCCGATTGACAAGCCGAGAAGGAATGGCTAGAGCGAGATCTGTGGACAGCGCAGGAGGCCAACCGGTGATTCCAAGAATCTGCTGGTGAGTTGGTGTTTTCTTTAGCGAGTTCGAGCCATCATTACTGTGTGAAACTAAACTGTGATGCTTTTGCCTTGTAGATGAGTTCCCTGCTGCGATTGCTAAGGCCCGTGAGGGGTATGTTCCAGTTGCTGAGCTGGACACTGCGAAGGTGGCATTGGCCTTAGCAAAGGAGCGAGTCAACTCGCTAGTAAAGGAGCTGGAAGCAGCAAAGGCGTCGATGATCTCTTCCGAAGGGAGGGCCAAGGCTGCATTCCCTGTGGTAGAGGAGGAGCGGAAGGCCTCCGACTCAGTCATCCTTGGGTTGCAAAGCGATCTTGGGGCGCTTGAGAAACATGTGACGGAGAGCTTCCATAAACTTTTTGGTGAGTGTCCTTTCCTTCTGCTCCTTCTTTTCTAGTATGCAGCGAGTCCCCGAGTGGGTGAGTCTACTAGGCCTTAGTGATATTGATTTTCTGACATTGCAGCTGTGATAGGTCAAAGCGACCCGGTGGTGCAGACCTTTGACGCTTCGCAATGTGTGACGGCGGTGGTGAACGCAGCCACCGCTATGGCGCTGTGTGTCTAGGCTATTCTTCAAGGAATCTCCCCCACCGAGGTTATCCCTAGGGGTTGATTGAGGTTTGGCGCTACCTTGAGGAGGCGCCTACCGTTGTGTAGTAGATGTCGCAGTCGGCCTTCAGACGCGGGGCCACCACGGTGCTTACCTTGGGATCCCTCACTTCCCCGACAACTTCAACCTCTACAATGTCACCAGCAGGTATCCATCGACGACTAGCTCGGTGGACATCTCGGAGGTGCTTAGGTTGACCGCCAAGGCTGCTTCGTTCACGGAGCAAGTATTGGCGATGGGGGATTTGCTCCCATACCAGGAGACGGTGGTGGGGCCGGGCGACCCCAAGCCAAAACACTGTGATTTGAAGTCGGAGCAGCCCTTCTGGTCATCACTGGCGAAGCCATTGACGACATATCCAACGAACCCTTGGGAGCCATTCGTCCGGGTCAAGGGTGATGGCGGTGCCTCTTCAGCTGAACCCGCAAAATGAATGACTGCCCTGAGGGGCTTTAGTATGTTATGGCGACTGGTCACTTTTGTAATGTAAACAATGTATTTTGTTGCTGAAATGAAAGAGGTCAGTCGACTCACAATGCATGGTGATTTCTGTGTTATGTTGAGTATTTGTTTGTACGAGTCCTCGAGCGTGTCCGCCCTTTATTGGGTTTTAGCTCGTATGTATGTAAGTTTGGTTGTATTAAGTTTTTAATTTGGCTGGAGTCGACTCGCCATAGCTCGTGGAGCCAGTCGCTTGGCGATCCCAAGGGAGCTCTATACTTAGCTGTTTTCCCGAATGCTGATAGGGTCGGTTTAGGCAAGTCCCCGAGCGTGGTACTTAGATGTTCTAGTCACATGCCCAAGGTAGGTGAGGACCTGGTGAGTTGTTTTGTAACGCGTCTCTCCCCTGGCTCGGAAAGTCAGTCGTGTGGAGAGTCCAAGGAAAGCTCTCTTACTTGGTGTGTTCCCGAGCCGCATGGGGGTTATTGTAGACAAGTCCCCTAGCGTGGTACTTAACCGTTCGAGTCACTTTGCACGAGGATGGGAAGGACAGCTCGCTATGAGAAGCGTTATCGGTTGTCTTGGCCCGGCGGGCCAGTCGAGCGAGGCAGCTCCGATGGTGGCTCCGGGGTGGCGTGTTCGTGGACGACACAAGGCCCAAGTGTCTTCGGTGCCCTTGGGCCGCACTACTTAGCCGTGCCGGTCGCTCAACCAAGGGTTGACTTCCATGGGTAGCGTATTGCTATATGTACGAGTGCGATTGGCCCAAGAGTATGGCGAGTAGACACCATTTGTGCGATCCGAATTGATTTCATTATATAGCAGCTGAGTACAACTTTTAGTTCTATGTATCAAACTTTCGGAGGAGGTTTACATTCCATGGCCTCCCAACTTCGAGCTGGACATTGCCTCTTACATCGATGAGGTAGTAGGCGTTGTTACCGAGGACTCGCCCTATGACGAATGGCCCCTCCCATGGGGGAGAAAGCTTGTGCATGCTCTTCTTGTCCTGGAGCAGGCATAGGACCAGGTCGCCTTCGTGGAAGGTGCGAGTCCAGACTCGGCGGCTATGGTAGTGGCAGAGTCCATGCTGGTAGGTGGCGGTGTGGGAGCAAGGTAGGTCGCATGCTTCATCGAGCTGGTCGATCCCGTCTTGGCGGGCGATCTTGTTTTCCGCCTCCATGTAATTGACGACCCGAGGCGAGTCGTGTTCCAGGTCGGTTGGCATGACAGCTTCAGCGCCGTACACCATGAAGAAGGGTGTGAACCCTGTGGAGCGGTTGATAGAGGTGCGGATGCCCCATATCACGGAGGGGAGCTCTTCTACCCAGCATCCAGGGGTTCGCTCGAGGGGCACCTAAAGTCGCGGCTTGAGGCCGTGGAGGACGCTTTGGTTGGCGCGTCCTGCTTGGCCATTCTACTCTAAGTGGGCGACTGAGGCGAGGTCGAGCCGTATGCCGTGCTCCTTGCAGAAATCCACCATGGCACCTTTGGCAAAGTTGGTGTTGTTGTCCATTATGATGTTGTGTGGGTAGCCTTACCGGTAGATGAGATCGCGGAGGAACTTGGTGGCTGTAGAGGTATCCCGATGTCAATCTCCTTAGGCAGGGAGACCAAAGGCTTGTGGATGATGTTGATGAATACGCCAGCGGGTGATGTTTGGTGGGCCGATCCGATGAGGGAGAGAGCATCGGATTCCTCATTCTTGCGCGTGTCGATCCAATCGACCAAGTAGCTGGTGAAGTGACCTCCTAGCTGGTCCACCGCTTGGCAGTACACTATCGTGGTGGGGGAGATGGCGTCGTAGGTCCTAGCGACTTGGCGGCGACTAGGTCGGAGTCGCTGTAGCATCGTAAGAGATTGACGTTCATCTCCTTAGCGACCCGCATGCCGTGAAGGAGGGCCTCGTACTCGTCCATGTTGTTGGTGTAGGGCGCGAAGTCGAGGTGGAGCACATAGCCGAGCTTGTTGCCTTTGGGGGAGGTGAGTACGATCCCAACCCCCGTGCCATCCACATTCTTGTACCCGTCGAAGTGGAGCGATCAATAATGGAGATAGGGTAGCTTCTCCGGCTGTTGTGCTTCTTCCCATTCGACGAGGAAATCGGTCAAGGCCTATGATTTGATTGCTTTTTGTGGCTCGTACTTGATGTTCTGGACGCCGATTTCGACGGCCCACTTAGCGACTAGCCCAGTCGCCTCGCGATTGCGGATGATGTCCTGTAGCAGCACGGAGGAGACGACTATGATGGGGTTCTCCTAGAAGTAATGTGGGATTCATCGCTGGGCTCTGAAGACCACATACACCAATTTCTGGTACTGCGGGTAGCGCTATCTTGAGTCCGTTAGGACCTCGATGATGTAGCAGACGGGGCGCTATACGAGGTTCTCCTTACCCTCTTCCGGACGATCGACGACCATCATGGCGCTGACGACTCGAGTGGAGGACACGATGTAGACGAACATTGCCTCTTTGTTGATTGGGGTGGTGAGCAGCAGTGCCACGAGCAGCACTTCCTTGAGCGCCTTGAGCGTGTTGTCTGCTTCTCCGTCCCATTGGAACGTGGGTTTCTTGCGCATCAGGCGGTAGAGAGGCATCACATTCTCACTGATCCTGGGGATGAAGCAACTGAGAGCCGCGACTCGCCTAGCCAGCTTCTGGATGTCACGGAGGTACTCGAGTTTCCTGAGCCACGCGATGGTGTCAATCTTGGTGGGGTTTTCCTCGATGCCTCTTTTGGAGACCACATACCCCATGAGTTGTCCGGTGGGCACTCCAAAGGTGCACTATCCTGGATTGAGCTTGATCTTGTACCTCCGCAGATTCGCGAAGGTTTCGGCTAGGTCGGCGAGAAGGTCGCTCTGGCAGGTGGATTTTACCACCACGTCCCCGAAGTGGACGTGGATGTTGCAGCCAATTTGACTCGCAAGGCACTCCTACATGCACCTTTGACAGGTCGCACTGGCGTTCTTGAGGCCGAACGTCATGGCGACGTAGCAAAAGGTGTCGAATGGCATGATGAACACCGCCTTCTCCTCGTCCTCAACTGCCATTTTGATCTGGTTGTAACCAGAGTCCCGTGGGGGTGCCCCTTGGTGGCTTTATATATCCACCCAGTTAGGGTTTACAATTGCTAATGGGCTTTTTATTGGAGTCGCTATTGGGCCTCCAGTCGGTGAGGTGTCTAGGTCCAGTATACGCTAGTCGCCGTATTCGGTGAGTCGACCCAACTTGGGCTTGGCTTCAGTCGGCTTGATCCAGCTAGCGACTCCGCTTCGTGGGTATACCCCGATTGGTATTCCCCCATCAGTAGTCCCCGAGTGCGTCAGGGACTCGGTGATGACTTTAAACTGTTGAATCAGGGTAGGAGATTCCAGGGTAGAGTCGATGATGAGTCGCTAGCGAGCTCCTGAAACAGAGAAATAGCTCATGAGGTAGTCCATTCACCTAGGCGAGTCGGCGCGCCAGGTGAGTCACCATTGGGTGGACTCACCCCTTTGATAAGTTTGATTAGCGCCTTGCCAACTTGATATCATAGAGGCTAATGAATAGTAGACGTGGAAGCCGCCAAGTCATTGATGACGAAGTCGCTGAGTCGGCACATGCGATTCCATGATGGGCGAGCCCACGACGGAGAGCCCGCGATGGCGAATCGGCGATGGCGAGCCCGTGATGAAGACTCCATGAGGGCGGTGAGTCCCCGAGATTGAAGACTCCACGGGAGTGGCGATCCCCCGAGCGTGAAGACTCCGTGAGGGCGGTGAGTCCCCGAGCACGAAGACTCTGTGAGAGCGGAGAGTCCCCGAGCGGGAACACTCCGTGAGGGCGGTGAGTCCCTGAGCGTGAAGACTCCGCAGGGGCAGCGAGTCCCCGAGCATGAAGACTCCACGAGGGTGGTGAGTCCCCAAGCGTGAAGACTCCACGAGGGCGGCGAGTCCATGTATACACCATGGCAATCATATGAGCACAATGACTCAAGAGGAATGTCGCACTCGAGGAGCAATGTTGTTGTCGAGACCCGAGCCAAACAACTGAAAACTTGACGAGTAGTCCATCGATTGGAGTTGACTTGCTTTATACTTAGCTCAGCAATATGCATAGGATTAGTCCCCGAGGCTCGAGTTAGCTTGTAGAGGCGACTTGAGGCTCTTTTTAGAGATGCATAATCTGCAGGTAGTACTTGGTTGTTCCTGAGCATGGCGGGCGACGAGTCCCCATGTATTGTGAGTGGAGATCTTGACGAGTCCTAGAGACCAGTTATTGTTAAACCACTAAGCATGACGGATCCACGTTGAGCAAGTCCGTGAGGGGGGAGTCCCCAAGCCTGGCGAGTCCGCGTTGTGTGAGTCCACGAGTGCGAGTCCACGATAATGGCATGTCCGTGAGGGGAGAGTCCCCGAGCGTGCCGAGTCCGCGATGATGGCGTGTCCGCAAGGGGAGAGTCCCCGAGCATAGTGAGTCGCTCATCCGATGTTGGGAGGGATTGATTGCGCTGTTTTTGTTAGCGAGTCTCTCGTCTTGGCCCAGGGGCCAGTCGCATGGTGACTCCAAAGATGGCTCTCGGCCGGGCGTTCTTCCTGGACGATCCGAGGCTCGGTTTGCGAGTCCTCGTCCGCAGTACTTGACCTTGTGAGTCGCACTATCTAAGGTTGAGGAGGACATGGTGCTGTTTGTGTAGCACATCCATTTGTCTTGTCCCGAAAGGCCAGTCGAGAAAGGCGACTCCAATGATCGCTCTCGGTTAGCATTTTTCAGTGATCATCCGAGGCTCGGTTTGCGAGTCCCCTTCCGCACTACTTGGCCATTGCAAGCCGCTCTTTCAAAGGTTGACAGAGGCTAATTGATTTTTCCAGGAGGGAAGAGACGCCCAATGGTGAGTCCATGCAGCGTGGCATGCGAACCTCTCTGGCGACTCGCACAATGAGGGTCCCTTAGTAGGCGCGGCGTACGCATTCACCGTAGCGGAAGTATAGGCGTGTTTTGGCGGAGTCAATGCGGCAGACAAAGAGTCGACGCGGCGGACGGAGGTCGTGCTATGGCGAAGTCGACGTGGAGGACACGGGGTCGATGCGGCGGACGGGGGTCGCGCTATGGCCAAGTCGACGCGGTAGACATGGGGTCAATGCGGTGGACGAGGGTCGCTCTATGACGAAGTCGACACAGCGGACATGGGGTCAACACGATGTACATGGGTCGCGCTATGGCGAAGTCGATGCGACGGACACGGGGTCAATGCGGCGAACGGAGGTCGCGCTATGGCGAAGTCGATGTGGCGAACACGGGGTCGACGCGACGGACGGATGTCGCGCCATGGCAAAGTCGATGCGGCGGACTCGGGGTCGACGCGGCGGACACGGGGTCACGCTACGACGAAGTCGGCACGATGGATACGGGAACAACGCGACGGACGGAGGTCGCGTTATGCCGAAGTCGACGCAGCGGACACGTGGTCGATGCGGAGGATGGAGGTCGCGCTATGGCGAAGTCGACGCAGTGGACACATGGTCGATGCGGCGGACGGAGGTCACGCTTTGGAGAAGTCCACACGGCGGACACGTGGTTGACGCAACGGACGGAGGTCGCGCTATGGCGAAGTCGACGCGGCGGAGACGTGGTTGACGCAGCGGACGAAGGTCGCGATATGGCAAAGTCGACGCGGCCGACACAGGGTCAACGCGGCGGACAGAGATCGCGCTATGGCGAAGCCATGCGGCGTTTAGCCGGTAGAATGGGGAGTCGGCGGTAGGCAAGTCCCCAAGCATGGAAGTCCGCGAGGGCGTCGAGTCTCCTAGCGCGGCGAATCCACGATGGCGAGTCCACGGCGGGCGCATTCTCGAGCAAAAGGCGAGTCCGCATCAGGAGAGTTTGCGAGGGACAAGTCCGCAACCATGGCGGCTTCACGGGTGAGGCGATTCCGCGAAAGGCGAGCCAGAAACGAGCTAACTCGCGACCAATTGGTGTGGCGCTCGGCGAACTGCACATTGGCACTTGGTTTTCCCCATACTTGTAGAGACAAGACAATTGATTAATAAATATGATAAAGTATAACAATTAAAATAAGCTTAAGTTCAGAGAAAATTATCAGCCATACTGCAGAAGTTATAGGTAGTCGTGCCAACGAAGTAGTTTGCGGTAACGCAGTTGATGAAGTCTTTGAAAGAGGTCAAGACAGCGCGTCCGACTGTACCTTTGTGTAACGGTGTTTGCCGTCGCAACGTCAGTTGGACCGAATCGACATGGAGACAAACTCCATGAACAGTGGTCGGGCAGAGTCAACATGACGGATCTCTGAATCGTCAAATACCAACTCGATGTAATCGCGGCTGTGGGATTTTATTCCCTTCGGTTCCAGCGCAATCGCCACACGGGTTGGAGTATAACAACAAAAAGCACACAGCGATCCAATCTAGTATTCATGGGAAAGCTCCAAACGAATAAAAAATCAACGTAGTATATCAGATGTGAATAAATTAATGAATTAGAAGAGCCATGAATGAGAGAGAGAGGGAATAAATAACCCATCAAATAGATCCTGGTTGTTTACGTGCCCATGACTTTTCAAATCCGCTCGTGCGTCCGTTGCTGTTGTTAGCAACAGGATAGGACCGATTCGCTCCAACCCCAATTCCCCAGTGGCAGTTCTCGTGCCGCACGCCTGCAGTTTTTGGCAAAAACAAAATCGGCCACCGCCGAGGCGACGGTCAAGGAATCCATGTAAATGACCTAACCAAATGCAATCTGGCCATGGCCGATGGCGAGGGATCCTACCTGGATCAATATTTCCAAGCACCGCTTGTCCCACGGTGGACGCCACTATTATAGGAATGATCATGATAGTCGCTACCAGGGTAGCGATTGATAGCATTGAGGGCAAGAGCGGGCGGCTATCTTCTGAGCGAGATGAGGGCTGAGACACATGATTTTACCTAGGTTCGGCCACTCGTAGGGTAAAGGCCTACTCCTTCTAGATTGTATTATCGGCGAATAAGTTATAGGGGTGGCGAGCTCGGCGGCTAGGCAGCGAGTTGCTTGGAAGGGGTGTATGATGGAACGTCAGTACAAAGAGAATCCTAGGGAGGCTTATATAGGGCGGTACCTCGCTAGGGTTTAGAGATATTCAAACGAATCGGTCAAGGACTCGCAGGATTTGACCTAATCCGATTGGGCTTCAGCTACGCTTCTGGGCCTCTAGCTTCTAGTCGCCAGACTTCCTTCCAGGCACTTTCCAGTCGCCGTCCTGCAGGCCCACTCGCAAGGCCCTTGGTCTAGCAGAAACGTCCTGCTAGGCATACCCCATTCAGCATATCCCCATCACAGCTGCCAGCCTCTATTTGAAAGAAACGTGTGTATGCTGGACTATTTTTTCGGGTCCTAGATGACAGCCTCAGAGTACAAAAAATGCTCATCAAGGACGAATTAAAAAGATTCTGGGCTAACTCAGGGCGGATGCCCTATTCGTCATGGCTTATATTTCATGGGCTCACTCCTAAATTGAATGGTCTATGATCAATGGCCACAAGAACACGAAAAGGCTGAATTAGAAGGTTTTGCGTTATGCTCTGATAGGCTAATTTCATGGGCTATGATTGGGTCTGTTGGGTCCGGCATATTAGCTTCTCTATAAGGGCAACGTGTCTATGATGGACTTTTTTTCGGCCACGTCCGCTGTTTTCACCGTGGCAGCCGTGTATGGTCTTACTGCTGGGGCCCTTATGTCAGCCTCTCTGTCCAAGTATTTAAACTTCGTTTTCGAACACACCCTCAAAAAAACTCAAGGGACGCTTGTCAACACCCGGATTTTTAATCCCAGATGCCTGTTATGCCATACATCGCAATCCCATAATTACCATTTTTGCGAGACATAACAGATTGGATATCATAGTACATCATCAATTACAAACCATAATAAGGTCTTACACGAATAAAGGATCTCATGATCCAGTCTTAATACCACAAGCAACAAAATAAATAATGAGCGTAGCGGTGGGGTCCATCTTCAGGGTCACAAGCAATGCTGACGATGGAAGATAGTTCTAGTTATCATAGCCGTCCTGCTGTCCTTCATCTTGGTAGTCTCCTTCATAGTCTGGCCATAGGAATAGCCAGGGACAAAAGCCATGAGTACTCTTTAAGTACTCGCAAACTCTAGGTTTATTTGTAAAGTTAAGTTTGAAACGTAAGCTGAGTTCAGAAACAAAGAAAGATAAAATAAAGTTCTAGAATCACTTAAGTTGGGAAGCTAGTGTCATAGTCACAACTTTGTTGTGGTCAAGTCAAGATTCATCATTCATATCATAAGTCACTTTAAAAACATCTGACAACGGAACAGTATGGCCACTCCAACTGTCCATAACCGCGGACGCAGCTATTCAAATAGTTTGACACTCTGCAGAGGTGGTACACTTTCACCACAAGATTCGATACATCTGTCAGGGATAACCCTGAATCATCATACTTACTATGTGGATAATCAAACATAAGCTTTCCTTTACACACCCTAGTATAAGCACCTCACCTATGAGCATGGCCTCTCAACCATGACCATCTGTCATCTTGGGCCCTACATAGGTGGACAACATTGAGAGGTAGCCTCAGCTCAAACCTCTCCCGCGAGGGAACTAATACTAATGCATATAAACTTCCGGCTAAGCCTTACCCAATTCAGGTATTTTGGTTGTACGGTAAAATTGGAACGGTATCGCATCCAAACCCAACCAACAGTTTTGTAAAAGTGTTAAGTCTCATGCCTCAACATTTTCATCATCATAAACCATTTGTGTTTCTCAACACATGTCAAAACATGTCAATAGAATGACTCATCATTCTAAGGTTTTCACAAGTCATTTTCACCAAGTATTCCCATCTAAAGTAACTCAAGTTTTAGTTTAGCTCTAAACTACTAAGTTAAGAGTGTTCACTAATGTGGGATGCTAAGATCAATCCCATGCCATAGAATGACATCTAAGTTTATCTAGATAGGTCAAGTTTTATACTTTTTATGCTACCTTCAAACAAGTAAAGGATTTTGGTAAAGTAAAGAAAGTAAAGCTTGTAAATAACATTTGGAGTAGGTATAAGTCAAAGGGTATAACAAAAGCATGCCTAATGCATTTTCTTAGGTTATCTAGCTTAATCCTAGCTTGCTAACAGTAGCTTGCCTTGGTTGGTGCAGTGGTTGAAGTTTTCTTCCTCCTCCTCTTGGTAGAACTCCTCCTCCTTGAAAGCTTGGTCGGCACTATTGTCTATAAATACATACAGGATGCACAATCACCCAACAAAGCTTAACTAGGCTACTTAGCATACTAAGGCACACATTTGATGATATATTATCATCACAAGCATCACAAGGTTTAATTACTAGCTTCATTTTTTTTATTTTAGAAAAGTAATTTCTACTCATTGAAAATAACTAAGATTTAATATTCTCCAATTCAAATATAGGATCATGTGGACACATGTCATCACCACATATTCTAACATATGGGAATGTGATTTAAAGGTTGGATCACATTTTAATAAGTTTAAGTTTAATATTTAATGATTTAAGGTGACTAGAAATGCCTATATAGCATTATTTTGGTACTAGTCCAAAGTCATTGCATGCAAACCTTGATATTATTACATATTCAGATAGGTATGGTGAAATGTGATTTATGAGAGTTGGAATCAACCCAAAATCTATTATGGTTGATTTTAGAAAAATGTTTGAATGTGCAAAATCTTCTGCCTTGTTTTTTTCCTAGGAGAGATCTCTAACTCTAAATGATTTAAATCCAACGGGCTTGGATAGAGATTTTTATTACCTTTCTGACAATATTAGAATCACTCCATTTGGATTTGTAAAACAATTTGAATTGATTTTTGAACTAAGGGACATAATTGATTCTAAATGTAAAAAGAAAAACCTATATTTGAATTACTGGGTCAGCGCGGGAAAGTAAATGGGCCGGCCCAGTGGCGCTCAGCGCCGCAGAGGGCGACTAACAGGCTGGTCAGGCATGTCAGCGGCACATAAAATCCAAAGCGGTACGGGGCGATCTGGGCCACGCGATTAGAACGTAGATCGACGGTTCACGGTCGTTGTCAACGACGGACTGGTCGCTAGCGAGACCGAACCCTAAACGGCCCGTGGGGGTCTACTTGGGACGTACCAGGGTTCCAGCTAGTACGGCGAGGCAGGAGAACGAACTGGACGATGACGACGACCTCAGGCGAAGTCGCGGCAAGGGTTGAGGTGGATGAAATCGACGGGGACTTCTCCTCCTCTCCAGCGGCTACCTCCGCTGGAATTCCATCGAACGGTGGCTCGAGCGGCTCCGGCGAGAGAGGGGAAATGGTCAGTGGAGAGAGGGGAGTGAGATGGTGTGAAGAAATGGTGCTAGGGTGGCCTCCTTATATAGGCTTGACGAGGGGACTGACGGCTGTGGGCTGGCGTCTCCAGCGAGGGCGGTACAGAGGGCTTCTGGCGTGGGCGAGGTAGGCGGACGGTGGGCGGTCTGCTGGCGGTCAGCTATGGTACAATGGCACGGATAGGGGCGGTAGCATGTGGTCGGGGGCTTCACGCGCTCTGGGAGATAGAGGTGGTGCTCAACGGTGATCATGGCGACTATGGGTCGCGTGGCGGTGCACGGCCGTGTCTGGCGGGTTGTTGGGTTCAAGGCGGAGCTGCGTACGCGATTTGGAGTCGGGGCTTGGTTTGTGGCATGCTGGCGACGATCGCGCTCTGGTGTGCGGTGCGCACGGCACAGAGAGAAAGGGCGGAGCGACGCTTAATGTAGTCCAGTGGTTGGGGTTGATCGAGGGGTGGACCGTGGGCAGCGGTGAGGTGGTGCCTTGCTTCCTGGAGCGGCGGAGAGGGGTTGGTGGTCGCCTGTGGCTGTTGCACACTTGGCCAGCGATCATGGCATCGGGGAGGCATGGCACTGGCGCCAGGGGCTAGAGATAGGTGTGGTTTTGGTCTGGTTTGGCCTAGGGGAGACCAGGGTGATCAATGCACAACAAATGGCTCGACAAGAATTGCTCCAAAACAGTAATAGTTAGGCCACAAATTCTCTACCTGCCACCTATTCGATCAAATGGCTGCATGGGAGAAAGTTTTGAATTTTTGAATGATTTTTGGTGGAGTGGTGTAACTTATGCTTGAGCATCTAGGTTTTCTTGGGTTTTTGAAAGTGGGCCTTGGCACATCACTACTTGTACTAGCAAGGGGTGCAAAGAAAAACAATTGTCTCTGTTGGCATTTGAGTCCTAGGAACACCCAAAGTGTCCTAGTTAGTTGAATTGGCACAAATGGCCATTTCCTTATTTTATTCTTTTTCTTTGGGATTTGTTTGGGAATGATCTAGATGATGTTTAATTCACCTTAGAATTATTTTACTACCAATGGATCACTCAAACATGGCAATTCAAAACAACTCCTAATTTAAATGCACACACATATGAATGCTTAATTATTTTAAATGGAAAAGTTTGTTAACCCTAAATTGGGTAGATTTGATCTTGATTAGCTTTGGATTATGTTTTGGGATTTTACAAACCTTCCCCCCTTAAACAAAATATCGTCCCGAGATTTAAGAAAGAACACTAGGAACTAAAGAGATCTGGGAACTCTGTCCTAATGTAATCTTTCCGCTCCCAAGTGGCTTCTTCTTCGGTATGGTTGCTCCATTGAATCTTGAGAAATTTTATACTCCGGGTCCTGGTGGTTCTGTCAGCTTCTTCCAAGATACGGATGGGCACTTCATGATATGTCATATCCTTGTTGATATCAATAGCTCGGTGATCGATGTTCTTGAATACTTCAGTCTTCTCCGGCACTTCTAAGCATTTGCGAAGTAACGAGATATGGAACACGTTGTGGATGGCTGACATCTCTTCTGGCAGTTCCAGTTGATACGATACTTCTCCTCGGCAGTTCAGAATCTTGAATGGTCTGATATATCTAGGGGCTAACTTTCCTTTCAGACTAAAACGTTGGGTTCCCTTCAATGGTGAAAACTTGAGATACACGAAATATCCAACATTGAAAATCAGGTCTCTCCTTCTCTTGTCAGCATAACTCTTCTGTCTAGATTGGGCGGTCTTGAGGTGCTCACGAACTTTGTGAACCTTCTCTTCAGCTTCTCGGAGAATGTCGGGTCCAAAAATCTGACTCTCTCCTACTTGCAACCAATTCAAAGGGGTACGACACTTTCTTCCGTATAGGAACTCAAATGGGGCCATTTGCAAACTGGCTTGATAACTGTTGTTGTATGAGAATTCTACGAAAGGCAGACAGTCTTCCCATTTTGATCCATACTCCAAAACACAAGCTCTCAACATATCTTCTAGGATTTGGTTGACTCTTTCAGACTGTCCATTAGTTTGTGGGTGATAAGTTGTGCTGAAGTTCAATTTGGTTCCCAATCCTTCTTGGACTTTCTGCCAAAATCTCGAGGTGAATTGGGTTCCTCGATCTGATACTATGGTCTTGGGGGTTCCATGCAGACTAACAATTCTAGCAATGTACAACTCTGCTAGCTTAGAACTCTAGTAGGTAGTCTTGACAGGTATAAAATGAGCTACATTAGATAGTCTATCAACGATGACCCATATTGAGTCATTTACCCTAGTAGAAGTAGGCAATCCGGTGATAAAGTCCATTCTGATGGAATCCCATTTCCATTCCAGAATCTGCAATGGTTGCAACAGTCCTGCAGGTATCTGATGCTCTACTTTGACTCTTTGACAGATGTCACACTTGGCGATGTAGCTTCCGATTTCTCTCTTAATCTTGTGCCACCAAAATTGCTCTTTCAAATCTTGATACATCTTCGTTCCTCTGGGGTGGATTGAATAAAGACTATCATGAGCTTCCTGCATGATAACTTGCTTCAGCTCTGAATCTGCTGGCACAAAGATACGTCCTTTGTACCACATAACTCCTTCTTCGTCTTTGGTGAATCCAGGTACCTTTCTTGTACAAATACGACGTTTGACTCCGTCGATAATTTCATTTCCCTACTGGGCTTCCTTGATTTGGCTAATCAAAGTGGGTTGAAGTTCAATGTTAGCTAAAAATCCTTTGCTAACAAGCTCAGTTCTAAACTGCTCCAACTCCTCATACAAACTGGGTTGCTTCTCCTTGATCATGGTGTTTAACCTACACGGCAATCTAGTAAGAGCATCCGCTACCACATTGGCTTTGCCGGGGTGATAGTGAATGTCAAGGTCATAATCCTTGATTAACTCTATCCATCTCCTTTGCCTCATATTCAGCTCCTTCTGAGTGAAAATATACTTCAAGCTTTTGTGATCTGAATAAATCTCACAGCGATTTCCCATAAGATAATGACGCCATGTCTTCAATGCCAAAACTACGACTGCTAACTCAAGGTCATGGGTCGGATAATTCTGCTCCTGCTGCTTCAGTTGTCAAGACAGATAAGCGATGCCTTTGCCTTCTTGCATCAATACACATCCGAGGCCAATCTTGGATGCATCACAATATACATCAAACGACTTCTTGATATCTGGCATGATCAATATTGGGGCTGAAATCAATCTATTCTTCAGTTCTTGGAAACTGGATTCACATTTGTCGGTCCATTCAAACTTCTTTTCCTTCTTCAACAATTGGGTCATGGGTCTGGCGATGCTCGAAAATCCTTCTACGAACTTGCGGTAATATCCCGTTAATCCGAGAAATGCACGGAGTTGGGTTTAGTGGTTGGGCTTCCCATTCGTTGACATCTTTAATTTTGGCGGGATCAACAGAGACTCCTCCGACAGACACAGTATGTCCTAGGAATCCTACTTCTTTCAGCTAAAACTCACATTTGCTGAACTTGGCGTACAATCGATGCTCTCTCAGGGTTTCCAGGATGATTCTCAGATGTTGCTCATGCTCTTCTTCTGACTTGGTCGATAAACACAATGACAAACTTTTCTAGAAATTTCATAAAGATCTTATTCATGAGATTCATGAAATAAGCAGGGGCATTGGTTAATCCAAAAGACATGACCGTATACTCGTATAATCCATAACGAGTAGTAAAGGCGGTCTTCGGAATATCCGTTGCACGAATCTTAAGTTGGTGATAACCAGTCCTAAGATCAATCTTTGAGGACACTTGGGCACCAGTCAACTGATCAAATAGATCCTCTATCTTTGGCAGTGGGTACTTGTTTTTGATGGTGACGTCATTCAGCTTTCTGTAATCGGTGCACAACCGGTTGCCTCCATCTTTCTTGTCGACGAATAACACTGGTGATCTCCATGGTGATGCGCTTGGTTGAATCAAGCCTGTTGCTAACATAGCATCCAATCGCTTCTTCAATTCTACTAACTCTAAGGGGTTCATGCTATAGGGTCTTTGGGCTATGGGTCTGGTTCCGGGGATTAGTTCGATAATGAACTCAATACCCTATCCGGGGGCATACATGACAATTCATCTGGGAATACGTCGGGGTATTCACAGACTACTCTGACTTGGTCTATGGTGGGTAGGGCTAGACTCTTTTTGCACTTGAATTGACGAGGTAAGGTTTCGAATACATGCTCTACTGTTACTCCAGAGCTACTGGTCCTGGTGATGGCTTTCTTAGCATAGTCTATTAATCCTTTATGCTTTGACATCCAATCCATTCCTAGTACTACTTCCAATCCTTTGGTTCCAAGTACTATTAGATTAGCATAAAAATATATCCCATGTATTCTGATAGGCACAGCTTTGCAAATTTTTCTAGCTTGTGTAGTTGAACCGGGAATTTGAACTATCATCACATGCTTCAAGTTGGTTGGCTGAATCTTACTAGTGCATGCAAATTCTTCGGTTACAAATGAGTGCGATGCTCCAGAATCAAACAACACTCTTGCTAAAATTGAGTTGATAGAAAACATACCTAGCACTACATCTAGTGCTTCTTGGGCTTCTTTAGCGTTCATGTGGAAGAGACGACCGTTGCGGTTGTGAGTGTTCCCTGGGGAAAATCTTCTTCCTGGTTGAGCATGACGCTGCTGTTGAGTTGGGCATTCACATTGGCAGTGGCACAGTCTTCTTGGGGCACTCATTGGAATAGTGACCCTTCACTCCATACTCGAAACAAGTGATCCGAGACTTGTCTTTAGCTTCGACTGGCACCGCATTGCTTCTAGTTCTGGGTGCAGTGTTGTTGTTGTTGCTCTTGGGAGGTGCACGGTTGAAATTGCTGGTGTTGCCGGGGTTGTTGTTGTTTCCTCCGGACTTCACATTGCCTCCGCTACAGTTGGGGTAGCTTGGGCGAGACGTTGGGGGTCGGTTGTTTCTTGGTGCATATCCTGCAGACGGGTTGGGACGGTACTTCTGGTGACTGTTGGATCTAGCTTGGTGCATCATACGACGTTTGCGGTTGTTGTTTGCCTGGTTAATCTTCCCTGCCATCTGAATGCCAAAGTCGACTAGCTCTTCGAGATCCTCGAAACGGATGTTGACGAGGATAGTCTGCATCTCATCATGCAGTCCGTTCAGGAATCTCTCCTTCTTCTTGGGCTCCGTGTTGATATCATCCGGTGCATACCTGGCCAGGGACAAGAATCTGTCACGGTACTCCACTATAGTCATTCTGCCTTGCTTCAGCTCTCTGAATTCATCCCTCATTCTGGTGACTAGGCCCTGCAGCACGTGGGTGTAGCTGAACTTGATTTTGAAGGCTTCCCATGTCATCACTTGACCATGGTTCATTGTGCGGATGCTGTTCCACCAGGCTCTTGCATCTCCTGCCAAGTAGTGGGTGGCAAAGAGGACTTTCTTGTTGTCATCAACTCTGGCTACTTCTAAATTGTTCTCCATTGTCTGCTGCCAGTCATCAGCATCTAGTGGGTTCTCCGAAGTGCTAAAGATTGGGGGATTGGTATTCTGGAAGTTTTTCAGCTTGGATCCTTGATGATCCTGATTTCCATGCCCTTGGTTGTTTTGGGCCATTTGAGCTATATGCTGTAGAGTTTCTAAGTTGGCTTGGCGCTCTGCCCTGCTTGCTTCACGGTCTGCAACTAGCATCTGCATAATCTGCAGCATTGGGTCCTGCGATGAGTTGCTCCCTCCAGGGTTTCCACCAGTCATCTGAAGATTGAGATAGATAAAGGGGTAAGAGGGAAAGTTCTAAGGTTCATGGTTTTGATTTCAAAGCTAAAACTTTGAGTTTGACTCAGTTTTTATAACTAACTTCCTTTCATTCATTCCAGCAAGGCACACGATACACACGCACACACTCCACAACATCAAAGGAAAACAGATAGTTTTAAGAACCATTCTGCAAGCTACGATACAATGGGACCGATACTCCTCATGCTACGAGAGTGCTCTAGTGCATCTACTCATCATCGATAAAGTCGGAGTCATCATCGTCGGTGTATAAGTCCATAGCATCCTCCACCGGAAAGTCATCATCATTGCTGAGGTAAGACTCCATATCTCCCGGGATGACTTCACCTCCTTTGATGCAAGCTGAGCTTCTTGCTCCTTGATGGTCTTCTCGAGGTCGACCACCTTCTTGCGAACACGGTAGATGGTGCGATCCTTCTTTTCGCGCTGGTGGCGAAGAGACTGACGATCCTTGACAAGCAGTGAGAAAGTCTGGGCCTTGTGGGTAGCAATGGCAAGGTTGTGGTTGGCGAACTCCCTAGCATTGTCCAATTCCTTCTGGCGGTCGTACAGCACGAAGACAAGGTTCTCCACTTGCCGCTTCGACTCTGAGTGACTTGGCATCTCCATTGGCATTCCCATGAAGTCGCGCCTTGCATAGTGAACAAAGCGGGTTCCTTGGATTTGGTTGACACTTAGGGCACACAGACGTGCGAGAGCTTCATGCATTGCCCTGGCTAATCCATCTAGCCAGTTATTCTCTCTCACGGAGAACTGGATCCTCCCGGACGTTGGTGCTTCTATACTTTCTTGAAGATCAGCGGTGACTAGCCATTGTAAATCTCCTCCTGGGGGTCCATGAAGTTGAGCTCCCAGAAATTCCGGATGCGCGCGTCCCAAGTACTCCGATAGTGCGTCAAGATCCCTCTCGAAAATCAGCTAGCCCCCGTTACCCAACTGGTAGAATTTGCTGAACCGAGTCTCCATTTATAAGAATTAAGGATGATAAAGTTAGTGAAGTGATCAAGTGTGTCAAATTTTATGTAGTAATGTAAGAATTGGAGGAACATAAATTTTTTGAGAGAAAGAATTCCCAAGGGTAAGAGAGGAAATAGTTTTCATAAATACTCACTTTGGTTTTGAAACTAAGTTTTTGTTCGGACGTCCATTCTAACTAGGGTCTCCTATGGTCAGGATGGCTCTGATACCGACTTGTCAACACCCGGATTTTTAATCCCAGATGCCTGTTATGCCATACATCGCAATCCCAGGATTACCATTTTTGCGAGACATAATAGATTGGATATCATAGTACATCATCCATTACAAACCATAATAAGGTCTTACACGAATAAAGGATCTAATGATCCAGTCTTAATACAACAAGAAGCGGAATAAATAATGAGCGTCGCGGTGGGGTCCATCTTTAGGGTCACAGGCAATGCTGACGATGGAAGATAGTCCTAGTTATTATAGCCGTCATGCTGTCCTTCGTCTTGGTAGTCTCCTTCATAGTTTGGCCATAGGAATAGCCAGGGACAAAAGCCATGAGTACTCTTTAAGTACTCGCAAACTACAACTAATAAGTAAGGTAGTTCTAGTGGGAAATGCTAACTCTAGGTTTATTTGTAAAGTTAAGTTTGAAACCTAAGCTGAGTTCAGAAACAAAGAAAGATAAAATAAAGTTCTAGAATCACTTAAGTTGGGAAGCTAGTGTCATAGTCACAACTTTTTTGTGGTCAAGTCAAGATTCATCATTCATATCATAAGTCACTTTGAAAACATCTAACAATGGAACAGTATGGCCACTCCAACTGTCCATAACCGCGGACGCGGCTATTCAAATAGTTTGACACTCTGCAGATGTGGTACACTTTCACCACAAGATTCGATACATCTGTCAGGGATAACCCTGAATCATCATACTTAGTGTGCAGATAATCAAACATAACCTTTCCTTTACACACCCTAGTATAAGCACCTCTCCTATGAGCATGGCCTCCCAACCATGACCATCTATCATCTTGGGCACTGCATAGGTGGACAACATTGAGAGGTAGCCTCAGCTCAATCCTCTCCCGCGAGGGAACTAATACTAATGCATATAAACTTCTGGCTAAGCCTTACCCAATTCAGGTATTTTGGTTGTACGGTAAAATTGGAACTGTATCGCATCCAAGCCCAACCAACAGTTTTGTAAAAGTGTTAAGTCTCATGCCTCAACATTTTCATCATCATAAACCATTTATGTTTCTCAACACATGTCAAAACATGTCAATAGAATGACTCATCATTCCAAGGTTTTCACAAGTCATTTTCACCAAGTATTCCCATCTAAAGTAACTCAAGTTTTAGTTTAGCTCTAAACTACTAAGTTAAGAGTGTTCACTAATGTGGGATGCTAAGATCAATCTCATGCCATAGAATGACATCTAAGTTTATCTAGATAGGTCAAGTTTTATACTTTTTATGCTACTTCAAACAAGTAAAGGATTTTGGTAAAGTAAAGAAAGTAAAGCTTGTAAATAACATTTGGAGTAGGTATAAGTCAAAAGGTATAACCAAAGCATGTCTAATGCATTTGCATAGGTTATCTAGCTTAATCCTAGCTTGCTAACAATAGCTTGCCTTGGTTGGTGCAGTGGTTGAAGTTTTCTTCCTCGTCCTCTTGGTAGAACTCCTCCTCCTCAAAAGCTTGGTCGGCACTATCGTCTATAAATACATACGGGATACACAATCACCCAACAAAGCTTAACTAGGATACTTAGCATACTAAGGAACACATCTGATGATCTATTATCATCATAAGCATCACAAGGTTTAATTACTAGCTTCATTCTTTTTATTTGAGAAAAGTAATTTCTACTCATTGAAAATAACTAAGATTTAATATTTTCAAATTAAAATATGGGATCATGTGGACACATGTCATCACCACATATTCTAACATATGGGAATGTGATTTAAAGGTTGGATCACATTTTAATAAGTTTAAGTTTAATATTTAATGATTTAAAGTGACTAGAAATGCCTATATAGAATTATTTTGGTACTAGTCCAAAGTCACTGCATGCAAACCTTGATATTATTACATATTCAGATAGGTTTGGTTAAATGTGATTTTTGAGAGTTGGATTCAACTCAAAAGCTATTATGGTTGATTTTAGAAAAATGTTTGAATGTGCAAAAGCTTCTGTCTTGCTATTTTTCCTAGGCGATATCTATAACTCTAAATGATATAAATCCAACGGTCTTGGATAGATATTTTTAGTACCTTTCTAACAAAATTGGAATTACTCCATTTGGGTTTGTAAAACTCTTTGAATTGATTTTTTAACTAAGGGACATAATTGATTCTAAATCTAAAAAGAAAAACCTATATTTGAATTACTGGGTCAACGCGGGAAAGTAAATGGGCCGGCCCAGTGGCGCTCAGTGGCGCAGAGGGCGACTGATAGGCTGGTCCTGCATGTCAGCGGCACATAAAACCCGAAGCGGTACGGGGCGATCTAGGCCACGCGATTAGAACGCAGAACAACGGTTCATGGTCGTCGTCGACGACGGACTGGTCGCCGGCGAGACCGAACCCTAAACGGCCCGTGGGGGTCTACTGGGGACGTACCAGGGCTCCAGCTAGTGCGGCGAGGCGGGCGAACGAACTGGTTGGCGACGGCGAGCTCAGGCGAAGTCGCGGCAGGGGCTAAGGTGGACGAAATCGACAGGGACTTCTCCTCCTCTACAGTGGCTACCTCCGGTGGAATTCCGGCGAACGGTGGCTCGAGCGGCTCCGGGGAGAGAGGGGAATGGTCAGTGGAGAGAGGGGAGTGATATGGTGTGAAAAAATGGTGCTGGGGTGGCCTCCTTATATAGGCTCGACATGGGGACCGACGGGTGTGGGCTGGCGTCTTCGGCGAGGGTGGTACAGAGGGCTACCGGCGTGGGCGAGGTAGGCAGACGGGTGGCGGTCTGCTGGCAGTCAGCTATGGCGCAATGGCGCAGCTAGAGGCGGTTGAAAGTGGCCGGGGGCTTCATGCGCTCTCGGGACAGAGGCGGTGCTCGACGGTGATCATGGCGACTGTGGGTGGCGCGGCGGTGCACGGCCGTGTCTGGCGGGTTGCTGGGTTCAAGGCGGACCTGCGTGCGTGATTTGGTGTCGAGGCTTGGTCTATGGCGTGTTGGCGACGATCGCGCTCTGGCGTGCGCTGCGCACGGCATAGAGAGAAAGGGCGGCGCGACGCTCAGGTGGTCCAGTGGCTGGGGTTGATCGAGGGGTGGACCGTGGGCGGCGGTGAGGTGGTTCCTTGCTTCCTGGAGCGGCGGAGAGGGGCTGGTGGTCGCCTGTGGCTGTTGCACACTTGGCCGGCGATCATGGCGCCGGGGAGGCATGGCACTGGCGCCAGGGGCTAGAGATAGGTGTGGTTTTGGTCTGGTTGGGCCTGGGGGAGACCAGGGTGATCAATGCACAACAAATGGCTCGACAAGAATTGCTCCAAAACAGTAATAGTTAGGCCACAAATTCTCTGCCTGCCAGCTATTCGATCAAATGGCTGCATGAGAGAAAGTTTTGAATTTTTGAAAGATTTTTGGTGGAGTGGTGTAACTTATGCTTGAGCATCTAGGTTTTCTTGGGTTTTTGAAATGGAGTTCATTTGAGTGGTTTTAGAATTAGTGTGATCTTGATACATACACTAGATTCAATTTTCAAATGTCATTTAAAATTAGAGTTTGAATGTTTTTGGGAGATCACAAAGTGGGTCTTGGCACATCACTACTTGTACTAGCAAGGGGTGCAAAGAACCACAATTGTCTCTATTGGCATTTGAGTACTAGGAACACCCAAAGTGTCCTAGTTAGTTAAATTGGCACAAATTACCATTTCCTTATTTTATTCTTTTTTATTTCTTTTTCTTTGGGATTTGTTTGGGAATGATCTAGATGATGTTTAATTCACCTTAGAATCATTTTACAATCAATGGATCACTCAAACATGGCAATTCAAAACAACTCCTAATTTAAATGCACACACATATGAATGCTTAATTATTTTAAATGGAAAAGTTTTTGTTAACCCTAAATTGGGTAGATTTGATCTTGATTAACTTTGGATTAAGTTTTGGGATGTTACAACACTGCATGCTGGTGGGTCCGTGATGTCATCCTCTCCGTAATGCGATATTGCTAGAAAAAAATGTAAACCCAAGATACACACACAGGTGATAAGAACAAAAGACCTTCAAATCAAATAAACATAAACTAAGCGCGTTTACAGCAAAGATATTTATAGAAAAAATATCATTAAACTTTTATTAGTACTACAACCTACGTATTAGTGTTCTTAATAATATTTTGTGTGTCTATGTGTATCTCTTTTAAAATATAAAAGGATAGTGCTCTTGGCATCTCAATTTATAAAATGTCACATAATGGGGAATTTTCTTCAAAACATGGGTAGGCAGAGTTTTTTTTGTTATGAGAGGTGGGGGCAATGCCCAAAAGGCTGAATTAAAACGATTTTGGCTTTTCTACATAGGCTGCTCTATGTGGCTTAAATTCCATATGCTAAGCTTCATGGCCTTCATTCTCAAATTTCACTAGATTGTGCTCAATAGTCCATTGACCCCTAAAAGGCCAAATTAATATGTTTTTGGCTATGCTCTATAGGCTCCTTTCTCAAATTTCACTAGGCTGTTGTCATTAGTCCCCTGACCCCGAAAAGACCGAATTAAAATGTTCTGGGCCAAAGAGGGGTCGAATGAGCTAGATTTCTTCTCCTGTTTAATTAAAATTACATTGTGATGTGCTTGACCGATACGAAACAAAGACCTTAGAGGGAGGGGAAAAGCAATAATTCTTTTTGGTAGATATTCTTGTCAAAATTCAGTAGTAGAAAATAAGACAGAAAAATTATCAATAGATTCAAAGTTCATATTCAGGAGCACTTGACCAATTCAGTAGCATTTCAAAAGTTACCAATTCAGCAATACAGACACTGAAATACAATAGCAGTACAGAGTGAACTAGTTCTTGTTTCAGCTCTAAAAACTTTGTCGCGCGATCAGTTTTCCCTTTTTACCAAACACACTCAACCATTGGATCAAGCAAAACTGATGATCAAGTCTGCTTTGAGTGCCTTCTTCTCATATTATTACATATTCAGATAGGTTTGGTTAAATGTGATTTTTGAGAGTTGGATTCAACTCAAAAGCTATTATGGTTGATTTTAGAAAAATGTTTGAATGTGCAAAAGCTTCTGTCTTGCTATTTTTCCTAGGCGATATCTATAACTCTAAATGATATAAATCCAACGGTCTTGGATAGATATTTTTAGTACCTTTCTAACAAAATTGGAATTACTCCATTTGGGTTTGTAAAACTCTTTGAATTGATTTTTTAACTAAGGGACATAATTGATTCTAAATCTAAAAAGAAAAACCTATATTTGAATTACTGGGTCAACGCGGGAAAGTAAATGGGCCGGCCCAGTGGCGCTCAGTGGCGCAGAGGGCGACTGATAGGCTGGTCCTGCATGTCAGCGGCACATAAAACCCGAAGCGGTACGGGGCGATCTAGGCCACGCGATTAGAACGCAGAACAACGGTTCATGGTCGTCGTCGACGACGGACTGGTCGCCGGCGAGACCGAACCCTAAACGGCCCGTGGGGGTCTACTGGGGACGTACCAGGGCTCCAGCTAGTGCGGCGAGGCGGGCGAACGAACTGGTTGGCGACGGCGAGCTCAGGCGAAGTCGCGGCAGGGGCTAAGGTGGACGAAATCGACAGGGACTTCTCCTCCTCTACAGTGGCTACCTCCGGTGGAATTCCGGCGAACGGTGGCTCGAGCGGCTCCGGGGAGAGAGGGGAATGGTCAGTGGAGAGAGGGGAGTGATATGGTGTGAAAAAATGGTGCTGGGGTGGCCTCCTTATATAGGCTCGACATGGGGACCGACGGGTGTGGGCTGGCGTCTTCGGTGAGGGTGGTACAGAGGGCTACCGGCGTGGGCGAGGTAGGCAGACGGGTGGCGGTCTGCTGGCAGTCAGTTATGGCGCAATGGCGCAGCTAGAGGCGGTGGCAAGTGGCCGGGGGCTTCATGCGCTCTCGGGACAGAGGCGGTGCTCGACGGTGATCATGGCGACTGTGGGTGGCGCGGCGGTGCACGGCCGTGTCTGGCGGGTTGCTGGGTTCAAGGCGGACCTGCGTGCGTGATTTGGTGTCGAGGCTTGGTCTATGGCGTGTTGGCGACGATCGCGCTCTGGCGTGCGCTGCGCACGGCATAGAGAGAAAGGGCGGCGCGACGCTCAGGTGGTCCAGTGGCTGGGGTTGATCGAGGGGTGGACCGTGGGCGGCGGTGAGGTGGTTCCTTGCTTCCTGGAGCGGCGGAGAGGGGCTGGTGGTCGCCTGTGGCTGTTGCACACTTGGCCGGCGATCATGGCGCCGGGGAGGCATGGCACTGGCGCCAGGGGCTAGAGATAGGTGTGGTTTTGGTCTGGTTGGGCCTGGGGGAGACCAGGGTGATCAATGCACAACAAATGGCTCGACAAGAATTGCTCCAAAACAGTAATAGTTAGGCCACAAATTCTCTGCCTGCCAGCTATTCGATCAAATGGCTGCATGAGAGAAAGTTTTGAATTTTTGAAAGATTTTTGGTGGAGTGGTGTAACTTATGCTTGAGCATCTAGGTTTTCTTGGGTTTTTGAAATGGAGTTCATTTGAGTGGTTTTAGAATTAGTGTGATCTTGATACATACACTAGATTCAATTTTCAAATGTCATTTAAAATTAGAGTTTGAATGTTTTTGGGAGATCACAAAGTGGGTCTTGGCACATCACTACTTGTACTAGCAAGGGGTGCAAAGAACCACAATTGTCTCTATTGGCATTTGAGTACTAGGAACACCCAAAGTGTCCTAGTTAGTTAAATTGGCACAAATTACCATTTCCTTATTTTATTCTTTTTTATTTCTTTTTCTTTGGGATTTGTTTGGGAATGATCTAGATGATGTTTAATTCACCTTAGAATCATTTTACAATCAATGGATCACTCAAACATGGCAATTCAAAACAACTCCTAATTTAAATGCACACACATATGAATGCTTAATTATTTTAAATGGAAAAGTTTTTGTTAACCCTAAATTGGGTAGATTTGATCTTGATTAACTTTGGATTAAGTTTTGGGATGTTACAACACTGCATGCTGGTGGGTCCGTGATGTCATCCTCTCCGTAATGCGATATTGCTAGAAAAAAATGTAAACCCAAGATACACACACAGGTGATAAGAACAAAAGACCTTCAAATCAAATAAACATAAACTAAGCGCGTTTACAGCAAAGATATTTATAGAAAAAATATCATTAAACTTTTATTAGTACTACAACCTACGTATTAGTGTTCTTAATAATATTTTGTGTGTCTATGTGTATCTCTTTTAAACTATAAAAGGATAGTGCTCTTGGCATCTCAATTTATAAAATGTCACATAATGGGGAATTTTCTTCAAAACATGGGTAGGCAGAGTTTTTTTTGTTATGAGAGGTGGGGGCAATGCCCAAAAGGCTGAATTAAAACGATTTTGGCTTTTCTACATAGGCTGCTCTATGTGGCTTAAATTCCATATGCTAAGCTTCATGGACTTCATTCTCAAATTTCACTAGATTGTGCTCAATAGTCCATTGACCCCTAAAAGGCCAAATTAATATGTTTTTGGCTATGCTCTATAGGCTCCTTTCTCAAATTTCACTAGGCTGTTGTCATTAGTCCCCTGACCCCGAAAAGACCGAATTAAAATGTTCTGGGCCAAAGAGGGGTCGAATGAGCTAGATTTCTTCTCCTGTTTAATTAAAATTACATTGTGATGTGCTTGACCGATACGAAACAAAGACCTTAGAGGGAGGGGAAAAGCAATAATTCTTTTTGGTAGATATTCTTGTCAAAATTCAGTAGTACAAAATAAGACAGAAAAATTATCAATAGATTCAAAGTTCATATTCAGGAGCACTTGACCAATTCAGTAGCATTTCAAAAGTTACCAATTCAGCAATACAGACACTGAAATACAATAGCAGTACAGAGTGAACTAGTTCTTGTTTCAGCTCTAAAAACTTTGTCGCGCGATCAGTTTTCCCTTTTTACCAAACACACTCAACCATTGGATCAAGCAAAACTGACGATCAAGTCTGCTTTGAGTGCCTTCTTCTCATATCAATGCCTATGTGACCCATGTATGCAACCCAAAATGCCCAAGTCTCATCTAGATTGTGACATGGCCATTCTTCAAAAGAAAAAGAAGACTATCTACATCCCTTGATTTAAACAAGTACCAGTACATCAATATTAGTTCCACAAAATGCTTAAGTAATAGTAACGACGGAACATTTGAGAGATTCAGTAGCTTTCCTGCTTCAAATTCAATAGTAGTATAGAGATAATAAGTTCTTGTTCCATCTCGAAAAACCTTGGTGCACGACTAGTTTACCTTGTTCTCCGAATAGGCTTGATCATAGGAGCAAGCAAACCTGATAATCACGTCTACTTCTGTGCAAATACCACCTCATTTCGTCAATGCCTGTGTGACCCCCATATGCAACCCAAAATACCCAAGAATCATCTAGATAATTGTGACAATGCTAGGTTTCAAAAGAAAATCAAGACAATCTGCTGCACTTGATCTAAACAAGTAACTGTACATCACTATTAGTTCAACAAAATACTTTGATAATATCAATGAGAGAACAAAGGAAAAGCAAGACCATCTTCTGCCCGTGACCTAAATAAGTACTAACAGTATACAATAGTACAAAATACTCCTTAGTACAAGAACTAGTACTATACTAGTAATACTATGCATTTAAAATCCACCCTCCAACACACAGAGATCCCTAAGCGGGTTAAATAAATTTTGTATCAATTGTGGATTCTACCCCGTGATTGATGCATATTGAGTAATGCAGGCTCTTGGTAATATGAGATTGTTCACTGTACAACATAAAGGAATGCTTTTACCTCCGGATGATGCCCGACACCACCCAGGTCCCAGGCATGGAGGAACTGTAGATTGTATTGGTCCAAAACCCCAGCTCTATTGTTTGATAATAGGCAGTGATCAACACATTGTACAAGGGCGACGAGCATGTGTACGGCCTAATGCAAACGATGGCTACACTGATGTCTCCCAACTCGCGCATGTCAAATAGCATAGCAAACACCTTACCATTGTGCCCTGATCCGATCTTCTCTACTGTGGATGAGCGCGGTTCCAACAGCGGCTGAGAGATGTACCAGGAGTTTCTAAAGGAAGTAAGATTCAGCGGACTAAATTACAGCATGCTAAATATTGTAAGAAAAAAATATGAGTAACATGGCTGCGATAAAACATACGTAGTACTCCCTCCTTTTCAAAATATAAGATGTTTTAGCTGTTGTAAAACGAGTGTATCTAAACCCCTTTTAGTATATGGGTTCAGTCCTAACTACACACTAAAAAGCGTCTAGATACACTCGTTTCACAAAAGCTAAAACATCTTTAAATATTTTGAAATGAAGGGAGTATCTACAGAGTACATGTGTAAGGCCATTGTTTCAAAGGAAAAGCTGCTTGATATAAGCAACTAGTGCTAGCTCCCAGTACAGAGAGCCATGTTTGAAAGGAAATGCTCGACCATTGGAGCATGCTAGTGTGACCCCTATATGGAACCCAAAATGCCCAAGTCTCATCTAGATTTTGACAAGGCCATGTTTCAAAATAAAAGCAAGACTATCTACTGCCCTTGATTTAAACAATTACAGTACATCAGTATCAGTTCCACAAAATATTTTAGTAATAGCAAAGACAGAACATTTGAGAGATTCAGTAGCTTTCCTGCTTGAAATTCAATAGCAGTATAGAGAGAATCAGTTCTTGTTCCAGCTCACAAAAAGACTCGATCATTGGAGAAAGCAAAACTGACAACCAAGTGAAAATGCCAGTGTGACCCCCATATGCAACCCAAAATGTCCAAGACTCATCTAGATAATTGTGACAATGCTAACATTCAAAAGAAAAGCAAGACAAACTGCTGCACTTGATCTAAACAAGTCATAGTATATCACTATTAGTTCAACAAAATGCGTTAGTAATAGCAATGATAGAATAAAGGCAAAGCAAGACCATCTCCTCTCATTGGCCTAAACAAGTACTAGCAGTATATAGTAGTAAAAAATAGTCCGAAGTAAAATAACTAGTGCTTTACTAGTACTACTCTACATCCAAAATCCAACCTCTAGTACAAGTACGTTCATGGTATGTAGTGAAAGTGGGATAAAAAAGCTGAGGTAGTAGAATGGTCAATTGAGAATTCTCCCTCGCGGTGTATTCATATTGAGTAATATAGGCCTTGGATAGTAATCTGAGACGTTTGATGGTACACCACCATGGAATGCTTTTCCTCCTGCATGATGCTAGGCACCGCCATACTCCCAGGAGTGAAGGAGTTGCGCACTGCACCCTCCCAAAAACCAACCTCTGTTGATGGGTGATAGACGGTGAATTGCACATTGTACAAGGGCGGCGAGCACTCGGCCGACCGGACACACACGATGGATACGATGATATCGCCCCACTCGAGCATGTCAAATAGCACAACAAACACCGTAAATCCAATGTTCTCTAGTCTCGATGAGCGTGGTGCCGATAGCGGCTAAGATATGTACCTGGGATTTCTGAAGGAAGTAAGAATAGGTGGACTAAATTGCAGCATGCTAAATTTACATAAGAAGTTCTCAGGCGCCTGAGATCTAGGCACTCCCAAGAGAAAAATACAGAGCCATGTTTCAAAAGAAATGCTAGATCATCTCTAGCGTTTGATTTAAACAAACTTGAACGATAGATCATCATCAGAATCATGATGGTGATATTTGTCATCTCCCACACTGTGATGCAAAATGAGTAATCTAGTATGAACCTATCATGTTTCTTAATCAGGAAATTACAGTAATCTTCAGTAATCCTGAGAGTGGTCGGCAAGGCGCTATTCTTCGGCTCGAAAAATAGGCTATCTTCGGCGAACTCCTGCAGGTCCTCTCCAATCATTTAAGATTTATAAAAGTGCAACTCCACCATGTACCACGGGAATAATCACGCAACTGACCTGACGCACTAGACGGATACGGCGAGGCCATAGTCGAGCATGTCAAATCGCACGGCGAACAATGTACGATCATCCCCGGATACCACGGTCTCTACTCTCCATGAGCCAGGTGCTAGCAAAGGCTGAGAGATGTACATGTGTTCCTCGCCTTAGTGGAAACTCTACACTTCAATCGATTGGGATTTTTTGAGATTAGCGAGGATTGCTGTGGGCGGGGCGGCGAACTCACAGCCAGGCTCAGTGCAGTTGTACGGGCCATGCGGGCATGCCATCTTGTGGTTGAGGAAGTCGTAGAAGGCGACCAATGTCCCGCAACCATCGTTCGGGCATCTGCTACCTTTTCCGCCGATGACTTGGTGGAGAAACTCCTTGGAGAATGCGGCTAGACAGAGGCGCTAGTAGTGTCCATACGCATAGGGATTTCTTCGAAAGCGTCGTCACTGACCTTGCTCCAGCCACCGTACTGAATGGTGTGCATCAAATCCGCCATTGCGTCCGAATGAACTGGGGTGAGGGCGGATTCAAATATGATTGTTGGGGTTTCATGGAGGAGAGTGATGGAGGCCTACAAGAATCGATGCAGTGGGCGAGAAATGGCTAGGAAACTTTAGGAAGTGCATGCTCGAGAGGATCCAAAATGTGGCTAGCCAGTGTTAGCAAATGGGGATCGGAGGAGATGGGGAAGATGGGAGGCTCTTTGAAAGAGGGGTGTTAATTTTGCATGTTCCCTCGTCGGTCTTCTACAGTGTGCAACTAGATCGAGGACACCAGCTGGAGTTATAGCTAGAGTGCTAGACTAGCAAGTTGTCACGCCCTGGCTCAGTATTGTATCATCTCATCAGGTAGAATGAACCCACATTTCTCCCCTCCCTAGATAGCATGCACCGTAGAATCTCTTTTCTCGCACGCGAGGGATTTGAACCCACATGCCGAAATAAAAGGATGTCAATCCTCAAGCCAGCTCGTCCAACTCTGATAAATAGGACTACTAAAAACTATAATAATTGGTGAAGCTCAAAAAATAATTATAATTTTGAGCCACGTCCATAGAATATCCGTTGTATATTTGGTTCTTGTACTTTGCATCATGTAGTAGTAATCAACCTATTAGCTACCTAATAGTACTCACCATGCTCTAGAGAAATAACGAAGAACATTCTAGAATTATTGAAAAGTGTGTTTTGACGTTTGTGCATATCGTTTAGTCTGCTAAAGACTATCAATAGTATCTTCTAGATGATAGAATGGACAGAATTAAGATCCAATGGTAGTTTATAGACGTAGCTCGAAATTATAATTATTTTTGGGATTCACCTATTATAATTTTATATAAACTAGTAAAAGGCACATGCCACACACGTATGTACTGTATGAAATCTGATTTAACAAACATTAAGTTGTTATAAATAAATAGTCTTGTTAGAGAAAAATGCATACATTAAGTCTATTAATAATAACTATCTACATATATTGAGAATACATACTACTGTGCTATAAAATTTTGGGGGTGGTGACATGATGGTTCTAGCACATGGTGGAGTTTGCTCTAGGTACTACTCAACACGAATCCAGCTGATGTAAACCATTGGATCTAATAGCCCAACGGTCCGGATTGGTGCTATGTATCCAATTCAAAATTGCTCCTTTATAGCAGTAGAGAAAAAAATCATATGGCATATACTTCTATTATCTGATTCTCATGTGCAAGACATGTGCAACTTAATAATAATTTATATAACACAAATAACTTTGAATATCGATCCTCGGATATAGATTGACAGATTGCAACATTGTTGATTGATGCATGTCTTGCAAATTTAAGAAAGAATCTATCGCGCTTACTTGTAGTTCAAATTTGACCTACTTTCTTTAAATCGACATAAAGTTATTTGAGTGCACGGTTATAGTTAGCTAATATATAGGAAAGCTTTAAACGTGCTAAGACTAGGGAATTGTAACAAAACATGTCCACTTTTTCTTAAAAATCGGGTGGTGGCACGTTATTTTTTTGACTGGGTATGTCCCGAAGGAATGAGATGCTTCAATAATTAACACAGTTAATGCATGTGTTCATGTTACTTCAAGGACCTTGAAAAAGTGAAAATTACATCCAAGTCTATACATTTAACACAAAGGAACCTAAAATCAAGCAATGAAAATTAGTGGTCGGGTCCTACTCCTCCACTTCGGAGCTGAGCCATGCTCTTCGTAGTAGTACTAGTAAGCTGCACGTGCCTTGCACATGAAACTCACATAATATACAGAAGCATGACATGTCATCAGTATATAACATTATAATAGGTAAAGCTTGAAATATCTATGAATTTGAGCCACATCTCTAAAGTATGAGTGTATCTTTTGTTCCTACACTTTATATCATGTAGAAACAAACTTTATTAGCTACCTAATAATTGCAAATTCTAGAAAAATGGTCTAGTGAAACAATCGAGAAGATTCTACAATGATGGATAAGTGTGTTTTGAGGTTTTTCTACATATATATTACCACTATATAGTGTAGGAATAACTTTGAATATTGACCGTTGGATCAAGACTCGTGAACCCAACATTTCCAGCCGTTGGATCTTCTTTTCCATTCTAGCATCTAGAAGATTCTATTGATAGTCTTCATCACAATGAATGGTATGCACAAAACTCAAAACACACTTCTCCATCATTCTAGAATCTTCTCCCTCGTTTCTCTAGACCATGTTACCAAAAAATCAAGTTTTAGATAGCTAATAATCTTTGACTTCTACATGATATACAAAGTACAAGAACCAAATATACACCCATAGTATATAGATGTTAATCAAATTTATATTTTTTCTGCTTTACCTATTATAATTTTATATAGTGATGATATGTCAGACGTCTATTATCAGTGTCTCACGTGTTGATTAAAAGGGACGTGCCACAAACGTATATACCGTATGAAATGTGATTTAACAAATGTTAAGTTGTTATTAACCAATAGTATTGTTAGAGAAAAAATGCATACATTAAGTCTATTTGTAATAACTATCTACACATATTGAGAATACATCCTACTATGCTATGAATTTTGGGGGTTGTCACAATATCATTATAGAACATGGTGGAGTTTGCTCTAGGTACTATTCAACACGAATCCAACTGCTCTGAACCATTGGATCTAACAACCCAATGGTCAGGATTGGTGTTATGGATCCAATTCAAAACTACTCCATTATAGTAGTAGAGAGAATACAGGCTACTATGCTATGAAATTTTAGGGGTGGTGACATGATGGTTCTAGAACATGGTGGAGTTTTCTCTAGGTACTATTCAACACAAATCCTGTTGCTCTAAACAGTTGGATCTAATAGCGCAACTGTCAGGATTAGTGCTAAGGATCCAATTCAAAACAACTCCTTTATAATAGTAGAGATAGATATATGATGTCGATATGGTCATCCTTTGAATAACCTTCATTCCCGATGTTTGGAAAGGAAGAGAAAAAATCCAAAATTCGAATTCTACTATTTTTTGCCGCTAATGCCCTAAGTGGTTCCTTCCTATGTACACCAACACACACGCCAGAGACACACCTGAGCCGTCGTACCCAGACACACGTGTGCATCGCTGTGGACGAGGGAGTGCTGAGATGGATGGTGAGGCAGCGACTGAGAGCGAAAAAACAAACTTGTTCTATTTTGAGTGCACATAAGTCCTGAAATTTACTACTAATACTTGTAGAGTGTGTACACTTTAAAGGCTGTAGTACCTCATCTCAGGAACCCATCATAATTCTGCTCTGACATCAGACCGCCTTCAAGTGCCCTATCATGCTGCCCTCCCGCTTTTATTCTCCGAGCTCCTCTTGCTCTTCGGTTTTTCCCTCATCTTAGTGGTACATCTGTCCCAAAGCTTAAGGATTTTTTTGATAAGTCAAGCTATGAAAAGTTTGACCAAACTTCTTGAAAAAATTATCAAGAACTACTACATGATATTAGTGGATACAATGTGAATATATGTTTCATGATGCATCAAAGGGTATGTATTTCATATTGTAAATTTTAATATATTTGACTTTTCAAAAACAAATAGGCCTTGAACCTTGGATGCATGTACTACTAGTGTTTAGTACCCCGTCCCGGAACTTAAGGCTTGATATATAGACATCGCGGGTCCCTTTAGACGATGTTAGGAAAAATCAAAAGGAATCTACCGCGCTTACTTATAGTTTAAATTTGACCTGATCTCTTTAAATCGACTTAAATTATTTAAGTGGGCATGGTTTGCTAGAGAATCTTGAAATGTTCTAAGACTAGGGAATTGTAAAAAAACATGGTCCCCACTTTTTCTGAAAACCGGGTGGTGGTACTTTTTTGACTAAGGTATGTCCCGAGGGAGCGAGATTCTTCAATTAATTAACACGGTAAGTAGATGTGTACATGTTACACCAACGACCTCAAAAAAATGAAACATACATCCAAGTCCATACATTTAGCACAAAGGACCCTAAAATCAAATACCTGAAAATTTTGGTAACATTGTCTATAGAAACGAGGGGGAAGATTCTAGAATGATGGAGAAGTGTGTTTTGATGTTTGTGCATAGCATTTAATTGTGATGAAGACTATAAATAGAATATTCTAGATGCTAGAATGGAAAAGAAGATCCAACGGTTCGAAATGTGGGGGTTCGTGAGTCTTGATCCAACAATTAATTTTCAAAGTTTTCCGTGCACCATATAGTGTTAAGATAGTGGTAATGGTAAGACTAGTTCTTGCTTAACAAAAGAAAACAGTGCACTGCTCACTTTCAGCAGATCTAGTTGAAGAAGATGCACGAATCTACCAGATGCGAGAACTGTAACATAAACTATATAAGATGTAAATTTGGTCATGACCTTCGCTGTTCGGGTCAAAACTAGGAACGTTCATACACTCCAATACACATTGTGAAGAAGCCAGGGAATTTTTTGTATTCAAAGGTGTCAAAACACATGTTTCTCATTTTTTTCTTAGCACTAGATAGTGTACGAATAACTTTGAATATTGACCGTTGGATCAAGACCCGAATCACAACATTGTCAGACGTTGGATCTTCATTTCCATTTTAGCATCGAGAAGATACTATTGATAGCCTTTCTTTTCTTAACTTACCACTATTATATAGAGTGTGCGGAAAACTTTGAATATTGTCCGCTAATTCATGACCCGCGAATCCCAACATTGCTGCTAGTTATTGGATCCTCTAATCCATTTCATCATCTAGAAGATACTATTGATAGTCTTTGTTATCTTATCTTACCACTATATAATGTACGAATAACTTTGAGTATTGACCGTTTGATTAAGACTCGCGAATCCCAATAGTGCTAGCCATTGGATCTTCTTCTTTCCATTCTACCGGGTGGTTGTACTTTTGTTTACTAAGCTATGCCCCGAGGGAGCGATATTCTTCGATTAATTAACACGGTAAGTAGATGTGTACATGTTACACCAAGGACTTCAAAAAAATGAAAATAACATCCAAATCCATACATTTCGCACAAAGGACCCTAAATCAAATACTTGAAATTTTTGGTAACATGGTCTATAGAAACGAGGGGGGAGTTTTAGAATGATGGAGAAGTATGTTTTGATGTTTGTGCATAGCATTTCATTGTGATGAAGACTATCAATATAATCTTCTAGATGCTAGAATGAAAAAGAAGATCCAACTACTAGAAATGTTGGGATTCGTGAGTCTTTATCCAACAATTAATATTCAAAGTTTTTCGTACACCATATAAGATAGTCGTAATGGTAAGGCTAGTACTTTCTTAACAAAATAAAACAGTGCACTTCTCACTTTTAGCAAATCTTGTTGAAGAAGATGCACGAATCTACCAGATGTGGAAACTGTATCATAAACTATATATGATGTCAATATGGTCATGACCTTGGCTGTTCAGGTCAAAACCAAGAATGTTCCTGCACCGTAGGCTAATACACACTATGAAGCAGCCGGAGCATTTTTTTGTATTCAAAGGTGTCAAAATACATGTTTCTCATTTTTTCTTAGCACTATCACTACAAGGAATCTGGCCTTCTATGACCCTCCATTTTCATCACAGAATCGTCACTGTAGTCCATCTATGATGATTCTATGACAAAAATGAGATCATCGAAAGCTGAGCATCGAAAATGAACTATAACGACGATTTTTTGCGAAATCATCATAACCGTCTATGACGATATTGGATCATCATAACCTCTATGATGATTCAATATCGTCACTGGCCATCTAGCTAGGCCAGGTCAGATCCTACGCGGCTGATCCGACCTGGCAAAACTATGACGAATTGAGACTGTGGTAATGCAAATTCAGCCCAGTCCGGTTTGGTTGCTTATATGGGCCAAGCCCATTAATTCATCCTTTACTCTTCTAGGCCATGGGTGTTTTAGGATCCATTATTGGGGGGGGGGGCTTTGTCCTTTCCACGTACATAGATTTTCTATTTTCAACCTTTTTTATCTAGAATCTTCTAGGTCTTGGCCTTATTACAAAAGTATTATTTGGTCCAGTGTAAAATACAGATGTTTCCTTTTAATAGTGCAATACTATTTGGGCCTAGGCCTCTTTAGGTTCAGCTGCCCAATTATATAGATCAAACACATATATTAAATAACGTAATTTTCCCAATAAATATACAATGAAACACATTCACAAGTTGATAGAATCTAAATAACAGAATATATCAGACTCCATTTGAATTATAAGACACCATGACAGAGCCACGTTCACACACAACAATATTATTACATAAATGTATCTCCCAGTAACAAGTCTCTACATTGAGTAAAAGTATGTCCAGCAAACTGACACCATGTAACTTCCTCCGAAGGACATTCTTCCTTGCAATGCTGGTGTTGCATTTGTCTCAAACATCCTACAAATAAACAAACAAATATCAAGAAATACTTTAGTAATTGACATTGATAATGCACAAAAGAGGGACCAAAGATATCAAATTCGAGAATCCAGTCCATCCTTCAGTCTATCAACTCAAAACAAAAGCCCTTAATGAGCTAATGCACATAATTCATGGATTGTGGCATAAGACAGCATACCTACAGAGATCCAAGTATGTTCGACAAAAAGTAAACATACCAGCCAAGGAACAATGTGCATATCAAACAAATGGTATGGACCTCCAGTAGCACCATGAAACAAATTGAACAATGGTTCTCCCACAGAAATTGCATTGACTTTAACCTAATCTCAACAACCTCTAGCATAATTTCTGAAGCAATTAGGCTAGCTTTTGTATATATTTTACATGTTACAAACACACATGATGCTTGAGAGACACAACAGATAGAGCACATATAGGATACGGAAATCGGAACTCACCAGAGGGTTATCACATCCAAGGCTGAACCGTCACGGGCTAATTGCGGTGCACCGCCACCACACTAGAAGCCACGGGGCGAGCAACAGGACAGCCGCTCAGGGTACACAAGTTAAACACAAGGTCATGTCAATGTATATGAATTTATAATAGGATTAAAACAATGTAGCCTACATTAGCTAGCTCTACATACAACCATAAAGAACAAAAATACATTGTCTAGTTGGTCGCCACAACCAATACACACCTTATAAGAAAAAGACTATAAAGTCAAAATTAGGAATCGCACACTAGAGACATCATTGCCTTGTCAAGCCCGTATGCTCAAATGGCATAAGTTTTATGAAGAAGTTTTATGCTCAATTAGTCTTTATTCAATGATGTTTTAACTAGTACTATGCAAAGGAATAACATTTCATACTAAACTTTAATATTCCTAATTTTCTAAAATAGCACTATGATGTTATCACTTATATCTTTACATCAACACTACTAGACATACTATCATATAATGTTCAGGGAGAGTGAAATAGAATATACAAAATAAATGAAGCAACCTTGTACTGTCATGCAGAAGGAGACATTGCCATGCAGTTGTAGTACCACTTTATCAAGAAGAAACAATAGAAAATAATACCACACTGCACAGATAACTTGAATATAATGGCATTACATGGTTCCCTTGCCAACATTGTCAAGCAGTAGTATACTATATACAATAGAAATATGTAGCAGCAAAGACAATAATGTAAGAACATGTAAATTCAGGTACATGATGTAGTTAACTTTAGGTTATCTACAAGTATGGAGTATACATCACAAGTATGCAGTATTTGTGCCAAATTGTGAATACCAGCAACAGGTCATAGTTTACTTCATTTAAAAACAACAGAACATATGCAGGCTCTATATGTGCATTATGAAACCACAAATAATGTGTACTGTCATGGTGTTTTAGCTATTGAACGTAAAAGCCCCAGCTAAATGTTATGGACACGACCCACACACTCTAGTTTTATTGGAAACCGAGTCAATATCAGGATTACAAATGTTGCATGTATCCAAGTCAAGATCAGGATTAAAATAATGTATAATAAACAAACTATTAGGATATGCAGGAAGTTGCAGTTCAAGGAAATGACATTATATATGACAACCAATAGGAACACAGTCATCTTAGCTTGATTGATCTTGTTTCAAACAGCAGTCAGAAACATTTTGCATAGTGGATATCCTAGGTGAAATAATTCCCGAAATCTTCATGCTGGTGCACTTAGCATGAATCAGTACAAAGACTGCTACTCCAGTGTATGCTTAAATTACAAAACTACTACGAGACCATACCATTCCCTTGCACAATTCACACATATTGATTGATTGCCATCAGGCAAACATTTGCACTAGCTTTCTAGGTCACTGAACTACCACTAGAAATAATAGCTTCCTAGTACAGATGTTTGCCTGCGTAGTTATTTTCCGACGACCGACGGGATGAACATTGCAAGATACTAGTAATAGTGTCACATGTCCCCCACAAATTGTTCCATCAAGAGAAAGTAGAAGGTTCGGTGGTACCTGAAAGGCGGTCTCGAAGTACTCGCAGGGCACTGTCTGGCAGCCCAAGTAGGCCTTCCTAGTGGCCGCCTTGCTATATACTCCCGGGCACCCCTACGGATGATCGATCGAGTTGAATTGCATCGTCAGAATCATTGATCATCATCATAAGAGTAATCCTCTCTGAAGGGGAGAGGATAAAAGAAGAAGAAGAAGTAGATCTGGTATGTGACCTAGAGGCCATGCGTGTTGGATTCCCCCATCAGATCCGTGCTCGTCAGCGGCCTTCCATTCTCCAAACTAACATACGCACACACATTCAATTACAATGGCGAAAGCGAGAAGCAGCAAACAAATTACCCTGGGAAGGAAAGCTAGAGCAGGATATTCCAGCTTACGAGGCAGTGCGATGGCGGTGTCGCGGGAGGCCGGTACCAGCACGGGCACGCTGTTGGGTCCTTCCTCGTCGCCCGGTGTCTGTTACGGCAAGGAGGCGGAGATGGGGACAGAGGGGCAGCGAGCCATCCAGCCACATAGTCGTGGCCTGTGTTGCGTTGCCTCTCCGATTGAGGAGTACATCTTAGACGTTAGTGCTGATCTATTGCAGGTGCTCGGAGTCGGGTGGAATTTGGTTGGAGGAGGTGGGGATGGCGAAGGAGTTCGACACACAACGGAGCGCAACCACTGCCTTCGTCGCGAGCACGCTAGGGTTCCGGCGCGGCAGCACCGTTAGAGGTGTGGGATGGCGGTGTCCGCAATGGATATCAATGGCCAATATAGGGTGCCGACGACGGCCTCCGATTGAGGGTGTGATGGGCGGCGGCTCTACGGAGCGAGCGCGAGAGGTGCACTGTCTAGGTGGCGGAAGATGCAGACGCAGTGGGGGTTGGAAGGACATGGATCAATGGGATCTAGAGAGGATTAGGGTGGCGCTGCGGCGGGTAGGAGCTGGTGGCATCTAGAAATTAAGGTTTTGGTCCTAAGCATCTGGTGTCTATCTAGCATGGAGCCATGGATGTGTGCTTCGTGGCATTGGGTGTTGGGAGCTTAATGGTTCGGATCAAACCGATATTATCGATCCGTAGGAGGCTGAATCCTGTGATTTCATTGGCTGTAGGTGAAAAAATAAATTTCCATTTACCAAGTGCTAAAAATGGTGCATTTTGGCAATCATCTATCAAGAATATGTTGTAAAATTGTAACAATATATTTTGTGAAAATATTAGATCACACTAAAGGAACAAATCAACAATTGGTTGCGTCTAAGATCTTTCCATCCATCCCTCGTGAAAAAGGCAAATTCCTGCAGAATCGGTAGGAAGTCTGTCCGATTTGAACCACAGGTACATAATCTGATGCTCGTGTTTTTTTGTGAAAATCATTTATAGATTCATAATAAGATATTTCTTCAGAGATGCAATGCAAGTTTAGCGAGGCTCGACCCCTAGATAAGAACCTTCATGCACGCCGTTTTGACCATAGTTTACAACGGGCATAAGAAATTCAAAAACAGTCCGAATAATGTAAATCCTTTGCGCGGTGTCATATTATGTGACATATTTGCAAGGAAAAATACCAAACTTGGTATATTAACTGCATCTCGAAAAAACCTTCTCAGAAATGAGCTATCATGTTCGAGGTTTCATGATTTTCAACCCAAATGACCGATGTTATGGCCAGAATCGCGACATAGTTTGTGATAATCTGCCCATATTGTGCATACATGTGCATCTTGGGATGGCGAACAATGTTGTAGGAGGAAGTTTTCCTTTTCATCGCATAAAAAAGGCATTTTCCATTTTCCGAGTATCAAAATCGGGGCATTTTGTGGAGCAACACCAAACGGTGAATATAAAAATGCTACCACCACATTTTTCAAATATACTAGACCACCGCACATGAATAATGTCCCAACAGGGGATTCGGATTATTTTTCACATTATTTTTAAACTCACAACATGCTATTTCTTCAGAGATCCAATGCAAGTTTACCGAGGCTCATCCCCTATCTCATGCCCGCCGTTTTGACCATAGTTTGAAATAGGAAAATTTAGTAATGAGCATAAGAAATTAAAAAATGGTCTGAACAATGTAAATCCTTCGCGTGGTGTCATATTATATGACATAATTGTAAGGAAAAACACCAAACATAGTATATTGATTGCATCTCGAAAAACCCTTCACAGAAATGACCTATCATGTTCGAGATTTCATGGCTTTATAGCCAAACGACCAATGTTATGGCTAGAATCGCGACATAGTTTTTGATAATGTGCCCATATTGTGCGTGCATGTGAATATTGGGATGGCGAATAATGTTGCAGGAGGAAGTTTTTCTTTTTGGCGCATGGAAAAGCCATTTTCTATTTTTGGAGTGCCGAAATCGGGGCGTTTTGTGAAGCAACACCAAACGGCGAATACAAAATGCTACCATCCCATTTTTCAAAAATACTAGACCTACCTTACATGAACAATGTCCCAACTGGAGATTCGCAAACCTTTCCGTCCACCCCTAGTGAAAAAGACAAATATCTACCGAATAGGTAGGAAGTGCGTCCGGTTTGAACTACAAGTGCATGATCTAATACTCGTGATTTTTTGAAAAAAATCATTTTTAGACTCACAATATGTTATTTTTTCAGAGATCCAATGCATGTTTAGCGAGCCTCATCCCCTATCTTCATGGCCGCCGTTTTGGCCATAGTTTGAAATGGAAAAAATTGGTAACGAGCATAAGAAAATCAAAAACGGTCCGAAAAATGTAAATCCTTCGCGTGATGTCATATTATGTGACATGGTTGCAAGAAAAAATAGCAAACTTGGTATATTGATTGCATCTCGAAAAAATCTTCACAGAAATGACCTATCAAGTTCGAGGTTTCATGACTTTCAAGCCAAACAACCAATGTTATGGCCAGAATCATGATAGTTTTTGATAATGTGCCCATATTGCACATGCACATGCATCATTGGATAACGAACAATGTTACAGAAGGAAGTTTTCCTTTTCATCACACCAAGAAGGCATTTTCCATTTTTCAAGTGCAAAAAACGGGGTGTTTTGTGAAGCAACCACCAAATGAAAGTTTCAAAATGGTATCATCCCGTTTTTCAAAATACTAGACCACCTTACATGGACAATGTCCCAACCGGGGTATCTTAAACATTGCCATCCATCCCCTGTGAAAAAGACAAATTCCTATCGAATCGGTAGGAAGAGGGTCAGATTTGAACCACATGTACATGATCTAGTGCTCGTGATTTTTGTAAAAATCATTTTTACATTCACAATATGATGTTTCTTCAAAGATCCATTGCACTCACCCACAATTTTGAAGCCAAAACCATAAATTAAAAATCATATTTTGAATTATGATATTATCCCTACTATGGACTAATGTGGGATTAGTAAATCCACTACTTGTAAAAAATCAAGTATTGCAAATTAACACCCTAAGATGATATAGTGAATATTATAAAAATCGAGAGACAAAAATCAATTCTTTTGGACTTATTATAAAAAATATACAAAAGAATTAAGATAACAGAAAAAAGCAAAAAGAAAAGAAGGATAAATAATACTATCATAACCAAACCAGCCGAATTGGTCCAGACCTAAACTACCGCACATAATCTCAAGGTCGGCCCAAACCAAATCGGTTGCACCCCGCTTTCCACAAAGGCCTAGTCCTACAGATAGAAGAACAAGCCCATGCCCAGTAAAGAAATGTAGTTATAGTTGTCGTTGTAGTACTAGAACACAAACAATCGGTTGGTGTAGTGGTAAGCGCGGCTAGGAGGGGTGCGAGGGTCAGGGGTTCAAACCCCCTCGGCCACCTATTTCTTTGTGGAAATTGGTTGGTTTGCATGTCAGTTTGCAGGCGGGCCTGACGTGTCAGCTTGGTGTGTCCGCGCCAGTTTGGGTAACTATGGGTTCTCGTAAATTCAAACAATCCCACATAAGTAGATATTGACATATGGATATGACACGTAGTCAAAAACTGACACATAGACATGACACATAGACGAAATTGCTGACGTGGTCGTTTAACAATTTTAACTTATCCATATTTGGATGTTATGACGCTTCTAAATTGACATAGTGAGCCACAAATAACATCGTAGACTATATCCGTTGGGTTATGACGATCTGAGCTAATGAAACTATGACATTTCTGAGCAAAATCATCGTGATTTTCTAAGGTTTTGATCCTCTCGAATGACTTACGACCATGTACGGTGAAATCGTCATAACTCTATGACGATTTTGTCCACGGTCACTATCAGAAGGTTATATAATAACACATTTCGTGTTGTGTATACAGTGTACAAATAACTTTGAATATCGACCGTTGGATCAAGACGCGAATCCCAACATTGTTAGACGTTGGATCTTCATTTTCATTTTAGCATTGATAAGATACTATTGATAGTCTTTTCTTCTTATCTTAACACTATTATATATAGTGTACGGTCAACTTTGAATATTGACCGCTTATTCATGACCCGCGAATCCCAACATTGCTGCTAGTTATTGGATCCTCTAATATATTACATCATCTAGAAGATACTATTGATAGTCTTTGTTATCGTATCTTACCACTATATCATATACGAATAACTTTGAGTATTGACCATTGGATCAAGACTCGTGAATCCCAACACTCCTAGCCATTGGATTATCTTTTTTCCATTCAAGCATTTATTATTAGTCTTTCTTACCTTATCATATCATACCACCATATAGTTTACGAATAACTTTGAATATTATCCATTCGATTAATCAAGATTCGTGAATCCCAACATCGATAGTCGTTGGATCTCCTTTTCCATTCTATAGTAGCATCTTGAAGATACTATTGATAGTATTTCTTATCTTATCTTACCACTACTAGTAAGTTGCATGTGCCCTGCATGTGAAACTCATATAATAAACTTATGACATATCATCACTACATAAAATTATAATAGGTAAAGCATAGAAATTTACAAATTTGATCAACATCTATAAAGTATATATGGGTGTATATTTGGTTCTTGTAATTTGTATCATCATGTAGAAGTCAAACATTATTAGATACCTATCACTTGATTTTTTTTGGTAAAAGGTCTAGAGAAATGAGGGAGAAGATTCTAGTATGATGGAGAAATACTGTGCTTTGGGGTTTGTGCATTATAGTATTCATTATGCTAAAGACTATCAATATAATCTTCTAGATCCTCGAATGGCAGAAAAAAGATCCAACGACTATATATTCCAAGTAAATATTTCTTATCTTATCTCATCTTATCTTATCTTATCTTACCACTATATAGTGTAATAATTTTGAATATTGACCGTTCGAGAGAGACTCGCGAATCCAAAAATTTCTAGCCCTTGGATCCTATTTTACATTATAGCATCTAGAAGATTCTATTGATAGTCTTCATCACAATGAATGTTATGTACAAACCTCAAAAACACACTTCTCCATCATTCTAGAATCTTCTCCCTTGTTTCTCTAGACCATGTTACCAAAAATTTCAAGTTTTAGATAGCTAATAATCGTTGACTTCTACATGATATGCAAAGTACAATAACCAAATATACACCCATACTTTGTAGATGTGGATCAAATTTATAATTTTTTGCTTTACCTATTTTTTTTTGAAAAGGTTGGTGGCACTTTATTTTTCTGACTAGGGTATGTCCCGAGGGAGCGAGATGCTTCAATTAACACGGTTAGAGGATGTGTACATATATGTTACACCAAGGACCTCAAAAAAGAGAAAAATACATCCAAGTCCATGCATTTAGCACAAAGGACCCTGAAATCAAGCAAGGAAATAAAAGTAGTCGGGTCCTGCTCCTTCTCGAATGCAGAGTTGAGCCCTGCTCTTCCTAGTAGGACGAGACTATATAGTGTATGAATAACTTTGAATATTGACTGTTGGATAAAGACTCGTGAATCCTAGCATTTCCAGCCGTTGGATCTTCGTTTCCATTTTAGCATGTAGAAGATTCTATCGGTAGTCTTCATTAGAATGAATGCTATGCACAAACCTCAAAACACACTTCTCTATCATTCTAGAATCTTCTCCCTTGTCACGCCGTAACATGCAATGGCATCTACCATCCAAGCTCCATCCGATGGACAAAAATAAACCGAAGCACCAAAAAAATCTCACACTTACTCTCTAGTTCTTAGACTACACAATTTTAATTAGAATATAAATTTGACAAAATTATGAAAATTAATTTATGCAAATTTAGTAAAATTATATGCCTGTATTTTTTGAATAAATATATGCATGTATTTGAACTATTAGATGACTGACTAATTTTTTTTATTGTCTAGTGTCTAAAGAATTATACATAGTTGAAAACTGGGGCGTGAGTGTGAGATGTTTTCTTTTCAACGTTGCTTTGGATCACTTTTGTCCATAGGATGAATATTAGATGGTAGATATAGGGGGCATGTTGATCTGAGTCCCCCTAGCAGTGGGCACATGGGATAGTAGTTAAACAATTTCAGAAAACACTTAAAATCCAAAATATAAACATTAGCAGAAAAGTCAGTTTACAACCAAAATACACTCTTCCTAGTGCCATAAGAGACTACCTCCGACTACTACTACATTAACTAGTAAATGAGTGGTACTTATCTACAACTAAATTAACTAGTGATACATCATTACCATCGCACTAGGATCACTTCCCCAAAGATTAAGATCAATTCATCCTATCGAAGCAAATACAGAAAGACAACACCTTGATCATCCGGTACTGTCCATCAGCCGCGGTAATGTACCACGGCAACACCGTGAGGAACGTCAGATCTTCGATGCCAACCCTGTTGCGCAACGCGCATCTCGTCGGCTCAATGACCCCATTAAGGGTGTCCGTCGAGAAGTCCACTGGCGACTGCAAGCCATTCGTGCACAGCTGCACTCTGTACCGACGCCACAATCATGAGGCTGCCCTGATGCACACCAAGGAAACTGCATTGGCCTAGCCTAGCTCACCGATGATGAGGCTGAACACGGTAGCGTCATCACCATAGACGATTACCATGGATGGTGGAAAGGACAGTAACGACATCATTACTATACACGACATGGGTTGGCCGTATGATAGCCTATGCACTTGTAACTTGTGGACGCTGTTGAGATGCAAAAGGAGCAGCATTGGCGAGGCGGTGAATATGCAGCCGACCTCCATGCAGCTACACGGGCTATACAGGCATGCAGACTTCTGGTCGTCGAGCTCATGGTAGTCGTCCTGAGGGCATAGAATAGTTATCGGTTCTTGCTCGTCTTTGTCCATCGCCAGCTAGCTCTTGGTGGAATGCGCTGACGCACCCAGTGTTGGAGTGGTTCCCTGGAAGCTCGGCTCGCCGATGTAGTGCCCGCAGTCTAGAATTTTTTATGCAGCATTGAGTTTTTCGAACAAAGGATAAAGAAAGTTGAAAGGCGAGAGTAAATCAGGTACTTATCACCCTATATAGTACTATACCAGACAAACAGATCCTACGCGTGAGTGCTAAGAAGGTCTACACCTTTTTTTGGAAATGGAGAAGGTCTACACCTAGAGAGAGACAGAGAAACCTAGATCTTGGCGCGAAGTGTACAATGTTGCAGGGGAGAGAACGATGACTTCATGCATGTCTTCAACACCATCTGCATTTTATTCTATCTGCTTGTCTCTTCCGCCTCTTTCGTTTCTCGACATGGCAGACTCGTTTCTCTTCTCCATTTCTTTCTTCTGGTTAAAGCTTGTCCAGATACAGGGTAGTAGTATAGTTGAACTAGTACTCCAGTAATACGGAGTATATGTCTTTTTATACTCGAGTTGTACTACTACTCTGTTCAATGGACCCACTAGGCAGTCAATGTATTGAGAACGAGTGATAGTTTGGAAAGATTCACACTTCTTGCTGAGAATATGCATGCTTGGAAATTTTATCATGTTTTGAAAACAATCAAAGAGACTATGACTCACCGTGTTTTGAAATTTTGGATGTGTTTCGAAATTAAGTTCACACCTTGCGACAATATATGCTTAATATACATTTTATTGTCGTTTTGTTCCAAAATTTGCTTAAATTTTAATTAAAAGGAATGATTTTTTGTCGCTATTGAACCAAATGAACCGGTGGTCCGATCAGCGAACTATTGAACCAGTCGCCTCACCGGTCCACCCACCTGTTCAGTTTTAAAACTATGGGTCTAGAGAAACGAGGGAGAAGATTCTACTCCTAGGTAATAGTATGATGGACAAGTGTGTTTCGAGGTTTGTGCATATCATTTATTGTGCTAAAAATGTTGGGTTCACAACATAGAAAACAAAAAATCCTACGATGGGAACTATTATACGCCAAGATCTATCAATTAGATACAAGAAACGGGTGGATATACATCCATAGAGCACATACCCTTGAAGAACAACACATATTTGTTAACAAGATGGAACTCGTGGATGATGTAGTCGAACACTTGCCTAGCACCGCCAATTAGCAGCACATCCGTCCTCGCACACACGTTTAGGCCACCGAACAACCTCCACCTCATCGCTCCAGCGATGCAGCAGAAGCAGCAACTCCTTCCAGACGAAATGCCACCGGGAACATCTATCTCGCCAATCCGAGACCATGGGGAATAATTCTAGAGGGGGGAGATCCTTCACGAGGAGGTGTGAGGAAGGAGTGGGAGGGGGCCTTCTATAGGAGGAGGAGGGTACCCCTCCCCATGGTCGGCGCCCCATGGGGTGTGACCCCTCACCTCCCCCATTCATGTGGTGGTAACCCCCTCCACATAAATTTGCCCCTTCACATTCTCTTTTAAAGTCTCCACTTTAAATGCATTGAATTTCTCCAAATTTAATGCTCTCTCATTCAATAAAAATGTTTTAATAATTTTATTTTGATTTTTTAAACTACTTTAATTAACAAACATTCACATAAAACCCCCTGCAACATTTCAATATCACATGTAGAACCAATTTCTGCAATTTCACCCAAAACAATTCTGGTGTCCATTGAAATAATTCAAAGGCTTTGCAATTCTTTCATCTAGAACATATTTGCTCCAAATGGTGTTTGGGAACCCTTAAGTTTGTCACCCTATGGTTCGCGAATAATGCAGACATGATCGAGACCCCTCTCAGATCAATAATCAGAAGTGGGACTTGGCGATCCATACTAACTCCCACACATCAACGATGACTTCTGTGATCGTGAGAACCTTTAACGATAGTAACTAAATCCCTTTGTCTCATGATATATTACATGTCCGAGATTCGACCATCAGTATCTCAATACTTATTTTGATCTCGTTACCGACATGCACTCTTTTCTCGTTCCCGTGATATAACATTCTAGTGATCACATCACTTGCTTGCAAGCTATCTTAATGTGATACCACCGAGAGGGCCCAAAGTATATCTATCCATCATCGGGATTGACAAATTCCTCTCTTGATTCATGAGCCTCAACATAACACCTTTGGAATACCTGAACCCATCTTTATAGTCACCCTGTTACGGTGTGATGTTGGATGTTATCAAATTATTCTTCTGCTGTTAGCAATTAACATGATCTCATGGTCTAAGGATAAAGATTACTTTGTATGATGCTATAGCAATATAAACATAATGACTTTGATGATAATGCTATACTTCAGATGAATGTTCATCGCATCATTCACCAATGTTGTGACCTCGTTATTAATAACATCCAATGTCCATGATCAGGAAACCTTGATCATCCTATTAATCAACGAGCTAGTTTATAGAGAGGCATAACTAGGAACTTTCTGTTTGTGTATTAAGCACACATGTATTAAGGTTTCCGTATTAATACAATTATAGCATGCAAAATAAAAATCTATCATATATTTGGAATACATATAATAACTACTTTCTTATTACCTCTCAGGGCATATTCAATCCAGTCTCCCACTTGCACTAGAGACAATAATCTAGTTTACATAGTGATAAATCTAACACCCATGGAGTTGTGGTGTTGATCATGTTTTCCCCTAAGGAGAACTTTAGTCAACGGATCTGCTACATTTAGGTTCGTGTGTACTTTACAAATATTTATATCTCCATCCTTGACATGCTCACGGATGGAGTGAAATCGGCGCTTAATACGCTTGGAATTCTTGTGAGACCTTGGCTCCTTGGCGTTGGCAATGGCTCCATTTTTGTCACAATATATCACCATTGGGTCCAACGCACTAGGAACCACACCTAGTTCCATTATGAACTCCTTTATCCAAACCGCTTCCTATGCCGCTTCTGTAGAAGCAACATATTCTGCCTCCGTCGTTGATCCAGCTACCACAGGTTGTTTGGAACTCCTCCAACTAACTATTGCTCCGTTCAAGAGAAATACGTATCCGGATTGAGACTTAGAGTCATCCGGATCGGTATTAAATCCAGCGTCGACATAACAATTAGCGACCAACTCTTCTTCACCCCCGTATACAAGAAACATATCCTTAGGTCTTCTTAAGTACTTAACGATATTCTTGACCGCTATCAAGTGTTCCGAACCTAGATCAGATTGGTACCTACTAGTCACACTAATAGCTTGTGCCACATCCGGTCTTGTACATAGCATGGCATACATTATATAGCCTATGTCTGAAGCATAGGGGATCTTCTCCATTATCTCTCTTTCTTCCGCTGTAGCCGGACTTTGAGTCGTACTCAATGTCTTGCCTTGCAACATAGGTAAGAACCCCTTCTTACTCCCGTCCTTATTAAACTTTTTTAATATCTTATCAAGGTATGTACTTTGCGATAGCCCAATTAGGTGCCTTGATATATCTTAATGCCTAATATATATGACGCTTCACCAATGTCCTTCATTGAAAATTTGCCATTTAGATAACTTTTAATATTGTTTAAAAGATCAACATCATTTCCAATCAATAATATGCCATCCACATATAATATCAGAAATGCCACTTTGCTCCCACTCACTTTCTTATAAATACAAGTCTCTCCATAAGTTTGGACAAATCCAAACTCTTTGATCACCTTATCAAAGCGGAGATTCCAACTCCGAGATTCTTGCTTCAGTCCATAGATGGATCGCTGGAGCTTGCATACCTTATTAGCATCCTCAGGATCGATAAAACCCTTAGGTTATATCATATATAACTCTTCTTCAATATTGCCACTGAGGAATGCAGTTTTGACATCCATCTGCCATATTTTATAATCGAAATATGCAACAATTGCTAACATAATCCTAACCGACTTTAGCATTGCTACGGGAGAGAATGTCTCATCATAGTCAACTCCTTGAATTTGTCGAAACCCCTTTGCGACAAGTCGAGATTTATAGATGGTCACATTACCATCAACATTAGTTTTTCTTTTGAAAATCCATTTATTCTCAACGGCCTTTCGCTCGTGAGGTATGTCCACCAAGGTCCAAACTTGCTATTCGTACATGGATTCCATCTCGGATTTCATGCATTCTAGCCATTTGTTGGAATCCGGGCTAATCAGCGCTTCTTCATACGTCGTAGGGTCATCTATTTCATCAACCATGAAATTCATAACAGGATTTCTATACAGTTCAGGAGTTGCACGTGTCCTGCTTGACCTACTGATGAGTGCATATTTGCATCATGTTTTATATTGTTATTTTGCACCATAGATATAGGATCTTGGTATTTTACGGCGCTCCCGCGCACATTTTATGTCTGTTTTCCCCCGGATCAGGACAGATGATGGATACAATGGACACAATTCTTGAAGCAGTTGTACTGAGGAGAAAAGGAGTCAAAATAATGTAAATCTCTTATTTGGGAGATATTAATAATACCAGAAGAAAACCCGAAGCTAACAAGTCTTACAGATGGCTTAATGACCAACTATACGGCGGGAATAAATTTTCCGTCCATATAGTTGGCACCGCCACCACCTCCTCAAATAGTTTCACCCCGTGCAACTGGATTAGAGAGACGACATACAGAACACCCAGAAACCACCAAAACCTCACCTTTGGAAGGCATCTAGAGGGCGAACTTGTCCACCGGGGATCCATCTTCACCCTTCACAGATTCGAGAGGCTAAGGCATCGATCTTCGTCATCACCCGCTACATCACCACCATCTCCATCCATCCCATCTACATCTTGTCTAGATCTTGTTGTCATTTTTGTACTCGTTGTGGATTTATACAAGTACCATTCATCTATGATAGATTCCATTTTTATTGCCATGATGGTGATTGTCTCCATGTCTGAGTAGATCATTAGTTCGTAGGGAGATGGAGAAACCCTAGTATGAGATTGAAATAAGATAAAGTTTATTATGATATTCATCGCTATGACCATGTGGTAGATTGTCTTCATATTGATGTTGAGAGAAGTCAACCTCTCAATATTTGCCTCTCATGGGGTCTTGATGGAGGGAACTACTTGTTGCTAGATGGAGGCGTGTTAGAACTTATAGTGACTATAAAGCTATTGGCACCCCTTGCGTATCAACTCGGGAACTGAGGAAACTCACGGAACACTATCCATGCCATGAGATACGTTCTACAAGATTAAGTCCCTTAATAGCGCGGTAATTTGATTGATGTCGATTGCTGACAGCTATGGTTATGAGGATGGTGTGATCAGTGATTGCTGCCTATTTATCCAAATATGGAGTTCCTCCCACACATACATAGTTGAGAATGTTCATGATAATAATCTTTACCTTAGCTCCTTATAATGCTAGAGGTGTATCCGCTACTCCCTGAGAACGCTTTTCCCTATTGCAGTTCTGATCTCTCTTACATACGCGATTCTTACTTTCGGTATTCAGCTGTTTTACTTTACTTATTGTTGCTCTTATACCAAAAACACAAAAACACCTTTTTACGCAATACTCGCATTTTATGTTGTCACTTATCTAGCATTACTTGTGTAATATTTATTTCAAGAGCTACTAGACTTCAGACTCCTGCTCCCTGTGGGATCGATACCTTTATTTCAAAACAAGCTACAAACGATCTGTGCACTTGCAGTCATCACCTGTGAGGTTCGGCAGTGTCTTTCTTTTGGAGTTTCATGATCATTATCATTAATTCCAACTACACTCGGTGAAGTCAACTCCAGAACAATTTCCGAAGCAGTGCCAGTCGCTGTTTCATGAAGAGAATGTTCAATAACCTCTTCGAGTTCTACCTTTCGACTACACACACCTTTCACGAGAAACTCTTTCTCTAGAAAAAATCCATTCTTGGCAACGAAAACCTTGCCCTCAAATCTGTGATAGAAGGAATACCCAATTGTTTCTTTAGGGTATCCTATGAAGACGCATTTTTCCGCTTTGGGTTCGAGTTTATCAGGTTGAAGTTTCTTCACATAATCATCACAACCCCAAACTTTAAGAAATGACAGCTTAGTTTTGTTTCCAAAACACAATTCATACGGTGTTGTTTCAATGGATTTAGACGGTGCCCAATTTCAAGTGAATGCAGCGGTTTCTAGTGCATAACCCCAAAATGACAGTGGCAAGTCAGTCAGATACATCATAGATCGAACCATATCCAATAAAGTACGATTACGATGTTTAGACACACCATTACGTTGTTGTGTTCCGGCAGGTGTGAGTTGTGATACTATTCCACAATCTCTCATGTGTGTGCTAAACTCCTAACTAAGATATTCACCTCCACAGTCAGACCGCAGAAATTTAATCTTTCTATTACAATGATTTTCCACTTCATTTTGAAATTCCTTGAACTTTTCAAAGGTTTCATACTTGTATTTCATCAAATAGATATACCCGTATCTACCCAAATCATCCGTGAAAGTAACAAAATAGCGATATCCACCTTGTGCCGACGCACTCATTGGACCACATACATCTATATGTATGATTTCCAATAATTTTGTTGCCCATTCCATTGAATTAGAAAAAGGCGTTCTATTCATCTTGCCCATAAGGCATGGCTCACATGTATCAAATGATTAAAAATCAAGTGATTCCAGAAGTCCATTAGAATGGAGTTTCATCATGCGTTTAACGCCAATATGACCTAGACGGCAGTGCCACATATATGCAGATATATCATCATCAAGTTTAATCCTTTTAGAATCAACATTATGAATATGCGTAACACTATTATCGAGATCCAACAGAAATAAACCATTCGTCACAGGTGCATGACCATAAAAGATATTATTCATATAAATCGGACAACCATTGTTTTTGGACTTAAATAAATAACCACTTTGCATCAAACACGGTCCTCATTCAATGTCCATGCACAGTGCAGGCACCAAATAACAATTATTTAGATTTATCACAAATCCCGATGGTAGGTGGAGAGGCAGCGTTCCGATGGTGATCACATCAACTCTTGATCCATTGCCGACACACATCTTGACCTCACCCCTTGCTAGTGGTCGCATGTTCGCAGCCCCTGATTTGAGTTACATATATTAGCAACCGATCTAGTATCAAATACCTAGGTGCTACTTCGAGTACTAGTCAAGTACACATCAATAACATGTATATCATATATACCTTTGGTTGCCTTGCCGGCCTTCTTGTCTGCCAAATACTTGGGGTAGTTGCGCTTCCAATGGCCAGTCCCCTTACAATAGTAGCACTCGGTATTAGACTTTGGGCTAGCCCGAGATTTCTTTTCAAGTGTGGCAACAGATTTGCCGCCCTTTTTCCCCTTCTATTTACCCTTCTGGTCTTTCTTGAAACCGGTGGTCTTATTGATCATCAACACTTGATGTTCTTTCGTAATATCCACTTATGTAGTCTTAAGCATTGACAAAAGCTCAGGGAGAGACTTCTTCATGCCCTGCATGTTATAGTTCATCACGAAACTCTTGTAGCTAGGTGGAAGAGATTGGATAACATGATGTCTGCCAAGTCAATAGGAATCGTTATTCCCAAAGACACAAGCTTATCGGCATCCCCAGACATTTTGAGTACATGCTCACTAATGAAGCAGTTCTCTTCCATCATGCAGCTAAACAACTCTTCTGAAGCATTATAACTCTCTATGGAAGCATGGGTATCGACAATCATTTTCAATTCACCCATAGTATCAAAGGAATTGCCATTTTCGAAACGCTTTCGAAGTTCTGGCTCTAGACCATCCAATATGCCGCAATCAACTAAGTTGTGATCCTCCTGACGAGTCAAATAAACGTTCTTTTCGTCGCCAGGGGCATCAGGAGCCGGTGGGGGGCCTAGCGGTGCTTCTAGCACATATTGCTTTTGTGCAGCAGTGAGGAGAATCCTCAAATTCATGGCCCAGTTGGTAAAGTTACTACCATTTGCTGCAAGTTTCTCTTTCTCCACGAACACATTGAAATTAAAAGCAGGTGGTGCCATCTACAACAGAATTTGTAAAGTTTAGACTAAGTTTAGATCGAGTTCAACTAATCAAATTATCAATGAACTCCCACTCAAAAACAACATCCCTCGTGTCTTTTTGGTGATTACATGAACCAAATCCACTACACCAAGCCCGATCATCACGTGAGTCGGTGTAGTTTCAAAGGCGAGCATCTATATGGGCATCATATAAACTATATGACTCATGCTTAACCTTTCGGTCCATGTTCCGAGGCCATGTATGTACATGCTAGGCTCGCCAAGTAAGAAGCTTAGTACTCGCGTGTATAAAATTGTCTTACACCTATTGTATGAAAGCACAGAGTCGAGTACACCCGGTCATCACGTGATGTCTCGAAACATGATTCATAGAATGGTGCATACTTAAGGATGAACACAATTTTTATCTTGATATTTAAATGATGGATCATCTTATAATGCTACTAAAGCGCCAAACAAGCAATATAAGATGCAAACATCAAATGTGTAAAGTGAAGTGATATGGTTCTTACACTTGATCACTATCATGTGCATCGTGGTATGATCATTATCATTCCTTTGTCTGTAAGGCCAAGGTCTATGGAACTTACAAGTTAGGTGTGCTGCAAGAGTATCAACTATACATCAACTTACAACATTACCATATCATGACACTAGCCTAGCAACGATCCAAACTAAACGCTTTTAATTTATCAATTGCTAGTTTTACGTGGCTTAGGGCTTTCGAAGATAGAACTGTTCTTACCTACGAACATGGAACCACAACGATGATAATAAAATTATTAGCAACTCGTTGTAGATCAGATATTGACTATAGTAGGATAGACAGACCACCGGTAGCCACTTACACAAAACTACTTGCATGTCAAGCGTGGAACAAGTCTCATGTGCGAGGACATGTAAAGGTAGTCCAGGCTGCTTCATCCCGCTATGCCACCAATATCCATAATACACGACAAAAGCAATAACATGGTCATCATCTCCCACGTACTCATATGTGTACTACCCGTGCAAAGCATCTACGCATAGATCTGGCTCTGATACCACTGTTGGGTTTGAAGCATAGAAAAGAAAAAATTCCTACGATGAGAACTATTATACACCAAGATCTATCTACTAGATACAAGGAACAAGGTGGATATACATCCATAGAGAACATACCCTCGAAGAACAACAAAGCTTTGTTAACGAGATGGAACTCGTGGATGATGTAGTCGAACGCTTGCCGATCTCAAGATCGTGTGGAAGTATTAGCGCCGCAAATCAGCAGCGCACCCATCCTCGCACACACGTTCAGGCCACCGAACAACCTCCAGCTCCTCACTCCAGTGATGCAGCGGAAGCAACAACTCCTTCCAGACGAAATGCCACCGGGTCATGTATCTCGCTAATCTGAGACCATGGGGGGATAATTCAAGAGGGGGAGAGAGATCCTTCACGAGGAGGTGTGAGGAAGAAGGAGTCGGAGGGGACCTTTTATAGGAGGAGGGGGTACCCCTCCCCATGGCCGGCGCTCCATGGGGGGTGACCCCTCACCTCCCCCATTCATGTGGTGGTAACCCACTCCACATAGATTTGCCCCTTCACATTCTCTTTTAAAGTCTCCACTTTAAATGCATTGAATTTCTCCAAATTTAATGCTCTCTCATTTAATAAAACTCTTTTACTAATTTTATTCATAATTTTGTTAATTACTTTTATTAACAAACATTCACATGAAACCCTCTGCCACATTTAAATATCGCATGTAGAATCAATTTCAGCAATTTCACCCAAAAGAATTCCGTTCTCCATTGAAATAATTCTAGCACTTTGCAATTCTTTCGTCTAGAACATATTTGCTCCAAATGGTGTTTGGAAACCCTTAAGTGTGTCACCCTATGGTTCGTGAATAATGCAGACATGATCGAGACCTCTCTCAGATCAATAATCAAAAGCAAGACGTGGAGATCCATACTAACTCCCACACATTCAACGATGACTTCTGTGATCGTGAGAACCTTTAACGATAGTAACTAAATCCCTTTGTCTCGCAATATATTACATTTCTGAGATTTGATCATCAGTATCTCAATAATTATTTTGATCTTGTTACCGACATGCACTCTTTTCTTGTTCCCGTGATATAACATTATAGTGATCAAATCACTTGCTTGCAAGCTATCTTAATGTGATATCACCGAGAGGGCCCAGAGTATATCTATCCATCATCGAGATTGAAAAATTCCACTCTTGAGCGATGATCCTCAACATAACACCTTCAGGATACCCAAACCCATCTTTATAGTCACCTTGTTACAGTGTGACATTTGATGTTATCAAAGTATTCTTCTGGTGTTAGGAATTAACATGATCTCATGGTCTAAGGATAAACATTACTTTGTATGATGATATTGCAATATAAACATAATGACTTTGATCATAATACTATACATCGGATGAATGTTCATCACATCATTCACCAATGTTGTGATCTCGTTATTAACAACATCCAATGTCCATGATCAGGAAACCTTGATCACGCTATTAATCAATGAGCTAGTTTATAGAGAGGCATAACTAGGAACTTTTTGTTTGTTTATTAAGCACACATGTATTAAGGTTTCCGTACTAATACAATTATAGCATGCAAAATAAACATCTATCATACATTTGTAATACATATAATAACAACTTTATTATTGCCTCTTAGGACATATTCCCTTCAGAAAACTATCAATAGAATCTTCTAGATGCTAGAATGGAAAAGAAAATCCAGCGGCTAGAGATGTTCAGATTCGCGAGTCTTGATCCAACAGTCAACATTCAAAGTTATTCGTACACTATATAGTGATAATAACTACGAGATATACCAATATACATGTGTGTGCAAATTGTTGGCTCATTCAATATCACCAAGTAGTAGTGAGAATGTCTTTTCTATTAAGCAAAGGACATATAATATGGTTGTGAATGCAACTAACCCACTTTTCATACAAAGTGGACTCATTCCTAGAAACTTGAATACTCCATTCTACTTCTATTGAACCAGGGATACAAGAAAATTAACCCCAAATCTTCAGAAGAGAAAAAATGTAGGGGAAACAAAGAGGCTCTGTGTCCGTCCTACTGCATGTGTGCCATGTACGGCGGCTCTGTGGGTGTCCTGTGTCTGGCATGTTTGTCACATGCATTGATGTAGATTGGAAGGAAGCATTTGGATCTTGTCAGCATTTTAACGTAGTAGTACTAAGTACAACTCCGTGTATTTTTGAAAAATTTGCCCAGATTAAAGAACTAATTCCGAGTCTGACCCGTGTGAGGAACTAATTTCGTATCCGACCCCTCGGGTCGGCGCCATTTTAAATGGAGCCAAACTTATACAAGTCGGTGCCAACGCGTGACAATAGTGGGGGAACCTAGGGACATCAGTGCCGTTTCACATGGAGCCGACGTCAGCGCCATTCTAAATGGAGCCGACCTCCTTTGGTTCGGTTTTATGATGTGTTGGAGCCGATCTGTACAATTTCGGCTCCATTTAAAATGGCGCCGACCCCAGGGTCAAATTCCGAATTAGTTCCTCGCAGGGGTTAGACCCGGAATTAGTTCTCGAATTTGGGCATATTTGTCAAAAAATACTCAATCCATACTAGTAGTAGCAAATCAAACGTTTAAACTTGTCCAGTTTCGAAATTAATTCCACACCTCGCGATAATATGTTCAATGGACAAACTAGGCAATCAATGTATTGAGAACCAGGGAGAGTTTGGAAACATTAAACTTCTTGCTAATAATATGCATTCCTTGAAATTTGACTATGTTTTAAAAACAATCAAAGAGACTATGACTCACCGTGTTTTGAAATTTTGGCTGTGTTTCGAAATTAACTTCACACCTTGCGATAATCTATGCAATGGACCCACCAAGCAGTCAATGTATTGAGAACGAGTGAGAGTTTGGAAAGATTCAACTTCTTTCTAAGAATATGCATACCTAGAAATTTGACCATCTTTTGAAAACAATCAAAGAGACTACGACTCACTATGTTTTGAAATTTTCGTTGTGTTTCGAAATTAACTTCACTCCTTGCAATAATCTGTTCAATGGACCCACCAGCCAATCAATGTCTCGAGAACGAGTGATAGTTTGGAAAGATTCACAATTCTTGCTAAGAATATGCATGCCTAGAAATTTGACTGTCTTTTGAAAACAATCAAAGAGATTATGAGCATAGAGAATACTAGTAAAGGCATGTGCTATACATGTATATATACTGTATGAAATGTGATTTATTAACAAACATTAAGTTGTTGTTAACCAATAGTCTTGTTAGAGAAATGAGGGAAGATTGTAGTATGATGGAAAACTGTGTTTTGAGGTTTGTGCATAGCATTCATTATGCTGAAGACTATCGATATAATATTGTAGATGCTAGAATGGAAAAGAATATCCAATGGTTGGAAGAGTTTGGATTCACGAGTCTTGATCCAACATTCAATATTCAAAGTTATTCGTAGAATATCCAATGGCTGGAAGAGTTCGGATTCGCGAGTCTCGATCCAACGGTCAATATCCAAGTTATTCATCGACGCCCGAAGGCACATTGTGAACAACCAGGCCTGGGGGTCGCGCCAGCCCAACTACTTGAGGCACACCCTCACCAACAATGGCGACCCTGAACCTAGGGGCTTGCTCAATCGAGTCGGCCTCGAGTGCTTCGGGCCAATGATCTGAGGCGAGAAGTACCCCGCCAACTTCAAGGCGCCCAAGGAGATAGAAAAGTACAACCCCATGTACGACCTAGCGGTGTGGATGGACACGTACCTCATGGCGATGGGAATCGCTGGTCACACCGACCTGCTAGCTGCTCGCTACCTCCCCCTGATGATGGAGGGAGTGACTAGGCAATGGATCAACACCGTCCCCGCCGACAACTTCTACTCGTCGGAGGATGTGTGAGACGCCTTCGTCAGGGACTTCGAGGGCTCCTACAACCGCGCCACCACCATTGAAGACCTGGAGCGATGCATCCAGGGGCAGCACGAGTCGACCTGCCACTGGATCCAGAGGTGGCAGGAACTATAATGCCTCTGGCATTCACCCGGACACGGCGATCCACTGCTTCAACAACGCATGCCGGTACAAACCCCTGGTCGCTAAGATCAAGAGGGTTTACTGGACGCTCGATAACATCCCCGACCTCCTCGAGATCCCCAAGCGGTACGCGGAGGAGGACCCCAAGTAGGACTCCAACGACGAGTAGTAAGGAAGACGCCGCACTAGCGGCCACGACAATGGGCGACATCACGACATGTGCAACAGCAACACTCGCCTCACCGGCAAGCGCCACGGTGGCAGGCAAGTCGACTTTGTCGCTAACGCCAATTACGGCCAACGCGACCCGAAGAATTTCCGCCGCGACAGAGGAAACTACTGCGACAGTGGAAACTACCGCGCCAACAATGCGACAAGGCCGAAATTCTACCCTGCCGCCCTGCTCAACCAACCCTGCATCTACCACAGTAGGGAGGGGAAACCTGCCACCCACACCATCGCGGACTGCCACTCTCTAAAGGAGATCGAAAAGGAAAGGCAAGCAAGGGAGGACCCCAACAACAACCCACAAAGGTACAATAGCAATGCCGGTGGGTTCGGAAACGCCGTCGGCTCGCTACACACCTTCACAATGCTCGACACCAAACGCGAGAAGAAGGTGCTCGCCCGTGCAGTCGCCGCCAATGCGGTGACCCATGTCGACATCCCCCGCTTCCTCAACTGGTCTGAGCAAAGCATCACCTGGAGTCGCTAGGATCACGCGCCCATGATCGAGTACCCAGGGCGAGTCGCCCGGGTGGTCAGGCCCAAAGTGGTTGACTACTGGCTATCCAAGACACTAATGGACGGCAGAAGCTCCATCAACATCATGTACTTGGACACATTCAAGAGGCTCCACCTCCTGGAGTCGGCGATCGAGCCGACACTCACCACTTTCCATGGCATCGTCCCCGGTCGAAAGGAATATCTGATCAGCAAGGTGATGCTGTCAGTCACATTTGGCACACCAGTGAACTTCCACACCGAGTAGATCATCTTCGAGCTGGTGAACTTCCGTAGCCCTACCACTGTGTCCTAGGGCGCCAGGTGTTCTCCAAGTTCATGGTGACCCCACATTATGCCTACAACATGATGAATCTCCTAGGGCCTAGCGGCATCATCAATGTCCACGGCGACCCCGACATGTCCATGGAGTGCGAAGATAAAGGCGCCAAGCTCGCCGACACCGTCATCACCGCGAAAACAAACCACGCGGACGAGCTCGCGAAATACACGAGCAACATCGACAAGGACGACCCCACCATCCTGAAGAAGTCGACCGCCGCAAGTACCACCTTCGAGGCGACCACACACACCCGCACCACCGAGCTCGTTTAGGCAAGTCCAGCCAGATGGTCACCATCGGGGCACACATGAGCCCCGCATAGGAAAGCACGTCATCGAGTTCCTACGTGAGAACCGTGACATATTTGCATGGAAACCATCCGACATGCCTGGTGTGCCGAGGGAACTCGCTTAGCACAAAATCAACGCCGACCCCAAAGTGCCACCAGTGAAGCAGTCGTTGTGGCCCTTCAATGAAGAGCTCTACCGAGCAATCACCGAAGAAGTACAGCTCCTGCTAGACGCAGGCTTCATTCGGCCCATCAAGTACTCCAAGTGGTTGGCAAACCTAGTCCTGGTCCTAAAAAAGAACAACACCTGGAGAATTTGTATCGACTACACCAACCTCAACAGCGCCAGCCAAGGGAGGAGTTCGTCATACCACGCATCGACCAGATCATTGATTCGACCGCATGATCGGAGTTGTTGTGCTTCCTCGACGCATATTCTGGCTACAACCAGATCAAAATGGCGGTCGAGGATGAGGAGAAGACGGCGTTCATCACACCATTCAGCGCCTTCTGCTACACGGCCATGACGTTCGGCCTCAAGAACGCCGGTGCCACCTACCAAAGGTGCATGCAGGAGTGCCTCACGAGCCAAATTGGCCACAACATCCATGTCTACATCAACGAGATGGTGGTAAAATCCACCCGCCAGGACGACCTGCTCGACGACCTAGCCAAGACCTTCGCAAATCTGCGGAGGTACAACATCAAGCTCAAACCAGGGAATGCACCTTTGGCGTCCCCACCGGAGAGCTCCTGGGTATGTGGTCTCCAAGCGAGGCATTGAGGCTAACCCCACCAAAATCGCAACCATCGCGCGGCTCGAGAAACCCGTGTGCCTATGCGACGTCCAGAAGTTGGCCGGGCGAGTGGCGGTTCTTAGTCGCTTCATCCCCCGGCTCGGCGAGAAGGCAATGCGCAAGAACCCCACATTCCAATGGGACATAGAAGAAGACAACACGCTCAAGGCACTCAAAGAAGTTCTACTCACGACTCCACTACTCGCCGCCCCAATCGACAAACAGCCAATGCTCGTCTACGACACGGCCTCCACTCGAGTCGTTAGTGCCGTAATGGTCGTCGAACGGCTAGAAGAGGGCAAGGAGTGCCCCGTACAGCGCCCCGTCTACTACATCGGCGAGGTCCTGACAGACTCAAGACAACGCTACTTGCAGTACCAACAATTGGTGTATGCGGTTTTCAGGGCCTAGCGGCGACTCCCGCATTACTTCTAGGAGCACCCCATCATGGTCGTCTCCTCCGCGCCGCTACAGGACATCATCCCCAAGCGCGAGGCGACTGGGTGAGTCGCTAAGTGGGCCGTCGAGATCGGCGTCCACAACATCAAGTACGAGCCACGGAAAGTGATCGAATCGCAGGCCCTGCCCGATTTCCTCGCCGACTGGGAAGAAGCACATCAACCGGAGAAGCTCCCCTACCTCCATTACTGGTCGCTCCACTTCGACGGTTCCAAGAACACCGATGGCGCTGGGGCCGGGGTCATACTGACCTCCCCCAAGGGAGACAAGCTCCTCTACATGCTCCACCTCGACTTCAAGCCCTGCACCAACAACATGGCCGAGTACGAGGCCCTCCTTCACGGCATGCGGGCCGCTAAGGAGATGAACAGCAATCGCCTACGGTGTTACGGCGACTCCGACCTAGTCGCCGGCCAAGTTGCGGGGACATGTGATGCTGTCTCCCCGACAATGATAGCATACCACCAAGCGGTAGACTAGCTGGGAGGGCACTTCACCGGCTACTCAGTCGAGTGGATCGATAGGCGCAAATACAAGGAGGCAGATGACCTCTCCCGCATAGGGTCGGCTCGGTAGACGCCGCCCGTAGGAGTCTTCCTCGACATCATCCAAAAACCCTCGGTCTCCTAGCCCAAGGAGATCGACATCGGGATACCACTGCATCCCGAGCCAACCCTAGTCGCCATGGTCATTGAGCCCAGCAACTGGACCGCACCGTATGTCGCCTTCCTCGAGAAAACGGTCCTGCCAAGCAACGAGACGGAAGTGTGAATGATCATGCGCCGTTGAAAATCCTTCGTCATCATAAATGGCGAGATCCACAAACGCAGCGTGACCGGTGTGTTCTAGCGCTGCATACATCCACAAGAAGGACGCAAGATCCTCCAAGACATCCACGCCGGTGACTGCGGCCATCACGCCGGTGCCAGGTCGCCAAAGCCATGCGACACGGCTTCTACTAGCTCACCGTGCACACCGACACCATCAACATCGTCCAACGATGCGTCGGGTGCCAGAAGTATGCCAACCAGACGCATCTCCCTGGTTCAACACTCAAGACCATCCCCATCACTTGGTCATTCGCCGTATGGGGCATGGACATGGTCGGCCCATTCAAGAAGGCTCTATCCGGCTTCACCCACCTCCTGGTCGCGGTCGACAAGTTCACCAAGTGGGTCGAAGCCAAAACAATCAAGAAGTGTGACGGCAAGACCGCCACCAACTTCCTCCGCGACCTCATTTACCGGTACAACTACCCATACAACATCATAACGGACAACGGCACCAACTTCGCCAAAGGCGCCATGGCAGAATTCTGCGAGGAGCACATCATACGACTCGACCACGCCTCAGTACCCCACTCATAAGTCGAACGGCCAAGCGGAATGCGCCAATCAAAGTGTCCTCCATGGGCTCAAACCATGACTTCAGGTGCCCCTCGAGCGAACCCCATGATGATGTGTCGAAGAGCTCCCCTTCATAATATGGGGAATCCGCACCTCTGTCAACCACTCCATGGGGTTCACGCCCTTCTTCATGGTGTATGGTGCTAAGGCCATAATGCCAACCGACCTGGAGCACGACTCCCCTCGGGTCGCCAACTATGTTGAGGCGGCAAATGAGATTGCCGCCAAGATGGAATCAACCAGCTCGATGAGGCATGCGACCAAGCTCGCTCTCGCACCGCCATCTACCAGCAGGGACTCCACCGCTACCACAGCCGCCGAGTCCGGACACGCACCTTCCAGGAAGGAGACCTGGTCCTACGACTGGTCTAGGACAAGAAGGGCATGCAAAAGCTTTCTCCCCCATGGGAGGGGCCATTCGCCATAGGGTGTGTCCTCGGCAATGATGCCTACTACCTCATCGACATACGAGGCAACGTCCAGGTCGAGGTCGGGAGGCCATGGAATGTAAACCTCCTCTAGAAGTTGTATACATAGAACTCAAACTTGTACTCAGATGCTATATAATGAAAATTCGGATCACACAAATTGTGTCTACTCTCCATCTCCTTGTGCCACTCGCACTCGTACATTCATCAATATGCTACCTACGGAAGTCAACCCTTGGTCGAGCGACCAGCATGGCTAAGTAGTGCGACCCAAGGGTACCAAAGATATTCGGGCCTTGTGTTGTCCACGAACACGCCACCATCAAAGTCACCTTGCTTGACTGGCCTACCGGGCCAAGATGACCAATAAATGTTTCTCACAGTGACCTTTCCTCCCCATCCTTGCGCAAAGCGACTCAAACGGTTAAGTACCATGCACGGGAACTTCGCAACAAGAAAACCTCACACGGCTTGGGAACACACCAAGTAAGAGAGCTGCCCTGGACTCGCCATGCAACTGGCTTTACGAGCCAGGGGTAGAGACGCATTACAAATAACGTATAAGATCCTACGATGGGCACGCGCCCAGAACGGGTAAGTACCATGATCGGAGACTTGCCCAAGTACAGATCTCCCTCGGAGTCGCAATGCAACTGGCCCTACGCGCCATGACAAATCAGCCCCATCAAAGAAAACACACATGCACATAAACGAGTTATACCCCATTAAAGGGCGGACGCGCTCAGGGACTCGCTCAAATAAAAATCAGTATATAACACACTTGACCATGCATTGCAAGTCGATTGACTTCTCTTACTTCCATACATATGTATTGTTCATATTACAAAAGTGGCCCCTCGGCATAATTTACAAAATCCCCCTAGGGCAGCGATCTATTTTGCAGGCTCTAATGAAGAAGCGCTGCCATTGCCCTTGACCCGGATGAATGGCTCCCATGGATTCATCGGGTACATTGTAAGAGACTTCGACAACACCGACTAGAAGGGTTGCTCCGACTTCAGGTCACGATGCTCCGGCTCGGGGTCTCCCGGTGCTAGCACCGTCTCCTGGTACGGCAACAAGTACCCCATCGCCAACACCCGGTCCGTGAATGGAGAAGCCTTGGAGGTCAGCCTCAGAGCCTCCGACATCTCTACTGAACCAGTCGCCGAAGGGTAGCCACTGGTGACGTCGTCGAGGTCGAAGTCGTCAGGGAAATGCGTGAGCCCCAAGCTCAACGTCGTAGTAGCCCCACGCCTGAAGGCCGAACGCACCATCCACTCCACGACAATGGGCGCCACCTCCAGATAGCGCCACACTTCACTCAGTGCCCTAGGAATAACCTCGGTGGGGGACATCCCTTGAAGAACGGCCTGGACGCACAGCGCCGAGGTGGTGGCCGCCTTCACCACCGCAGACACACATTGCGAGGCATTGTAGGTCTGCACCACTAGGTCGCTTTGACCTATCAGAGATGCACGTCGGGAACTCAGCGTCATTACGGACCACCCCGCTCGGGGACTCGCCGCATATAAGAAAGAGAAGAAGGGACACTTACCAAGGAGCTTACGATAGTTCTCTGTGACATGCTTTTCAAGGGCACCAAGGTTACCCTGCAACCCAAGGATAACAGAGTCGGTGGCCTTCCGTTCCTCCTCCGCCGTAGCGACTGCAGCCTTGGTCCTCTCTTTAGAAGAGACCATCAATGCCTGCGCCTCCTCTAGTTCTTTCACAAGCGAGTCAATCCGCCCCTTCACTACATCCAGTTCAATAGCCAAAACATACCCCTCACAGGCCTTGGCAATAGCAGCCGGAAGACCATCTACAAAGCAAGAGAAATACAAGTCAGTCTCGTGTAAGCGCCAACGGCTCGAGCTTCCCAAGCAGAACAACAACTCACTAGCAGATTCCTAGAGTCGTCGGTTGGCCTCCTGTGCCACGCGCAGGTCACGCTCCAGGCATTCCTTCGTGGCTTGCTGATCAGACGATTCTCTCTCCAGGCCCTGCAAACAGAACAAACATTCAACGACCGGGCGACTACAATTGTAAGTGCCTAGCCACTGAAATTCAGCGACTAGACACTCGGGGACTGGACGACGATAATTTGAAGTGCCTAGGCGCTGAAATTTAGTGACTAGACACCCGGGGACTAGCGACTAGAAGAGTTTTCAGTGCCCAACCCTCTGAAATTCAGCGATCAGGCACTCGGGTACTGGACATACCTGAATGGCGGCACCAAGCAAGCCATGAAGTTCGTTGGTGACCGATGAAGGAACTACAAAGGACGTGCACTCGCGACGAGGCCCAACGTCTTCATCAACAATCTATAGAAACTATAGAGACTAGTTCTCCACCACGAACAGGAACCCCTCCGCCATGAAGCGCCGAAACGATGTAGCCGCCCTCATCGGAGCGCTAGTTGTTGGGGCCAGTGGTTCCATCGATGGAGCCCCCTTGGCTGGCTCCGATTAGACGTCCGTCACTTCCTCTACACGGGCAGCAGGGTCATCCCCCTCCCCATGTTGTCCTTTGTCGTAGCATCGACGACATCTCCTTTGTTCTTCTTCTTCTTCTTCTTCTTCTTCTTCTTCTTCACGCCTTCAGCGGGCGCGACCTCCGTAACAGGCTTCCTCTTCCTGGAGGCGTCGGCCTCCTCCTCTACAGCGACGACTGGCGGCATCTTAGCCAGCATAGGGCGACCTATCTTCTTGGCACCATACCTGCAAAATCACCAAGATCAGCAAAGGAATCATGCGAAGAAAACATCTAAGAATAGAAAAGAGAACACTGGACTCACATGGCGACCAGAAGAACACGCAGCCCCGTGCTGATGTGGGTAGGCTTGTCTAGCTTCGGGCCCAGCTTGCGTGAGAGCCCCTTCTAAAAGACACTTGCAGCCAATGACACCACGGGCTTTTTCGATGATGAAGTTGCGGTCGCATGAATCTTTGGCCTGGATGACGTGGTCGTCCCTGCTGGCTATGGCGACCTTAATGTCTCGGTTTCAGCGGCACTCGACACCGATGCAGCTGGGACTGTTGGCGTGATCGCTGCAAGAGGAACCTCCATATCCACCATCGTGTCCGCAACTTCCGGCCCCATTATCGGAGTCATGTCCTCCGGGGTCTCGGGCGAGGTATTGGTCACGTCATCATCGGACTCGTCGTCTGACCCAAACGCCACCACCGACCTAGGCGGCGACGCCGACTTTGGAGCTGGCTTTTTCGCCGGTGATTTCAGCTTGCGCGCGGGCTTCGCCAGCGTGGCTGTTTGCCTGACCTATGCTCCTGCAAGATTTCATTGTCCTCATCGCGTTTTTCAAGACTATGACACGCCTCAATCTTGCGTTGCTTCTGCATGCGAGTCTTGCTGGCCTGGGGCACTGGGGGAGGAACCTCCCTCTCTTCTCCTTCACTCTCGGAGGATTCCCCTTCGGTCCCCTCCTCGAGTTCTTTGGGAACCTCTTCGTCGAGTGGGGGAAGCCAGCCTTCGAGGACCTGAAACAACTGAGAATGGGCAAGAAAGAGCGGTCCGATTAGTGGACACGAGTGAACATTACAAGCCACGGTTGCAAATTTCCCCGTGAAAGTCAAGATTGAAGATGAAGGTAACGAGAGTGGCCTACCGTAGGAGCCTCTTTCTACTCAGGCATGTATGGGGCGAGCCCGGCCGACGTGGTAGTAAACTCCGCATCGGTGATCTTATTAAAGGCGACCTTGTAGTCCGCGGCATCCCATGACTCCTTGCTGGTCCGGGAAGGATCATTCTTCCTAGTGTATTCATACATCCAGTGGGGCCGTGTCGCCAATGGGACGAAGCGACGCTCGAGCCAGCAGTTGTACCGATTAATCGTTAACAACCCCTTATCCTTCAATGCCTAGATCTGGTCCATCATCTCCGCGACAGCCATCCTTTAATCGCCAGGGAGCCTGTCCGCTATCAGACAGCGAGGCTCGCTCCATTCCGCGATAAACTCGGGAAGCGCCACTTCGCCAGAGGGGGTGGTTTCCCTCACATAGAACCAACTCTTCCTGCACTTGCTCACGGCCTTCTTTGGCAATAGGAGCTTGAATAAATTTCCCTTCGGCTTCAGCTGGAATGTGACGCCGCCTGCCGCTAAGACGGGACCGCTGGATCCATCACGACCAATATGGCCGTGGAACAACTCTAGCCATAGTGGGAAGTATGGCCTGCAATCGAGGTAGCATTCCAATAAGGCGATGAAGATCGCCAGTTGCTCGATGCTGTGCGGGGCAAGGTCCGACGACCTGATCGCGTAGTACGCGTAGAACCACCAGAAGAAGACCGAGGTCGGGAACCCCAAGCCCCTCTCCAAATGGCTCGGGAAGCAGATGAATTTTGCCGGCACGCAGCTTCGGCTCGGTCTCGGAGTGAACGGGATTCACCAATTACCCTTGTAGAGGACCCCCACGTCCTCAAACGATTTGAGCTGCGCCGTGGTGCACTCGGAATTCCCCATAGATCTTCGGAGGCGTCATCGAGGGAGAGACAAGGTCGCTCGGTCCAGGAAATCTGGGTCATGAAGAGACAGAAAGAATGGGATGCACGAAAGTGAGGAATGCGGGAGAGGATCTATTGGAATTTTCCGTCATTCTCCTTATAAAGAAGTGCTACCCGCCAATCTCCGGGTAGCCGTTACCCGAGGTAATTATGCCAAAGTTACCATTGGATTACCCAACGGCTAGTTTGACCGAGCTGATGGTCCTACTTCCTGACTCGACTCGCCTAAAGGTACGTCCTGTCCAATCGACAGGGGCAGCGATTTGAGCAAGAATACGTTCGCTAAAGCCGCGACTGGAAGCAGGGTGGAAACTTTCCTCCATTCTTGATAGAGTCCATCACCGATTCGACTAGGCATCCACATTGGACTAGCCTACTCCGACTGCCAAATGAGCACCTGCGCTGAATCAATGATGGCCTCGAGGACTAATGATGGGGATATGCCAAATGGGGTATGCCCAGCAGGATGTTTCAATTGGGCCAAAGGCCTCGTGAGTGGGCCTAGAGGACGACGACTGGAATAGGACTGAGAGGAAGGCCTAGTGATTGGAGACTGGAGGCCCAAAAGCGTAGTTGAAGCCCAGTCGGATTAGGTCGAAAGCCTCTCAATCCATAACTTGGTCGGTTGTATATTGTAAACCCTAGAGAGGTACCCTCTATATAAAACTCCCTAGCGTTCCTTGAGTACTCATAGTACATCATACACCCCCTCTAGCGACTCGGTGCTTAGACGCGGAGCTCGCCACCCATGTTACTCGCTCTCCGGCAATACAATCTAGCAGGAGTAGGTCTTTACCCTCCGGGGGGTGAACCTGGGTAAACTCATGTGCATCCGCCCCCATCTCGCACCACAGATGGCTGCCATCTCTCGCCCCCAATACTATCCATCGCTACCCCTGCTAGCGACTGCCGTGGCCATTCCCATGACATTTTCCATTCTAGCATCTAGAATATTTTATTGATAGTTTTCAACACAATGAATTCTATACACGAACCTCTAAAAACACACTTCTCCATCATACTAGAATCTTCTCCCTCGTTTCTCTAGACCATGTTACCAAAAATTTGAAGTGTTAGGTAGCTAATAATATTTGACTTCTACACATGATGATACAAAGTAGAAGAACCAAATATACACCCATACTTTATAGATGTTGATCAAATTTATATTTTTTTTCTTTACCTATTATAATTTATATAGTGACGATATGTCAAACATCTATTATCTGAGTCTCACATGCACGACACGTGCAACTTACTAGTAATCTTACCACTATATAGTACTAGTAAGTTGCACGTGTCCTACATGTGAGGCTCAGATAGTAGACGTCTGACATATCATCTCTATATAAAATTGTAATAGGTAAAGAAGGAAAAGAAAATTATAAATTTGATCAACATTTATAAAGTATGATAGTATATTTGGCTCTCGTACTTTGTATATCATATAGAAGTCAATGATTATTACCTATCTAAAACTTGAAATTTTGATAACATGGTCTAGAGAAACGAGGAAGCATATTCTAGAATGGTGGAGAAGTGTGTTTTGAGTTTTGTCCATAGCATTCATTGTGATGAAGACTATCAATAGAATTTTCTAGATACTACAATGGAAAATAATATCCAACGGCTGGAAATATTGGGATTCGCGAGTCTTGATCCTATGGTAAATATTCAAAATTATATTCGCGAGTCTAACAAATTTGAAATTATAGAAGCATCATATTGTTGTAAACAGTCTAACAAAACGCCCCACATATTTCAAATTATAAAGAAGCATCATAAATTTTGAAATAGCCTCACGAGTTTCCAATTCTAGAAAGCAACACGGATTCATAAACAACCTCACAAATTTCAAATTATAAAAAGCAACACAAAGAGCCTCACAATTTTCAAAATATGAAAGGGTCATATATTTATAAACATCCTCACAAATTTCAACTTATAAAAAGGATTAAAAAATCCTCACAAAATTCAAATTATAAAAGGAATCCTATATTTGTAAACATCTCATAAATCTTAGCTTATAAAAAGGATCAAAAAAGACTGACGGATTTAAAATTATAAAAAGCATCATAAAAAGCATCACAAATTTCAAATTACAAAGGGAACGATTTCCAAAAGGCCTCACAAATTTCAAATTATAAAAAACATCACCGGAAAAAAACCTACGGTTTTTCGAAGAACTTTTTTTATGGCTTCGTCGTCAAACAAGTGCTCTAGTGCCAAATATGAACAAAAAGGGAGATATCATGGAGATATCAACCTCGTTGGATCGTGGAGGATCCTAAAGTGGGTGGCCACGGTCCATGTGAGGTAGGACTGGATCAATCAGGGTCCGACCCTACGACACATAGAAGAACACCTTGTGCACCCAAAAAGGTATTTCGTGAATCATTTTTCGGAAATTTTGATGAAATGACATATTGTGGAGCTATCAATGTTAAAAAACATGAGCAAAACTATGTGACACTTGTAGTGTGAATAGAGGACGTTTCTAGTGAAAATCGTTACGAACTCAGAAAACGGAAGAGAGAGTAGAGAGGGGAAATAAATTTTCTATTTCTTGTGGGCAACCCACAAGCTTGAGGTGCACCTTAATGCTGATGTAATCACTGGTGCCTCGCGGGTGAGCATCAAAGGGATCAAGGCTAGCTAGGGTTATGATTCTGATGTTTGCGTGTCTGCTAGATTCTTCTAGCGTATAGACCGATGTTTCTTGCTTACTTGATTTTGCAGGCGAGATAGCCTTTTTGACGTTCCGCGGTGATGGCCAGGGGATAGGGAAGGGCACGTGGCATGTTGGGCGCAATTGAGTTTTAATCAATGTGACATTAAATAATTTCAAATCAAGACCGTCCAAGGAGATGATTTACATGGAATATACAGAGGTTAGTTTTTATCCATGGACTTTGATATACTACTACTTCGTATTTCACTTATAATGATTGATATTAGTAATTAAAGGAGCACTACGAATACGGATGTTTCCCATCCTTCTTCCTTTTAATATTAATTACCTGAATTCACATGAGTAATTAACGTAGGATTCTCTGTATTGGCACCCTTCTTTTCTCAAACGCATGCAGAAATTAAGGGGAGGAAGTAATTTGACCTTCCTCGGTAATACAAGAGGTTTTATTGCGTCACGGTGAGAGATGAAATGAAAAACAGAGTACTTATGCTAGTAGATCGCAAACACCGTTCCAATTTGCACTTGATAATAATATTCAATCTCCTAACATTATTAGAGAAAGGAAGTAGAGGTGAAATTAAACAAAATGAATACTAATACTTCTTCTACTTCTTGGACCTAGATCCTTCTGCTGTCAGCTTCGTGTTGGCGTCGTCCTTCTGCTTCCCGTGGCATCCCCCAGCTCTTGCCTTCTTCTTCTTCTTCTTCTTCAAGCCTCCTGCCTCCTTCTCCTTCCTCTTCTCATTGCCGATGAAGGCGGTATCTAGTGCAATATTCTTGGAGACGAAGTCTCGTACCTGGAAAAATGGCCATAAATCTTCCAACCCCTCATCCTCCTGCTCCCTCTTCTTCTTGTTGATGGAGGCTGGCTCGAGAGAACTCTTCTTGAAGACAATGTCTCCTTCATAGAGGAAAGACCAAGGATCCTCCTTCACCTCGTCCATGTCCTCTTTTCTCTCTTCCGGTAGTGTCCCCTCCATCAGATGACGGTAAGCAGGGTCCTTGTTAGAAAAATTACCTTACAGTGTGTCGGAATAGTACGGACCATCAATGGACTCCCCGCTATCACCATGGTAAGGACTGATATCACTGTTCGCCCATGCGTTGGACTCGTAAATGAAGGTGCACTGATTGGAGCAGCTACACGGCATTTTTGTGTGTGTGGTGGCTTGGCCGGCCTAAAGGGATAGGAAGAGACAGAGAGAGTTCTTCGCTATGTGCGTCGTGCCTAGATGTGAGAGGTGGTCTTTGTTGATGGCCGCTTAAAAGGGCTTTCTCGGGACATCCCGGAGTTTCCACGTGCCGAAGAAGCAGCCTGGCAGTTCCCTTCCATCGTTTTTTTACAAGAGTTCCCTTCTATCGTTTTTTACAAGACTTCCCTTCCATCATTGAAACAAGATTGAATGGTTGGTACTCCTACGCCCAAGAGCATCAGTAACTAGGATATTGCAAGTACCACCATATGTTGGGGAGGTTCTTGCACATAACAACAACCATAGACCTTTTCTGCGCAAAAATACAGACATTTTCTGTAATCGTTGCACATAATACATAACCAGTCATTGAATGTTTCTTAGTTTTTATGGGAAACGTTTCATAGTTAATTACATAATATAGTACTAACATATCATTTTTATATAAATTAATAATAGGTAAAGCTCAAAAATAATTATAATTTTGAGCCACATCCATAAAGTATCTAGTGTATTTTTGGTTCATGTAAGTTGTATCATTTGGAAATCAACCTATTAGTAGGTACCTAATACCCGACATGCTCTAGAGAAATGATATATAGATTCTATAATGATGGAAAGTGTGTTTTGAGGTTTATGCATAGCGTTCATTATGCTAAAGACTATATCAACAGAATCATCTAAATGTTAGAGTGGAAGGAAAATCCATCGGTTAGCAATGTTGGGATTTCCAGTCTTGATCCAACGGTTAAAGTTCAAAGTTATTCATACACTATATACTGGGGTATGCTAAGATAATTAAATGCATAACATATCATTTGAATCTTTGTGGTTTGTGCATATCGTGTATTGTGCTAAGGACAATTTATAGAATCTTCTACGTGCTAGAATGAAAAAAAAGATCCAATAGTTAACATTGTTGGGATTTGCCAGTCTTGACTCAATTTTATTGTTCAAAGTTACTCGTACATTATATAGTGGTAAGATTTGCAAGAAGTCACACACTACTTCATACTAGTAAAAGGCACGTACCACACTCGTATATACAGTATGAAATGTGCTTTAACAAATATTAAGTTCTTATTAATGAATAGTATTTTTATAGGAAAAAGGCATACATTAAGTATATTAATAATAACTATCTACATATATTGAGAATACAACCTACTATGCTATGAATTTTTTTGGCGGGGGGGGGGGGGGGGTTGGTGGTGTTACATGATGGTTCTAGAACATGGTGGAGTTTTCTCTAGGTACAACTCCTTCAACATGAATCCAACTGCTCTGAACCATTGGATCTAACAGCCCAATGGTCAGGATTGGTGCTATGGATCCAATTCAAAACTGCTCCATTATAGTAGTAGAGATAATTCGAAAACATTGGCGATGATGCTACATGTGCATGATAGAATAACTTTCGAGTAATCTCAAGGAAAAACGAGGCCGCATGTATCAATGAGCATGAATGGATGATAAGAGTTGTGAGGACAGATTACTTTCGGGTCCTAGCAACCCCACATTTTTTTCTTGTTTTTAAATGAGCTTACATTATGGGTGGCCTTGATGTCGTTGCTCAGGCGGACTATATTATTCACATTAGGGGAATAGTGGTTTCCCAAAATTTTATTTTAAACATAAGTTTGAACACTCCCAGCCATAGTGATTCAAAATTTATCGATAAAGGGGTTTATTTATTGGGTGGTCGATTGGTTGAATCCACATGTCATTGTCATGTAGACATGATTTTTGATAGGAATGGCAACACTAATAAATGCTTATAGGAAGGCTAGGAAATTGGAAATTGTGTTCCATTGATAAACCTTCACGCTCCTCTTCCTAGAGTAAGATTTTAGCAATTCAATACAAAAAGGTTGCTGGACATGCTCTAAAACCCCATAATTTTTCTTTTGAAATAAGAAAAATAGTGATTAGCTTGACTAATTAATTGTGGTCTACATATGTGGTACTACTGTACTTCATAGAATATGCAATGTGTGCATGACTGAACAACTTTTGAAAAACTTGAAGGAAAACATGGCCGCATTAATCATCAGCGCGAAGTAAGGATATAAAGATTTACCCATTTAGTCAATGGGTAGAAAATTTTACCCATACCCATTTAGCCATTTAGCCAATGGAAATGGGGTAGGGTATGAGTAGGGTATAGCAATATCATACACACTCCCATTTAGTCAATGGGTAGAAAATTTTACCCATACCCATACCCACGGGTATAAAGCTTTACCCATGCCCATACCCATGAAAATTAACGAAGTTTAGAAGTCATAGTATCATACTCTTCCCTAGGTTGCTCGGCCCCATAGGTTGAAACTCTATAGGTAAGTATTAATACTATGTCAGTTTAAATGGGTAGGGTTTGGGTTTACCTACCCGTGCCCGTATCCATGACCTAACGGGTTAGGTTATGGGTATTACCCATGGGTATAAAAGTGTGCCCATACCCTACCAACACGGGTACGGTACCTACGGGCACTCGTGGGTAAAATTGCCATCCTTAGTGCGAAAGGAAAATAAGAGTTGTAAGAATAAAGTACTTGTGGGGCCTACCAACTTTCACATTTTTCAATGAAAACACCATCGATGCTTACCTTATGAGTGGTTTTATGTCGTTGCTCAGGCGCTAGATTATTCACGTTAGCAAAATAGTGGGTTCCCAAATTTTTGTTTAGAATAGAAGTATGAAAACTCTCAACCATAGTGATTGAAAATTTATCGATAAAGGTTGCTTTATTATTTAAAGCTCGGGGCGCTTTAGTATTCCACTCGATTCCCCATCCCATCGGCCTACCATTCTGCTATTATTACTTGGACTATGGATAAATTCAAATTCAGTCGAGTTGGTTGGGGCTTCAATCGTAATTTTTAAGCTCACTATCTGTCTTGGTGACAACATCTTCATACACGTCATTGTTGATGAATGGATATAATACAGAAATATATCGGTGCCATAGTATTTTAGTCCCTACCAAAACAATAATTTAGTTTTCTCTCTTCTCAGTTTCTTCAAAAAGGGGTTTGACCTCTTTCTCAATTATTTTAAAAAACATAGTTTTGGAGAATACTTCAGTTTAAACCCGTATTATTTGTTGGAACAAAACACCGAAAGGTATTTAATAGTTCCGTTTATTCAGAAATCAAAATGTTTTCTAAATAATTTAAAAATACTTTGATACCAAACTGGGCCTTAATATCTGAACTGAGCCAATCCAGGCCATGGATGATCAATATCTAGATGCCATATGGCCAAATGGGGCCTTATTTTCTGAACTGAGGCAGTATGGGCCATGGATGATCACCGATGTGCCTTTCGGCCATTGATTCTAGGGAGTACGGCTTACCAATTTACTACTACTTGGACTATACATAAATCTGAATTTAGTTGAGCGGGAAAATCTCCCGCTATCCAATGTTTCAAACATCTTGGAATCCCCCTTCGACCCCTAGTGAAGACGGTTTGTTGGGGCTTCAATCGTAATTTCCCAGTTAAGTACCTCTATCGCCCCCTACCACTGACCCCCCACCCCCACACCGACGCACAATCCTCGCCCCCAGCTGCCCAAGCCCTGCAGAAAACCCTAGATCTACCTTCACCACCTTAGATCTGATTCACCGTTGTCGCCGTGCACTGCACCAGATCTAATTCACTGACCCACTCTCCTATCGCGCTGAACACATTCCCACCGCCAGGAACCTGCTTCTTTGTTGTTGTCGTCCAACGATCAGAGGAACCCATCTTCTGCTTCACCTTCGCCCACAAGCACCACAATCGCAGCACCCTCGACAACCTTGACGTCACCACCCAGGATTTGTAGGATATTTAAACACCGTCCCGACTGAGGTAACCATCTCTCCTTGGAGTTTGGTAAGATAAATATGTAGCAATTAACTGTATTTTGTATTGGTGCTACTTTTGTCGTAACTTACAAGTACTATACTTGCTACCCGTATCTTCCTAAATAAATTTTTTATAGTCAGGTTGAACCGTAAGGCATTCAACTATGATTTTGTATGTCATGGCGAAATATGAGTCAGCCAACGGTTAACACATTTGTTTCCATTATCTACTTTATTAAGTGCCCATATGTGATGCAGTTATAATTTCTCTCTAGCTTGGTGTAGGCAATGTCACTAACTGTTATTTCATGCTTGATGCTTTTCTCCTATCTATGCATTACACGTTTACATTCGTTATACTGCTTCCAGTAAGATGTCTGATTTATTTGCTTTTGCTTACCCCACTATTCCTAACAGTTTGCTATTGTTATGCAATGAACAAGTGTAGTGTACGCTAGAAATCGTAGAAGGAATGTCCCCTATAATCTAGTAAGTATCTATTGCTTTTGCATCACTTCATGCTAACATCTGTGAGACTGGAACCTTTTTGTGTTTACTATTCTCTGCACCATTATGTAGAGCACCAACACTGGAGTATGCCTACCACCAGTCCAATTACTTGATACAGCGGACATCATCGACGAACATACCCGTAACCAGATCAGCAACCCTGAGACTCTACATAGAGCTACTATAAGCATGCCCCCCCTTTTTAAGGTTTAAGTCCCTTGGTATCATGCCATTTACTATAGTTGAGTTGTTATTTTTGTTGGAGGCACGAGGGTGATTATAACAAAGACAGACATGCAACGGAATCCAATATAACAGAAACGGAAGTATCATAAGCAACCGCGCACTTCAAATCTCACTCTGGTATCTTCCATATGTCTGGCTATTTTAATACGAGGCACATGCTAGTACACTTTGTCTTAGGGCAAATAATCAAAAAAATTAAACAATCTAACTATTTGATAGATTGTTTGACCATTTCTCTAAAATGACTTAGCTAATCTATTAGAGGCACATGTCTGCATGAGGTCCTTGTGTTGAGTGCTTACATTGCTATAAAATACAAAATAAGCTTTTGACTTTTTTTGAGAATGAACATGGTAGTTTTGTTCCTTTGAATGTTGTTGTAACTTATTTTATCTTAGTTTCAGCGTTCATCAAGTAGAGCAGTCATTTCACAGGGGAGAAGTGATAGTTACACACGATCTCATACCTCTATGAAATCTACTATTCCAGTTATTCCAGAAGAAATAGATGTATGATGCACTGTTGTTACTAATTGCTTTCTTCCTTTTAGCAAACAGACTGATTTTAAATTCGTTGGTTTTTGTTTTCCTTGGTAATGATATTATATGATGTTTCTTTTTGTTATAGGTTGAAAATATAAATATGAAGGCAGAACATAAAACAACTACCTCAAGTGTAGATCTCTTTGGACAGAGCAGCAGTGATAGTGCGTATTGCTCACTTAGTTACACGATCTCGACTACTCCATACATTCCAACAAAAATAATTTTTGGTGCTGCACTCCAAGATGCACTTGATGTAGTTGGAAAGCAAACCAACAGAACAGATGCAGTAGTCTCCATAGCAATGAAGGAGTTATCTGAGTTAAAAAACATGCAAGCTTTGATGGAGAATCTACTTAATAATATCCTCAACAAGTCTCATGGTAATCCCGTGTTACATGTGAGGCGGCATGAGATCCCTAAAAGGAACATTTTTGAAACTGAGATTATATTCTTTATCAGCTGTGTTGTACTCCGATGATGCTTTACAAGCTATGTAATTTTTCAGGACTCTAATAATTTACAATTTTTCAGTTATAAGTTTTTTTCCACAGTTCCAGAATATATTTAGCATTCTTGAGAACTTGTGTCATGGCAATGGATCTAAGTTAGATAGGCTTAAACAGTAGCAGGCCAACAACGGTTGTATGAGTCCTTGGTGGGCTGCCAATCAACAGTGACGGGCCTACATTGACTCCATTATATGTAGATTTTGACCATAAAAGGATAGAACTGTAAAAGAACAGAACAGTAAAAGGATAGAATAGTAAATGGCCAGAACAGTAAATGACCAGAATAGTAAATGGCCAGAACAGTGAAAGGCTAGAACAGTAAAAGGCCAGTACAGGAAAATTGTAGGACGCTAGAAAAGTAATAGGCTGGAAACAGTAACAAGGCCAGAACATTAGGAGGCTAGAACTTTAGCAAGCCAGAAACTTAGCAACCCGTTTATGGGACTGTATAGTGGAAGGTCGGAATAGTGAATGTCTAGAACAATAAAGAGTCGTAATTGTAGAGGGCCAGAAGGTCCCATTATGGGTGCGAGAAAAGTGACTGGCCGACAATAGGCCTTAACAGTAACAAACAGACTTGGCTCAAGCGGAGAATGGGTTGTACAGTATTGGACCAAGGTGGGCCTTCTGTAGACTAAAACAGTGTCGGGCCTGAAATTACACGGGCCACAGATGGCTGCTCTAATTGGCACATTTCAAATAGTGCTGGATGAAACAATAACGGACCTTCTTCTTATTGGGCTATCCTCATGGACCATCCCACTTAATATTTAGCAGGCCTTGGCTGGGCCTAGCTTCTGCCACAGTTTCTGTGACTATAAACGGTGGTAACTAGACGTTAATGGTGTTTGCCACGTGGCATTTTGCATGACGTTAGTAGTCAACACGGCTGGCGAACAGATCTATGATGGAACAAGTTTTCATAGCTGAAGGGTGCTATCCGCCATGGTCAGGAAAAAAATCGTGGTAGATTCTTTTGTGACGTGGATTTTACCACGAAGGAAATCTGTCGTAGAAGACTTTTTAGCCACCAAAAATGGGCCTTCAACCACGAAAATCCTCCATCATAAAAGCCAAATTTTCTTGTAGTGGAAGATAGTGTCCAAGCCAGTGGCAGTGTTTGACTGAGAGGATGAAGCCGAAGATGTAGCGCCTAGAGCCAGTTGTGGTGAAGGTGCCAGGGCACCCAACATTGATGACCTTCTCGGAGGCCCCAATAGTAACGAAGGGGTCGGAGGCCCCTAGATGGGGCGAAGGGGTCAGAGACCCTAACGGTGACGGTCGTGTCGGTGAAGAAGCCGGTGGCGCCGCCCAGGCCGCATCATTAAGCGAGCCTGTTGGAGTCGGGGTAGACTCATTCAGTCGGCCCCGAACTGGAGAAGCCCACGCACATCAGCACGGGTCTACGTGTTATTCCGGTCGCCAAGTAAGTATTTCCATTTTGTGGAATTGCATTAATTCTACACTCATCAGAATTTCTGAACCACTGATTGTTCTGAATTTCGTAGGGGCAAGGCAAAGAGGATAGCACGGGCTGCCGTATCGAAAATCCCCATGAGTCGCGTCGAGGAGGGAGAAGACGCATCTAAGAAGAGGAAAGGAGACTCCAGCGAGACGCTTGACCTAGCCACTAAGAAGCAGAAGAAGGACGACCTTGACCCAGCAGGAGAGGTGGCGGTAGAGGGTACCACAGGGTCATCATCGTGCATGAGGAAGGTGTTGTGTCCCAGGAGGTTGAAGCAGAGGACGTCGCTGCAACCAAGGAGATGACGACGGTGTCCCCGTCAATGGCGACCAAGGCTGCAATGTTTCCATGGTTCCTTGCGAAGGGGCCAGTGTTGCTGCCCAAGCACAGTCACTAGTGGTGGCTGAATTCATCGATGGCAATATCAGGTTAATGGCACAAGGAACCCATGCAGTGGCATATCCAACGCCATCTATGGGGCGATCGAGCTCCATCGCTTGCTTGGTTAGGTGCTCCAGGTATGCCCAATCCCCGAGGCTCTGGTTGCTAAGTAGTAGCGACCAGTGGCTTATTTTCGAGTGCCCAATCCTCGAGGGTCGGGTTGCTGGTAAGCAGCGAGTCGAGTCTTGTATATTGTGTTGATCATATTCTTATATTGCAGGGGGAGTTGGAAGACCGGCACGGTGGAGTTCGAGCTACTTCAGCATGACCACCAGGTGGCTACCTAGGCGATTAGCCAACTTTGGGCTTCTACGAGTATGTCACTTTGCATTCATTGGATATCAACTTTTATTTTTAATTCAGCATAGAATTGAATGTTTTGTTCTGTGTGTAGGTAATCACGCCTCTATGCTAGCCAAGGCCCATGAGCATTATGTCCCAGTGTCCGAGCTGGATGCCACGAAGGCGACTGCTGCCGCATCGGAGGAAAAGGCCAAGGTGGCGTTAGCGAAGGCAAAGAAGGCTAGATCCATGCTGGCGGAGTCGGAGAAGTACCACAAGGCCTCTGACTTTATTATCGCGGAGTTGGAGGCGAAATTCCATGACTTGGAAAAATTCATCATTGAGAACTGCGGCATCTCCTTGGTGACTACCTTTTCCTCTTTTGTTTTGGCCGAGTCGTCAAACATCCGACTCCCCCAGTGACTGAATCTCTGAGTTGACCTAGTGTGCTAACACTTTGTAGATACCATAGGTCCAAGGGATCGGTGATGTGCGTTCGGGCTATCCTTCAGGATATCTCACCCACCGAGCTGATTCATGCGGGCTTCACCGAGGTGTGGAAATAGTTGGAGGAGGTGCCCACCATCATCGGGTGGATGATTCGCTCCGGTTTTGGCCGCGGGGTCACCGCTGCACTAAGCCTTAGTCTCCCGCACTTCCCTGAGGACGTCGAGCTAGTACCCTTCTTTGATCGGTGTTGTCCAGATCGCTGATGTGTTGGTGGTGAATGCAAAGACCACCCCTTATGCGGAGCGTGTCTTGGTAATGAGCGACCTCCTACCCTACCAGGAGAGTCACGTTTCCCCTAGAGGCAAGGAGCCGGAGTACCATGATTTGGCGTCGGAGCGTCCGTTCCTGTCGGTGATCAAGAAGTCATTGACCACCTACCCGGTCAACCACTGGAAGCCCTTCATTAGGGCCAAGGGCACGGAAGGGGCCTCTTCTTTGCCGGCAGCAGAATAGTTAGTTTGATCTGCATGACGTAAAGCAATTTGTGTAATGGGCTGGTGCGGCCAAGAACAAAGTTTTTGTATGATAATTTGGTGACTTAGTCATAATGCAAGCGTTGTGCTACAATTCTACTCGACTCGTATTGATTCTCTTTTTTGGTTCTATTTATGGTGTCATGCGTTACATAGATGTTTGTATTATGCGAGTCCTCGAGCGTATTTTCTTTGGGGTGTGGTCGCGCGCGTGGTTAGCAAGGGCGATGTGTTTGTAAGCTATTTTTAAGTAGCTTGGATTGACTTACCGTGGCTCGTGGAGCCAGTCGGATGGTGAACCCAAGGGGTACTCTGTACTAGGTGTTTTTCCTAGACGCGTTTGGGTTCGAGTTGGCGAGTCCCCGAGCATGGTACTTAACCGTTTGATTCGTAAGCCCAAGGTCGGGAAGGACATGGTGCACTGTCCATCGTGTAGCATGTCTCTCCTCCTGGCTCGAAGAGCCAGTTGCTCGGCAACTCCGAGGCACGCTCTCATACTTGGGGTTTTCCCGAGTCGCGTGCAGGTTCATTTTTGAACAAGTCCTTGAGCATGGTACTTAACCGCTTGAGTCACTGCATCCAAGGATTGTGAGTAAAGGGTGTTGTAGGAAGCATGACCGGTCATCTTGGATCGGGGAGCCAGTCGAGCGAGGCAACTTCGATGGTGGCTCCCGTGTTGGCATTATTCATGGACGGTGCAAGGCCTGATTGATTTCCAGTGCCCTTGAACTGCACTACCAAGGGTTGACTACCATGGTTAGCATATTTTTTTTAATGTACGAGTGCAACTAGCATAAGAGGTGGCGAGTAGGCACAATTTGTGGGCACAGAATTTTTATTCAGCAAGGGTACACAGGTGTACAAGTTTGAGTTCTATGCGTAGAACTTGCAAAGTAGGTTAATGTTCCATGGTCACTCGACGTCGATCTTGTTGTTGCCTCGGTCGTCAATTAGGTAGTAGGCGTCATTGCCAAGGACTCGCTCTATGGTGAATGTCCCCTCCCATAGTGGAGAGATCTTGTGCATGCCTTTCTTGTCCTGGATGAGTCACTGGACAAGGTCACCTTCCTGGAAGGTGCGAGTACGGACTCGGCAGCTTTGGTAGTGACAGAGGCCTTACTGGTAGATGGCGGTGCGAGAGCGAGCCAGGTTGCGTGCTACATCGAGTAAATAGATCCTGCTCTAGCAGGATGCTTCATTATCTTCCTCCGCATAGTGGACCACTCAAGGCGATTCGTGCTTGAGGTCGGTTGGCATGACGGCTTTGGCGTCGTACACCATGAAGAAGAGGGTGAACCCTGTTGATCGGCTAACGGAGGTGCGGAGGCCAAGAGCATGGAGGGGAGCTGCTCGACCTAGCATCCTGGTGTCTGCTGGAGGGGGACTTGCATTCATGGCTGAGGCCATGGAGGATTCTTTGATTGGCACGCTTGGCTTGGCCATTCGACTCTAGGTGGGCGACTGAGGCGAGGTCAAGTCGAATGTCGTTCTCCTCGCAGAACTCGGCCATGGCACCCTTGGCAAAATTGGTGATGTTGTCGGCGATGATGTTGTGCGGGTTGCCATAGCGGTGGATGATTTTTCAGAGGAACTTGGTGGCGGTCATACCATTGCACTGCTTAATTGGCTTAGCTACTATTTTGGCATGTTACTGTTCTTTGATTTTTGTAGTTTCTTGCATGTTACTGTAATGGGCTGTTTCTATTCTGGCGTGCTACTGTTACGGCATGTTATTGTTACGGCTTGCTTCAGTTACGACATGTTTCTGTTACGGCTTGTTACTATTACGGCCCGTTATGCATGTTACATTTATGGGTTGTTACTGTTTACGGCATGTTACCACACGCGCATTGGCCCGTTACGTTTACGGCCTATTACAGTTTCGTCATATCTGAAGCCCATACCAATATCATAAAACATGTATAATAAATCTAGCATTTTTTACGGTTCATCGTCACCAAAATATAGCACGGTACTGTTCCGTAATCGACCTGCCTGGTGTAGTTACTGTAACGACTACCGCAATGTGTATACACCGTCAACTATATGCCTACATGGCCTATGCGAGTTATCTAGATATTACATCAGCCCCAAACTTCTTAAAATTATTACATATTATCAACTCAGGGGAAAGAAAAATCGGTATTTCGGTAAATAATCAAGTTGATAGCAGAGTGCTCCATTTGCTTTCTCAATCGATCACCTGCATCTTCCATTGAGTGTGACAACTACATTGGAGGAGACATGATCTTGCATCCCCCTCTTTAGTGGGGCTAGCAATAATTGCAGTCTAAAACAAAGTAATAACAAGTTAATATATCAAACAAGACAAACTACTCATTTGACTGATATGATAGGAGCTATGAACTAGAGTTTACAACTGGTCAATGGTTCAACTATTGACCAACATGTCAAACAAACATGACAAACAAGAATGCATTAAACAAGTGTGACTACCGTGAAACAAGCAATAAAAAAATGTGTGTGTGGCTTAGAATTTCAACAGATATAAACTAACCAGGTCATTTTGAACAAATATATATGGAACCAGTTCTATACCCTAAAATGGAAGAGACGTTGGGTGACTTGGAATTTGCGTTGATCCACAAAATGGCATGTAATTACTGTCATAGCGAAGAATGAACCATATTGAAATTATAACCGCATCATACGATAACTTGTAGAGGAGGAATGCAAACCACGAATGAACTATATATTGTAGAGCATAGTTATGTCGTGACTTAGGACGAACCATACCCAGAACCAGATCCGAGATATAATGGCGTCGCTCTTGAACTGTAGAACAGGACAAACAAGCATTAGACAAGTGTGCATATAATGAAATGAACAATCAAACAAAGTGTTTCTTAGAATTTCAGCAAATAAATATGGAAGTAGTGGCATCTCCTGGAATGCATAGAATCGTTGGGTGAATCGGAATTTGCGGTGAGCTACACAAGGGCATGTAGTTAATGTCATATCTAAAAATCAACCAGATAGAAATTATAATGGCATCATAAGAGAAATTCTAGAGGAGGAATGCAAACCAGGAGTGAACTACATAGTAGAGGACATTTATGTCGTTGCTCAGGACGAACCAGCACCAATTAAGGAAGTAATGACATCCCTTGTGAACCTGTGGAATAGCCTATGGAAACCAACATGTTCATTGTTCCATTTTGAGCTCTATGCAAGAAAAAGGAAATAGTTAGTGATGCAGCTTTTGAAGAACCAGGTGGCATTATGGAAACAAAAAAATTAGAATCGAATTAGTACGAAGAGTTTAAATGGCTACTACAGGATAGCAGAACGATGACAAGGAGGAAATAATAGTAGGAATTGATCTCAGGATGAACCAGATAGATTCAACAACTGTAGAGCAGGGAATCCACACTAATATTTTCCACTGACTACAGATTTTGCAAGAATTACATGGTAGGAGGCAATTACTAGTGTATGGAGTAGCTAAGAACATGTGCATGACAAAATAACGAACATGTGCATGAAATGAAATTTGTAGAGCAGTGAATGCTAACCAACATGTCTAATGACCTTGCATGTACTAGTACGAAGAACAAGCGTGCCCAGTGACTTGTATGTACTAGCACGATTACAAAAATGCAGTTCACTGCGACAGGCTTGAACCTTCTATAACGCTGACAAAACAAAAACGGGTTGGAGATTTGGTTAACCTTGGTCGGATAGGTGTCTAAGCATCATCGGTACCGTGCGAGTGACGTCCAGGTCACCGAGGGTGCTGTGGTTGCGTTGGCTATTGGCGTCAGGGAAGCAGATCTCGGGCAGTCGATGTCGGCTTGAAAGCGGTGGACGAGAGCGTCGTTGAGGTAGATCTGGTGCAGTGAACGACAACGGCCGTGCAGCTAGTCTAGAGCGGTGGGCAAGGCATTATTTGAACTAGATCACGCCCGGTGGACACCGGTGAAGTGGATCCGGTACGGTTGGGTAGCTTTCGGCAGCGAGGAAGCAGAGCTTGGGCTGTCGATGACGCCATCGGCATGGTGAACGACACCGCAACTCCTAGATCTGGTGGGTGAGCGTTGGTGAAGGGGCTGTGCGGTGATGCATGAGACCGCAGCTCAAGCCACTGCACGCAGTGGTCGAGGAGCGGACAGAGGAGTTTTGAATTTTTGGGAGGACAAGCGGGTAAAACTGGGGGAATCAGGACCATAGAGGTGAGCAGAAAAAATAATTACGATCATGCCCCTGAGCTACCGACTTTAGCATGCCCATTTGTCGTATGAACAATGGGTAGATTTGGAATTTTAAACTCTAAAGTTTTTGAAATGGAAGGGAGCGAAATTCTTCAAGGTCGGTGTGTGGTTTTGACGCTCGATTGAGAATTTGAATTTGGCTTACGCCCATCTAATAATAATAATAGAAAATGGTACTCCCCCGGTTGGTGGGATATTTTGGCACAAAGTTTTTGAAACAGTGGGGCGGGAAATGCTTAGTAGGTGGGTGATTTTGCCGCTCGATTGAGATTTTAAATTTGGCTAGCCTCCATCTACTAATAGAAAAAAGGTAGTAGACCATACGCTATATGTCTAGGAATTTTGCCGCTTGACACAGATTTTAAATTTGGCTAGCGTCCATGTAATAATATAAAAATGGTACTACCTCGGTGGGTAATTTTCCAGCTCGATTACTATTTTGAATTTTGGCTGTCGGCCAAGTTTTTATTACTAGAAAGAAGGTTGTGTAGGTCGAATGCCATCTGGTCAAGAATTTAAGGCGAGACTCACATCAACTAATGCCTCCGAGTCAAACGGGGCAGGCGATAGGTTTTGGCGGTCGACAGTGATTTTTAATTTAGAGATTGTCCAAAGAATAATTAAAAAATAGGTCGTTCTCCCTCAATTTCATGGATCCAAGTCAGGGAGAGTGATTATATACCACACATACGAAAATGCAGATCTCCGATGGAAGAATGTTTGTTTAACATGACAACAAACAAATGTCTGAAGTAGCTCTGATTCAAGCATGCAAAAATGGTGTGCAACCAAGGTCTACTAATTATTTAGGTGTTAGCACAGACTCTTCTACAGGAAGAACTAACTAAATGGTAGTACTAATTCAGATCAAATAAAAAGCCTGCTGTGAAACAAATACTCCTACTACATCATACTATCAAAACAAAAAGACCAACTAAAGTATATGTAGAACAAATAAAACAAGATTTCATCACGCATACACTACTATATAGAGAACACCATTTCATCATATAAGACAATATTTTATCAGACACACATAGGCCCCCAAAACAAATAGAAATCTCTAATATTCTAGCCCCTGCCGCTGTGACTAGGTGCCGCCACAGTTCCATCAGCTACCAAAACAAACAAATATCAGACTACAACTCCAAATAACACAACCTGGGCAAACACATGCTTGCCCAAACAAGCCTTGCTTTTTCATCCGAGTGTTATTTTCATCTCCTTGATTTAGCATTCTGACTCACGTCGGTTGCTGAAGGAAATGAACAAAATGATCAGCAAAATCATAGGTGTACAAAAATACAAGGGTTGCACCTGAATGACTGCACTAACCAGGTGTCATAATGTAGGGATGTAATGTACACCAACGTTTACGAGATATGAATTTCTTAGACTTCATGTAGTTGACATCTAATTCGAATACTCCCTCCTTCGCCCATATAACCACCATTTCTCTATCCTCAAATGCGCAGAGTAACCTTACAACATCTTTCCCACCTTATGCCCATGATTTCTCAAGGCCAAGGATAGTATCCAACTCAACCTTTATATGAGGAACCCAAGCTTCCCATTTGCGTGTTGATGATCTTGCAATGGACCACGTGTTTAGACTGAAGTCTCTTATAACCGCAAGGGCAACATCTCCATTATGCCCCTTAGCAATGAAAAAATTGCGTCTAGAAATATCATGTGTCTCATGGGGGCACTCAATATAACATAGTTTTGTTGTCATGTTATCGAAGGCAATTATATATCTGGAGTTCATTGTTGGCCAGTACAACATGTCCCCTTTGAGAGTTGACGGCCTACCATCAATCTTAGCCAGCATCTCAGCAGGTTCAGTCCAGTCCTCCCATTTTCCAAACTCTAATGAGTACCTCTACAACAGTGCTTGGTTACCATTGGTTACTATCCAAACAACCCAGAAATTGCTGCAATAGTGTGAAGACAATTACCCATGATTTCTCGAACAGAAAATTGTGTTGCTATCATACTCACGTCTCTACCAAATTGGTGGTTCTGGTATCACTGTTTCACTTCCACTGAATGGATCCTAGGCCTTTATCATGTGAGACCCTTGTGGATAATGAAGTAGCACCCTACCATTGCGCCATCCGAGTACATATGGTCTGTAGGCTTTATGTACTTCCACTAGCCTGTTTAGCTTCTGGAAGATGGATTGGTCAAGATTATGATCTATTAAGAATCGAGCATCCTCAGAGCAGTTGGTGAAAAACCCAAGTAATGGCATTCCTCTGTTGTGTGACAGGGTTAGACTTTTCAAATCGTTGCTTCCCATGAAGTCCATCCAACATTTTTGGGCGACTGATGCCCTCAGTATGCAAGATGGGTGCGGAGGAAGCCTGACAAGAATCTGACCAAATACATCGCCTGGCAAGTCGTTAATTGTTGCATACCTTCTTCCACGAAGCTAGTGGGATGATGCAAATAGCACAAGTGCATCATCAGAATTAAGTAAACAACACAATGCACAATGCACAACCCTAAAATATAATTAAGTAAACACCACAATCCATCATACAATTTGACAGGAAAATTTATCATCAAAACTTCCTAAACTGCACCCATCTAAAAACTACCTAAAAAGTAGAGTTTGTCAACAAAATAACCTAAACAGCACAAGGAATCAACCAGAGTAGTACGAAAGCACCGCATAATGCTTCAACATCTTGGAACTGGGCAAAGGGAATAAATAACGTTTTTTTAAGGTCACCAGGGAGGACAGAAAGGCCCCCACCTGAATTTTCTAGTTTTATCTTAAGGAAGAGGAAAAAAATGGACGCAACTTTAGTGACTTGGTGAACCCAAGTCTCACGGTGACTTGCCCTAGGATCCACCTTCCATCTTAGATCAAACGTATGACAATAGCTCAGATTTTTAACTAAAAAGTAAAACTATTCGAAAAAAATTGACAAAAAATTAGTAGATCATTGGTGCCCTGGTTTGAGTCTTGTGAAAGCTTCACCCTATTCGGATCACTAGTTTGTGATAAAATGGATTTGTATGTCCCCAGTACTACTAGTATAAACTAATATCCACTACGTCCAGTAAAAACCATGGAGCAAAAGTCACAAAAGAGGGAGGAAGTCAGGGACACAAAATCCAATGCAGAACTTACAATGGGGTCGACGAGTTCTGAGAAGATGGAGCAGGCGCCGCCGATGAATGACGAGCCACAACCGTTCATGCTGAAGAAGGACGACCACGAGCTGACGCATTCCTAGCATCACACACAGTCGTCGCTTTGGCAGGTGCAGCCAACATAGCCGAATTTGTTCCAGTAGCTGCTGACGAGGATTTCGACTGCGCCTCCACTACATTCCAAGCATCACTCAACACTGCCCAAGACTCCGATGCAGTACAAGCATCGTCCTCCGTATCCTCTGGTGCCCCTTCAGGATCCGTCTCTGCTTTACAAGCATCCGCCGACGCATCAAATGCATCCACCAACGCTGATTCCATTTCCTGTAAACTCTACGAGCTTATTTAGCTCACCATGCCCAAAAATAAATGCATTCTATCCGTTAGAAAGCCCGTAATGACTGGAGGTTGGGGACGTGCATACCAGCGAACGGCAGTGTGGTGGCGTTCAATGGTGGTGCGGCGGGGACGGTCTGGTCGAGGGAGGGCGGCCAGGCAGACAAGATGACAATGGGGTCGAGGGGCACACGACTAAGCTACCTCGAACTCGAAACTAACTTTCGACCCACTATTTATATTTTATTTTTTTGGAAACCCCACTTTTTTATGGGAATCCCCGGTTGTATTAATAGTAGCAACCACAAGACTGATACAAGTTTGTGCACTTGCGTTGCTCAGTTTCCTGCCTATAGACATCAAGTTTGTGCACTTATTCGTGCGATACAATCAATTGCTAGGTAAAATATTCCAGGTGGTAGAAGCCTGCCCTTTCTTTGACATCAAGATCTAGAGTTCAAACATCGACCTAAAATTCCACAATCTACAACTACAAGTTTTGGTTTACTACTAGAAACATGCTAACAAATCACTCGCAACTGGCATTAACATCATCATTAACAGATCTCAGAAGGAAAAATTGACAGATAAAACCACAACAAGTTCGAATAACATGACTTTTGTTGCCAAATATAGTCACATAAAGCCAGGTCCAATATATATGTAATATAGTACATAAAATATATAGATTCATGGACACCACACACCAGCAGAGAAAAAACAGTTATAGTACCTGACTTAACAAACAATCATCCTCACAAGAGACCCATACCCTTCAAAAATGAAATTAGAGCGGTCTATATGGTTTACATATTTCCTCATCTTTTGCAGGATCAAGACTATATGGGCATGGAGAATCTCGAATTTCTGTTAGTGTCTCGTCTGCTGCTAGAGCTAAATTGAAATGATTGTTAGCCTGCATTCCCACCTGTTCCAAGATCCGGTTGTACACCTGGCCAATCAGCTCGTCGCCATCCACACCAGGAAACTAGGGAACTATGTTGTCAGCCATGAACTTTTGAAAATCAACAGCAACATCATGAGCAACTGAAATTGATGTATTCCATCCTGTAGTCAAATTAGCTATCTACTTAGTGGATGTGGACACTTCTTCCTTCAGGCGCCTAATCTATTCGTCCTGGTGTTTCACTTTCTCTTGAAGGCACGAAATCATGTGTCTATGAGATTTGTATTTCTCTTGGAGATGGGAATTGTCAAATCCTTGTAGTGACCAACACCATTACGCCATGAGCAATATGAGTAAGGTGGAAACTATAGATAACAAATCCAAAATTAAACCAGATTCTCATTTCAAAAAAAATAAACCAAATTCTCGTTTCACAATCTAAATTCAGCTGCACACATCATGCAAGCTCCACAGTGGTACCGCAAATGGCAAATAACCATAGAGGGATATTTCCCAAACATGGGAAACACAACCGACATGAAAAGGGTCGTACTTTAGGGTTTGCCTTCTTAGCTAGACATGAGCAGTCCTGGCGTTAGTAATAAGTGGCAACATATAAGAATGACTTTGTTTCTGCAAATCATCATGCAACAAAAATGATCAGTAGATTTTAGGGGATATTTTATGTAATAAAGTGCTCTTTATCAAAAAAATTGTTTTCGGAGACAAAGCATAGCTTACTGAAATTCCAGCAAAGAAGCTGGATACATTAAATCACTTGTCACTCGATAATGCTTCCTCCACGGGTAGGACATGCACATGATGCTAAATGAAATGCAGAAAAACCAGGTGGACGACATGTTCTTTGATTGGCACGCTCGGCTTGGCCATTCGACTCCAGGTGGGCGACTGAGGCGAGGTCAAGTCGAATGTCGTTCTCCTCGCAGAACTCGGCCATGGCATCCTTGGCAAAATTGGTGATGTTGTTGGTGACGATGTTGTGCGGGTTGCCATAGCGGTGGATGATTTTTCGGAGGAACTTGGTGGCGGTCCTACCATTACACTTCTTAATTGGCTTCACCTCGACCCACTTCGTGAACTTGTCGCCTCGACTAAGAGGTCGGTGTAGTCCGATGGTGCAGTTTTGAATCGACCCACCATGTCGATGCCCCAAACGGTGAATGGCTACGTGATGGGGATAGTATTGAGTGCCGAACGAGGTATGTGCACCTGGTTGGCGTATTTATGGCACCCGACGTAGTGATGGACGATGTCGATGGCGTCGGCGTGTGTGGTGAGCCAGTAGTAGCGGTGACGCATGGAATTGGCGACTAGAGACCTTGTGCCAGTATGGTGGCCATAGTCGCCAGCATGGATGTCCTGCAGGATCTTGTGACCCTCTTCTGGCTTGACACAACGTTGGTACACGCCTGTCACCCTCGTTTGTCGAGCTCGCCGTTTATGATGACAAATGAATTCGAGCGGCACACGATGGATCATCCGTGCGTCATCCTTGTCCTTGGGCAGGACTTTGTGTTGGAGGTAGGCGATGTAGGGCTCGGTCCAGTCGTTGGGTTCTATGACCAGCCCAACTAGAGTGGACTCAGGTTGTAGTGGGATCCCGATGTCGAAATCCTTGGAATGATAGACCGAAGGTTTGTCGATGATGTCGAGGAAGATGCATGGTGGTAGTTTTTACCGAGCCGACCTGATGCAGGAGAGTGCGTCGGCGTCCTCATTCTTCCTTCTATCGATCCACTCGATGGAGTAGCCGGCGAAGTAGCCGCCTAGCTGGCCAACTGCCTAGCGATATGCTATCATGTTAGGGGCGACGGTGTCGTTGGTGCCAGCGACTTGGGCGGCGACGAGGTCGGAGTCACGATAGCACTTGAGGCGATTAACATCCATCTCCTTGACGACGCGCATTCCGTGGAGGAGGGCCTTGTACTATGCCATGTTGTTGGTGCAGGGCATGAAGTTTAGCTATAGCACATATCGAAGCTTGTCGCCTTTGGGGGAGAAAAGGATGATTCTAGCCCCGGCACCATCCGAGTTCTTTGACCCGTCAAAGTGGAGAGACCAGTAATGGAGGTAGGGCAGCATCTCGGGATGCTGTGATTCTTCCCAGTCAGCAAGGAAGTCGGCTAGAGCTTGCGACTTGATGGCCTTGCATAGCTCATGCTTGATGTTGTGGACACCGACTTCGACGGCCCACTTTTTGACTCGCCTGCCGCATCGCGATTGCGAATGATGTCCTATAGTAGGGTGTATGAGACAACCATGATAGGACGTTCCTAGAAGTAGTGAGAGAGTTGTTGTTGGGATTGGAAGACCGCGCAGACCAATTTCTAGTACTACAGGTAGCGTTGCCTCGAGTCGGTGAGGACCTCGCTGAGGTAGTCCATGGGGCACTACACGGGGCACTCCTTTCCCTTTTCGGGTTGCTCGACGACCATCACGATGCTGGCGACTTGGTTGGAGGCTGCAACATACACTACAAGAAAAGTTGGCTTTTACAATAGACAATTTTCGTGGTTGAAGGCCCGTATTTCGTGCCTAAAGAGTCTTCCACGACGGATGGCCTTCGTGGTAAAATCACCGTCACAAATGAATTAACCATGGTTTTTTACGACCGTGGCGGATCACACCCTTCAGCCACGAAAACTTGTTCCGTCATAGATCTGTTCGCCAGCCACGCTGACTGCTGACGTCATGCGGACTGCCAGGTGGCGGCCGCCGTTAGAGGCCGGTTACCGCCGTTAACGGCCATAGAAACCTGCGGCAGTAGCCGTGCCTAGCCAAAGCCTGCTCAATACTAGTTGGTCCGGCCCATAAGGGGAGCCCAATAAGAAGATGGCTCGTTACTATTTTGTCCTGCACTATTTGAAATGGGCCAAAAAATGCAGTCAGCAGCGGCCCACGTACTTTTAGGCCTGATTCTATTTCAACCTACAGAAGGCCCATGTTGGTCCAATACTGTGCGGCTTGTTAGCAGCCTGCGCCAAGTCACTCTTGTAAACATAAGGCATGCGGTCAGCCCATCACTGTTATCGCATCCCATCGTCGACTGCCTACTAACGACCCTTCTGTTAGATGGTCCGTTATTGTTCTGGCATTTTACTGTTCTAGCCTTTTACTCTTCTAGGCTTTAGCTGTTCAGGCCCACAAAAAGCCCTTTACTGTTCTAGCCTGGTAAATGTGTCGGCCTGTTACTACCCTCATTCGGGAATTTCTCGGCCCTATACTGTTTAAGCTCGCCACTGTTCTGGCCTTTTACTGTTGTGGCCCGCTACTTTTTTGGCCCACTACTGTTTTGGCCCGCTACTGTTTTGGCCTGTTACTCTTCTGTGATTTTTGTAGTTTCTTGTATGTTACTATAATGGGTTGTTTCTGTTCTGGCGTGCTACAGTTACGACATGTTATTGCTACGTCTTGCTTCAGTTACGGCCTGTTTCTGTTATGGCTTGTTACTAATACGGCCCGTTAGGCATGTTACATTTACGGGTTGTTACTATTTAGGGCCTATTACCACATGCGCATTGGCCCGTTACGTTTACGGCCTTTTACAGTTTCGTCATTTCTGAAGTCCATGCCAATATCATAAAACGTGTATAATAAATCCAGCATTTTTTACGGTTCATCGTTGGCCAAATATAGCATGGTACTATTCCCTAATCGACCTGCCTGATGTAGTTACTGTAACGACTACCGCAATATGAAGACGCCGTCAACTATATGCCTACATTGCCTACGCGAGTTATCTAGATATTACATCAGCCACAAACTTCTTAAAATTATTACATATTATCAACTCAGGGGAAAGAAAAATCGGTATTTCAGTTCATAATCATGTTGATAGCAGAGTCCTCAATTTGCTTTCTCAATCGATCACCTGCATATTCCATTGAGTGTGATAGCTACATTGGAGGAGACATGATCTTGCATCCCCCTCTTTGGTGGGGCTAGCAATAATTACAGTCTGAAACTAAGTAATAACAAGTTAATACATCAAACAAGACAAACTACTCATTTGACTGATATGACAGGAGCTATGAACTGGAGTTTACAACTAGTCAATGGTTCAATTATTGACCAACATGTCAAACAAACATGACAAACAAGCACGCATTAAGCAAGTGTGACTACCGTGAAACGAGCAATAAAAAAAGTGTGTGTGGCTTAGAATTTCAGCAGATATAAACTAGCTAGGTCATTTTGAACAAATACATATGGAATCAGTTCTATACCCTAAAATTGAAGAGACGTTGGGTGACTCGGAATTTGCGTTGATCCACAAAATGGCATGCAATTATTGTCATAGCGAAGAATGAACCAGATTGAAATTATAACCGCATCATACGAGAACCTATAGAGGAGGAATGCAAACTACGAATGAACTATATATTGTAGAGGATAGTTATGTCGTGACTTAGGACGAACCAGACCCAGAACCATATGCGAGATATAATGGCGTCGCTCTTGAACCTGTAGAACAAGACAAACAAGCATTAGACAAGTGTGCCTAGAATGAAATGAACAATCAAACAAAGTGTTTTTTAGAATTTCAGCAAATAAATATGGAAGTAGTGGCATCTCCTGGAATGCATAGAATCGTTGGGTGACTTAGAATTTTTGGTGAGCTACACAAGGGCATGTAGTTAATGTCATATCTAAAAATCATCCAGATAGAAATTATAATGGCATCATAAGAGAAATTCTAGAGCGGGAATGCAAACTTGGAGTGAACTACATAGTAGAGTACAGTTATGATGTTGCTCAGGACGAACCAGCACCAGATAAGGAAGTAATGGCATCCCTTGTGAACCTATAGAATAGGCTATGCAAACCAACATGTTCATTGTTCCTTTTTGAGCTCTATGCAAGAAAAAGGAAATAGTTAGTGATGCAGCTTTTGAAGAACCAGATGGCATTATGGCAACAACAAAATTTTAATCGAATTAGTACGAAGAGTTTAAACGGCTACTACATGATAGCAGAACGATGCCAAGGAGGAAATAATAGTAGGAACTAATCTCAGGACGAACCAGATAGATTCAACAACTGTAGAGCAGGGAATCCACACTAATATTTTCCACTGACTACCAATTTTGCAAGAATTACATGGTAGGAGGCAATTACTGGTGTATGGAGTAGCTAAGAACATGTGCATGACAAAATAACAGACATGTGCATGACTTGAAATCTGTAGAGAAGTGAATGCAAACCAACATGTCTAATGACCTTGCATGTACTAGCACGAAGAATAGGCGTGCCCAGTGACTTGTATGTACTAGCACGATTACAAAAATGCAGTTCACTGCGAAAGGCTTGAACCTTCTATACTGCTAACAAAACAAAAACGGGTTGGAGATTTGGTTAACCTTGGTCGGATAGGCATCTAAGCATCGTAGATACCGTGCGAGTGATGTCCAGGTCACCGAGGGTGCTGCGGTAGAGCTGGTTGTTTGCGTCGGGGAAGCAGATCTAGGGCAGTCGATGCCGCCTTGAAAGCGGTGGACGAGAGAGTCACTAAGGCAGATCCGATGCAGTGAACGACAACGGCCGTGCAGCTTGTCTAGAGCGGTGGGCAAGGCACTCTTTGAACTAGATCACGCCCGGTGGACACCGGTGAAGCAGATTCGGTACAGTTGGGTAGCTTTCGGCGGCGAGGAAGTAGAGCTTGGGCGGTCGATGACACCATCGGCGTGGTGAACGACACCGCAACTCCTAGATCTGGTGGGTGAGCGTTGGTGAAGGGGCTGCGCGGTGATGCACAAGACCGCAGCTCAAGCCAGTGCGTGCAGTGGTTGTGGAGCGGACAGAGGAATTTGGCATTTTTGGGAGGGCCGGCGGGAAAAAATGGGGGAATCGGGACCATAGAGGTGAGTAGAAAAAATAATTAGGATCGTTCCCCCGAGCTACCGACTTTAGCATGCCCATTTGTCGTATGAACAATGGGTAGATTTGGATTTTAAATTCTAAAGTTTTTGAAATGGAAGGGAGCAAAATTCTTCAAGGTAGGTGTGTGGTTTTGACGCTCGATTGAGAATTTGAATTTGGCTTACACCCATCTAATAATAATAATAATAGAAAAATGGTACTCCCCGGTTGGTGGGATATTCTGGCTCAAAGTTTTTGAAACAGTGGGGCGGGAAATGCTTGGTAGGTGGGTGATTTTGCCGCTCGATTAAGATTTTGAATTTGGCTATCCTCCATCTACTAATAGAAAAAAGGTAGTAGACCATACGCTATCTGTCTAGGAATTTTGCCGCTTGACTCAGATTTTAAATTTGGCTAGCGTCCATGTAATAATATAAAAATGGTACTACCTCGGTGGGTGATGTTGCCTGAAAATGTTTGAAATAGAGAGGGTGCAAAATGCTTCGGAGTCGGTGGGTAATTTTCCCGCTCGATTACGATTTTGAATTTGGCTGTCGGCCAAGTTTTTTATTACTAGAAAAAAGGTTGTGTAGGTCGAATGCCATCTGGTCAGGAATTTAAGGCGAGACTCACATCAACTGATGCCTCCGAGTCAAACGGGGTAGGCAATAGGTTTTGGCCGTCGACAGTGATTTTGAATTTAGAGATTGTCCAATGAATAATTAAAAAATAGGTCGTTCTCCCTCTATTTCAGGGATCCAAGTCAGGGAGAGTGATTATATACCACACGTAGGAAAATGCAGATCTCCGATACAAGAATGTTTGTTTAACATGACAACAAACAAATGTCTGAAGTAGCTCTGATTCAAGCATGCGAAAATGGTGTGCAACCAAGGTCTACTAATTATTTAGGTGTCAGCACAGACTCTTCTACAGGAAGAACTAACTAAATGGTAGTACTAATTCAGATCAAATAAAAAGCCTGCTATGAAACAAATACTCCTACTACATCATACTATCAAAACAAAAAGACCAGGTAAAGTATATGTAGAACAAATAAAACAAGATTTCATCACGCATACATTACTATATGGAGAACACCATTTCATCATATAAGACAATGTTTGATCAGACACACATAGGCCCCCAAAACGAATAGACATCTCTAATATTCTATCCCCTCCCGCTATGACTAGGTGCCACCACAGTTCCATCAGCTACCAAAACAAACAAATATCACACTACAACTCCAAATAACACAACCTGGGCAAACACATGCTTGCCCAAACAAGCCTTGCTTGTTCATCCGAGTGTTATTTTCATCTCCTTGATGTTACAGTCTGAATTAGCTGTGTTGCTGACAAGACTTCCTTTTCGTTTCTTTGATTTAGCGCTTTGACTCACGTCGGTTGCTAAAGGAAATGAACAAAATGATCAGCAAAATCATAGGTGTACAAAAATGCAAGGGTTGCACATGAATAACTGCACTAACCAGGTGTCATAATGTAGGGATGTAAAGTACACCAACGTTTACGAGATATGAACTTCTTAGACTTCATGTTGTTGAGATCTAGTTCGAATACTCCCTCCTTCGCCCATATAACCACCATTTCTCTATCCTCAAATACATTGAGTAACCTTACTACATCTTTCCCACCATATGCCCATGATTTCTCAAGGCCAAGGAGAGTATCCAACTCAACCTTTATATGAGGCACCCAAGCTTCCCATTTGCGTGTTGATGATCTTGCACTGGACCACATGTTTAGACTGGAGTCTCTTATAACCGCAAGGGCAACATCTCCATTTTGCCCCTTAGCAATGAGAAAATTGCGCCTGGAAATATCATGTGTCTCATGGGGGCACTCAATATAACACAATTTTGTTGTCATGTTATGGAAGGCAATTATATATCTGGAGTTCATTGTTGGCTAGTACAAAATGTCCCCTATGAGAGTTGACGACCTACGATCAATCTTAGCCAGCATCTCAGCAGGTTCAATCCAGTCCTCCCATTTTCCTAACTCTTATGAGTACCTCTGCACCAGTGCTTGGTTACCATTGGTTACTATCCAAACAACCCAGAAATTGTTGCAATAGTGTGAAGACAATTACCCATGAATTCTCGAACAGAGAATTGTGTTGCTATCATACTCACGTCTCTGCCAAATTGGTGGTTCTGGTATCACTGTTTCACTTCCACTAAATGGATCACAGGCCTTTATCATGTTAGACCCTTGCGGATAACGAAGTAGCACCCTACCATTGCGGCATCCGAGTACATATGGTATGTAGGCTTTATGTACTTCCACTAGCCTGTTCAGCTTCTAGAAGACGGATTGGTCAAGATTATGATCTGTTATGAATCGAGCATCCTCGGAGCTGTTGGTGAAAAACCCAAGTAACGACATTCCTCTGTTGTGTGACAGGGTTAGACTTTTCAAATCGTTGCTTCCCATGAAGTCCGTCCAACATTTTTGGGCGACTGATGCCCTCAGTATGCAGGATGGGTGTGGAGGAAGCCTGACAAGAATATGACCAAATACATCGCCTGGCAAGTTGTTGACTGTTGCATATGTTCTTCCACCGAAGCTGGTGGTATGATGCAAATAACACAAGTGCATCATCATAATTAAGTAAAGAACACAATGCACAATGCACAACCCTAAAAAAATAATTAAGTAAACACCAAAATGCATCATACAATTTGACAAGAAAATTTATCATCAAAATTTCCTAAACTGCACCCATCTGAAAAAGTACCTATAAAGTAGAGTTTGTCAACATAATAACCTAAACAACACAAGGAATCAGCCAGAGTATTACGAAAGCACCGCAAAATGCTTCAGCATGTTGGAACTGGGCAAAGGGAACAGATAATGTTTTTTAAGGTCACAGGGGAGGACAGAAAGGCCCCCACCTGAATTTTCTAGTTTTATCATAAAGAAGAGGAGAAAAAATGGACGCAGCTTTAGTGACTTGGTGAACCCAAGTCTCACGGTGACTTGCCCTAGGATCCACCTTCCATCTTAGATCAAACTTATGACAGTAGCTCAGATTTTGAACTGAAAAGTAAAACTATTCAAAAAAAATTGACAAAAAATTAGTAGATCATTGGTGCCTGGGTTTGAGTCCTGTGAAAGCTTCATCCCATTCGTATCACTAGTTTGTGATAAAATGGATTTTTATGTCCCGAGTACTACTAGTTTAAACTAATATCCACTGTGTCCAAAAAACCATGGAGCAGAATACACAAAAGAGGGAGGAAGTCGGGAAGACAAAATCCAACGCAGAACTTACAATGGGGTCGACGAGTTCTGGGCAGATGGAGCAGGCGCTGCTGGTGAATGATGAGCCACAGCCGTTGATGTTGAAGAAGCACGACCATGAGCTGACGCACTCCTAGCATCACACACAATCGTCGCTTTGGCAGGGGCAGCCAACATAGCCGAATTTGTTCCAGCAGCAGCCGACGAGGATTTCGAATGCGCATCCACTACTTTCCAAGCATCACTTAACACTGCCCAAGAATCCGATGCGGTACAAGCATCGTCCTCCGCATCCGCTGGTGCCGCTTTAGGATCCGTATCTGCTTTACAAGCATCTGCCGACGCAGCAAATGCATCCACCAACGCTAATTCCATTTCCTATAAACTCCACGAGCTTGTTTAGCTCACAATGCCCAAAAATAAATGCATTCTATCCTTTAGAAAGCCTGAAATGACTAGAGGTTGGGGACATACATACCAGCGAATGGCAGTGTGGTGGTGTTCAATGGTGGAGCGGCAGGGACGGTCCGGTCGAGGGAGAGCGACCAGGCAGAGAAGATGACGATGGGGTCGGGGGCACACGACTGAGCTACCTCGAACTCGAAACTAACTTTCGCCCCACAATTTATTTTTTATTTTTTTGCAAACCCCGCTTTTTAAGGGGAATCCCCGGTTGTATTAATAGTAGCAACCACACGACTGATACAAGTTTGTGCACTTGTGTTGCTTAGTTTCCCGCCTACAGACATCAAGTTTGTGCACTTATTCGTGTGATTGAATCAATTGCTAGGTAAAATATTCCAGGTGGTAGAAGCCTACCCTTTCTATGACATCAAATCTAGAGTTCAAACATCGACCTAAAATTCCACAATCTACAACTACAAGTTTTGGTTTACTACTAGAAACATCCTAACAAATCACTCGCAACTGGCATTAACATCATCATTAACAGATTTCAAAAGGAAAAAATTGAAAGATAAAACCACAGCAAGTTTGAATAAGATGACCTTTGTTGCCAAATATAGTCACATAAAGCCACATCCAATATATATGTCATAATAGTACATCAAATATATATATTCATGGACACCACACACCAGCAGAGAAAAAAAACAGTTATAGTACCTGACTTAAGAAACAATCATCCTCACAAGAGACCCATACCCTTCAAAAATGAAAGTAGAGCGGTCTATATGGTTTACATATTTCCTCATATTTTGCAGGATCAAGACAGTATGGGCATGGAGAATCTCGAATTTCTGTCAGCGTCTCATCTGCTTCTAGAGCTGAATTGAAAAGATTGTTAGCTCGCATTCCCACCTGTTCCAAGATCCGGTCGTACACCTGGCCAATCAGCTTGTCGCCATCCACATCAGGAAACTAGGGAACTAAGTTGTCAGCCATGAACTTTTGAAAATCAACAGCAGCATCATGAGCAACTGAAATTGATGTATTCCATCCTATCCGCTTAGTGGATGTGGACACTTCTTCCTTCAGGCGCCTAATCTGTTCATCCTAGTGTTTCACTTTATCTTGAAGGCATGAAATCATGTGTCTATGATCTTTGTATTTCTCTTGGAGACAGGAAATTGTCAAATCCTTGTAGTGACCAGCACCCTTATGCCATGAGCAATATGAGTAAGGTGGAAACTATAGATAACAAATCCAAAATTAAACCAGATTCTCATTTCAAAAAAAAATAAACCAAATTCTCGTTTCACAATCCAAATTCAGCTGCACACATCATGCAAGCTCCACAGTGGTACCGCAAGTGGCAAAGAACCATAGAGGGATATTTCCCAAACATGGGAAACATAACCGACATGAAAAGGGTCGTACTTTAGGATTTGCCTTCTTAGCTGGCACATGAGCAGTCTTAGCCTTAGTAATAAGTGGCAACATATCAGAATGACTTTGTTTCTGCAAATCATCATGTAACAAAAATGATCAGTAGAATGACTTTGTTTATGTAATAAAGTGCTCTTTCTCGAAAATGTGTTTTCGGTGACAAAGCAGCTGGATACATAAAAACACTTGACACTCGATAATGCCTCCTCCACGGGTGGGACATGCGCATGATGCTAAATGAAATGCAGAAAAACCAGTAAATTTTAGGAAAGAACATGTCAAATTCACAATGCAAAGAAGGATACGCGCATTAATCTGATGCCAAGGATTGGGCGTGTTTCCCTTTAATGAAAAATATAATTTAAAGAAGTCAGCAATGCATGGCACCAGCAAACAACAATCTAATTATGAAAGATATGCAACAAATTACATCTACATTATTCAGCAGAGGATCATTCTGTGAAATAAAGCCAGGGAGCAAGCTTCCCATCCTCAAAATACTCTTCTTGGCAGTACATACGTACCTATTTTCAGTGGACCTTATAACTAATTTCATGGCTACATCCATGGTGATCGTAGCTTCCTAATGCTGCATATAGATGTACTATTTCAAATAGCAATCATCTAAACAACTACCTAGTTGGTTGCGGACTCACCGGAGATTGTACTGTTGCGATGGAAAGGAGGACGCTGTTGGGTAAAGAAGGTGCGTGACGGGGGAGGTGCACAAATGTGCAAAAACTGTAGCGATACTCATATATAGATAGAGATAGCAGTAACATAGAAACCAGACCAATTAGTAGTAACCACAAACTCCAGAAGGGCTGTAAGCAGACTATCAACTACTCCCATATTAATTAACCTAGTGTAATTTAACGTGGTAGTACTATGAGATGGTGAGTACTAGTAAACAAAAGGAGATTACTTAATTATTAGTGAAATCTACGGCCAGCCATCAAAAGCATCATGAGCATGCTAAATATCTAGATTGTAGACCATACTTGGTTAAGAACCTAATGTCCAGCTCTAATTACCCAAATCCAAGAGCATCTATCCTATTTACGACCAAGGTTAGTGAGTTGGAGACATCCGGTAACTCTGCAGCCATCTCCTTGGCATGCATCTGATGGCGCTCCTTCTCCTCCTCTTCAAGGTCATCGCGGATCTCGAGCTATAACCATAGTGACATCATCGTGCGCTGTAGTGAAAGTGAGTGCTGTTGATCTACCTAGTGGATGAACGTGAAGCCCTCACATTCGTAGTTGCAACCCAAGAACCTGCGGCTGAAGTTCGTTCCCTCGAACGTGACGCAGCAACGGGGCGCTAGGGTGCAGTCGCACCAGAGCCGGAGATCCACATCGGTAACGATGACGTACCACTCTGTGTCTACCATCCATGCCGGCATCTGAACCTAGGAAACATCGTCAATCGAGATGGGCAGAATAGAGAAAAAACCCAAAAGGAGAGAACCCAGAAGCTGAATTCGAGAAAATAAACTGAGGCCATGAAATCTGGCATACTTACCCTAACCCGGCAGCCTCGCACATCAAGATACCCCGTCGTTCACCGGACCGGCATGACTGAATCTGCCGACATTGCTCGAAAAAAGAGCGCGCCTTTAAAGCCTAGCGCAAAGGCTTCATGGAGAAGGAAGAGGTAGGAGAGCCGGTCCTCACATTCGCTGGCTACTACTCTGTATTGGATTTAACTCTACCACTCATAACTAGGGCCCATGCTAGAGAGCCCGTGGGCCCCCAAACATCACTCACCTAGTTTGACTTGCATTACATGGAGTACTTTTGGAAAACATATCAAAACTCAATAAATAAACCAAAGGCCCCCCTCTCTTTTTGCGAAAACCCATTACAAAATGGAGACCCTCACAAATGCGTACACACACTCACCCCTATGAATGCAGGTACGCACACTCTACACCTATAAGCACTTCATCAAACTAGATCTTGAGACTAATCCCGTGGGGCTCGATCTTGACGAAGTCACCATAGGCACCTTGCTATATATTGATGGGAACATTGCCTCTGACTACCCTCATAACCATCCTTCAAAGTCGAATGCCGAGGCTTCGTGGCGAAGGAAGTGTTAGGGGGTTGGATCTCACATTCGTTGGCTGCTATGGGATGTAATTGAACCGCTAATAATGTGGCCCCCGATAGTGAGCCCATAGACCCTAGACACCAGTGACCATTACAATTACTTTGGGAAAACCGAGCAAAACTTAATACAAATGGAAGGCCCATCTATCTCATCTTTGCGAAAATCCACTACAAAACTCACACTCTCACAAATGCATACACACACTCACCCCTATGAATGCATGAACGCACATCCTACACCTATGAGCACCTCCGAAAGATTGTGTCTTCAGACTCTCCGGGGGGGCTTGAGCTTGACGAAGTCACCATAGGCACCTATTGCCCTTGTAACCATCCTTCAAAGCTGACGCTGAGGCTTCATCGAGAAGGAAGAGCTAGAGGAGTCAGAGCTAACTTTCGTTGGCTGCTATAGGATATAACTAGACCACTAATAACAATGGGGCCCCACGGTAGTGAGCCCATTTACCCCAGACAGCAAAGCAAGCACGGTGTCAAGTCTTAAACATGTATCTTAACGGTGGAGTGGGTAGTGCTCACAAAAAGATTCTTCAAGGTGATTCTAGTGCTAGACTTATGTCTAAGAGAATCAATTGGGAGGGCCCACTATTCAGTGGATAACAGTCTATTTTTATTTTTAGCATGGTTGTGTGGACCCACTTCAGTTCTAAACGCTAGAACACACGTAGTTTTCATACCTACTTCTAGACACTGCACACGCCCTTACTATACATAGCTTAGAAATTTACTAGCCTCGTGTCTAAGAAAATTGTAGGTCGCTTTGAAAGTTTTTCGAAAAAGCTTTAGTGGGGTCAATTAATATATCACAAAACACCAAGAGTTTTGACAATAGGATTAACTTCTTGCTAAGATAGATTTTGCATCTTGACAATTTAACAAAATTAGGTCAAACTTGAGCTACAAGTAAGCGTGATATAGATTGCTCTTGAATTAAATGTCCTTTTGGAGGTCTATAGGTGCATCTTGTTGTAGTAAACAATTCTATCACTATGAGTTTCCTACTATCTCAGGAAAGAACATTCTCAATTTTCTGAGTGTGATGACGAGATTGTTCTTTCCCGTAAAGCAAGTCTGAAGAATATGGATATGAATGGCACACGAGGCATGTTTTCAGACATATATTGTGGACCAACATGTTGTACTTACGATTTCCCATCTTTTATGAGTTCTCAAACTTCCTAGCTAACTTCACCCACTTGATTGATTTTACGCCGATTTATCTAAATTATTAGGTACAGACTGAACTGCCACAAGTAAATTGTAGGTTGCTTTGAAAGTTTGACAAAAGATCTCTCTTGGAGGTACCCATATATATCGGGGGGAGGGGTCAATTAATATATGGGAAACCACCAAGAATTTTGATGATATATAGGTACCGTTCAACTTCTTGCTTAGAGTTTGCATCAATTTAACAAAATTAAGTTAGACTTGAGCTATAAGTAACCATGATAGACTGCTCTTGAATTGAATGTCTTTTTGGAGGTAGATGGGTGCATCTTCTTGTAGTAAGAAATGTCATTGGTGTGAGTTTCCAACTACCAGGAAAGAACATTCTCAATTTTCCTAGTGATGTCATGATCATTCTCTCGCTCAAAGGATGTCCGAAGAATATTGATCTAAATAAATACCACAAGCCAAAGTTTTCACACAGACACACACACAGGCACGTGCCAGACTCGTATGTACTGTATAAAATGTGATTTAACGAACATTAAGTTGTTATTAACTAATAGTATTGTTAGAGAAAAAGGCATACATTAAGTATATTAATAATAACTATCTAGAACATGGTGGATTTTGCTCTAGATACTGTTCAACACAAATCCAACTACTCTGAACCATTTGATCTAACAGCCCAACGGTCACGATTGGTGCTATGGATCCAATTCAAAACTGCCTACCTAACTCCACCCACTTGAGTGACTTTATGTCAATTTATCGAAAATAGGTCAGATTTGAACTAGTATAAGTAAATTTTAGGTTACTGTGAAAGTTCTACGAAAAAGCTTTTGGAGGTACCCATCGGGGGTCACAACTAATATATGAGAAACCATCTAACGAGAGTTTTGATGACAAGTTGGATCAAGACGCGCAAATCCAAACATTTTCCTAACTTTTGGATCTTCTTTTCCATTCCTAGCATCTAGAAAGATTCTACTAATAGTCTTGATGAGAACGATGAATGCTAGTATGCGCAAACCTCAAAACACACACTTCGTTGCTCAGTTTTAGGGTTCTTGTGCTAAATGCATGGACTTGGATGCAATTTTCATTTTTTATGAGGTCCTTGATATGTAATTTGTACTTCCACCGATCGGGTTCACTCTCAAGCACATCGCACCTACTAGACCAACCATTAGATCGGCCATTCGTAGTACTTCTAATTATCTTATCTTATCTCTTACAATACCGTACCATACCACGCACTACATATAGTGTACGGATTAACCTTGAACATTGACCGTTGGATCAAGACTGGCAAATCCAAACATTGCTAACAGTTGGATCTTCTTTTCCATTCTTAGCATCTAGAAAGATTCTACTAATAGTCTTTAGCGGGATGACCGCTAATGGCTCAATGCACGGCGCCCAGAAAAATGCTTGATGGTGGTGTTGATGTAGAGCTCGTTGGGAACCCCAATAGGAAGGTATGATGAGCACAGCAGCAAGTTTCCGTCAGTTATGAAACCAATGTTTAATCGAACCAGTAGGAGCAAGGAAACACCCCAAAGGTGTTACTAGCTGAGCTTTGGCAGGGCGCACTACCGGTGCGAGTAGCAACGTGGAGACCTGCACAACACAACCACAGAACTTTGTCCCCAACTTGTGATGAGGTTGTCAATCTCACCGTGTTTTGTGGAAAACAAGGGATTAAACGTATCGAATGGAAAGAAGTAAAAGTTTGCAGAAAGTAAACACAAAGAAGTACATAGTTGTAGATTGTATGTAAAGAAAGAGGACCGGGATCCATAGTTCACTAGAGGTGGCTCTCCTTAGATAGATAACATGCTAGGTGAACAAATTACAGCGGGGCAATTGACAAACACCGAGAAAGCAATACATGCATATACTAATCATCTTGACTCCTTTGAGAATTGATTGGGCATTACAACATTATACATAGACCGCCATCCAACTGCATATATGACTAATAATCCACCTTCAGATTATCATCCGAACCCCCTCCAGTATTAAGTTGCAAGCAATAGATTATTGCTTTACGAATTGCGTGTAAAGTAAACAATACGATTGTTCTATGAACAAAGGATTGTTGTTTTCTCCCTAGTAGCGACAACACATCTAGTACCTTAGAGATTTTTGTCACTTCCCCAGATTACTAGAGGCATGAACCCACTATCGAGCATAAATACTAACTCTTGGAGTTGCTAGCATCTACTCGGCCGAGATAGCTACTAACAACAGAAAGGATGCAAGATCACAAATAACAAAGACATGATAGAATCAATAATCAATCTGAAATAGCATCTCAATATCCATCGGATCCCCGCAAACACAACATGCAGAATTACAAATAGATGATCTTGATCATGAATGGAGCTCACAAGATCTAGACATGAAAGCACAAAGGAGGAGAACCAGCCATCTAGCTACTACATGGATCCGTAGTCCAAGGATGAACTACTCACGCATCACACCGGAGGCTTGCATGGTGATGAAGAAGGCCTCCAGGGTGAATTGCCCTCTCCGGCAGGGTGCCAGGAAGAGCTTCAGATCCCTCCCAATCTAGGGATGGAGATGACGGCGGCTATAGACTCTGTCGTGGATTTTGGATCGGGCACTTAGGGTTTACGCCCCGAGGGCAATATATAGGCGGAAGGAGAGGTCGAGGGGGTGCCGGGAGCGGCTACACCACCCCCTGGCGCGGGCCAGGTGGTGTGGTGGCCCCCTGGCCCCTCTTCCTCTCGTATTCTGGCACTTGATGACTTCCAGAAAAATAGCCAGTTTGGCTTTTGTCAAGTCCAATTCCGAGAATATTCATTTTCTGACTTTCCTGGAACCAAAAACAGCAGAAAGCAGGCAGCTGGCACTGTGGCTCTTGTTAATAGGTTAGTCTAAGAAATCATATGAAAAGTATTACAAAGTTGGATCAAAACACAAGAAAGTGGATAAAACCAAGCATGGAACATCAAAAATTATAGATACATTTGCAATGTATCAACATCCCCAAGCTTAACTCCTGCTCGTCCTCGAGTAGGTAAGTGATAAAAAGAAAGAATAATTTTTGAGGTGACATGCACCATCATAAGCTTGATCATAGTATTTGCAAAACATTCAAAGTTGGGATCATAGTACTTCAATCATAACATGAAAGACAAAGTTCTAGCAATAAGCAAAGAAACTATGATGCAACATGAAAAGGCACAAACAAAAGATTCAGGAATAACAATGCTTTGCAAGACGTTTGTTTGTTTCACATAAAGAAAACATAGCATAATAGTATTCAGCTTGTCCCTCAATAGAGTAGCAAATATGCATAGGACACCTTCAAAGTTCATAAGAGTGACTAGATACAATAGTTTAAAACAAGCAATAACAAGTTATGCATCAAGCAACTAGTCTTGGGACAATGCACATAGAACTAAGAATGGCCACTATGATCTCAAAGTAAGTGCATAAAGATAGAAGGTGGAGACTCAATGTAATGGTGGAAGAAAAGCCTTTGTAAAAGGAAGTAGGGATTCAAGTCTCATAAAGAGCTTCCAAAAATTATGGTACTTGTAGCTTTCAGCTCTCATTACCCCTATCATAAGCATCTTGAAGTGGTTAAGGTTAAAGTGACACAACTAAGAGGATATGCTTGACAAGTTATAAACCGAAATCTCATGCCCCTAACTTACGAAGACCGATCCTCATGCTACTCAACTTCACTCACGAGTAAGCTCTTGGCATTGTAAGTACATGTGTATCATTAAGAACCGCCAACGGGGTACCCCTTGCACATGATACGGGAGCTTTCCCATAATCAAAATGACAAGGCTAGCAGACAATGAGCATCTCAGAGATCTTTTTATTTGCTATTTGCATAGGTTTTTATTGAGGATGCTTCATAGAGTGCTCATTATGTTGATGCTGCAAGTTTCCACCATGATTTGGCATGGCTTAGGCTAGCAGCCTAGGCGTTTCTCTAACACACATACAAAGTCCATGATCTTACAAGTTCCACTTTTATTTCACACCACCGGGATCCGTAAGCAAAAGAACATAATATCAACGGGGTACAAAGTATAAGTGCAATGTTGAAAGCGTTTCCTATGAAACATGGTTCTGCTAATTTCAACTTATAAAGTGCAAGCATATACGCAACAAAGAAGGACCCAATGGTTCAAGTTCATTAGAGGCAAAAAAAAGTGTGCCATCAAGTTCGTGAGAGCTTTAATCACTAGTTTTCTCATAAAAAGTTTAATTTGTAAGGTAAAAAAAAGCATGAATATACTTGGAATAGCATAAGCTAGTAGGTAGGTATGGTGGACTCTTTGGAATAACTTGGTTTAGGGAGTTGGATGCATGAGTGGAACTCATACTTTGTTGTGGAGGCTAGCAAAAGACTGGGAGCGACAAACTAAGAGAGCAATAATGGCCATAATCATGCAGAGCGACAAAACATCATTGATCAAAGCATAAAGTGATACTACAAGTTGAAAACTAAAGGATCATAAAGGCTATGGTGACTTGAGATAGTCATAACATGGTGTGAGCATGCGCCAAGTCAACCCAAATAAAGCATCAATGGAGAATACCACTATACTATGCTTTAATATGCTAAAACAACACATGATTCATCCAAGGCACCTTAAGCAATCTCAATTGTTTATAACAAGTCATGCTAAAGCAAAGAATACTAAGCATAATGCCAAAACAATAACAAGCATGGCATGACAAAGCATAGGCCACAGTCAAAAACAAGCTCTTTTACCACATAAGCATGAACTTTCCTACTCTTTTCCAAACCAAACCAAACTATTTGCAAACCAATGTATGAAAGAGGGGGTCCAACCAATTTATTCAGTAAACTAAGCAAACAAAAGAAAACGAAAAACGAAAACGAAAACGAAAAAGAAGACGCTCCAAGAAAAACACAACTATGCATTAAACAATAAAAATGAAGCGTTTGGAAGAAACCTGGGATTTTTATTGATGAAGAAGGGGATGCCTTGGGCATCCCCAAGATTTGACGCTTGTACTTCTTGGATATTTCTTGGGGTGACACACGTGGCATCCCCAAGCTTGAGCTTTAGTCCATTCTTCATCTCATTACTCATTCCTTCCATAAACCTGAAATTTTTTCCTTCATACAAAACTTCACACAATCTTTATTAGCAACATTAGTGCACTTAAGATAAATAAGTCTTAAGGTTCAGTTCTAACACCAAATAAACTTCCATTAGAACACTAGCTACTGTAGCACTTCCCTCAAAAAGCTCAATTCCCCAAAATAACTCAAAAAGGAACCAACAAGAAGCAAATGCAGAAAATGGCAGAAATCTATCAAAACAGACCAGCAGGTAAAGACAAATTTTTTTGGAAGACCTTCTGTTGCTCAAATCAAAAAGTGTTGAACTAACGAAAGTTAGATAACAACCTGGGGCAGAAGCACAAAAATGTACGCCTCTAAAATACATTCAGAGATTTTTCACGAATTTTTACGGTGAAGCACAAAAATCTGTTTCGGGACAACAACTTTCCCAATCATTACTTCTCTCTCATTAGAGGTTACTCTTGGCACAAAAAGCAAATAAAAAGTATAAGGAGAGTTTATTACAGAGGTAATAACTTCCAAGACTCATCTAAAACTTTTGGGTTATCTCCCAATAAGTACTTTTCTTTAACGCCTTTAAGTTAGGCATAAGAAGCAAGAAAAAGAATCAAGTACTCTCAAATGAAGAAGCATTAAGACCAAATTTTGTTTTCATAGGAGAAGCAAAAGAAATCTTTTCTCTCTTTTTATGGAAGTGTTTTATAACTTTCTTGAGTGGGAGTTGATATTTAATGGTGCCTTCTTTCATATCAATGATGGCACCAATAGTTCTAAGAAAAGGTCTTCCCAAAATAATAGGACAAGAAGCATTGTATTCAACATCCAAAACATAGAAATCAACGGGGACATAGGAATTGTTAACCATAATAAGAACATCATTAAGACTCCCCATGAGTTTCTTTTTAGCATTATCATCAAGTGGGACATTCAAATAACAATCTTCAAGAGGAGGCAAATCAAGCATATCATAAATCCTTCTAGGCATAATAGAAACACTACTATCAAGATCATAAAAAGCTTTGAAATCAAAGTCATTCACTTTCATATTAATGATGGGTTCCCAACCATCCTCTTGTTTTATAGGAATAGAAGCTTTATGTTTCATCTTTTCTTCTTTAATCTTTATGAGAGCATCAGTAATGTGTTTTGTAAAGGCCATGTTCATAGCACTAGCATTAGGATGTTTAGCAAGATTTTGTAGGAACTTAATAACTTCAGAGATGTTGCAACCATCAAGATCAAAATCAAATTTATCATCTAAAGTAGTAGAACTATTACTAGCCTCAACACTAGTGGTGGTAATAGTAGAAACACTAATGTTTCTAGCAATTTCATCTTCTCTTTCCCACTTAACATGTAATTCAGCTAATAGTCTAACATTTTCATCAATTCTTACTTGTATAGCATTAGTGGCTGCAAAGGGATTATCATTAGTTTCAGGTTTAGTAACCATTTTGTTCAAAGTAGATTGAGCTTCAGCCAAAGATGCTACATTTCTTTCAGCATTAGAGAGTTTTTCCTCAATAGTTTTATTGAAAGCAGTTTGCTTACTAATAAACTTTTTAAGCATAACTTCATGTTCCGAGGGAGCACTCTTATTATTGTTGTAAGAATTTCCATAAGCATTAATATTGTTGTGAGGATATGGCTTATAATTGTTGTTACCAAAATTGTTCCTATAAGCATTATTACCATAAGCATTGTTGCCACAATTGTTATTTCTTATGCAGTTCACATCAACTTGCTCTTCTCGAGCAACCAAAGAAGCTAAAGGAACATTATTTGGATCAATATGGGCTTTCCCATCAACAATCATAGACATAATAATATCAATCTTATCACTCAAGGAGGAGGTTTCCTCAACAGAATTTACCTTCCTACCTCGTGGAGCTCTCTCCGTATGCCATTCAGAATAATTAACCATCATATTGTCTAGAAGTTTTGTTGCAGCACCCAAAGTGATGGTCATAAAGGTACCTCCAGCAGAAGAATCCAATAGGTTCCTTGAAGAATAGTTCAATCCTGCATAAAAAGTTTGGATGATCATCCAAGCAGTCAGTCCATGAGTGGGACAATTCTTTAGCAAAGATTTCATTCTTTCCCAAGCATGAGCAACATGCTCATTATCAAGTTGTTTAAACTTCATTATTTCACTTCTCATAGATATAATCTTAATAGGAGGATAGTATTTTCCAATAAAAGCATCTTTGCACTTAGTCCAAGAATCAATAGTATTCCTAGTTAAGGAATTCAACCATTCTTTAGCTTTTCCTCTCAAAGATAAAGGAAACAATTTCAGCTTAATAATATCACCATCTATATCCCTATGCTTTTGCATCTCACAAAGTTCAACAAAGTTATTTAGATGGGAAGCAGCATCTTCATTACCAATACCAGAAAATTGTTCTCTCATAACAAGATTGAGCAAAGCAGGTTTTATCTCAAAGACAGTATTTTCAGCCACAGGTGGAGCAATAGGTGTGCTCATAAAATCATTTATGTTGGTGCTAGTGAAGTCACACAACTTAGTGTTTTCCAGAGTAGTCATTTTTTGGGGTTTTCAAATAAGAAAGCAAACTTGTAAAACTAATTTTTTTGTGTTTTTGAATAACAAAACAAGCAAACAAAGCAAAAAAGAAAACTAAGCAAAACAAAAACAACAAAGTAAAGAGATTGGTGATGACCCACAAGTATAGGGGATGTATCGCACTATTTTCGATAAGTAAGAGTGTCGAACCCAACGAGGAGCAGAAGGTGCTGGCTAGTAGTATGGATAAGGAATTCTCTGCAAATACTTAGCAAACGGATTTTAGGGGTTTTCGATAAAGCAAGTAAACAAAGTACGAGTAAATAAAAGACAGTAGGAATAAATGCAGCAAGTGGCCCAATCCTTTATGCAGCAAAGGACAAGCCGGTTGTATTTCTATAGATGACCAAACGTTCTCGAGGACACATGGGAAGACTGTCAAGTGCGTTCGCTTCATATAGTCGATTAATCTTCTCTAGCTTGCTAAGTGTTGTGTGGGTGAACCTGTGCTAATGTACCATCCCATCCAAGACTTAATACATACTTGTGATTAAATCCCCTTGCAAACATCCGTAAGTACAAGAAAGTAATTAAGGTAGAAACCTAACCACAGCTTTAAACTCTAAGACCCTTACGTCCCTTGTGCAATGGTTTCCTAACGGGGGTTCAGGTTTCTATCACTCCGGCAACCCCTACGATTAGTAGCCAAATACACAATGCATTCCCCTAGGCCCATATAGGTGAAGTGTCATGTAGTCGACGTTCACATGACACCACTAGAAGAAGTACACCACAACTTAAATAACAATCTATTGAATCTTTCTCAATACAACTCCACTACTAACAACAAGACTTCTCCCATGTCCTCAAGAACAAAACGAACTACTCACAAGACATCATATGGATCATGATCAGAGATGGAATAATGATGTATAACCATCCAAACATAAACAATAATTCAATAGTTCACTCAATAGCATCAACTACAAAGAGTAGTCAACACCGGGAAAGTTTCCCCTATGAACTATAGCAAGATTCAACGCAATTGTTACAGCAATATGGAGATGGTGATGAGGGTGCTGATGGTGAATGATGGTGGTGATGATGATGATGATCCCGATGAAGTCCAGCTTGATGGTGGTGTTGATGGCGACGATCTCCCCTTTCCGGGAAGGAATTCCCCCGGCAAAAATCTGTCTGCCGGAGAGATCTTTCTCTCTCGGTGTTTTCCGCCCCGCAGAGGCGGCGGAATCTTTCTGTGGTCGCTCCTCGAGTCTTATGGTTTCGGGAGGAAGATATACGCCAGAGGGGAGAGGCTGGAGTGGGCTAGGGTGGCCACAACACTCCCTAGCGCGGCCTAGGCCTACCCGCGCCATGGGGTGGTGTGGGCCCCCTATGGCCCATCTCCACTCCATCTTCTGGCATCCTTAATCTTCTGGAAAAATAGGATTTTCCGTATATTTTCCTGGATTTTCTGATCTTCACGAATTTTGCCTCAAAACAGCACCTTTTCCATCAGAATCCTGACTGCAGCGGTCCATGCTCCAAAAGTCATCAACCATGCAAAAACAGATGAAATAACATAAGTATCACCTCTCAATATGAAATATATCAATGAATAATAGTGAATTAAGACATAGAATAGTGATGCAAAATGGACGTATCAATTGGTTATGAGGGACTCCCCTTGTGAAATGTCCTTGACTCCCCGGCAACGGCGCCAGAAAATCGCTTGATGGCTCAATGCACGGCACCCAGAAAAATGCTTGATGGCGGTGTTGATCTAGAGCTCGTTGGGAACCCCAAGAGGAAGCTATGATGAGCACAACAACAAGTTTCCCTCAGTTATGAAACCAAGGTTTAATCGAACCAGTAGGAGCAAGGAAACACCCCAAAGGTGTTACTAGCTGAGCTTTGGCAGGTCGCACTACCGGTGCTAGTAGCAACGTGGAGACCTGCACAACACAACCACAGAACTTTGTCCCCAACTTGCGATGAGGTTGTCAATCTCACCGTGTTTTGCGGAAAACAAAGGATTAAACGTATCGAATGGAAAGAAGTAATAGTTTGCAGAAAGTAAACACAAAGAAGTAAACAGTTGTAGATTGTATGTAAAGAAAGAGGACCGGGATCCATAGTTCACTAGAGGTGGCTCTCCTTAGATAGATAACATGTTGTGTGAACAAATTACAGCGGGGCAATTGACAAACACCGAGAAAGCAATACATGCATATACTAATCATCTTGACTCCTTTGAGACCTGATTGGGCATTACAACATTATACATAGACCACCATCGAACTGCATCTATGACTAATAATCCACCTTCAGGTTATCATCCGAGCCCCCTCCAGTATTAAGTTGCAAGCAACAAATTATTGCTTTACGAATTGCGTGTAAAGTAAACAATACGATTGTTCTATGAACAAAGGATTGTTGTTTTCTCCCTAGTAGCAACAACACATCTAGTACCTTAGAGATTTCTGTCACTTCCCCAGATTACTAGAGGCATGAACCCACTATGGAGCATACATACTAACTCTTGGAGTTGCTAGTATCTACTCGACCAAGATAGCTACTAACAACGGAAAGCATGCAAGATCACAAATAACAAAGATATGATAGAATCAATAATCAATCTGAAATAGCATCTCAATATCCATCGGATCCCCGCAAACACAACATGCAGAATTACAAATAAATGATCTTGATCATGAACAAAGCTCACAAGATCTAGACATGAAAGCACAAAGGAGCAGAACCAGCCATCTAGCTACTACATGGATCCGTAGTACAAGGATGAACTACTCACGCATCACACCGGAGGCTTGCATGGTGATGAAGAAGGCCTCCAAGGTGAATTCCCCTCTCCGGCAGGGTGCCGGGAAGACCTTCAGATCCCTCCCGATCTAGGGATGGAGATGACGGCGGCTACAAAGTCTTTCGTGGATTTTTGATCGGGCACTTAGGGTTTACGTCCCGAGGGCAATATATAGGTGGAAGGAGAGGCCGAGGGGGTGACGGGAGCGGCTACACCACCCCCTGGCACGGGCCAGGCCTGGCCACGCGGCCAGGTGGTGTGGTGGCCCCTGGCCCCTCTCCATCTTGTATTCTGGCACTTGATGACTTCCGGAAAAATAGGCACTTTGTCTTTTGTCCCGTCCAATTCCGAGAATATTCATTTTCTGACTTTCCTGGAACCAAAAACAGTAGAAAACAGGCAGCTGGCACTGTGGTTCTTGTTAATAGGTTAATCCAAGATATCATATGAAAAGTATTCCAAAGTTGGAACAAAACACAAGAAAGTGGATAAAACCAAGCATGGAACATCAAAAATTATAGATACATTTGCAATGTATCAACCGCTAGTATGTGTAAACCTCTAGCTCAAAACACACACTTCATTGCTTAGTTTCATGGTCGTCCTTGTGCTAAATGCATGGTCTTGGATGCAATTTTCATTTTTTATGAGGTCCTTGATGTAAATTGTAATTCTACCCACCGTGTTAACTCTCAAAGCACCTCGCTTCTACGAGACCTACCATTAGATCAGCCATTCGTAGTAATTCTTTTCTTACCTTTATCTTGGCTCTTATCTCTTACAATACCATGCATACCACCACTACATATTGTAGGGATTAACTTATTTGAACATTGACTGTTGGATCAAGACTAGCAAATCCAAACATTTCTAACTGTTGGATCTTCTTTTCCACTCTTAGCATCTAGAAAGATTCTACTGATAGTCTTTAGCACGACGAATACTAGTATGCGTAAACCTCAAAACACAGTGCTTCATTGATGAGTTTCAGGGTCCTTGTGCTAAATGCAAGCATGGATTTGGATGCAATTTTCATTCTTTATGAGGTCATTGATGTAACTTGTACGTACTTCCACCGACCGTGTTAACTCTCGAGCACCTCGCTCCTACGATACCTACCAAGGTTAAAGGAAAATGCAACCGCCCCAATTATCACATAAACTGGACCACAGTTTCTTATATGTAATACCCAAGTTTTTAGTACTAGGATTCCTAGCTAACTTCACGCACTTCGGTGACTTCTTGTCAGTTTAACAAAATTAAGTAATACTTTAGCTACAAGTAAGTGTGATAGATTGCTCTTGACTTAATTGTCTTTTCGGAGGTAGATGTGTGCATCGTCTTGTAGTAAACAATGTCGCCGGTGTGAGTTTCCAACAAACAGGAAAGAAAATTCTCAGTTTTTTGAGTGATGACGATATGATTCTTTTCTGTAAAGAAAGTCCGAAGAATATGGATCTCAATGCCATAAGCCAAGCTTCTAGACATATTAGATAGGTGTACCAATGTGTTTTACTTATGATTCCCATGTTTTATGTGTTTTCAAGGTTCCTAGCTAACCTCATCTACTTTTTGAATGACTTTATGTCGATGTATTGAAATAAACGGTCAAATTTGAACTACAAGCAATAAATTCTAGCTTGTTTTGAATATTTTATGTCAAAATATTTTGGGGGTACCCATCGAGCGGTCAATTAATATATCATTTGAGACTGTTCGACTTCTAGCTACAAAGATTTTCCCTCTTGAAATTTTTGAACCCCTTTTGAAAACGATCACATGAGATAAGGAGAGAGGGGAAATGATTTTTCTATTCTCTATGATCAACACACAATCTTGAGGTGCACCTTAGGCTTAAAGATACTATATCGTTTCCACTATGTATAAGGTGAACCTTAGCAGATGCCACATAGTAGGCCTTATTAAAGTGTGATTTTATCTGTATCTACTACTATAATGGAGCAGTTTTGAATTGGATCCATATATAGCACCAATCCTGACCGTTGGGCTGTTAGGTCCAATGGTTCAGAGCAGCTGGATTCGTGTTGAATAGTACCTAGAGCAAACTCCACCATGTTCTAGAACCATCATGTCACCAACCCCAAAATTTCAAACCGCAGTAGGTTGTATTCTCAATATGTGTAGATAGTTATTATTAATAGACTTAATTTATGCATTTTGGGGGTGGTGACATGATGGTTCTAGAAAATGGTGGAGTTTTCTCTAGGTCTGTACTCCCTCACTCCGTCCCAAAATATAAGGTGCCTAATGATTGGTCAAAAGTTAAACCTTACTAATTTTGACCAAATATTTAGAAAAAAATATCTACATCTACAATATTGAATAGACATATTAAGAAAATATACTTTATGGTGAATCTATTGATATTAATTTAATATTCTAAATTTTTATATTTTTGTGTATAATCATGGTCAAACTTAAAAAATGTTGACTTTTGACTAATCCTTAGGCGCCTTATATTTTGGCAGAGGGAGTACTATTCAACACAAATCTAGTTGCTCTAAACCATTGGATCTAACAGCCCAACAGTCATGATTAGTGTTATGGATCCAATTCAAAACTACTCCACTATAGTAGTAAGTAGAGAGAATACAGTCTACTATGCTATGAAATTTTGGGGGTGGTGACATGATGGTTCTAGAACATGCATGGTGGAGTTTGCTCTAGGTACTATTCAACATGATTCCAGCTTCTCTGAACCATTGGATCCAACAGCCCAACGATCAGGATTGGTGCTATGGATTCAATTCAAAACTGCTCCACCATAGTAGTAGAGATAGATATGTCTTATCTTATCTTACCACTATATAGTGTACGAATAACTTTGAATATTGACCATTGGATCAAGACTCGTGAATCCTAACATTTCTAGCCGTTGATCTTCTTTTCCATTCTAGCATCTTGAAGATTTTATTGATAGTCTTTAACATAATGAATGCTATGCGCAAACCTCAAAACAAACTTCTCCATCATACTAGAATCTTCTCCCTCATAGCTAATAATCATTGACTACTACATTATCTTATCTTATCTTATCTTACCACTATATAGTGTACGGATAACTTTGAGTGTTGACCGTTGGATCAAGACTCGTGTATACCAACATTTATACCTGTTGCATCTTCTTTTCCTTTCTAGCATCTAGAAGATTCTATTGATAGTCTTGAACACAATGAATGCACTATGCATAAACCTCTCAAAACACACTTCTCCATCATACTAGAATCTTCTCCCTCGTTTCTCTAGACCATGTTACCAAAAATTTCAAGTGTTAGGTAGCTAATAATCTTTGACTTCTACACATGATGATACAAAGTACAAGGACCAAATATACACCCATACTTTATAGATGTTGATCAAATTTATATTTTTTGTGCTTTACCAATTATAATTTTATATAGCGATGATATGTCATACGTTTACTATATGAGCCTTATTAAGGTGTGCTTCTTTACACAATGCGGGAGTAGTATATTTCTTTGCTTAGACATATGGTCACCTCTGTCCGCGCACTATACATGATGAGAGAATAAAAAGTTGGTAGGGGAAGAGGGCAGCAGCAAAGAGAAGTTGAAGGCGGTTCCATGTCAAAGTAAAGTTATGATGGGTTTCTAACATGAGGTACTCCTGCGGCCTTACAGTGTACACTCTGCTAGTAGTAAATTTCAGGACCTATGCATGCAAAACAAATCGTGTGTTTTCTCTCTCCTTCTCTATGCTCCATCTCTCCTCCCCTTTCCCCTCGCGCACCGGTCCGGCTGATCTCTCTCCCCTTGTCCACAGCTTGGCACTACGCATGTGTGCCTTGGTACGACGGCTCTATTTCTCTTGCGTGTTCGGTAGCCGCACGTTGGTGTGGAGTAGGGGCGAGGAGTACATAGGAAGGAAACCACTGTGGTCCATTGTGGGCGAAAAATTCATAGTTTTCTCGTTTTCAAAATTTTCACTTGCTTCCCAAACATCGGGAGGGAAGGTTATTCAAATGATCGGGTAAACATCGGGAGGGAAGGCAATTTTGAATCCGTTTTGAACATTGAACCTTGGATCAAGACTGGCAACTCCAAACTTTGACCATTGACCGTTGGATCAAGACTGGCAAAAATCCAAACTTTGCTAACCGTTGGATCTTCTTTTCCATTATTATCATCTAGAAAGATTCTACCAATAGTCTTTACCACAATGGATGCTAGTATGCGTAAACCTCAAAGCACACACTTCATTGCTCAGTTTCAGGGTCCTTGTGCTAAATGCATGCATGGACTTGGATGTAATTTTCATTTTTTATGATGTCCTTGATGTTACTTGTGCTTCCACTGACCGTCTTAACTCTCAAGCACCTCGCTCCTACAAGATCAACCATTAGATTGGCCATTCGCGGTACTTCTTATCTTATATTTATCTTGTCTTATCTCTTACAATACCATACCACCATTGTATAGTATACGAATTAACTTCGAACATTGAACGCTGGATCAAGACTAGCAAATCCAAACATTGCTAACCGTTAGATCTTTTGTTTTCCCTTAGCATCGAGAACGATTCTATTGATAGTATTTAGCACGATGAACGCTAGTATGCGCAAACCTCAAAACACACACACTTCATATTCAGTTTTAGGGTCATTGTGTTAAATGGATGGACTTGGATGCAATTTTCATTTTTTATGAGGTCCTTGATTAAGTTGTACTTCCATCGATCGTTTTAACTCTCAAGCACCTCTCTCCTACGAGACCTACCATAGTTAAAAGAAAATGCAACCACCCCAATTATCACATAAACTGGACCAATGGTTTCTTATACGTAATGCCCAAGTTTTTAGTACTAGGATTTTTCAAGCTTCCTAGCAAACTTTGCACACTTCAGCGACTTCTTGTCAATTTAATGAAATTAGATCAAACTTGAGCTACAAGTAAGCGCGATAGATTTCTCTTGAATTAAATGTATTTTCGTAGGTAGATGGGTGCATCTTCTTCTAGTAAACAATGTCATCGGTGTGAGTGTCTACCTATGAGGAAAGAAAATCCCCAGTTTTCCGAGTGATGATGAGATGGTTTTTTTATGTAAAGAAAGTTTGAAGAATATGGATCTCAATGCCATATGCCAAGCTTTTAGACATATTAAGTGGACCAACGTGTTTTACTTACGGTTACCATGTTTGATGAGTTTTCAAACTCCCTATATAGCTAATTAACTTTTCCCCACTTGAATGACTTCATGCCTATATTTATCGAAATTTGGTCAAACTTTAACTACAACAACTAAATTATTGTAGGTTGCTTCTAAAGAATTACAAAAAACTTTTGGAGGTGTACCCATTGGGGGCTTAGTTAATATATCAGAAACCAACCGAGAGTTTCGACAATAGGTTTTTAACTCCTTTCTTATTAAAATTTTGCATCTTGACAATTTAATGAAAAATCAGCTCAAACTTGAGCTACAAGTAAGCGCGATAGATTTTTCTTTAATTAAATGTCTCTTTGGAGGTAGATGGATGCATCTTCTTATAGTAATCAGTACCGCCAGTGTGAGTTTCCAACTATCATGCAAGAACATTCTCAATTTTCTGAGTGATGATGAGATTATTGTTCGTTTTTGTAAACAAAGTCTGAAGGATATGGACCTGAATGCCACAAGCCAAGCTTTCAGACATATATAGTGGACCCTCATGTTGTACTTATGATTCCCGTGTATTATGAGTTTTCAAACTTATTCCTATAGCTAACTTTGCCCACTTGAAATTGATTTTATGTTGATTTATTGAAATTAGGTCAATTTTGAACTACAAATAAATTGTAGGTTGCATTGAAATTTTTATGTTTTTTGGAGGTAACCATTGGGGGCTGATTTAATATATCACAAACCACCACCGATAGTTTTTACAACAAGTTCAAATTCTTGCTAAGATTTTGCATCTTGACAAGTTAATGAAATTAGATCAAACTTGAGCTACAAGTAAATGTGTTAGGTTGCTCTTGAATTAATTGTCTTTTCGGAGGTAGATAGGTGCATCTTCTTGTAGTAAACAATGTCGTCGATGTGAGTTTCCAAATATAGGGAAATATGATTCTTAATTTTCTCAGTGATGACGAGATTGTTCATTTCTGTAAAGACAGTCTGAAGAGTATGGATCTGAATGCCACAAGCCATGTTTTTAGAAATATTATCTTACCACTATATAGTGTATGAATAACTTTGAATATTGACCGTTGGATCGAGACTCGCGAATCCGAACATTTCTAGCCCTTGGATCTTCTTTTCCATTCTAGCATATAGAACATTCTATTGATAGTCTTGAACACAAGGAATGCACTATGCATAAACCTCTCAAAAAACACTTCTCCATCATACTACAACCTTCTCCCCCGTTTCTCTAGACCATGTTACCAAAAATTTCAAGTGTTAGGTAGCTAAAAATCTTTGACTTCTACACATCATGATACAAAGTAGAAGTACCAAATATACACCCATACTTTATAGATGTTCATCAAATTTATATTTTTTCCACTTTACCTATTAAATTTTATATAGTGATGATATGCCAGACATCTATTATCTGAGCCTCATGTGCAGGGCATGTGCAACTTACTAGTATCTTATCTTACCACTATATAGTGTACGAATAACTTTGAATATTGACCGTTGGATCAAGACTCGCGAATCCATGCATTTCTAGCCATTGGATCTTCTTTTCCATTCTACCATCTAGAAGATTCTATTGATAGTCTTCGGTACAATGAATGCGATGCACAAACCTCAAAACACACTTCTCTGTCATACTAGAAGCTTCTCCCTTGTTTCTCTAGAACATGTTATCAAACAAAAATCATGTGTTAGGTATCTAATAATATTTGACTTCTACATGATGATACAAAGTACAAGGACCAAATGTACACCCATACTTTATAAATGTTGATCAAATTTCTAATTTTTTGTGCTTTACCAATTATAATTGTGTATAGTGACGATATCTCATATGTTTATTATTTGAGCCTTATTAAGGTGCGATTATTTACACAATGCGGGAGTAGTATATTTCTTTGCTTAGACATATGGTCACCTTTGTCCACGGGATGTACATGCTGAGAGAATAAAACGTTGGCAGGGGAAGAGGGCAGCAGCGAAGAGAAGTTGAAGGCGGTTCCATGTCAGAGCAAAGTTATGATGGGTTTCTGACACGAAGTACTCCTGCAGCCTTACAGTGTACACTCTACTAGTAGTAAATATCAGGACCTATGCACGCAAAACAAATCTTGTGTTTTCTCTCTCCTTTCCTATGCTCCATCTCTCCTCCCCTTTGCCCTCGCGCACCGGTCTGGCTGATCTCTCTCCCCTCGTCCACAGTGTGGCGCTGCGCACGTGTGCCTTGGTACGACGGCTCTATGTCTCTGGATTGTTCGGCAGCCGTGCATTGGTGTGGAGTAGGGACGAGGAGTATATAGGAAGGAAACTACTTTTGTCCTTGGCGGCACAAAAATTCAAAGTTTTCCGGTTTTTGAAATTTTCACTTGCGTCCCAAACATCGGGAGGGAAGGTTATTCAAAAGATCGGCCAAACATTAGGAGGGAAGGCAATTTTGAACCTGTTTTGAACATTTATCACATTGAATAAATGAAAAACAAAAAAACAAAAGTTTTACCCATGATTTCCTATCATGTCTTGTGCACCGTGTGCCATGAAAACTATAATCATGGGATTATATAAGTTTTGGAAAAATAGCTTCACAATATTGTCCTACCAAGTGTATGGACATTATCGGGTTTATTTCAACCCGAACGACCAAGGTCATCAAGGCCATATTGAAATCATAGTTTACAATTTGATAGAGTTCCCACGATAGTTTGGTAAATGGGTGCATCTTGGCATAGTAAGCTTTGTTGCGTGTGGGAGGTTCCAACAATTAGGAAAAAAAGAAATTCAATTTTCCCAGTGAGGATGGTGATGTTTTTTTGTGAAGAAAGTCCAAATAATATGGTTTAGAATGCCACAAGCCAATGGATTCACACATACTGTAGTTGATCATGGTTCCTATCTAACTTCGGCTAAAAGTTAGTACATATTACGATGGTTCGTGACACACGGTACTAGTACACATAGTACTACGTAGTAGATTTTCTCTCTCCTTCGCCCCTGTCACCATCCATCCACTATCCTCTCCATTTCTCATTCCTTCCCATGTAAGCTTTCATGCAATGATTATACTTCTAGTCTGAGATGTAGCAGTGTAGAAAAAGATAAGGCCCACACCATATCACCATCAATCAAGTTCGGTGACGCAACTTTGTGAAGAGTATACATATACTAGTAGTACTGTAGCTAGATAAGTATGTACTACTATAGACATTTAATTTTTAACGGAGGAAGTAAGGGACACCGAGTAATTCAGCACGATCTGCATGATTCTCTTCATTTTTAGATAAAGCGGGGCACCTCCTGAATTCTCTAGGACGAGAAAAAACAAGAAACGACAAGTCTGGTATAATCCTTTTTCTGTTGACGGGACGAGTCTGGTACAATCTATTTATGACATTTTGGGATATGTTTCAGGGTATTAACACAAGCACGCCTATAAATAGAAATTATAAATTGGAACAGTATGCACCCCTACATTCACCCAACCCACCGTTGCTTAGAACTCGATCTCTCTCTATTTCCTTCCAAAATGTCGTATGACAACTCTCTCCAGAACACGTCGATTGACCTGGCAAATGGGAAAGGCCCCGAAACTCCACCTGGAAGCCCAGACTCAGTCGACAGGCCATGGCTGTCGCTACTATTTGACTTCTCCAATGAAGAAGATAGCCACTAGCGGCGCTTTTTCGAAGGGACACCACCACCAACACCAAGCGACTCCGATAAGACGGAAGATGAGAGTGAGGAAGATGCGTCTGAGGTCGACCTTGAGGAGGAGGCCGAGGACGATGACTGGTAGGAGGCCTAGGACGACGACGAGGAGGTTCCCCCCTGAAGAAGCATGCCCGAGTGCAAAATTAAATGGCATCCAGAGAATTGGCGGGCAGTGTACTATATCTCATCCTAGGAAGAATCTTGGCTTTGGTAAATAATGTTGTTAATCAAGGTTTCGAACTTTTAAGAAAATGCTTTTCAATTTCAAAGTGATAGGATTTGTTTTTAGTAATTAAGTATGTCCGGATAATTTGGCTGAGAGTGCACTCACTGTATTCTAGCAAAATTTAGATACTTTCCACCGCATGTTAGTACTATATGAAAATACTTATTTCAATGTGTGTCATGATACATAGTTTTTTTGCGTGGGGGTGGGGGGGTGGGGGGGGTGGTAATGGTACATAGTTGAAACTTAAATGGTGTCCTATTATATTAGTTCTTGTATGGAAGATAACTACAAACATGGATTTGGACAACTTTCAAAAAACTTGCTACACAATATGGTCATAACCATGTATGAACATTGTTCACATTTTAAGCCAAGTTACCAATGTCAAGGTCATATCTGCATCACTTGTCCCATTTATTCGGATAAATTAAAGAAAAGTAAAGAAAACAATAAAAAATGCTAAGCACTTATGTATGGTGTCCTCTTCCGTAGATGATAAACATGAATTTTGACAAGGTTTAAAAACACTTCTTCACAATATGACTAGCGATGTGTTAACAACTTGGGTTTCAAGTTAAATAATGACAAAGGCCATGTCCATTTCAGGCAGATGTGTGCATATTGGCATGGCATACTAATGTTGTTAATTGGACTTTTTAAAATTTATGTATAGCATCTTGTCAAATTATTTTAGAAGTGCCACATATAATTATTTTTTAAAAAGGCAAAGAGTATGGCTCCGAATGCCACAACACACCAAATTTCACACAAAATAGAGTATGTTTAGTGGTTAACAAGTTTCATGAATTTTCAAACCTTCTAGCTAATTTCGCATAATTAAATGACATTTTGTCAATAAAACCAAAGTAGGTAAATTTTGAACTACAAGTGCGTGATAGATTTCTTGTAAATTTGTCAGAAATTCATATAGTACTAATTATTGTACCAACGCAGTCATACTAAAAACCGACTATTGTTTTGAAAGATACAACTTCTTTGTATGAATTTTGATGCTGACACATCTGACCATGTTTCAAAAAAATGAAAGAAAATAAGGAAACATGAACACAGCCTTTTAGTAGTACTCCTATTAAAAATCATACTTGTAAAATAGTAAAGACGATGCTATTAAAGTTTCAATACAAGGGACCTGGGCACCTTCACCGACCCTCCACAATTAACCTTTCTTCCTCTTAGACTTTGCAGCTATGGCTCCAAAGACCAGAGCTCCCCATGGTAAGAAGAAGAAGACCCAGGTGGTGGCGACAAAGGCCGTGGAGAAAAATAAGACATGTCGCCGGCTTCTGAATCCTGCTCTAGCCACTCCAAGTCGCAGTCTTGCACTAGGCAGCCGCAGGAAGAAGTAGGTGTCGAGGTACATCAAGGCGGGCTGCATTTCCCTATCGGCCGGATCGAGCGCTACCTCAAGGAGGGTCGGTATTCCTAGCGCATAGGCTTCGGGCCTCCCGTCTATCTCCCGCCCATTCTCGAGTACCTCACCGCCAAGGTGCTGGAGCTCACTAGGCAAGCCACGAAGGATAGCAAGTAGATCCGCATCATCCCGAGGCACGTGAGGCTCGGTGTCATGCACGATGAGGAGCTTAGCAAGCTGCTACTCGGTCTTACCATCGCGCATAGCGGTGTGCTTCCCAACATCCAGGAGTCTCTGCTTGGCGATTGTACCATGGAGGACGTAGCCAAGTTGCCCATGGAGGATGCTGCCAAGTCGCCTGAGAAGACCGCGGAGTCCCCCTAGAAGTCGTTAAGTTGTACTACTACTACTACTACTACTCCATATGTGTTTGGGTTTTCTCTGTTTGCAGTTTGGTTAATCATCAGTGTCAATGTAATATTCAGATCTGTGATGCTAAGAAAAAGCTTGTGAGGGTTCTAAAAAAATGTTGTTTTCCTAATCTTATCCTATACTCCATTTATTTAATACTCCGTCTGTTCAGAAATATAAGACGTTTTAGCTTTGTGAAATGAATGTATCAAGACGCCTTTTAGTGTATAGGTTCCCTCTGAACCTCTACGAACCCATTCACTAAAAGACGTCTAGATACATTCGATTCACAAAGCTAAAACGTCTTATATTTCTAAATGGAGGGAGTACTACTTAGCATATTAGGTTTAGTCAAAGTAAAACGTTACAAAGTTTGACCAACTATATACAGTATTAAATAGTATACTCATTGAAAAAAAATCAATATACAGTAAACAATATCATCGGTGTGAGTTTTGAACTATCAGGAAAGAATATTCAATTCTCAAATTTCTAAGAGATGACAAGCGAGGTTGTTATTTTTCCTAAAGAAAGTCCGAAGAATATGGATCTAAATGCCACAATCCAGGTTTTCAGACATATATATATAGTGGACCAACATGTTTTACTGATGATACCCATGTTTTATGTGCTTTGAAACTTCCTATCTAACTCTTCCAACTTGAATGACTTTATCCCGATTTATCGAAATTATATTAGGTTGAATTTGAACTACAAGTAAATTGTAGGTTGCTTTGAAAGTTTCATGAAAAAGCTTTTGGAGGTACCCTTCGGGGGAGGGGTGAATTAATATATCATAAACCACTATGAGCTTTGATGATAGGTTCAACTTCTTTCTAAGATTTTGCATCTTGACAATTTAACAAAATTAAGTCAAAATTGAGTTACATGTAAGCGCGATAGATTGCTCTTGAATTAAATGTCTTTTTGAAGGTAGATGGGTGCATCTTCTTGTAGTAAACAATGTCATCGGTGTGAGTTTCCAACTATCAGGAATGACCATTCTCAATTTTCTGAGTGATGTCAAGATTATTCTCTCTCGTAAAGGAAGTTCGAAGAATATCGATCTAAATGCCAGAAGCCAAGTTTTCACATATATATATATATATATATATGGTGGACCAACATATTGTACTTATGATTTCCTGTATTTTATGAATTCTCAAACTCGCTACCTAACTTTGCCCACTTGAATGACCTTATGTCGATTTATCAAAATTATGTCAAATTTGAACTACTACAAGTAAATTGTAGGTTACTGAGAAAGTTTTACGAAAAAACTTTTGAAGGTACCCATCTGTGGGTCACAATTAATATATGAGAAACCATCAAACGAGAGTTTTGACAGAAATTTCAACTTCTTGCTAAGATTTTGCATCTTGCCAGTTTAACAAAACTAGGCCAAACCTTAGCTACAATAAGCACAATAGATTCCTCTTGATTTAAAAGTCTTTTTGGAGGTAGATATAGGTGCATCTTCTTGTAGTAGACAATTCCGCCAGTGTGAGTTTCCAACTATCTTAAGAAATAACATTCTTAATTTTTTGAGTGATGATTAGATTGTTCTTTCCCCTAAAGAAAGTAAAAATCTATGGATATGAATGCCACAAGCCAAGTTTTCACACATATATAGTGGATCAACATGATGCACTTACGATTTCCCGTGTATTATCAGTTCTCAAATTTCCTAGTTAATTTCACCCACTTGAATGATTTTATGTCGATTTATCGAAATTAGGTAAAATTTGGACTACTACAGGTAAATTGTAGGTTGCTTTGAAACCACCGAGAGTTTTGATGATAGGTTCATCTTCTTACTAAGATTTTGCGTCCTAACTATTTAATGAAATTAGGGCAAACTTTTCTCACCGTTTCATGAGATTAGGTTAAACTTTGCTAACCGATTAACTTTGAACATTGACCGATTGATCAAGACTGGCAAATCCAAACATTGCTAACCGTTGGATATTCTTTTCCATTCTTAGCATCTAGAAAGATTCTACTGATAGTCTTTAGCACGATGAACACTAGTATGCACAAACCTCAAAACACATAGTACTTCATTATTTCAGTTTCAGGGTCCTTGTGCCAAATGCATGGACTTGGCTGGAATTTTCATTTTTTATGAGGTCCTTGATGTAACTTTTACTTCCAACGACCACTCGAGCACCTCGCTCTTACGAGACCTACCATTAGATCGGCCATTCGCAGTACTTCTTATCTTATCATTGTCTTGTCTCTTATCTCTTACAATACCATATATACCACCACTATATAGTGTAGGGATTAACTTATTTTGAACTTTAACTGTTGGATCTCAAGACTGGCAAATCCAAACATTGCTAACCGTTGAATCTTATTTTCCATTCTTAGCATCTAGAAAGATTCTACTGTTAGTCTTTAGCACGATGAACACTAGTATGCGCAAACCTCGAAATACATAGTACTTCATTACTCGGTTTAAGGGTCCTTATGCTAAATGCACACACTTGTTGGATGCAATTTTCATTTTTGTGAGGTCCCTAATGTAACTTGTACTTCCACCGACTGTGTTAAATCTCAAGCACCTCGCTTTTACGATACCTACCGTTAGATCGGCCATTCGCAGTACATCTATCTTATATTTATCTTGTCTCTTATCTCTTACAATTCCATACTAGTACATATAGTGTAGAGATTAACTTTGAACATTAACAGTTGGATCAAGACTGGCAAATCCAAACATTGCTAACTGTTGGATCTTCTTTTCCATTCTTAGCATCTAGAAAGATTGTACTGATATTCTTTAGCACGATGAACGCTAGTATGCGCAAACCTCAAAACACAGTACTTCATTGCTTAGTTTTGGGGTCCTTGTGCTAAATGCATGGTCTTGGATGCAATTTTCATTCTTTATGAGGTCCTTGATGTCACTTGTACTTCCACCAACCGTGTTAACTCTCAAGCACCTCGCTCCTATGAGACGTACCAAGGTTAAAATAAAATGCAACCACCCCAGTTTTAGTACTAGGATTCCTAGCTAACTTCGCGCACTTCGGTGAGTTCTTGTCAATTTAACGAAATTAAGTCAAACTTTAGCTTCTAGACATATTAGCTAGGTGGACCAATGTGTTTTACTTACGATTTCCATGTTTTATGAGTTTTCAAGGTTCCTAGCTGACCCCATCCACTTGTCGAATGACTTTATGGTGACGTATCCAAATAAAAGTTCAAATTTGAACTACAAGAAATAAATTGTAGGTTGGTTTCAAAAGTTTTATGTAAAAAGATTTTGGGGGTACCCATCGAGCGGTCAATTAATATATCAGTTGAGACTTTCGACTTCTAGCTACTAAGATTTTGCCTCTTGAAAATTTTGAACCCCTTCTGAAAACGATCACATGAAATAAGGAGAGAGGGGAAATGATTTTTCTATTCTCTATGGTCAACACACAAGCTTGAGGTGCACCTTACGCTTAAAGATACTTCATAGTTTCCACTATGTATGAGGTGAACCTTAGCAGATGCCACATAGTAGGCCTGATTAATGTGTGCTTTTTATCAATATCTATCTACTATAATGGATCAGTTTTGAATTGGATCCATATATAGCACCAATCCTAACTATTGGGTTGTTAGGTCCAATGGTTTGGAGCAGCTGAATTCTTCTTGAATAGTACCTAGAGTAAACTCCACCATGTTCTAGAACCATCATGTCACCAACCCCAAAATTTCAAAGCACAGTAGGTTGTATTCTCAATATGTGTAGATAGATATTATTAATAGACTTAATTTATGCATTTTGGGGGTGGTGACATGATGGTTCTCGAACATGGTCGAGTTTTCTCTAGGTTTGTACTCCCTCGCTCCGTCCCAAAATATAAGGCGCCTAAGGATTGGACAAAAGTCAAACCTTACTAACTTTGACCAAATATTTATAAAACATATCTACATCTACAATATTGAATGGACATACTAAAAAAATATAGTTTATGGTCAATCTATTGATATTAATTTAGTATTCTAATTTTTTATATTTTTGTGTATAATCATGGTCAAACATAAAAAATGTTGACTTTTGACTAATACTTAGGCGCCTTATATTTTGGCGGAGGGTGTACTATTCAACATGAATCCAGTTGCTCTAAACCATTGGATCTAACAGCCCAACGGTCATGATTAGTGTTATGGGTCCAATTCAAAACTGCTCCACTATAGTAGTAAGTAGATAGAATACAGTCTACTATGCTATGAAATTTTGGGGGTGGTGACATGATGGTTCTAGAACATGCATGGTGGAGTTTGATCTAGGTACTATTCAACACGATTCCAGCTTCTCTGAACCATTGGATCCAATAGCCCAATGGTCAGGATTGGTGCTATGGATTCAATTCAAAACTGCTCCACCATAGTAGTAGAGATAGAGATATCTTATCTTATCTTACCACTATGTAGTGTATGAATAACTTTGAACATTGACCGTTGGATCAAGACTCGTGTATACCAACATTTATACCTGTTGCATCTTCTTTTCCTTTCTAGCATCTAGAAGATTCTATTGATAGTCTTGAACACAATGAATGCACTATGCATAAACCTCTCAAAACACACTTCTCTATCATACTAGAATCTTATCCCTCGTTTCTCTAGACCATGTTACAAAAAATTCAAGTGTTAGGTAGCTAATAATCTTTGACTTCTACACATGATGATACATAGTACCAGGACCAAATATAAACCCATACTTTATAGATGTTGATCAAATTTATAATTTTTTGTGCTTTACCAATTATAATTTTATATAGTGATGATATGTCAAATGTTTACTATCTTAGCCTTATTAAGGTGTTCTTTCTACACAATGCGGGAGTAGTATATTTCTTTGCTTAGACATATGGTCCCCTCTATCCATGCGTTGTACATGCCGAGAGAATAAAACGCTGGCAGGGGAAGAGGGCGGCAGCAAGGAGAAGTTGAAGGCGGTTCCATGTCAGAGCAAAGTTATGATGGGTTTGTGACACGAGGTACTCCTATGGCCTTACAGTGCACACTCTACTAGTAGTAAATTTCAGGACCTATGCACGCAAAACAAATCGTGTGTTTTATCTCTCTTTCCCTATGATCCATCTCTCATTCCCTTTCCCCTCGCGCATCGGTCTGGCTGATCTCTCTCCCCTCGTCCACAGCGTAGCGCTGCGCACATGTGCCTTGGTAAGGCGGCTCTATTTCTCTGGCGTGTTCGGCAGCTGTGCGTTTGTATGGAGAAGGGACGAGGAGTACATAGGAAGGAAACCAATTTGGTCCTTGGAGGGACAAAAATTCAAAGTTTTCCGATTTTTGAAATTTTCACTTGCTTCCCAAACATCGGGAGGGAAGGTTATTCAAAAGATTGGCCAAACATCAGGAGGGAAGGCAATTTTGAACCTCAAAATACACACACACTTCATTATTCAGATTTAGGGTCATTGTGTTAAATGGATGGACTTGGATGCAATTTTAATTTTTTATGAGGTCCTTGATGTAAGTTGTACTTCCATCGATAGTGTTAACTCTCAAGCACCTCTCTCCTATGAAACCTACCATAGTTAAAAGAAAATGTAACCACCCCAATTATCACATAAACTGGACCAATGGTTTCTTATACGTAATGCCCAAGTTTTTAGTACTAGGATTTTTCAAGCTTCCTAGCAAACTTTGCACACTTTAGCGACTTCTTGTCAATTTAATGAAATTAGATCAAACTTGAGCTACAAGTAAGCGCGATAGATTGCTCTTGAATTAAATGTATTTTCGTAGGTAGATGGGTGCATCTTCTTCTGGCAAAAAATGTCGTCGGTGTGAGTTTCTAACTATGAGGAAAGAAAATTCTCAGTTTTCCGTGTGATGACGAGATGGTTCTTTTATGTAAAGAAAGTCTGAAGAATATGGAACTCAATTCCATAAGCCAAGCTTTTAGACATATTAAGTGGACCAATGTGTTTTACTTACGATTCCCATCTTTTATGTGTTTTCAAACTCCCTATATAGCTAATTAACATTGCCCCACTTGAATGACTTCATGCCTATATTTATCGAAATTTGGTCAAACTTTAACTACAACAACTAAATTATTGTAGGTTGCATCTAAGGAAATACAAAAACCTTTTGGAGGTGTACCCATTGGGGGCTCAGTTAATATATCAGAAACCAACCAAGAGTTTTGACAATAGGTTTTTAACTCCTTTCTAATTAAGATTTTACATCTTGACAATTTAACAAAAAATGAGCTCATACTTGAGCTACAAGCAAGCGTGATAGATTTTTCTTTAACTAAATGTCTCTTTGGAGGTAGATGGATGCATCTTGTTGTAGTAATCAGTACCACCGGTCTGAGTTTCCAACTATCAGGAAAGAACATTCTCAATTTTGCAAGTGATGATGAGATTATTGTTCGTTTTCGTAAACAAAGTCAGAAGGATATGGACCTGAACGCCACAAGCCAAGATTTCAGACATATATAGTGGACCATCATGTTGTACTTATGATTCCCGTGTTTTATGAGTTTTCAAACATATTCCTATAGCTAACTTTGCCCACTTGAAATTGATTTTATGTTGATTTATTGAAATTAGGTCAATTTTGAACTACAAGTAAATTGTAGGTTTCATTGAAAGTTTTATGTTTTTTGGAGGTAACCATTGGGGGCTGATTTAATATATCACAAACCACCACCGATAGGTTTTACAACAAGTTCAACTTCTTGCTAAGATTTTGCATCTTGACAATTTAACGAAATTCTTTCAAACTTGAGCTACAAGTAAATGTGATAGATTACACTTGAATTAATTGTCTTTTCGGAGGTAGACGAGTGCATCTTATTGTAGCAGAAAAACTATCGTCGATGTGAGTTTCCAAATATCAGGAAATATCATTTTTTATTTTTCGAGTGATGGCGAGATTGTTCCTTTCTGTAAAGACACAGTCTGAAGAGTATGGATCTGAATGACACAAGCCATGTTTTTAGACATCTTATCTTACCACTCTATAGTGTACGAATAACATTCAATATTGACCGTGGGATCGAGATTCCCAAATCCAAACATTTCTAGCCATTGGATCTTCTTTTCCATTCTAGCATCTAGAAGATTATGTTGATAGTCTTGAACACAATGAATGCACTATGCATAAACCTCTCAAAACACACTTCTCCATCATACTAGAATCTTCTCCCTCGTTTCTCTAGACCATGTTACAAAAAATTCAAGTGTTAGGTAGCTAATAATCTTTGACTTCTACACATGATGATACAAAGTACAAGGACCAAATATACACCCATACTTTATAGATGTTGATCAAATTTATAATTTTTTGTGCTTTACAAATTATAATTTTATATAGTGATGATATGTCATACATCTACTATCTGAGTCTCACATGCAAGGCACGTTCAGCTTACTAGTATATATAGTGGACCAACATGTTGTAATAACGATTCCTATTAATGATTTTTCAAACTTCCTAGGTAACTCCGCCACTTGAATGACTCTATGTAGATTCATCAAAATTAGGTCAAATTTCAACTACAAGTAAATTGTAGGTTGCTTTGAAAGTTTTAAGAAAAATCTTTTGGAGGAACCCATTGGACAGTCAATTAATATACTCTGTATCAGAAACTACAGAGAGTTCTGACAAGAGGTTCAACTTCTTCCTAAGATTTTGCATCTTGACAAACTTGAACTACAAGTAAGCATAGATACTTGTCTCAAATTAAATGTATTTTCAGAGTTAATTAATGAAAAAAGAAAGTGACGCAATAACTTAGCTAGTTACCATAACATCACACATACCAAAAGTTGTAGTATATGATTCTACTCCCTCCGCTTAGAAATATCAGACGCTTTAGCTTTGTGAAATGAACGTATCTAGACACCTTTTAGTGTATAAGTTCACTCTGAATCTCTACGAACCCATACACCAAAAGACGTCTAGATACATTCGATTCACAAATCTAAAACGTCTTATATTTCTAAACGATGGGAGTACAACCTAATTAATTAGGCCTTTGCTTGACACTACACACATGTTATTACCCACTATGATGAAGGTACATGCACAAGTTACTTGTCTAAGTTATTTAGCACTATGTGACCATCCTAAATCAGAACGGAGGTGTACATACTGTATGCCTTAAAGGCACATGTTCCGCTGTGCTTCAAGTTGTTCACCACTCGTGTCGGCTCTCACTGGTCAGACCGATAATGCCATTGACTTATTGATTTGGTACTGTATATCGTCGATCTTCTTGCATCATTGACAGAGAATAAATTCTTCTGCCACTTCCAGGCGTGTGCTTTCGCGGAGCTACAACTAGTAGCTCAGACGACTACTACTCCCACGCGATGCTCGAGCAATTGCGACCGTCCGTTCATAATGAACAGGAAGCATTAGACAATGGATTTTCTATTGGTGGATAGTTGATTATTTGAGATATTGTCGACTTTTTTATTTATTGAACTAAGAGATGTTCTATTTTGGGTCTGGTAACGACGGCGTAGAGGCCGACAGGGGAGAGGAAATTGGCGGTGTGGCAGGCAAGCTTATTTGAGGTGGCAGCGTGTGGGTGTACAGATTGTACTGGTAGCCCATTTTGTGAGCATTTTGTTGTTGTACTACACAAGATCGAGAGTAGTAGTATTCCAGTTTTGGTTCCTTAATTACCAATGGAACCTTTATGTGTTTATTAGTTATAGTAGTAGTAGTACAATAGTACTTGTTTCAAATGTGACTACACAAGATGATGAATGTATAAAATCCAAGAATTATTATGTTCGGCAAGAGGAGCTCCGAGTATACTCCAAACTGTCTCTCTATCATGACCATTCATTTGAGAGGACAGTACAGCTCCATCCCGTGCTAGGCTAGCCTTTGTGGTACTACTACTCCTAGAAAGTTCTGACCTATTTACTCGATAGGCACCAGGAAACACAGAGAAGAGAAAAAACCACGCTCGGTAGGCGGCAATCGATTTATTCTAATATTTTCCTTTGCTCTCTATCCTGTTGCTCTCCCATCTTCTCGCTGATCCCCACTCGCCTACCTTTAGCACACGTCAACACCGCCATTATGCTTTTGGAGCATATCCGTAGCCCAGTTCGATAGGCATAGTAGATTTAGCAGAGAGAAAGAAGACACACTTGGTTTTATTTCATTCCGTATTTCTCTTTGCCTTGATATCCATCCTCACTTCACCTCCAGCATACGGGCGACGACTATTACCACTCACACACCAATACAGGCATGCGCCAACACTGCCATGCTGATTTAGGATCAGCTCCGGTGCCCAGTTTGATAGACTGTTTTCCGTCTCGCCCTGCCAGCTGTCGCTCGCTCTCTCCTCCAAAACCCCCAATCAAAACCAAATGCCATCGCCCCCACCTTCTTGAGATCTTCCTCAGGATGGCCCAATTGATCGATGACAGTGACACTTCTAGGGTGTTTTCTGATGCCCCCCTTGAAGAAATCTCTGCTAGATGCAACGTCATCACCACCGTGAGCCTCGTCGCCTGCTGCAAACGTTATCTTTACTCAGCAACACATAGTGCATCCATGTCGAAATCTCATCCATTTGGTCTCCCATGTGTTCTTCACTCTCACTCAATTGAGGTATCACATGAGTACAATGTCTTCTACCGCGACAATCGCATGAAGCAGTTCTACAGGGGCAGCTACTATTGTGGCAGGGGCAAGAAGAAGCCACAGAAGAAGTTCGGGTGGACCTTGTGCGAGATGATGCCACTGGACAGGTGCTCCTTCGATGTTGTGATGCCAGATTGTGAGGGTAAGAAGTGGGCAGGCACCCATGGAGATTGGATCGCCACTGTTGGCCTCGCTTGGAACTGGGAGCTTGTGAATGTGTTCACTCCTCGCCGGATTCCTCTACCAACGATCTTCGATTTTGAGGCCACACCCAAGGTATGTAAGTTTATCGCGGCTGGTCAACCTACTAATCTACTGAAGATAGCCATTTGCCAAGTTCCCACAGCTGCTGGGAACTATAAGGATTTCTCTGTCCTAGCCATCTTCGACATGGTAATTTCCTTCCTTGATGGTTCTCATGGTATGTGGATGGTTCTTGAGAACCAGTTTAGCATGTTCAGCTACTCTGATGCAATTATCCACAATGGAGTTGTCTATGCTGTAACTCAGATTGGCAATGTTTATGCATGGGATCCTCGGGCATTGGCTAAAATTTCCATCCTTAAATTTTCAAGCTTCATCATTCAAATTTTTCTCAGCTGACCTTTGAATGTGCTTTCCTTGCAAGGTCATGTGTGTCTTTCTGGGCTACCTGAATTAGACGATAATCATGAGTACAGTCCTGATCTGTGGTCGTTAGCAACATCTTCTGATGGTGGTAGCCTTATTCGGATCAATCATGTGGGCGTTAGTGCTAGGCTGTATGACACTACTTATGGTGGTTATCCTGTGGCTGAAAATATTGGTTATCATCATAGCCGCAATATTCGCACCTATTCTACTGGGTTTTGCTGCCATGTGTTCTCGATTGACACTAGTAGGTTACTTCCACCGAGGCAATGGCAAAGGGTTTTAGACCTTAGAGCATTTTTTTATCTTCCTTGGATTGAACTATTCGATTACCATTCCAGTTGGCGCGGCAGGACTTGGCCCTAGAGATCTACCGAGGATCAACTGGGTATACACATTGCCGCATGTAGTTAGTCTCGGTGGATTGAATATTTGTCCTGAAATATGTCGCATCAGTATGAATGCTCAAGACGCTCCTATTGGTTTCTGAACCAACATTGGCTGGAATTTCCCTCAAAAAAATATTGGCTGGAATTGGCGGAAAACTCCGTTGTGGTTCGTGCCAAGCTTGGCCAACACGAAGGATTGGAACCGGCATAATTAACGGTTCAATGGAGATCATATGGAATAGGGATTTGCGTATCTTGAATTATTTCCTTCGCCTTATTTGTATCGTATGGCCTCAGCCGTTAACTTGCTATACTCTAACACTCATTTCGCCGCAATGTAGTGCAAGGCCTATGATTTGATCAAACTCCTTCTGTATGCAAGCCATAGTTTTAGTCAGTGTGGGTTGAATATTTTGCAACTCGTTGCGCCCGCACCCCTTTATTATTTGTTGCACTTCTGAGTTCTCAAAAAATGTGAAATAAATCCGGAACAATGGCTATGTTGTATCTTGTGCATCTACAATATAGGGTCCCACATTAATAACTTATGTGACTTGTGTCAATGAAAAAGAGAAAACCTAAGTGAACAATATCTTGTGTTCATTTGTTCATTTTGTGGTGGCCAGGCCATGTACTAGTAATATTTTTAGGATGGAAATTTATAGATGAACTATATAAATATGATCTATGTTCATGATTTATTTCACATTTTCTGAAACTTGGAAGTGCCACATGCAACAGCTTGTTGTCAGTGCAACTAGTTGCAAATTGTTATTTCTGTCGTGGACGTACCTAGTGGCTCAAAGCGCATGGTACATGCAGATTCTCACTGGCAGATGGATCTGACCTTAACATGGCCCACATGTTAGTGAATCAGAGCCACACAAAGTCATGCACGTTGCCTGACTTGAGCGAAATCTGGTGTCTGTGCACCTCTCTTATTTTGCTACGCGGTTGCATGTTGTACACGTGTAATTCCATGTACCTTGTACTAGAACATATATGAACACATGCAACATGCGAAAAATACCACCACACACCCGTACTGTGCATTATATCCGGTGTATATATTTTTGGTTCTGTGCTATGAGTTCTACCTGTAGGGGAACAAGATGAAAGTACATGTTTCTATGTCGCCACTACTACTAGTAGTAGTTCGTCCTCCTATTTTCTGTTGAAAATACTAGTACACTATGTTGAAATGAAAGCTATAAAGAGAAAACCCTCTGGTCAAACTGATGTGACTAGACAATACTGCACCTCTGATATGTAGTAAGTATGAGTATTGTCAAATTACTAGCTGCGTGGCATGCTAATCTAACATACAGTGAAGTCTAGGTGGCGGTGTCCTCGATGCCGCTGTTGACTAGACAGAACAAGCAAGTAAAATCTCCTCCCTCGTTTTTTTTCTTTGCCTCTCCATCTTCTTCCCAAGTCCCCACTCCGCCCATGATCTCCCCCACGCTCTCTCTTCTAACGCCCCCCTCCTCCTACAGAAAACCCCAGACGCACTTGGCATCCGCCTAAATCCATCCGGTTGTGATGGCGGATTCGAAGCTCAGCGGACGATGCAAGTGGGATCAACTCAGCGTGGACGATCTCAACCTCATCGTTCAGCATCTGGACATTTCCAGCACTGTCTGGCTAGCCGCATGCTGCAAGCTACTGTATGATCGTATCGCCAACAACGAAGGTACACAATGGACTTTTCACCATTGGAATGAACCCTGCCTACTGACGCCTCAGCCTGCTTATTGGTTCGACGAGCACTATGATGGTACGAGGGTACATCGTCTGCACAACACAGTGTACGACGTGGTGCCTCTCGACCGTCCCCGGCGCACCGCCATCCTTCCCTTCATGCACGATAAATTCTGGGTTGGCATGAACGGTGACTGGCTCGCCGCGGTGGACCAGCGTGGGGTCTGGTGCCTAGCAAACATCTACACCTAACGAGTAATTGACCTTCCATCGACGGATATTTGTGATATGGCGGCCGCCTCACATCCAGTATATAACCTGTAATACTACTAGCAAGCCAATGTAACATCTCAAAAATATTAAACAAGCTTATCAAGTTCTAATCACCCTAGATTAGGATTAACAAAAACTTGTATTCCTTAACCCATATGAGTGGATGTGTCATTTCTACTAATGCATGAATTCTTGCATTTGCCATGTTTGATTGCTATCAATGATAAGGATTAGCTTGAGGATGAAAACAAGATCATCTAGGTCATTCTCAAACAAAGACAAATAAAAAGAAAATCAAATTATAAGCCTAATGATCAAATAGTCACTTTGGCCAAAATTAACCACTAGCCCACTTTGGGCATCTCTAGTAAAAGATTTCCAACAAAAACAATTCTATTTTTTTCTCCCCTTGCTAGACCAAGTGGAAATGAACCCAAGCAAACTTTACAAATTTACAAAAACCAATTTCAAACCTATTTGGGAGGCAATTCAAAATTGAATCAAATGTAGGTGCATAGATCACCATTTTGCAAAAACCACTCAAGCCAACACCACTTGGAAATACCTAGCAACCAGAGATACCTAAGCATGTGACAAGCACATCCACCCAAATTCATTCAAAAATTTGAATCTTTAGTTCATGCGGCCATTTGATCGAACACCTAGCAGATAGAGTACAAGTTCAACAACTATACACTATTTGAAACAATCTTGTGGTCATTCTTGTACTGCAATCAACCTCAGTAACTCACCCACGATCACCTTAGTACCTGGCTGCGCAATGGAGCAGCTCTCCTTCATCGTTGCACCAGTGCCATGTCGTACCCGAGCATGTCCATGCCGGTCGACCATGGACAAGACGCCACACTCCGTGCCACCCTCTCCCACGACCACGATAAGACATGCGTGACCTCACTGCACCCCTCTGTCCAACCCTTGACCAACAGCGAGCAGTGGAGAAGCCAGCGCAGCCGTGCCCATTTAACTCGTAGCCATGCCGAGAGCACGCCAGAGGGCTGAAGTCGCCTCGCGCAGACACGCCGCGCCTCGCTCTCTCCGCGCGTACCCGCACACGCCTCATCACCAGTGACCTCCTAGACACGACCGTTCACCGTCATGCTCCCTGTGACCACTGTACTCGATGCAACACCGCCGTACCCGCACAGAGCATGGACCTCTCCCGACCGATTCATTCCGCCCCTTGCCGCGCCACTACGTGTGTGACGATCGCCGCAGTCCACCGTGTCGACCCATGCCTATCGCGACCTGTAGCAGCGTCGCTGATGAGCCCGAGCCATGCCGCCATGCCTCTCTCGCCGAGGTATAAATAGGACCCTTACCAGACCTCAGACGGCACACCATTCCACTCCCCTCTCTCTCAAAAACATCCGAGACCCTTCCTCGGAGCCCGCCGCTGCAGTGAAGGAAGGGCGCCGTCGATTGGAGCCACCCAGGAGCCCCCGCGAACACCGTTCGAATCACCGTCATCCAACAGCGCATTCACCCGCATCACCAGACCTAGATGGAGCCCTAGTAATCCTCCGATGACCCCCACCATGCCGCTAGGTTTAGAATCCGCTACGCGCAGATCACCATAGACGATGAACCTTAGCCGTAGATCTTGTTCTAATCATAGCGCTGAGGATTGCGGATACCGTTTCGTTTAGATAGAGCCGATCACGCATGGGACCAACCTGTTAGCATCCCGCTACGCACGTGTTGTGCAGTTGGGCTAGCCTAGTTTCGTTCCCGCATAGAGCCCAATGATTCAAATAGAATTTTTCCATTTAGTTAAAAACCCTATTCTGTTAGTAGATTCAAAATTGAATTCAAAGAGATGCACTGGACCAAATTGCATGATTCCAAATTTGTTAGAAAGGTATTGAAAATATCTAATCACTCCCATTGGATTCAAACCATTTGAAATTGTAGATCACCTATAGTAAAAATAACAAGATAGAGACTTTTACCACTTCAAACATTTTTATAAAATCAACCATAAATTCTTTTGAGTTGATTCAAACTCTCAAAACTCACATTTGACATGCTCTACATGAATATGTAAAATGATTTGGTTTTAAATATATTAAACATGGATTAGTATTAAAAGAATGCCATATAGGAATTTCTAGTCACTTTAATATTATTAAATAGTAATATTAAATCTTGTAATATATGACAACCACTTTAAATCACATTCCCAAGTATTGAAATATGTGGTGATGACATGTGTCAATGTGATCCCGTATTTCAATTGGAGAATATTAAATCTTAAGTAGTTTTCAATGAGTAGAAATTACTTTTTCCAAAATAAGATAAATAAGAATGTGTCATTATTTCATGAGATGATTAGATGATCCGAGATCATCTAGTGTGAGCCTTTGTGTGCAAAATAGAAGTAGTTAAGTGTTGTTTGGTGATTGTGTATCTCGTATGTATTTCTTGACGCTAGTATCGACCCGGGCTACGAGGAGGAGGTATACTTCGAGGAAGAGGAAGTGAACTTCAACGACTGCACCCAACAAGGCAAGCCCACTACACAAGCTATCCATGCAAGCTTATCTATGCAAGCTAACTTGTGCAGATACCCTATGCGAACTTTTGAGATGCAACTCTACCCCTTTCCCAGTTTTACTCCAAGCTTTACTTTTCCCTTTACTAAAGTTTCTTACCTAGTTCATAAATTATGAATAGTGAAAGATAGGATGGATACCATCAAGATTATAGAACTAGTCTTGGGTACATATACTTGATTAGCACCCCTCCATAGTGATACCCTCAATACTAGTGGCTAGTGCTAAACTAAACTTGAATCACTTTAGATGGGAATACTTGGAGAAACTGATTATGAAAACCTTGGAATGATGAATCATTTTATTGAAATGTTTTGGACATGTGTTATGAAACACAATGGTTTGATGATGAAACTGAATGAGGCATGAGCCTAGACTTTGATAAAAACTAATGGTTGGGTTCGGATGCGATACCATTCCAATTTTACCATACAACCACAATACCTGAGTTGGGTAGGGCTTAACTTGAAGTTTATATGTCTTAGTATCATTCCCTTGCGGAAGAGGTTGATATGAGGATACATATCTAGTGCCCAGGATGGCAGATGGCCATGGCTGGGAGGCCAAGCACATAGGGGAAGTGCCTATACTACGGTGTGTAATTGAAAGGTTAGGATTGATTATCCGCATACCAAGTATGATGATTCAGGGTTGTCCCTGACGGATGTATCGAATCTTGTGGTAAAAGTGTACCACCTCTATAGACTGTCAAACTATTCGAATAGCCGCGTCCGTGGTTATGGACAGTTGGAGTGGCCATACTATTATGTTGTCATATGTTTTCAAAATAACTTGTGATTTGAACAATGACTTTGACTTGACCACAACGGAGTTATGGATATGAAAATTGGGATCCCACTTAAGTAATGTAGAGAACTAATCTAGGGCTTTACTCTTAAAGTCCTTTTGGAATAAACCTGGCTTTTTGCAAACAAACCTAAAGCTTAAGATTCGTACTACTTTTACCTTACTTATAATAGTGATAGTTTGTGAGTACTTGAAGAGTAGACATGGCTTTGTCCCTGGCTATTCCCATAGCCAGACTATGAGGAGGACTACCCGGAAGTTGGACAGCAGGAGGTCTATGATAACTAGGATCATCTCCGATCGTCAGCATTGCCTATTACCATGAAGATGGAGTCTACTACGTTATATTTCTGCCGCTCTGATTTGTATTAAGACTTGATCATGAGATCAACTTTTTGTAAGACTATTATGGTTTGTAATGGATGATGTACTGTGGTACCAATTCTGTTATGTCTCGCAAAAATGGTAATCCTGGGATTGTGATGTACGGCATAACAGGCATCTGGACTTAAAAATCCAGGTGTTGACAAGTTGGTATCAGAGCCATCCTGACCATAGGAGATCCTAGTTAGCATGGACGTCTGCAAAACTTAGTTTCAAAAAAAAGAAAGTAAGTATTTACGAAAACCTATTCTCACTCTTATCCTTGAGATTCTTTGAAAAGGAGTTCACATGTTCCTCAAATTTCTTGCAATTCTACCTAATATTTGACACACTTGATCACCTCACTAACTTACTCATCTTAAATTGCTTATAGATGGAAGTCAAATATAGCAAGTTTTACAAGTTGGGCAATGGAGGGCAGCTTATCTTTGAGAGGGATTTGGATCAGCTCTCGGAGTATCTTGGACGCCCACACCCGGAGTTCTTCGCAGCACATCTCTATGACCAACAAGGAGGGGAACTACAATGGTTGATAGTTGCGGATCTAAGAGGAAAAATGGAGCCACCTCTTTCCAAGAAGATTCAGTTCAGTGTAAGGGAGAACAATTGGTTAGATGGTCTAGCCAGGGCAATGCAGGAGGCACTTGGTCGTTTGTGTGCACAAACCATCAACCAGATAAACGAAACCCGTTTTGCCCACTACGCAAGTCATGACTCTAATGGACAGCCTTTGGCCATGCCGGCACATCTAGAGTTGAAGCATCACATGGACCATATGGACTTGATGTTGCCCGAGACTCAGAAGGAGTTGGACAATGCCCGTGCCTATGCCAACTAGAATCATGCCGAAGCTACTGAGAGGAAGCAAACCCTCGCCATTCTCGCCAAGGAGCGCAAGTCACTTTGTTGCCAGCGTGACAAGAAGAATCGCATCATCGCCCGTCTTCGTTAGAAGATAGCCACCCTGGAGGAGACCATCCACGACCAGGAGATCCAGTTGGAGGAGAAGGAGGAGGAAGGTGAAGATATCCGTGGTGATATCCACTCATACCTTAGCGATGATGATGACTATCTGGAGGACGTCGCCATGGAGGACCACACTGACGAGGATGATGCAGACGTCATTGATGACAAGGAGCCCGACAGTCCTGATGATGAGTGGTCGCACCTGAGCACTATCGTAGGTGTGAGTTGTAGCCGGTCCCATTGTATCGTAGCTTCACAGAATGGTTCTTAAAACCATCTGCTTTCATAGTTGTGGTGTGTGTTTGTATTGTGTGCTTGGAATGAATGAATGAGAAGAAGTTATTAGTGTTCAAACCTTAGTCATACTCAAAGACTTAAAAGCTTTTGAAACAAACCCATGAACCATAGAAATTTCCCTCTTGTCTTATGATCTATCTCAATCTTCAAATGACTCGTAGAAACCCACGTGGAAGCATCTCATCCTAGGATCCAATGCTTCAGATTCTACAAATGTTAGTTTCTGATCGTGAAGCCGGTAGAGCTGAATGTTAAGACAACCTAGCCACTCTTCAATAGATTGATCAAATGGCCCACAACAATCAAGGCCATGGAAACCAAGATCACCATGGATCCAAACTCAAGAACTTCCAAAACACCAACCATCCCATGTTTAGCAAATCAGAAGAGCCCTTAGATGCTGATGACTGGCTGCAAACAATGGAAAACAACTTAGAAGTGGCAGGAGTAGATGCGAATGAGAAGGTACTGTTTGCCACCCACTATCTAGGAGGCTATGTAAGATCATGGTGGAACAACACCCGTATCATGAATGGAGGACAGATGATGACTTGGGAGGAGTTCAAACTCAAGTTCAGTAGGACCCATATGCCCCTAGGTTTGATCAAGAGGATGAGGGATGAATTCAGGGAGATGAAGCAGGGAAGAATGACTGTGGTAGAGTACCATGACAAATTCCTGTCTCTGGCTAGGTATGCCCCTGATGAGATTGACACTGAAGAGAAGACGAAGGAGAGATTCCTAAATGGCCTGCATGATGAGATGCAGATAGTGCTAGTCAACATTCCCTTTGATGACACTGAGGCTTTAGTGGATTCTGCTATCCAGATGGAAGGAAAGGTCAACCAAGCCAGTGAGAACCACAAGAATCGTATGATGCACCAACCCGGACCCCACCAGACCCCGAAGTATTGCCCCAACCCGTCTGCAGGATATACACCCAGAAACAACAGACCCCCTATGTCCTGTCCGAACTATCCCAATTGTGGCGGAGGAAACCCGAGGCCCGGAGGCCATAGCAACCACAACAACAACCATGGCAACCACAATAACTTCAATCGTGCACCACCAAGGTCCAACAACAACAATGATACTGCCCCAAGGACTGGAAGCAATGATGTGCCTATCGCAGGGAAAGACAAGTCAATGATAACTTGCTTTGAATGTGGAGTCACTGGTCACTACTCCAACGAGTGCCCCAAGAAGCTTGCTGCAGCAACCAATGTCACTGCCCCTGCTCAATAGCAGCGCCGTGTCTAGTCTGGAAAGAGGTTTGCCCCAGGAAACCCGCACAACTATACTGGTCGTCTATTCCACATGAATGCTGAGGAAGCCTAGGAAGCGCCAGATGTCGTGCTGGGTATGTTTTCTGTTAACTCGGTATTAGCAAGAGTGTTGTTCGATTCTAGAGCATCGACTCGTTTGTTACAGAAGAATTTTCATGCACTAGTAAGATTCAACCAACAAATTTGAAGCATGTTATGATAGTTCAAATACCTTGTTCAACCACCAAAGCTAGTAAAATTTGCAAGGCCGTACCTATCAGAATCCATGGGATAGATTTTTATGCCAATCTAATAGTACTTGGAACCAAAGGTTTGGAAGTAGTGCAAGGAATAGATTGGATGTCGAAACATCAATGATTATTCGACTGTGCCAAGAAATCCATAACCATGACCAGTAGCACCAGAGTATCAGTGGAGCATGTGTCTGAGACACTGCCTCATCAATTCAAGTGCAATAAGAGTTTAGCCAAATCAACCATTGACCAAGTTAGAGTAGTCTCTGAATACCCCGATGTGTTCCTAGATGAATTGCCCGGTATGCCCCCGGATCGGGATATCAAGTTTATCATTTAACTAGTTCTTGGAACTGGACCCATAGCTTAGAGGCCATATAGTATGAACCCATCTGAATTAGTGTAGCTGAAGAATCAACTTGATGATATGCTGGGAAAAGGTATGATACAACCAGGTACATCACCATGGAGATCACATGTTTTGTTTGTGGATAAGAAGGATGGTGCCAACCGTTTGTGTACGGATTATCGGAAGCTGAATGACGTCACCATCAAGAACAAGTACCCTCTACCGAAGATAGATGATTTGTTTGACCAACTGACTAGTTCTAGAGTGTTTTCTGAGATTAATCTGAGAACTCGTTATCATCAATTGAAGATCCGCGCAAAAACTGCCTTCAACATAAGATATGGATTGTATGAGAACAATGTCATGTCTTTTGGATTATCCAATGCCCCCACTTATTTCATGAACCTCATGAATAAGATTTTTATGAACTTCTTTGATAAGTTTGTCATTGTTTTTATCGATGACATTCTCATCTACTCCAAGTCAGAAGAAGACCATGAACAACACCTAAGAACCATCCTTGAAACCCCTAGAGAGCATCAGTTGTATGCCAAGTTTAGCAAATGTGAGTTCTGGTTAAAGGAAGTAGGATTCCTCGACCATATCTTGTCGGTAGGTGGAGTTGTTGTCGATCCTGCCAAGATTAAGGATGTTGAAGAATGGAAAGCCCCAACCACCCAAACCGAAGTTCGCACATTTCTTGGATTAGACGGATACTACCACAAGTCTGTTGAAGGATTTTTGAGCATCGCAAGGCCAATGACTCAGTTGTTGAAGAAAGATAAGAAGTTTGAATGGACTGACAAATGTGAAGCAACTTTTCAAGATCTTAAGAAGAGATTGATTTCAGCCCCAATTTTGATCATGCCCAATATCGTGAAGCCTTTTGATGTGTATTGTGATGCATCCAAGATTGGTCTCGGATGTGTGTTGATGCAAGAAGGCAAAGTCATATCATATATGTCCAGACAGGTGAAGCAATATGAGCAGAACTATCCTACCCATGATTTAGAACTGGCAGCCGTAGTTTTAGCTTTGAAGACATGGTGTCATTACCTCATGGGTAAACGATATGAGATTGATTCGGATCACAAGAGTCTGAACTATATATTCACCCAGAAGGAGCTAAATATGAGGCAGAGGAGATAGATAGAGTTAATCAAGGGTTATGACCTTGACATTCACTATCACCCCGGCAAGGCCAATGTGGTAGCAGATGCTCTTAGTTGACTACCGTGTAGGTTAAACACCATGATTAAGGAAGACTAGCCAAGTTTGCATGGGGTGTTGGAAAATTTTAGAATGGAGCTAGTTAGCGAAGGATTTCTAGCTAGCATAGAACTTCAACCCACCCTGATCAGTCAGATAAGGAAGCTCGGAAAGGAAACGCGAGTATTGATGGAATCAAGCATCGTATCGAAACATGGAAGGTACCCAGATTCACTGAAGATGAAGAAGGAGTTATGTGGTATAAAGGACGTATCTGTGTTCCAGCAGATTCAATGTTGAAACAAGTCATCATGCAGGAAGCCCATCATACCCTTTATTCTATTTACCCGGGAGGAACCAAGATGTATCAGGATTTGAAGGAGCAATTTTGGTGGCACAAAATGAAGAGAGAAGTCGGAAGCTACATAGCAAAGTGTGATATCTGTCAGAGAGTCAAAGCGGAACATCAGCGACCCGCATGACTTTTGCAACCATTGTAGATTCTGGAATGGAAATGAGATTCTATTGGAATGGATTTCATCACAGGTTTGCCTACATCTAGTAGGGGAAATGATTCTATTTGGGTCATAGTGGATGACTGTCCAAAGTATCTCATTTCATACCAGTCAAGACTAATTATCAAAGCTCGAAGCTAGCAGAGTTGTACATTGCTCGAATAGTCAGTCTGTGTGGAACCCCCAAGACCATAGTGTCGGATCGAGGAACCCAATTTACCTCAAGGTTCTGGAAGAAAGTCCAAGAAGGATTAGGAACCAAACTAAACTTCAGCACAGCCTATCACCCGCAAACCAACGGATAAACAGAAAGAGTAAACCAGATACTAGAAGATATGTTAAGAGCTTGTGTTCTAGAATATGGATCTAAATGGAAAGATTGTCTTCCTTTCGCAGAGTTCTCCTACAACAATAGTTATCAAGCAAGTTTGCAAATGGCCCCCTTTGAATTTTTGTATGGAAGGAAGTGTCGTACCCCCCTAAATTGGTCGCAAGTAGGAGAGAGTCAGATATTCGGACCCGACATCCTACGATAAGCCGAAGGAAGGTTCAAAAAGTCCATGAACACCTCAAGACCGCCCAACCCAGACAGAAGAGTTACGTTGATAAAAGACGTCGAGACCTGACCTTCAATTTCGAAGATTTTGTGTATCTCAAATATCACCCTTGAAAGGAATGCAGAGTTTTCGACTGAAAGGGAAGCTTGCCCTAGATATATTGTACCCTTCAAGATTTTATGTTGCCAAGGAGAAGTATCCTATCATCTAGAACTTCATGAGGAGATGTCACCCGTACATGTGTGTTTCATATCTCACTACTTAGGAAATGCCTAGAAGTTCTGGAGAAGACTGAAGTTTTCAAGAACATCGATCACAGATCCATAGATATCAACAAGGATCTAACTTATCGTGAAGTGCCCATTTGTATTTTGGAAGAAGCCTTCAGAACCACCCGGACCAGAAGTATCAAGCTTCTCAAGATCTAGTGGAGTAACCATACCGAAGAAGAAGTCACTTGGGAGCGAGAAGATTATATTAGGACTGAGTTTCCCAATCTCTTTTGTTCCTAGTTTTTCTTGAATCTCAGGACGAGATTCTGTTTAAGGAGGGAAGGTTTGTAACATCTCAAAAATATTAAACAAGCTTATCAAGTTCTAATCACCTAAGATTAGGGTTAACGAAAACTTTTATTCCTAAACCCATATGAGTGCATGTGTGATTTCTACTAATGCATGAATGCTTGCATTGGCCATGCTTGATTGCTATCAATGAGAAGGATTAGCTTGAGGATGAAAACAAGATCATCTAGGTCATTCTCAAACAAAGAAAAATAAAAAGAAAATCAAATTATACGCTTAATGATCAAATGGTCACTTTGGCCAAAATTAATCACTAGCCCACTTTGGGCATCTCTAGTAAAACATTTACACCAAAAAAGTTCTATTTATTTTCTCCCCTTGCTAGACCAAGTGGAAATGAACCCAAGCAAACTTTACAAATTTATAGAAACCAATTTTAAACCTATTTGGGAGGCAATTCAAAATTGAATCAAGTGTAGATGCATAGATCACCATTTTGCAAAACCCACTCAAAGCAACACCACTTGGAAACCCCTAACAACCAGAGATTCCTAAGCATGTTACCAGCACATCCACAGAAATTCATTCAAAAATTTGAATCTTTAGTTCATGCGGCCATTTGATCGAACACCTAGCAGACAGAGTACAAGTTCAACAACTATACACTATTTGAAACAACATTGTGATCATTCTTGTACTGTAATCAACCTCAGTAACTCAACCACGATCACCCCAGTACATGGCCGTGCAATGGAGCAGCTCTCCTTCGTCGTTGCGCCAGTGCCATGTCGTACTCGAGCATGTCCATGCCGGTCGACCATGGACACGACGCCACACGCCGCGCCGCCCTCTCCCACGACCACGAGAAGACATGCGTGACCCCACTGCACCCCTCTGTCCACCCCTTGACCAACGGCGAGTAGTGGAGAAGCCAGTGCAGCCGCGCCCATTTAACTGGCAGCCATGCCGAGAGCATGGTAGAGCGCCGAAGCCGCCTTGCGCAGACACGCCGCGCCCCGTCACCAGTGACCTCCCAGACATGCCGTTCGCCGCCGCGCGCCGCGTGACCACAGTACTCGATGACGAACACCGCCGTACCCGCACATAGCACGAACCTTTCCCGACCGACTAAGCTAGCCCCTTGCCGCGCCACTACGCATGTGACGATCGCCGTAGTCCACCGTGTCGACCCATGCCCCCTACTATGTCTATCGCGACCTATAGCAGCGTCGCCGATGAGCCCGAGCCATGCCGCCATCCCTCTCTCGCTGAAGTATCATCCCTCTCTCGCCGAGGTATAAATAAGACTCTCCCTAGACCTCAAACGACACACCATTCCACTCCCCTCTCTCTCAAAAACATCCCAGACCCTTCCCTAGAGCAAGGCGAGCACCACATCACTAGAATTTTGCTGGAGCCCGCTGCTGTAGTGAAGGAAGGGCGTCGTCGATTGGAGCCACCCCAGGATCCATCGCGACCACCGTTCGACTCGCTATCGTCTACCAGTCCATTCGCCCCCATCGCCAGACCTAGCTGGAGCCCTGGTAAGCCTCTGATGACCCCCACAGTGCCGCTAGGGTTAGAATCCCCCGCGCAGTTCGCCGTAGACGATGAACCTCGGTCGTAGATCTTGTTCTAATCGTAGTGCTGAGGATTGCTGATACTGTTTCATTTAGATAGAGCCGCTCATGCATGGGACCAACCTGTCAGCAGCCCTCTACGCGCGTGTTGTATAGTTGGTCCGGCCCAGTTTCGTTCCCGCGTAGAGCCCAACGTTTCAAATAGAATTTTGCCATTTAGTTAAAAACCCTATTCGGTTAGTAGATTCAAAATTGAATTCAAAGAGATCCACTAAACCAAATTGCATGATTCTAATTTTGTTAGAAAGGTATTGAAAATATCTAATCACTCCCGTTGGATTCAAACCATTTGAAATTGTAGATCACCTATAGTAAAAATAACAATACAGAGACTTTTACCACTTCAAACATTTTTATAAAATCAACCATAAATGATTTTGAGTTGATTCCAACTCTAAAAAATCACATTTGCCATGCTCTACATGAATACGTAAAAATATTTGGTTTTACAGATATTAAACATGCATTAGTATTAAAAGAATGCCATATAGGCATTTCTAGTCACTTTAATATTATTAAATAGTAATATTGAATATTGTAATATATGACCCCCACTTTAAATCACATTCCCAAGTATTGAAATATATGGTGATGACATGTGTCAATGTGATCCCATATTTTAATTGGAGAATATTAAATCTTAAGTAGTTTTAAATGAGTAGAAATTACTTTTCCCAAAATAAGATAAATAAGAATGTGTCATTATTTCATGAGATGATTAAGATGATGCTAGATCATCTAGTGTGAGCCTTTGTGTACAAACTACAAGTAGTTAAGTGTTGTTTGGTGATTGTGTATCTTCTATCTATTTATAGATGTTAGTACCGACCCGGGCTACGATGAGGAGGAGTAGTTCGAGGAAGAGGAAGAGAACTTCAACGATTGCACCCAACATGGCAAGCCCACTATGCAAGCTCTCCATGCAAGCTTAGCTATGCAAGCTGACTTGTGTAGATACCCGATGCAAACATTTGATTTGCAACTTTACCCCTTTCCTAGTTTTACTCCAAGCTTTACTTTTCCCTTTACTAAAGTTTCTTACCTAGTTAATAAATTGTGAATAGTGAAAGATAGGATGGATACCATCAAGATCATAGAACTAGTCTTGGGTACGTATACTTGATTAGCACCCCTCAATAGTGATACCCTCAATACTAGTGGCTAGTGCTAAACCAAAATTGGATCACTTTAGATGGGCATACCTAGAGAAACTGATTATCAAAACCTTGGAATGATGAGTTATTCTATTGAAATGTTTTGGACATGTGTTATGAAACACAATTGTTTGATGATGAAACTGAATGAGGCATGAGCCTTGACTTTGATAAAAACTAATGGTTGGGTTCGGATGCGATACCATTCAGATTTACCATACAACCACAATACCTGAGTTGGGTAGGGCTTAACTGGAAGTTTATATGTCTTAGTATGGGTTCCCTTGCGGAAGAGGTTGAGCTGAGGCTACCTCGTGAATATGAATGTCCACCTATGAAGTGCCTAGGATGGCAGATGCCCATGGCTGGGAGGCCAAGCTCATAGGGGAGGTGCCTATACTAGGGTGTGTAGTTGAAAGGTTAGGATTGATTATCCGCATACCAAGTATGATGATTCAGGGTTGCCCTTGACAGATGTATCGAATCTTGTGGTGAAAGTGTACCACATCTGCAGAGTGTCAAACTATTCGAATAGCCGCATCCGTGGTTATGGACAGTTGGAGTGGCTATACTGTTCCGTCGTCAGATGTTTTCAAAATAACATGTGATTTGAACAATGACTTTGACTTGACCACAACAGAGTTGTGGATATGAAAATTGGGTGCCCACTTAAGTAATGTAGAGAACTAAACTAGGTCTTTAGTCTTAAAGTCCTTTTCGAATAAACCTAGCCTTTTGCAAACAAACCTAGAGCTTAAGATTCCTACTAGTTTACCTTACTTATACTAGTGATAGTTTGCGAGTACTTAAAGAGTACTCATGGCTTTGTCCCTGGCTATTCCTATGGCTAGACTATGAGGAGGACTACCCGGAATATGGACAACAGGAGGTCTATGATAACTAGGATCATCTCCCATCGTCAGCATTGCCTGTGACCATGAATATGGAGTCTACTACGTTATATTTCCGCCGCTCTGATTTATATTAAGACTTGATCATGAGATCAACTATTTGTAAGACTAATATGGTTTGTAATGGATGATGTACTTGGTACCAATTCTATTATGTCTCGCAAAAGTGGTAATCCTGGGATTGCGATGTATTGCATAACAGGCATCTGGACTTAAAAATCCGGGTGTTGACAGCTAGGGTTTCCCCAGTTACATGTAGTCATTTTTGAACTCATTCATATTTCAAAAGAATTTTTTTGGCGAATCCTCAGGTATGGAGAAAACTTCAATAAGTCGTGGGACTGATCTCTTGAGTTGTTGAAGATCGTAATCTGTAGAGTCCCAATAGAAGCTGGGGGTTACACATACTATAAGCTCCTCGCTTTGTTCGACAGTGAAATCGCCTACCTGGGAGGTGATAGCCTAGTTTTGAGATGTTTGGAGCATTCAGGTCTTAGAAGACAACAGTATTGTGATGCCATTGAACACGGTGGCCTCATTTTTGCGGTCACAAGTCAAGGTTGCACCTACTGCTGGGATCCCACATCGGAAGGTAATTCTAGTTCGATGATGATACATTGTGCGTGATTCAGTGAAGTTGTTCTTTAACTACATTGTTTATGTTTTACCTTTCGTATGACTAAATGAGCACACGCTTTATGTCCTAAAAAATGAATGAACCTTTGCCAGTAATGAATTAATACCAGTAATATGCCTTCCAAAAATATGTGTATGACGGCGTCCCTGCACTACTAAGTTCGTTCATTGTCAAAATATGAAAGGTATTATTAACCAGCATCTCAATTGTGAGCGCAACACAGTGAAGCCGGGTTTCTTTATCTATTTGTACTTTTAGGCCCTCCTCGGATTGTATGAATGACATAGGATTTTTGTAGGACACCAATCTTTCCTTTTTGGATTTTGCCTTGGGATTCAGAGGAATTGTGTAGGATTTGGATCCTTAGGATTTTTTTCTATAAAATGTTGTTTGATTCGAAAGAGTATAATCCGTAGGAAGTCCTTCAAAGTATTCCTTTGCACTCTATTTTGGAGGAAAATTTCCATCCACTCCAACCTCTTTGTACAATTCCTTTGAGTTTCCTGTGCAATCAAACACCACTTGATCCAAAATATTGTAGGCATCTAATCCTATTGGATTCAAGTGGACATGCCCCTATATCAAAAAAAGTGGCGCTTCCTCTTTTGAAACTTACAACAACTAGGAAACTAAGATAAGAAAGAAATCCAAATATTCAGAATAGCAGAGTAAGAAATGCAATTCCTAATGTTGTTAATTTATTGAGTAATATTATTGTGAGGATTTTCCTATTCACACTGTCAGCATGAACAATGAAGAACGCTGGTGCTAGAATATGTGTGCCAGTAATGCACTATTTGTCTCAAATTCGGATGTTGCAGAAACAAGGAGCTTCCGTTTGTAATCCCAACACCTATTCTGAATGATCGGCCAGGCATGTGGTTCCTCGCTCGATCGGCTAATGGTGAATGCTTGATGATCATAATTACAACGTATGGCATGGGGGTTGCCCATGGTGAAGAGGGTGAAATCATTCCTCATGCTCAAAATAGGACTAACCTATGCCTATATCCTACCTCTCGTGTCTACATTTTTGAAGAGGATCCTAGCTCTGCTGGACCTCTAGTGGTCATCGTTTGGAGGCAGGTTAACAGCCTGGGGGACAAGTCTCTGTTTCTCGGTCTCAATTATCCAACCATTGACAAGATGATGAAGAAACGCGGATGTAAGGCTGATGATGGCACATTGTTCCCATTCATGAGGAGAAACTATGTGTACATGATGTCTACGCACTTCTATTCTTGTAGACAATTGTTGGGCCTCCAAGTGCAGAGGTTTGTAGAACAGCAGCAAGTTCCCCTTAAGTGGATTACCCAAGGTTTATCGAACTCAGGGAGGAAGTGGTCAAAGGTATCCCTCTCAAGAAACCCTGCAATCAAGATACAAGAAGTCTCTTGTGTCCCCAACACACCCAATACACTTGTCGGGTGTATAGGTGCACTAGTTAGGCGAAGAGATAGTGAAATACAAGTGGTATGGATATAAGACAACGGTGCTAGACAATAGCTTGATGGTGTGGAAGAGACTAAAGGCAAACTGAAATGAAGATGGTAGCAAGCAAACATGTAACAGATCTAGTTGCAAATGGTGTTTCAATGCTTAGAAACAAGGCCTAGGGATCATACTTTCACTAGTGAACACTCTCATATAAATATCTTCTCTTTATGATACTACTATTAACTACTCTCCAGTTGGACACTCTAATCCATGGTAGGGCTATAACAGCACACCTCAAAGTTCGCTTTCCCCATCTAGATAACCCCACACTGTCACCTTGAGCACTAGATGGTTCCAACAAACACCACAATTTCATAAAGACATCTAACTCCAAATATAACTCATAACTAGTATTTGTAATCTCTAGCCTAAGTGCCACCATGGTGTGCACGCTGTCACTTTCACACACATGGGGAGAGCAGAGATCTAATAAAGCACTTGAGTAGAAAGGTAGATCTACTTGATTACAAATCTCATGATCACAATATGATCATCCATAGAGAGAGAGATGAACACGTAGCTATCGGTATAACCCTTAGCCTCGAGGAAGAACTACTCCCTCCTCATCATGGGAATCAGCAAGGGCGATGGAGATGGCAGTGGACTCGATGGAGACGGCTCCGGCGGCACTTCCCCATCTCGGCAGGGTGCTGGAATAGAGACTTTCTGTCCCCCGAATCTCCCCTTCGGTGGCGGCGGCACTGCGGAACTTTTCATGGCTGCAGGGTGGATGACTTAGGGTTTTTTCATCGGGAGACTTCTTATGGGCGAAGAGGCAAGGTCGGTGGGTGGACCAGGGGCCCACACCAGCTGGTGGCGCGGCTAGGGCTAGCCCGCGCCACCACATGGTGTGTCCAGCCCCTGGCCCCTCTCCGTCTCGTCTTCTGGCTCCGTGAGTTATCCGGTAAACTATCGACTTTGGCTTTTGTCTGGTCCAATTCCTAGAATATTCGTTTTTTGACTTTCCTGGAACCAAAAATAGCAGAAAACAGGCAACTGCACTGTGGCATCTTGTTAATAGGTTAGTGCGAGAAAGTGTATAAAAGTACTCCAAAGTGTGGACAAAACATAAGAAAGTAGATATAAAACAAAAATGGAACATCAAAAATTATAGATACGTTTACGACGTATCAGCATCCCCAAGCTTAACTCCTACTCGTCCTCGAGTAGGTAAGTGATAAAAATAATAATTTTTGAGGTTCCATGCACCATCACAATCAAGATCAAACCATTTGCAAGCATTGAAAAACTAGGATCAAAGTACTCTAACATAGACATGAAAGATATAGTTCTAAAAATAAGACATAGTAACTATGTTGTAACATGAAAAGGCACAAACAAAAGATTCATCAATAACAATGCTTTGCAAGACGTTTGTTTGTTTCACATAAAGAAAACATAGCATAGTGGCATTCAGCTTGTCCCTCATAGAGTAGCAAACCATAAATGCATAGGACACCTTCAAAGTTTATAAGGGTGACTAGATACAAATAGTTTAAGAACAAGCAATATCAAAGTTATGCATCAATCAACAAGTCCTGGGACAATGCACATCAAACTAAGAATGACCACTATGATCTCTTAATAGGTGCATAAAGATAGAAGATGGATACTCAACATAAAAGTAAAAGAAAGGCCTTCATAGAAGGAAGAAGGGATTCAAGTCTCATAAAGAGCTTCCAAAAATTATGGTACTTATTAGCTTTCAGCTCTGATTGCCCCTATCATAAGCATCTTGAAGTGATTAAGGTTAAAGTGACACAACTAAGAGGATATGCTTTACAAGTTATAAGCCGAAATCTAATGCCCCTTACTTACGAAGACCGAACCTCATGCTACTCAACTTTAGTCACAAGTAAGCTCTTGTCATTGTAAGTACATATGTATCATAGAGAACCGCCAACGGGGTACCCCTTGCACATGATATAGGAGCTATCCAATAATCAAAATGACAAGGCAAGCAGACAATGAGCATCTTAGTGATCTTTTTATTTGCTATTTGCATACGTTTTTATTGAGGATTCTTCATAGAGTGCTCATTATGGTTATGCTGCATGTTTCCACCATGATTAGGCATGGCTTAGGCTAGCGGCCCAGGCGTTTCTCTAAAACACATACAAACTCCATGATCTTACAAGTTCCACTTTTATTTCACACCGCCGGGATCCATAAGCAAAAGAACATGATATCAACAGGGTACAATGTACAACTGTAATGTTGAAAGCGTTCCCTGTGATACATGGTTCTGCTAACCTCAACTTATGAAGCGCAAGCATATACGCAACAAATATGGACACAATGGTTCAAGTTTATTAACTGCAAGAAATTAAAGTGTGCCATCAAGTTCATGAGAGCCTTAATCACTAGTTTTCTTATAACAAGTTTAATTCGGAAGGTAGATAAAAACATGAATATACTTGGAATAGCAAATGCTAATAGGTAGGTATGGTGGACTCTTTGGAATAACTTGGTTTCATTTGGAGTTGGATGCATGAGTGGAACTCACACTTGGTTATGGAGGCTAGCAAAAGACTGGGAGTGACAAACTAAGAGAGCACTAACGCCCATAATCATCCAAAGCGACAAAACATCATTAATTAAAGCATAAAGTGATATTACAAGTCGAAAACTAAATGATCATAGAGGCTATGGTGACTTGGTATAGTCTTAACATGGTGTGAGCATGCGCCAAGTCAACCCAAATAAAGCATTTAAAGGAGAATACCGCAATACTATGCTTTAATATGCTAAAACAACGCATGATTCTTTCAAGGCACATTAAGCAATCTCAATTGTTTATAACAAGTCATGCTACAACAATAATCACTAAGCGTAAATCCAAAAGAATATCAAGCAAGACATGACAAAGCCTAGGCCACAGTCAAAAACAAGCTCCTTTTTACCACTTAAGCATGAACTTTCCTACTCTTTTCCAATCCAAACCAACTTATTTGAAATAACTCACAAAGATAATAATAAATAAAGATCAGTGAGCTTATCTCACAAATCCAAAAGGAAGAACTAAAAAGTTCTAAGCTGAAAGCACAAGAAAACTAAGGCTAGACACAGTGCTAGCAAAGGAGAACACTAATAGAACAATAAGAGTGAAAACTAAAGTGTTCTAGGCAATGAATAACGGGGTGTGTCTCTCTCCAAAAGAAGTGTTGGGATCCAACCAACTTATTGCGGCAAACCAAGCAAACAAAAACTAAGAATGAAAACAAAGACGCTCCAATTGAAACACAAGTATGCATGAAACAATAAAAACGAAGTGTCTAGAAAGACCTGAGATTTTTATTGATGAAGAAGGGGATGCCTTGGGCATCCACAAGCTTTGACGCTTGTACCTTTTGAACATTTCTTGGGGTGACACGGGTGGCATCCCCAAGCTTGAGATTTTGTCCATTCTTCATCTCATTACATTATTCTTTCCCTACACCTAAAAATTTCCTTCATACAAAACTTCACACAATCTTCATTAGCAACATTAGTGTACTCAAGATAATAAGTCTTTAGGTTCAGTTTCAGCACAAGTAAAACTTCCATTAAAACACAAGATACTGTAGCACTCCTATAAAAAGTTGAAATGATCAAAGAGAACTAAAAGAGAAAGAGATTAAGAGGCAAATGCAAATAATGGCAGAAATCTGTCAAAATAGACCAGCAGGTAAAAACCAATTTTTTCGACCACCTTCTGTTGCTCAAATCGAAAAGTGTTGAACTAACGGAGGTTAGATAACAACCTGGGGCAGAAGCACAAAACTTCACACCTCAAAACGACGTACAAAGATTTTATACAAATTTTTATAGTGAAGAACAAAAATCTGTTTCAAGACAACAACTTTCCCAAGCATTACTCCTCTCTCATTAGAGGTACTCTTGGCACAAAAATCAAATAAAAAGGATAAGGAGCGGTTATTACAGAGGTAATAACTTCTGAGACTCATGTAAAACTTTTGGGTTATCTCCCAATAAGTATTTTTCTTTAACGCATTTAAGTTAGGCATGATGGGATATTTACGAGTCTAGATTATGATGTGCCACTTTTTTTGTGATCAAATTATGTTCAGTACACGAGATATTCCTTTTTTTGATAATCGACAAATGCATGCGTGAACACGACGCACGAAACCGCAGCTCGTCCTTGATCACATCGGCACCCCACTCTATGTAGCCACCATCTACTATTCCGAACAACTTCCTCGAGCACGATGCCCCCTCATCGTGGCAATGGCAAGTCCAAGCTGTCCACTGATCGTCCTATGTCCCCGGCTCTTGACGAGATCGTTCACGCTCGCGAGTCGCCTGCTGAGGAAGCACGTCGTGTCCGACCACGCTAGGATCCATCGACATCGACACTCGAGGACACCGCGACGTCGAAGCTCATACCGGCTGTGAAGGAGGAGCGTGGAGTACCTACAGCGACGGACGAGCATAAAGCAGCAGCCAGGACGGGGGCGTGTGTTGCACCGGTGAGTACGGACAAGAAGAGGAATAAGAAGAAGACCAAGAAGAAGAGAGGAGACAGCTATTTGGACGAGTCCGACTCGGCCAACGAGGAGGTGTTCATCGATCAGTTGGAGGCAGAAGCGGAGGAGAGTGACGTGGACCCGTGGGACTACGAAGAGGAGGAGGAGGACTCCAACGAGGAGATAGCGTGCTTATTCGAGGAAGGGGCGGTGTCGAGTTGTCAGAGGAGGACACCGACGGCGGCGATTTCAAGGACCATGGCGTTGACGAAGACGAGGATGGACCGGAAGACGAAGACGATATCTTCTTCGAAATATGATCATTTATTTTCTTTATTTTATATACATAGATGGATTCTCACTTGTTTACAGAGGTAAAGTATCGGTGGCATGGATAGAGAGGTGGCACGGATAGACCATGCATAAAAAAGTGGAGAAAGGAGGGGTTATCCTGCCCGTTGGATCATAGAGGATCAACGGTTGGTGGAGACGATCTGCGTGACATCTGTGTCAGCCAATCAGGGCGTAGCACCCAGAGTGAGCACACGTTTCGGCTTTTGTGAGATTTGTGACCGAGAGAGAGGGCAAATCTGAGTAGTATCAAAAAACCAATGGTAAGAAAACCAATGTGTATTCTTTCATTAACCACATCTAGAATCATTTCATGTCTATTCTTTTCACAGACCACATATGGGTCCACCGGAGTTCACTAGATGTGTGTTCTCTTCACAAACCACATATGGATCCACCAGAGTTCATTGCATGTGTGTTCTCTTCACAGACAACATATGGATCCACCAGTGTCATTGCATGTGTTTCCTTTTCACAAACCACATATGGATCCACCAGTGTCATTGCATGTGTTCTCTTTTTATTAACAACAGCTAGAGTCATTGCATGTTTGTTCTTTTCATGAACCACATATGGATCCACGAGGGACATTGCATGTGTGTTCTTTTCATTAACCATAGCTAGAGTCATTGCATGTCTGTTCTGTTCACAAACCACATATGGAACCACCATTGTCATTGAAATGTGTATTCTTTCATTAACCACATCTAGAGTCATATCATGTCTATTCTTTTCACAGACCACATATGGATCCACCAGAGTTCACTGGATGAGTGTTCTCTTCACAAACTACATATGGATCCACCAGAGTTCATTGCATGTGTGTTCTCTTCACAAACAGCATATGGATCCACCAGTGTCATTGCATGTGTTTTTTTTCAGAACCAAATATGGATCCACCAGTGTCATTGCATGTGTGTTATTTTTATTAACCAAACCAAGAGTCAATGGATGTGTGGTCTTTTAATTAACCACATATGGATCCACCAGTGTCATTGGATGTGTGCTCTTTTCATTAACCACATCTAGAGTCATTGCATGTCTGTTCTTTTCACAAACCACATATGGAACCACCATTGTCATTGAAATGTGTATTCTTTCATTAACCACATCTAGAGTCATTTCATGTCTATTATTTTCACAGATCACATATGGATCCACCAAAGTTCACTGGATGTGTGCTATTTTCATTACCCACATATGGATCCACCAGTATCATTGCATGTGTGTTCTTCTCATTAACCACAGCTAGAGTCACTGGATGTGTGTTCTTTTCATAGACCACATATGGATCCACCAGTGCCATTGAAATGTTTGTTCTTTTTAGAGACCACCTATGGATCCACCAGTGTCATTGCATATGGATCCACCAGAGTTCATTGCATGTGTGCTCTTTTCACAATCCACCTATGGATCCACGAGTGTCATTGCATCTGTGTTCTTTTAATTAACCATAGCTAGAGTCATTGCATGTGTGTTCTTTTCACTAACTACATATGGAACCGCCATTGTCATTGAAATGTGTATTCTTTCATTAACCACATCTAGAGTCATTTCATGTCTATTCTTTCAACATACCACCTATGGATCCACCAGAGTTCAATGGACGTGTGTTCTCTTCAACCACATATGGATCCACTAGAGTTCATTGCATGTGTGTTCTCTTCATAGACAACATATGGATCCACCAGTGTCATTGCGTGCATGTTCTTTTCACAAACCACATATGGATCCACCAGTGTCATTTCCTGTGTGTTCTTTTTATTAACCAAAGCTAGAGTCACTAGATGTGTGTTATTTTTATTAACCACATATGGATCCACCAGTGTCATTGCACGTGTGTTCTTCTCATAAACCACAGCTAGAGTCACGGGATGTGTGTTCTTTTCACAGACCACATATCGATCCACCAGTGTCATTGAAATGTGTGTTCTTTTTAGAGACGACATATGGATCCGCCAATGTCATTGCATATGGATCCACCAGAGTTCACTGCATGTGTGTTATATTCACAATCCACCCATGGATCGATCAGTGTCATTGCATGTGTGTTCTTTTGATTAACCACATCTAGAGTCATTGCATGTCTGTTCTTTTCGTATACCATATATGGAACCACCATTGTCACTGGAATGTGTATTCTTTCATTAACCACATCTAGAGTCATTTCATGTCTATTCTTTTCACAGACCACATATGGATCTACCAGAGTTCACTAGATGTGTGTTCTCTTCGCAAACCACATATGGATCCACCAGAGTTCATTGCATGTGTGTTCTCTTGACAGACAACATATGGATCCACCAGTGTCATTGCATGTGTGTTCTTGTCACAAAGCACATATGGATCCACCAGTGTCATTGCATGTGTTCTCTTTTTATTAACAACAGCTACAGTCATTGCATGTTTGTTCTTTTCATTAACCACATATGGATCCATGAGGGTCATTGCATGTGTGTTCTTTTCATTAACCACAGCTAGAGTAATTGCATGTGTGTTCTTTTCACAAACCACATATGGAACCACCATTGTCATTGAAATGTGTATTCTTTCATTAACCACATCTAGAGTCATTTCATGTCTATACTTTTCACAGAACACATATGGATCCACCAGAGTTCACTGGATGTGTGTTCTCTTCACAAACCACATATGGATCCACCAGAGTTCATTGCATGTGTGTTCTCTTCACAGACAACATATGGATCCACTAGTGTCATTGCATGTGTTTTCTTTTCACAACCACATATGGATCCACTAGTGTGATTGTATGTGTGTTATTTTTATTAACCAAAGCTAGAGTCAATGGATGTGTGGTCTTTTCATTAACCAGATATGGATCCACCAATGTCATTACATGTGTTTTCTTTTTATTAACCACAGCTAGAGTCATTAGCATGTCTGTTCTTTTCACAAACCACGGATGGAACCACCATTGTCATTGCAATGTGTATTCTTTCATTAACCACATCTAGAGTCATATCATGTCTATTCTTTTCACAGACCACATATGGATTCATCAGAGTTCACTGGATGTGTGTTGTTTTCATTAACCACATATGGATCCACCAGTGTCATTGCATGTGTGTTCTTCTCATTAACCACAGCTAGGGTCACTAGATGTGTGTTCTTTTCATGGAGCACATATGGATCCACCAGTGTCATTGAAATGTGTGTTCTTTTCAGAGACCACCTATGGATCCACCAGTGTCATTGCATATGGATCCACCAGAGTTCATTGCATGTGTGTTGTTTTCACAATCCACCTATGGATCCACCAGTGTCATTGCATGTGTGTTCTTTTCATTAACCATAGCTAGAGTCATTGCATGTCTGTTCTTTTCACAAACTACATATGGAACCACCAGCGTCATTGCATATTTATCGTTTTCATTAACCAAAGCTAGAGTCATTGCATGTGTGTTTTTTCACAATCCACATATGGATCCACCAGTGTCATTGCATGTGTATTCTTCTCATTAACCATAGCTAGATTCATTGCATGTATGTTCTTTTCATTAACCACATATGGATCCACTAGTGTCATTGCATGTGTGTTCTTCTCATTAACCATCTAGAGTCACTCGATGTGTGTTCTTTTCACAGACCACATATGGATCCACCAGTGTCATCGAAATGTGTGTTCTTTTCAGAGACCACATATAGATCCACAAGTGTCATTGCATATGGATCCACGAGAGTTCACTGCATGTGTGTTCTTTTCACAATCCACCTATGGATCCATTAGTGTCATTGCATGTGTGTTCTTTTGATTAACCACAACTAGAGTCATTGCATGTCTGTTCTTTTCGTATACCATATATGGAACCACCATTGTGATTGGAATGTGTATTCTTTCATTAACCACATCTGGAGTCATTTCATGTCTATTCATTTCACAGACCACATATGGCTCCACCAGATTTAATTGCATGTGTGTTCTCTTCACAAACCACATATGGATCCACCAGTGTCATTGCATATGGATCCACCAGAGTTCACTGCATGTGTGTTCTTTGCACAATCCACCTATGGATCCATTAGTGTCACTGCATGTGTGTTCTTTGCACAATCCACCTATGGATCCATTAGTGTCATTGCATGTGTGTTCTTTTGATTAACCACAACTAGAGTCATCGCATGTCTGTCCTTTTCGTATACCATATATGGAACCACCATTGTCATTGGAATATGTATTCTTTCATTAACCACATCTAGAGTCATTTCATGTCTATTCATTTCACAAACCACATATGGCTCCACCAGATTTAATTACATGTGTGTTCTCTTCACAAACCACATATGGATCCACTAGTGTCATTGAAGCTGTGTTCTTTTTATTAACCAAAGCTAGAGTCATTGCATGTGTGTTCTTTTCATTAACCACATATGGATCCACCAGTGTCATTGCATGTGTGTTCTTCTCATTAGCCACACCTAGAGTCACTGGATGTGTGTTCTTTTCACAAACCACATATGGAACCAGCATTGTAATTGAATTGTGTGTTCTTTTCAGAGACCACATATGGATCCACCAGTGTTATTGCATATGCATCCACCAGAGTTCGTTGCATGTGTGTTCTTTTCACAATCTACCTATGGATCCGCCAATGTCATTGCATGTGTGTTCTTCTCATTAACCACAACTAGAGTCGTTGAATGTCGGTTCTTTTCACAAACCAAATATAGAACCACCATTTTTATTGAAATGTGTATTCTTTCATTAACCACATCTAGAGTCATTTAAAGTCTATTCTTTTCTCAGACCACATATGGATCCACCAAAGGTCACTTGATGTTTGTTCTCTTCACAAACCACGTATGGATCCACCAGAGTTCATTGCATGTGTGTTCTCTTAACAGACCACATATGGATTTGCATGTATGTTCTTTTCGCACACCACATATGGATCCACCAGTGTCATTGCATGTGTGTTGTTTGCATTAACCAAAGCTCGAGTCATTGCATGTCTGTTATTTTCACAATCCACATATGGATCCACCAGTTTCATTGCATGTGTGTGCTTCTCATTAACCACATCTAGAGTCATTTAATGTCTCTTTCTTTTCACGGACCACATATGGATCCACCAGAGTTCACTTGATGTGTGTTCTTTTCACAACCACGTATAGATCCACCAGAATTCATTGCATGTGTGTTCTCTTCATAGACCACATATGGATGCACCAGTGTCATTGCATGTATGTTCTTTTCACAAACCACATATGGATCCACCAGCGTCATTGCATATTTATCGTTTTCATTAACCAAAGCTAGAGTCATTGCATGTGTGTTTTTTCACAATCCACATATGGATCCACCAGTGTCATTGCATATGTATTCTTCTCATTAACCATAGCTAGATTCATTGCATGTATGTTCTTTTCATTAACCACATATGGATCCACTAGTGTCATTGCATGTGTGTTCTTCTCATTAACCATCTAGAGTCACTGGATGTGTGTTCTTTTCACAGACCACATATGGATCCACCAGTGTCATCGAAATGTGTGTTCTTTTCAGAGACCACATATAGATCCACAAGTGTCATTGCATATGGATCCACGAGAGTTCACTGTATGTGTGTTCTTTTCACAATCCACCTATGGATCCATTAGTGTCATTGCATGTGTGTTCTTTTGATTAACCACAACTAGAGTTATCGCATGTCTATTCTTTTCGTATACCATATATGGAACCACCATTGTCATTGGAATGTGTATTCTTTCATTAACCACATCTAGAGTCATTTCATGTCTATTCATTTCACAGACCACATATGGCTCCACCAGATTTAATTGCATGTGTGTTCTCTTCACAAACCACATATGGATCCACCAGTGTCATTGCATCTATGTTCTTTTTATTAACCAAAGCTAGAGTCATTGCATGTGTGATCTATTCATTAACCACATATGGATCCACCAGTGTCATTGCATGTGTGTTCTTCTCATTAGCCACACCTAGAGTCACTGGATGTGTGTTCTTTTCACAAACCACATATGGAACCAGCATTGTAATTGAAATGTGTGTTCTTTTCAGAGACCACATATGGATCCACCAGTGTCTTCGCATATGCATCCACCAGAGTTTGTTGCATGTGTGTTCTTTTCACAATCTACCTATGGATCCGCCAATGTCATTGCATGTGTGTTCTTCTCATTAACCACAGCTAGAGTCGTTGAATGTCGGTTCTTTTCACAAACCAAATATAGAACCACCATTTTTATTGAAATGTGTATTCTTTCATTAACCACATCTAGAGTCATTTAAAGTCTATTCTTTTCTCAGACCACATATGGATCCACCAAAGGTCACTTGATGTTTGTTCTCTTCACAAACCACGTATGGATCCACCAGAGTTCATTGCATGTGTGTTCTCTTAACAGACCACATATGGATTTGCATGTATGTTCTTTTCGCACACCACATATGGATCCACCAGTGTCATTGCATGTGTGTTGTTTGCATTAACCAAAGCTCGAGTCATTGCATGTCTGTTATTTTCACAATCCACATATGGATCCACCAGTTTCATTGCATGTGTGTGCTTCTCATTAACCACATCTAGAGTCATTTAATGTCTTTTTCTTTTCACAGACCACATATGGATCCACAAAAGTTCACTTGATGTGTGTTCTTTTCACAACCACGTATAGATCCACCAGAATTCATTGCATGTGTGTTCTCTTCACAGACCACATATGGATGCACCAGTGTCATTGCATGTATGTTCTTTTCACAAACCACATATGGATCCACCAGCGTCATTGCATATTTATCGTTTTCATTAACCAAAGCTAGAGTCATTGCATGTGTGTTTTTTCACAATCCACATATGGATCCACCAGTGTCATTGCATGTGTATTCTTCTCATTAACCATAGCTAGATTCATTGCATGTATGTTCTTTTCATTAACCACATATGGATCCACTAGTGTCATTGCATGTGTGTTCTTCTCATTAACCATCTAGAGTCACTGGATGTGTGTTCTTTTCAGAGACCACATATGGATCCACCAGTGTCATCGAAATGTGTGTTCTTTTCAGAGACCACATATAGATCCACAAGTGTCATTGCATATGGATCCACGAGAGTTCACTGCATGTGTGTTCTTTTCACAATCCACCTATGGATCCTTTAGTGTCATTGCATGTGTGTTCTTTTGATTAACCACAACTAGAGTTATCGCATGTCTGTTCTTTTCGTATAACATATATGGAACCACCATTGTCATTGGAATGTGTATTCTTTCATTAACCACATCTAGAGTCATTTCATGTCTATTCATTTCACAGACCACATATGGCTCCACCAGATTTAATTGCATGTGTGTTCTCTTCACAAACCACATATGGATCCACCAGTGTCATTGCATCTATGTACTTTTTATTAACCAAAGCTAGAGTCATTGCATGTGTGATCTATTCATTAACCACATATGGATCCACTAGTGTCATTGCATGTGTGTTCTTCTCATTAGCCACACCTAGAGTCACTGGATGTGTGTTCTTTTCACAAACCACATATGGAACCAGCATTGTAATTGAAATGTGTGTTCTTTTCAGAGACCACATATGGATCCACCAGTGTCATTGCATATGCATCCACCAGAGTTCATTGCATGTGTGTTCTTTTCACAATCTACCTATGGATCCGCCAATGTCATTGCATGTGTGTTCTTCTCATTAACCACAGCTAGAGTCGTTGAATGTCGGTTCTTTTCACAAACCAAATATAGAACCACCATTTTTATTGAAATGTGTATTCTTTCATTAACCACATCTAGAGTCATTTAAAGTCTATTCTTTTCTCAGACCACATATGGATCCACCAAAGGTCACTTGATGTTTGTTCTCTTCACAAACCACGTATGGATCCACCAGAGTTCATTGCATGTGTGTTCTCTTAACAGACCACATATGGATTTGCATGTATGTTCTTTTCGCACACCACATATGGATCCACCAGTGTCATTGCATGTGTGTTGCTTGCATTAACCAAAGCTCGAGTCATTGCATGTCTGTTATTTTCACAATCCACATATGGATCAACCAGTTTCATTGCATGTGTGTGCTTCTCATTAACCACATCTAGAGTCATTTAATGTCTTTTTCTTTTCACGGACCACATATGGATCCACAAAAGTTCACTTGATGTGTGTTCTTTTCACAACCACGTATAGATCCACCAGAATTCATTGCATGTGTGTTCTCTTCACAGACCACATATGGATGCACCAGTGTCATTGCATGTATGTTCTTTTCACAAACCACATATGGATCCACCAGCGTCATTGCATATTTATCGTTTTCATTAACCAAAGTTAGAGTAATTGCATGTGTGTTTTTTCACAATCCACATATGGATCCACCAGTGTCATTGCATGTGTATTCTTCTCATTAACCATAGCTAGATTCATTGCATGTATGTTCTTTTCATTAACCACATATGGATCCACTAGTGTCATTGCATGTGTGTTCTTCTCATTAACCATCTAGAGTCACTGGATGTGTGTTCTTTTCACAGACCACATATGGATCCACCAGTGTCATCGAAATGTGTGTTCTTTTCAGAGACCACATATAGATCCACAAGTGTCATTGCATATGGATCCACGAGAGTTCACTGCATGTGTGTTCTTTTCACAATCCACTTATGGATCCATTAGTGTCATTGCATGTGTGTTCTTTTGATTAACCACAACTAGAGTTATCGCATGTCTGTTCTTTTCGTATACCATATATGGAACCACCATTGTCATTGGAACGTGTATTCTTTCATTAACCACATCTAGAGTCATTTCATGTATATTCATTTCACAGACCACATATGGCTCCACCACATTTAATTGCATGTGTGTTCTCTTCACAAACCACATATGGATCCACCAGTGTCATTGCATCTATGTTCTTTTTATTAACCAAAGATAGAGTCATTGCATGTGTGATCTATTCATTAACCACATATGGATCCACCAGTGTCATTGCATGTGTGTTCTTCTCATTAGCCACACCTAGAGTCACTGGATGTGTGTTCTTTTCACAAACCACATATGGAACCAGCATTGTAATTGAAATGTGTGTTCTTTTCAGAGACCACATATGGATCCACCAGTGTCATTGCATATGCATCCACCAGAGTTCATTGCATGTGTGTTCTTTTCACAATCTACCTATGGATCCGCCAATGTCATTGCATGTGTGTTCTTCTCATTAACCACAGCTAGAGTCGTTGAATGTCGGTTCTTTTCACAAACCAAATATAGAACCACCATTTTTATTGAAATGTGTATTCTTTCATTAACCACATCTAGAGTCATTTAAAGTCTATTCTTTTCTCAGACCACATATGGATCCACCAAAGGTCACTTGATGTTTGTTCTCTTCACAAACCACGTATGGATCCACCAGAGTTCATTGCATGTGTGTTCTCTTAACAGACCACATATGGATTTGCATGTATGTTCTTTTCGCACACCACATATGGATCCACCAGTGTCATTGCATGTGTGTTGCTTGCATTAACCAAAGCTCGAGTCATTGCATGTCTGTTATTTTCACAATCCACATATGGATCCACCAGTTTCATTGCATGTGTGTGCTTCTCATTAACCACATCTAGAGTCATTTAATGTCTTTTTCTTTTCACGGACCACATATGGATCCACAAAAGTTCACTTGATGTGTGTTCTTTTCACAACCACGTATAGATCCACCAGAATTCATTGCATGTGTGTTCTCTTCACAGAACACATATGGATGCACCAGTGTCATTGCATGTATGTTCTTTTCACAAACCACATATGGATCCACCAGCGTCATTGCATATTTATCGTTTTCATTAACCAAAGTTAGAGTAATTGCATGTGTGTTTTTTCACAATCCACATATGGATCCACCAGTGTCATTGCATGTGTATTCTTCTCATTAACCATAGCTATATTCATTGCATGTATGTTCTTTTCATTAACCACATATGGATCCACTAGTGTCATTGCATGTGTGTTCTTCTCATTAACCATCTAGAGTCACTGGATGTGTGTTCTTTTCACAGACCACATATGGATCCACCAGTGTCATCGAAATGTGTGTTCTTTTCAGAGACCACATATAGATCCACAAGTGTCATTGCATATGGATCCACGAGAGTTCACTGCATGTGTGTTCTTTTCACAATCCACCTATGGATCCATTAGTGTCATTGCATGTGTGTTCTTTTGATTAACCACAACTAGAGTTATCGCATGTCTGTTCTTTTCGTATACCATATATGGAACCACCATTGTCATTGGAATGTGTATTCTTTCATTAACCACATCTAGAGTCATTTCATGTCTATTCATTTCACAGACCACATATGGCTCCACCAGATTTAATTGCATGTGTGTTCTCTTCACAAACCACATATGGATCCACCAGTGTCATTGCATCTATGTTCTTTTTATTAACCAAAGCTAGAGTCATTGCATGTGTGATCTATTCATTAACCACATATGGATCCACCAGTGTCATTGCATGTGTGTTCTTCTCATTAGCCACACCTAGAGTCACTGGATGTGTGTTCTTTTCACAAACCACATATGGAACCAGCATTGTAATTGAAATTTGTGTTCTTTTCAGAGACCACATATGGATCCACCAGTGTCATCGCATATGCATCCACCAGAGTTCATTGCATGTGTGTTCTTTTCACAATCTACCTATGGATCCACCAATGTCATTGCATGTGTGTTCTTCTCATTAACCACAGCTAGAGTCGTTGAATATCTGTTTGTTTCACAAACCAAATATAGAACCACCATTTTCATTGAAATGTGTATTCTTTCATTGACCACATCTAGAGTCATTTAAAGTCTATTCTTTTCACAGACCACATATGGATACACCAAAGGTCACTTGATGTTTGTTCTCTTCACAAACCACGTATGGATCTAGCAGAGTTCATTGCATGTGTGTTCTCTTAACAGACCACGCATGGATTTGCATGTATGTTCTTTTCGCAAACCACATATGGATCCATCAGCGTCATTGCAAATTTATCGTTTTCATTAACCAAAGCTAGACTCATAGCATGTGTGTTTTATCACAATCCACATATGGATCCACCAGTGTTATTGCATGTGTCTTCTTTTCATTAACCATTGAAATGTGTGTTCTTTTCAGAGACCACATATGGATCCACCATTGTCATTGCATATGGATCCACCAGAGTTCATTGCATGTGTGTCTTTTCACAATCCACCTATGGATCCACTAGTGTCATTGCATGTGTGTTCTTTTCATTAACCACAACTAGAGTCATTGCATGTCCGTTCTTTTCACAGAACACATATGGAACCACCATTGTCATTGAAATGTGTATTCTTTGATTAACCACATCTAGAATTATTTCATGTCTATTCTTTTCACATACCACATATGGATCTACTAGTGTCATTGCATATGGATCCACCAGAGTTCACTGTATGTGTGTTCTTTTAACAAACCACATATGGATCCACCAGAGTTCATTGCATGTGTGTTCTCTTCACAAACCACATATGGATCCACAAGTGTCATTCCATGTGTGTTCTTTTCACAGAACACATATGGATCCACCAATGTCATTGCATGTCGGTTCTCTTCACAAACCACATATGGATCCACCAGTGTCATTGCATGTGTCTTCTTTTCACAAACCACATATGGAACCACCATTGTCATTGAAATGTGTATTCTTTCATTAACCACATCTAGAGTCATTTCATGTCCATTCTTTTCACAGACCGCATATGGATCCTCCAGAGTTCACTGGATAAAGTGTGTTCTCTTCACAAACCACATATGGATCCACTAGAGTTCATTTAGTGTGTGTTCTCTAGACAGACAACATATGGATCCACAAGTATCATTGCATGTGTGTTCTTTTCACTAACGACATATGGATCCACCAGTTTCATTGCATGTGTGTTCTTTTTATTAACCAAACCTAGAGTCACTGGATGTGTGTTCTTTTCATTAACCACATATGGATCCACGAGTGTCATTGCATGTGTGTTCTTTTCATTAAACACAGCTAGAGTCATTGCATGTTTGTTCTTTTCACAAACCCCTTATGGAACCACCATTGTCGTTGAAATGTGTGTTCTTTCATTAACCACATCTTGAGTCATTTCATGTCTATTCTTTTCACAGACCACATACGGATCCACTAGAATTCACTCGATGTGTGTTATTTTCATTAACCACATATGGATCCACCAGTGTCATTGCATGTGTGTTCTTCTCATTAACCATAGCTAGAGTCACTTGATGTGTGTTCTTTTCACATACCACATATGGATCCACCAGTGTCATTGAAATGTGTGTTCTTTTCAGAGACCACATATGGATCCACCAGTGTCATTGCATGTCGATCCACCAGAGTTCATTGCATGTGTGTTCTTTTCACAATCCACCTATGGATCCACCAGTGTCATTGCATGTGTGTTCTTTTCATTAACCATAGCTAGAGTCATTGCATGTGTGTTCTTTTCATAAACCACATATGGAACCACCATTGTCATTGAAATGTGTGTTCTTTCATTAACCACATCTAGAGTCATTCCATGTCTATTCTTTTCACAGACCACATATGGATCCACCAGAGTTCACTTGATGTGTGTTCTCTTCACAAATCACATATGGATCCACCAGAGGTCATTGCATGTGTGTTCTCTTCACAGACGACATATGGATCCACCAGTGTCATTGCATGTCTGTTCTTTTCACAAACCACATATGGATCCACCAGTGTCATTGCATGTGTGTTCTTTTTATTAACCAAAGCTAGAGTCACTGGATATGTGTTCTTTTCATTAACCACATATGGATCCACCAGTGTCATTGCATGCGTGTTCTTTTCATTAACCACAGCTAGAGTCATTGCATGTGTGTTATTTTCACAAACCACATATGGAACCACCATTGTCATTGAAATGCGTATTCTTTCATTAACCACATCTAGAGTCATTTCATGTCTATTCTTTTCACGGACCACATATGGATCCACCAGAGTTCACTGTATGTGTGTTCTCTTCACAGACCAAATATGGATCCAGCAAAGTTCATTGCATGTGTGTTCTCTTCACAGACAACATATGGATCCACAAGTGTCATTGCATGTGTGTTATTTTCACAAACCAGATATGGATCCACCGGTGTTATTACATGTGTGTTCTTTTATTAACAATAGCTAGAGTCATTGCATGTGTGTTCTTTTCATTAACAACATATGGAACCACCAGTTTCATTGCACATGGATCCACCAGAGTTCACTTTATGTGTGTTCTTTTCACAAACCACATATGGATCCACCAAAGTTCATTGCATGTGCGTTCTCTTCACAAACCACATATGGATCCACTAGTGTCATTGCATGTCCGTTCTTTTCACATACCACATATGATCCACAAGTGTCATTGCATGTCCGTTCTTTTCACATACCACATATGATCCACTAGTGTCATTGCATGAGCACCGCCGCCAGCTGCCGGAGCGGAAGAGGGCAATGGCACGGTACTCGCGCACGAGCGCGTACTGGTGAAAGTTGTTCAAGAAGGAGCGGGTTGCATTGATTGAGCTGTGCAGCACACACGGGTGGGAGATCCACCCGGATCTGCGCAACCCCCAAGGGAGGTAGCGCTTCTGGGCAGTGCCTAGACGTACGACCTCCACCGTTATTGATGCGGCGCATAGTGAAGAATCCATGAGGAGGAGGAACACTGCTAGGAACATCGGCATCGATTCCGACGCGGAGGAGGTTGGCGGCAACGCGGACAACATCGTTGATGATGGAGACTGCGGGAGCGTCATAGTCGATTATGGCCACTTAAGCATAAATTAAATCTATGTATGGTATCTTAATGCCCTCTTTGGATCTGGGTCACTTGAGTCATAGTCGATTATCGTCATAATATATATATGTTGGCCATGTTTTAGTTGTCTTTGTCTTTGAAACTAGTCAAAACTCGTCTGATCCTGAAAATAAAGTTCACGCATTCCTGGCATATCAGATGGGACAATACGCTGAATCTGCTCCCATCACTTGATGGCATAACCATAATTTGGAGTGCCTTAGAGGAGAAGGGGTCGAGCGTGTTGTAATAGTGTACTACTCATGTCCAGATATAACTGACTTAACTTTTTTTAGATATGTAAATGTATCTATACCCAAAACATGTCTAGATACATACGAATCTACACAAATTCAAGTCACTTCGTTCTAGACGGTGGGAGTAATAATATTATTTTGAGGAATAGTTTCTGATGGCATATATTGGCCATGTTTTACGTTTCTCTGTCTTTCAAACTAATCAAAAGTCATCAAATTCTGAACAAACAAAGTCATTGCGTTCATATCTGATGGGACAATACGCTGACTCTGCTACTTGATGGCACAACCGTAATTCTGGAGTGCGCCAGAGGAGATGGGAATCTAAGGGAGATGGGAACTAGTAGCTGCGTCCATACACAGGTAAACAAATTAATGTAATAATATTTAAAAAATTGTAATCTCGTCCACATGAACCCATCACAGACACGTTGCATGCGCCAGATATAAATAAAGACAACATGACTTGTTTAATTTCAATGTTATAATTTAGCATACGACATTACTGTGCCTGCATCTTTCTGCTCCTCTTATTAGTCTGCTTGCCCATGCTGCATTTAGCAACAGTTGATGAGGATAGAAAAAGGATAAAATGGTAAATAAAACAATTCTTAAGCTTACCTTTCATCTGGAGAATCATATAAAGATGAAATTGGCAAGGATTTATTATTTCTCCTGCAGTTAGGTGAAAGATCCTCAAGAACATCCTCAATCACCCCTGCAACTTCTTCATATTCTAATATACCTCCATTATTTGCCCTTTCCTCCATGTTACACTCACCCTTTTGTTTCTTTTCACACTATTTTCTCGCCAGCACCTCCACTTCTTCATAAATTGGCTGCTTATGTCCGTTTTCCTCCGAGTTCTCATCACCATTTTCCTCCACCTATTGCGCTTCCTTTTCCTAGCTCCCAGCATTGAACCTTTATCGGTGGAGACTTCGATCCTTAGCTTTCTAGGCCTCCTAGGTTGCCTCCTAAGAATTGGTGGTTGAAGTTTGAACCCAGGATCGACAATCTCCCAATCATTTTCATCAGCCATAGGTGGTACGTTTTCTGCATAAGTTGCAGCAAACTTGTCCACAGAGAAATATTTGTCGACATATTTCTCTATTTCAGCTCCGCTACCTCTAAGCTTTAAGATGAAGTAAATTGCATGGTGACATGGCAGACCAGTAATCTGCCACTGCCTGCATGAACAAGTCTTGTTTCCAATGTCTACAGTGTACCTCCGTTCACTTCCACGCTTGTATTCTGCATAAACCTCAGCCAATGTTCTGGAACTTCTGACCATCCTCATCTTTATTGTTCTCAATGCCCTGGTTCTTGCATTCAGTAACATAACCACCTTTGGAACTATTTTATGGCCTAAAAAATTTCTTACGCAAATTCTTTACCTTAAATCTATCTTCACCATTATGCACTGTCTTATTGCATCCAACAAAATAAAAATTCCAAATGTCTTCATGCCCGAAATCTTATCATTGAAACTATCTACCAAATTATTGCAAACAAAATCCACCTTGCTTAACTCACCTAACTTGCTTCTGGCCCATAGATTGGTGTGATGTTCTTCAAGGTATTTTTTCACCTTTGGCACTACATACATGTTCTTCAAGTAAGTAGCATGCATGTTTGGGGTGTATGTGTATGTTGATCGCCACAAGTCCTCTTCAAAGATCTTTCCTTTGAACTTCTTCGTGAAGTTAGTAGCGAGGTCCTGCATGCATTCCCTATGCTCAACCCTAGGAAACACAGCATCAATAGCATTCTCAAGACCCTTGCATGCACCAGTGTGTATCACCAAGCCTTCAGGGTTACCAATTACTGCCGGTAGTCTCTGCATGAACCATGTCTAGATTTCATTTGATTCACCCTCAAGAACAGCATAAGCTACGGTAGAAGCCAATTATGCACGTCCAAAGCACAAGTAGAAGCAACATGTCCCCTGAACTTCCATGTTAAAGAAGTTGTGCCTATTGTCAAGTATGGCCTGCAGCCGTCTAGGAACCCCTTCCAGCATGCCTTCAGGCAGACAAAACATATCCTGAAGCATTTTTTATCTGCCTTCTTATACCTGACCCCCCTCGAGACCTTTTCTCTTCCTTTCAAAACCTCGTAATCGATGTCAACAACACTACTAGGTGATGTTTGCTCTACCTGAGCTTTGAAACTATACAACATGTGAAAACTGTCATTCCACTTGCCTTGAATGAAGTCTAGAGCCATCTCCTTTGCATCAAAGACTGTGGAAAGGAATCAAAACGTTAAATTTTTTGCTAATCTTTGCTCTGAATTCAGTAGGTCCAATGTTATGATCCTGCCTCACCTAGTCAAGTACAGTAGAAGTAATCCACTTGGTAGTCGCCGGTCTAATTTTATCACTTAAATAAGTATTAGGATAGTTGTGTTTCTTCGTGTTTACTTTGATCTGCATTCGATAGGAATCCAAATAATTCAGAGATAATTATCAGCAAAATAAATATGAGAAAGACTAAAACTAAATGTTGCTATTGCAACCTGAAATGGGTGCTCACCCTCCATTGGAGATGCATGTAATCTCCATTTACACACATTACTTTCCCTACAATGCACCCTAAATCTCTTTTGGTCGCTCTTTTCAATGATAAATTCAAACCCAACTCTGGTTGCATAGGTTGCAACTGCATATCTGCAGTCCCCTCATTAATTGTAGGATTGTCCCTGTCAAAGTGTATCACTGGCCTGTCCTCGTCTTCGTCATCATATCTACATCCCATTTCCACATCCTGCGGTTACCAACACATATCCTTACCATCACAACAGGACTAGAAACACTAATTGGGGTATGCAGAAAAGCAATCACAGTTCTTACCCTTCAATGTGGACGCACGACACCTTCTCCGGGCTCCATACCTCCAAAGCTCTGCACCCCACTTCCTCTTCCCCTGTTTCGTTCTCCTCTGTTCTCTCTAGACTTGAAGGAGATTACGTGCTCTCCAGCTGCGCAGGACCCATCTCCCTGTTCTCAAGCCTCGCAGGATCCATCTCCGAGCGGTTTCCGGATCACCAGCACCGTTGGGCGCCTAACCCAACAGCCGACTCTCGGTTTTCGTTTCCAGAGACGCTTGGGCGGTAAGGAGATAGTGCAGGGAGGGGAGGGGAGGGGACATGAGGGGATGGTAGGGAGGGGAGGGTGAGAGGATGACGACCCAAGGAGAGGATGAGAGCGGTGCACGACTGAACGGAGTGGCGGCGGCAGGAGCAGAGGAGCAGAGCGGAGCTGGTTGCGACAAAACATGGAATGCACACCGTCAAAGGTGGAGGAGGCAGGCCCGCTAGTCAGAAAACATGCCACGTCGTCATACCCTGTTTTTGATGCCCTTAAAAAAGAAAACACGCCACATCGTCATCCCCTGTTTCTGATGGTATTTCTACAATTCGACAGTACATAGTGGCATAGAAATAATATCGCATTAACATAAGGGCACAGTCGTCAACATTTCTAAAATGAAAACCGGTCTCCTACCTGTCCTGGTACATTGCCCGATGAGGTGGATAGCCATGACCGATCTTTCTAATACGTTCGCACTCTTATACTGAGAAGGGAAATAAAGATTGAGCGGTTAGCGCAACGAGTGTCGAATTATTACCCTCTAAGGAAATGGGAGATGATTATTTTCACACGTGCCCGTAGTACAAACCTACTATCAGTCTATCACTCCCCTTATCTGACAAACCACAGTTCACCTTGGGCAGCTCCTCCACGCCGCACCACCTAGGGTAACATGGCCCCGCCTAAGCAACAGCAGCCGCCGCCATGACAGCCGCCGAAACTGGGGTATTTAGCCCCTCTAAGGCAGGCCATGAAGCTCTACTTCAAGGACGGTCTCCCATTGCCCTGCCAGGCGGATGATTTCGCCGAATGTGCCGAATCGGCCATGGCGGCGGCGACAGCGTCATCGACACCGGATGCGGCAAGCAGGGCCAAGGGAGCGATGTAGAGAAATGGCGCGACGGCATTATGACATGCTCTAGGAAGTAGTGGGAACAAGGTACGTATCAAATCATTCATGAGAGCATGCCGCCGAGGGTACACACCCTCGAACAAGGCAGCGCCAAGGTTTAGGAACTCTCGCGTCCATGCTTCGTTGCCGGCTAACTTACCGCAGTGGGTGAGGCTGGGAACATGCCATCTGCGGCAAAGACGCTCCATCCAACACACCGTCGGAGGCCATACCGTGGCGGCGACCAAGCGTCTACACTCAGCATGTTGGACTGTTTGACAGCCGGAGCTGATGGCGGGCATCAGCTCAGCACCCGAATTCAGGTTCTAGTTCACACGGACCTATGAACCCATGAAGAAGATGCCGAATTTCAGTTTCAAAGAAATCGTTGCGGCAACGCGGATATTCCTACTGAACCGGGACTAGCGCATGCAAAGCGGTCGTGCTTGAACGATGCAGATTTCTTATAGTTTGGCGGGAAGGCAATATATCAGTTTAGGATAAATGATCAAAGAACTTATGTCCTCTCAAGGCAATTGGCCAGCCAACTTTTCTGGTGGAGATCCGAAGTTTCTTTAGTGTAGAATAGTTAAGTTCAGACAGAAGAATGACTTTTGTAGATGAAATGCTGAAGAAGTGTTCTATAAACTAGTAGGAAGTTTAGCCCACTTTTGTGCAGGCATAAGACCCTTTTGTATGGAAGTACTACTGTTGTAAGCAAATACTATCAAGTATCTATTTCCTTTAATTACTAGTCGTGATTAAATCCAGTTAACTAACATTTTTTATCCGAAACTACAGATTTTGCGTCTGTTGTTTGTGTTGCAAACCATTTTTCCTTTGTCTTGTGTTGTCCGCAAAATGGTCATGCAGTTCAACGTGTTACAAATCTAGCTACCTTGTACTTGAAGAGGAAATGGTCTTCATTTTCCTAGCATTCATAGAATTGACATTGCTCATTGCCAGACCACCCTCTTTTCATGATGTTGTACTTGGTTATTCACATAAATTATAAAGCACGGTGTTCAACTACATCGATTCAAACAATTACACACACACTACATCAAATTCAGTACCCACACATACTACACCGATTCAAACTATTACACACACATACTACTTCAAATTCATTACCCACACGTACTGCATAACTATTACCCATTTTTAGTCGATGCTAACTTCCTGCTGCGCTCTCCATACTACAAATCCATTAGCCACACATACCACGACAATTCATTAGAGCTCTGTCTTCACTCGAGGGAAATCAGAACCACCAGCTTGTCCAATGTAACATCCTAGCATTAGAGCTTAGAAATAAGCTGAGAAAAGGTGTGTACATTGCATTCATGCATAGAAAATCTGGGGAATTTTCGCGCAAAACTCAATAAGCCAGTGAGGGATTGGGATCTCTCTTGCTCTGATGGAAGCATTCGGGCAAGTGCGATAGATTTCGACATGACCTCAACTGTATCTTTTCTTTTGAGGGGGTGTTCATTCAAATTTAAATATTCAAGAGTTATGTTTGAATTCAAATAGAATTTGAGATGAATATATAAAATGAATTTTAAAAATAGAATAAAGTACAACTTGTATGAATAAATAATACATTACCCTTTATAATAAAGGTACTTCCAGACAAATGAAAGATTACATTAATAAATGAGAATATAGAAAAAGATAAGTATAAATAATAACAAGCCTTGAACTCCGAAAAGGAAGAAAAATTAAATTTTATTATCTCAAACAAATAATAATAATTTAAATGTGAAGTAGTAATAGAAATTGTAGTTACATTAAATCATGTGAGATAATAATAGAAAATCACATTACATATGATTTACACAATAAATTGGAATCATTATTCCAAAAAGAATAGATATTACATTCCATAATACGTTATAGTAATACAAGTAGATAAGAGATACAACAATAATAAGAATGAAATATTACAAGTGTTTATACTTAAAACGAAGGTTTTACAATGATTATTGAATAATATAATTTACAAATGAAATAAGATAAAAATACAAAAATAGGAATAATTTTTTTTACAGAAGACTAAATTAAAATCCTACACTAATATTTTAGATGATTTCTTCATCTTCCTAAATTTTCCCTTCCTCAATTGATCCCTGCAAATGAGACAGATAACAAGAAAAGAAAGTAGAAAAAAAGAGTGTTTGGGTTAGTGAACTCTTAGAATGGCGTAGAGTTGCTATGTCAGGCTCATTAGTGAGTTTGCAATAAAGGGGCCATTTAGTAACTATTCTTATCAGAGTATTTGCCTCAGACTTATTGCATCATAAGCTAAAGTAAATCACATCTCAAAAATGACAGCTAACCAGCAGAAATATCTCAGTCAAGCTGGTCCATATGGGACAAGTTCCATTTGTGGAAACTTTAACCAGAGATGGGGCACTGGACAACAACTCAAACAAAACATGCAAGTGATGTGTTGTCAACACCACAAGAGAGTACCATATAGGGAGAGAGCACAACCGTAGCTAGCAAAAATACACCCTCCCACATCTAACAATTCCATATCCACAGCTCTAGAGCACAAGGTTCAGCACCAAAACCTCCACAATGCACCACACCCACATCACCAACACTCTGGTTGCTTGGGGGAACCATCTAGGAGCACCAGAAGAAGGACATGAGCAAGGAGGAGAAGGTTTACCAGAAGATTCAGCAGCAACTGATCAAGATCCATCACTAGAACAAGTTTCAGGAAGCTCAAGGTAGGAAAAATAAGAGCCTTGGAAGATATAGTGCATATTATATCTGTTCTTATCTGTTTTAGATAAAAGGGCAAGAAGAGAAAGTAATAAAGTATAAAAACGAGAGGATTTCTCTCAGTCCTGCATAGAGGTGCTATGCAAAATCATTATCAAGAAATATAAACCATAGCACAATATCTGTCCTTATCCAGAGTTGTGCCTCAGCCTTTGCATCATTGGCAGGGTCTAGATACAAGTATAATAGCTGATCTTGTCAAGATCATCCAATAAAATTAATCCAACACACAATAAATTGCATAAGAAAGCACAATCATCCAGAACCATGAAATATTTACAAGCAAAGGTATATGTTTGCTATTGATGAGATCCCAATCTTTAGATGATCTTATGATCATCTAGAACAACAAACCATCCAGAAAAGCATCTACCCAATCTGGCGCTATACTACGTAGATCTAGGTGGTCAGGTGATCACTACAAACTCAATAACACACCATTATGAAAAGATCACCAGAAGTATAATCATAATAGGTTATTTATTTGCTTACACCTAATCAAGTTAACCATTAGAAGGTTATTTCTGGATCCTGAAGAATAATCTAAGAAGATACAACAGCAACCCTACAAGCAGTAGGTTGCTAATCTATAATCTAATCAAGCATCTATTCTTGCAAGTATGTTCTACCTAGCACTACTAGAGACAGATCCAAATGACAAAAAGCTATGGTCATGATTCAACTACCTATTCCAATGTCTTGTGATCTACTGCAATTTAAAAATAACAATTGTTGAGCATCCGATATGTTCCATAACATCAGCTAGAGGTAAGCACGACCTATTAAACCATTCAATTATCCATTCACAAAAATACCAGTAGTTAGAACCTAATCAGATCATTTAACTGGATCCAAGATTCAAACCAGCATGGAGGCATTCCACTAGGACCATAGTAAGTAAACAATAGTATTTCGGGCATGGTTTTTACCTCAGGTAAATAAAGGCACATTTACACATCATTAATATCTCTAAAAGGGATTGGTAACCAATTAAAATTCACCCCTCTAGAGAAACAATTGTAATCATGGTATATCAGCAATTGCACTGCTGATCCATAATACTAATCCTTATTATAGTATAATTTTATCAATCCCCAAATTCAGAATACTACAACTTCTTTTCACTGATGTTAACAAGTATTAAGAATGATTCAATCATCTAGGTGGGGACAGCAAGTTTAACAAAGCCTAATTAGTTAGCAGTATTACCTTAGTATGGAAGCATTTTAAAAATAACCAAACATCTATATCAATACCAGGCAGCATCCCTAGTGTATATATCAAATCATTTAGACCGTAGTAATAGTAGGTTCTGGTAGTACCATGTTGGCAGGAACTACCGTCAGTAATACATTATGTAGAAGGTTATCATAACCAAGATGAATCAAGATGTTTAACTAAGCATCACTATAGAGGGGTATGAACACTTGGTTCTGAGATGAACCATAATGGAGGTAACCACAGTAATTCCAAATGGCTTGGCAGGAAGAGCATGAAGAAAACCGTAAAAGGGGTAGTACAAGGAGACTTACTCAAGGTTCTCGCAAATGTATAGAAGAGGAAGTAGAAAGATAGCCGGCAACAGTGAGAAGTGGAGGCATGGGGAGCACCCCGAAGGGGCACTACAACCCGCGACAACACAAGATGGTGGCGGCCCATGAGGAAGGCCATGGCACGGTGGCACAGGGGCACAAGGTGCTGCACCAGCACCCAGATGCGACCAACGGCGGAAAACGCGACACCACCACCCCAAACCCTAGCAACAGAAATGGTTCATGCCTGGACGCAACAGAGCGGGTTGGGCGAATCACGGGGGTGTGGGGGAAGAGTGAGTTGCGGCGTGTCATCCGTGACGATCGGCGGCGACAGCAACGGCCAGAGCCACCGAAATCGTAGCAGCGACGGCATCGCCATGGCTTCGCCAGGGAGAGAGAGAGGAGAGAGCATCGAGGTAAGGGTCAGGTCGGGGTCGACCAACTGAATGGCCCGGACCAGGTGGTCTAGCCAAACAAATTGGGCTGGACTGACTTGTGGGCCCAGTTTGGGTATATAAAGGAAGTGTAAAATGGATAAAAATGAATAATATGGAAATTACCAATATACCATGAACTTATTTTAATTCTAGAAAAATATAGAAACATCCTAAAAATATATATCATATATCAAAATTAACACAAAAATAATCTCTACATAATACAAATATAGATTCACTTATTTAAGTTAAATAAAATATGAATAAATATTAACACCTTTAAATCCGTAATAAAATCTAATAAATTAAGGAAAGTCTTAAAAATGAATAAAAATCATTTTTGCATTTAAAAATAAATCTACTATTCTATAAAAATACTAACTTAATTTGTTTATAAATAAAACTTGAAAAAATATTTACAGATATATAATCCTTTGTAGAATTTTGTAAAAATAAGGATAACACCTAAAATTAAATTAAATGCACTTCTAAGATCTTAAGTAAGTATGTTTTACTAGAAAATACTAATTATACTATTCCAACACATTTTAAGGTTATTAAGAAATAAATCCTTAGTTATTATTTAGTTGGTAAATTCTTTAACAACATTCTTAAATAAGAAATAATCATAATTTTATATAGAACCATAAATCTTGTACATTGAAATACTATTTCTAAAACCATAGCTTAAGTCTATAATAATACCATAAAGTAAAACTATTAACATTTAGAAAACTCACTTAAAGTAAAAGTAGATGATTATATACTTTCAAACATGCTTGTTATAAGATTTAAAGTTTATTAATAATTTTGAACACATCATACCCTAGATTTAATTATGTTTTATAGTTAACTTTTGTCTGTTCCAAATTAAGTCATAAGGCATCTCAAATCCAAACTTATCAAACAAACACAAATGACATCGATCAAATTCTACTAACCATAAATATGGGTTAAACCTTAACAAAGAAACCTTCTTTTCAAAAGTTAGTCGTTTTGCCACTTCAAACAACAATCTCATTCTAAGTTCTTCAACTCTTATCAACCTAAAACATGGACTTCCATAATAGATACATAATATCCAATAACTCTAAGCATGTGTTGTTATATTCACTTTATATCATACATATTAGTCTTAAGTTCCTTCTGTATGTATATTGGCTTGTAAAGTAAACTTATAGACAAACTAAATCTTAAAGAAATCACTTAAGTTTAACTCATTCACCGTATTGGGGTATTACTTCGGGGGTTTCCAAACTGCATTACATTACTTATGCATAACTTCATCTCGCTTCTTTAAACATTAGTCCTTACCGGACCAATGATGTTGTTTACAGAATTTAGATCTTCTATTATCTCAAAGACCGCGAGTGCATAATCTTGCAACCACAAAAGGCAAGTTCACAACTTTCTCATGTCCTTTGACTATTTTCTATGCTTGTAACTCAACTGTGTCATCACCTCTATTTCAAAAAGGACAAAAACACTATTTTCATAATAATATGATTATAGATTATTTACTAGATGGTAATAATCTATTGATACAGTTCCAGTGGTAAAGGAACATAATATCTAGGACTTAACAACCAATGTCGCCAGTGGTTCTAGCGCCGTATATTACGCGTCAACCATGAGACTTGGAATGGGACGGGAAAGTCAGTTGTATCTTCTCCCTTTCATATGGAGGCAAGATGCCCTTATCGTGAGGCTGTTGATTTCTCATGGAATTTTAAAGAATCCAGCACATGGGTGGGACCCCTTAGTTCCCCACGAGCTAGGTGTCTAGATTATCTATGCATAGCTGTCTGGGTCAGTGTTCACCATAGCTGATGGTGACCGCCAGTCAGAGCTGCATACAGAGTATTTGGGAACCTACCATGGCTATAGCTTGCCCTAGTTGGAGGCCTAACGAAGGTGTAGTCAGCCCCAGAGGATCGTGCAGACATATGGGGTCGTGGAGAGGGCAGTGATTGGCTTGGATCTTATACTGGGCCCCACATCAAGGAATTGTGGACGGAAATAAGCTGCCCGGTTGTGCAACAAGGCTAAGATCTCTTATGGGAAAAGTGACGTACCTCTGCAGAGTGTAAGACTTGTGACATGTTACTCCCTATTTCGGGAAGGAGCTACGAACGCGGCAGGAAAGGAAGTCCATGATGTTCTGGTCAACCTGTGAAGGCTGTCGGAAATAGTTTTCAGAATAAAACCAACCATTGAAGAAATGTTTGTGAAAACCTGCATTGCCTACGACCTGTGGTCTATGGCTGTAGAGATAGTGCATCATACACCCCTTTTTAGTGAACTTGATGAGTATGCTCGTACTCAATCGTACCTTCTTAACCGTTGCTAGGTTCTAAGCTATTGAAGACGACGTCAAGATCATCTTCTGCTCAAGAAACCATCATCGATAACTCAAGATCTTCAACAGAGTAAATAAAGTCAACATATACATCAACTGAAATGAAGAAAAAGTTCTTAAGTAGATAGGAGTAGATTCTCTAGCCATAAAACCTACTTCTATAGATCATTGCAACAGCAGCAATGGCAAGCCTGTTAGTTAAGATGATAGTCTTAGTTACTAGATATTTCTAGGTTATTATTTTTGGTTCTTCTTTGTAAGATGTTCTTTCTCTGTCTTTAACCTAGAGTGTTCTCTAGATCTTTTGTAAAGAGTCGAGTTGTAATCTATAGTCATGTCTTGGACCTGATGTGTTTCTGTTGTACCACTCTGAGGGATCTAATAGTAGTGAACGGTGTTTCATTGGTGTTATGTCAACGACTATAGTGTACTACATCATGAAGTGGTATGCTGGGTCTCCGCATCCAAGCCCAGTTCCCCCACTGAAACTATGTGTGCCGTCGTGAAACGGTAGTGGTCCTGTGCCATCGATCCTTCTAGGCCAACACTGTAGGCAACGAGGATGCTTTCTAGTAGCCTCTTCAGGGCCCTGAATGCCATGTACCGATTCCAGAACCTCCTCCATGTGGATGATGACCGGGTGCTTCCACCAAAGTTGTCGCCCTGCCCTACTTGGAATCTGCACCTCGTACATCTTAGGAACGACGCCAGGATCTTTCAGCCACGCCTTTACCTCGATGACCCATCTGTCGCTCGGTGGCATGATTTCCACTAGCTCGCCGCCAAGGCTACTAACGACCTGCTTGAGGGCGTCCGGCTCCCAAGCATCCAATGGGAGGCCGTCAAAGCCGAGTTTGGAGAAGAAACAAAGCTGCCCCAAGCGATCATCCCACCTAGAGGCGCGATGCCAACGCATGAAGCTCATTTTCTCCCCGCAGCACTCGAAAGAATGGGAAGAATGCAGAACACACTTGGTGTCTGAGCTGTGCTCGGACCGGATGAAAAAATTGAATGGCGGCACACATACCACAATCTTGACCTCATTTCGTCTGATCCCAAATCGAGACCTAAAGGCCGACAACAACTCTGCAGGCGACACGGCAGGACGGACGTCCAGCACGGTGCCATGAGAGCATGGTCGTCAAACTGCTGTGCTAGGGCTACCATGTCTGGGGTGCACGGCAGCACGCAACTGCCCGAGGCCGGTCGCCGGCTAGGATCGCCTGATGGGACATGCTCCACCGTGTGAGAAGGACTAGGTAGAGGTGAGATATTAGTCCGGGGACGTGAAGCTCCGATACGGCGGACGATGCGATGGCGACGGCCGCGAGCTTCGATTTGAGGCGTGGGAGGTTGACCGAACATGGCGGGGATGCAAATTAGAGCAAGTGCAAGCGCCGATCTGAGACGAGCGGCCAAAGCTGAGCAAAGGTTATGGGGAGGGGAGCAGGAAAGAAGAGCTGAGCAGAGCAAAGAAATAGATCTAGTCCACTGAGTGATCTCGTCCATGCAGGGGTACACTAGTCCACGACCGCAAAACATAACGATGAATACTGATAGGGCAGGCCAAGAAGAGTTGACCTAACGACGGTATTTGAGTTCAGCCGTTTTTCGTCTGGTTGAAACGACCGTTTGGCCGTTAGATTTGTAATCACCCCCATTTGGCCCTTCTAGACAATTGGCAATTCTACTATGGCCCCTCCGCGAGATTGATGACAACTCGAGTATCGGGATGGACTCGCCCGAGAAGTTTGGTACCGCAAACCAACAATCCCCCCACGGTGACCTTCTGGCTTGAGTCGCTTGGGACGAGCTCCGCGGTGCGAGTGTGCGATTGCTGAGGTGGGCTTCTTCAGGATCGACGGGTCATCCTATTCGATGCCACTTGCGTATTTCGCGAGCTCGTCAGCGTGGTTCATTTCTTCGGTGATGATGGTGTCGGCGAGCTGGGCACCTTTGTCCTTGCACTCCATGGCCATATCGGGGTCACCATGGATGGTGATGATGCTGTGTGGCCCTAGGAGTTTCATCATGTTGTATGCGTAATGGGGGCCGCCATGAATTTTGCGAATGCCTGCTGCCCAAGCACGTAGTGGTACGGGCTCCAGAAGTTGGTGGGGGTGTCGAAGGTGACTGGCAACATCCCCTTCCCGATCGGATATGCGTTTTGACCTGGGATGATGTCGTGGAAGGTGTAGAGGGTCGATTCGACCATCGAATGTGGGGGTTGTAGCCTCTTGAAGGTGTCTAGGTACATTATGTTGATGGAGCTTCCGTCGTCCATCAGTGTCTTGGGGAGACAATAGTCATCCACTTTGGGCTTGACCACCAGGGCGACTCGCCCTGGGTACTCGATCCTGGGCACGTGATCCTCGCGACTCCAGGTGATGCTTCACTCTGACCAGTTGAGCCAGTGCAGAATGTCCACTTGTGTCACTACATTGATGATGACTGCACGGGCGAGCACCTTATTCTCCCGCTTCGTTCCAAGTCCGGTGAACATGTGCAGCGATCCGCCCGCGTGGCTGAACCCGCTGGCATTGCCATTGTCCCTTGGTGGGTCGTCGTTAGGGCCTTCCCTCGCTCACCCTGCCTTCTCTATTCTTTGAGAGAGTGGCAATCAGCGGTAGTCTGGGTTGCGGGCTTACCTTCCCTATTGTGATAGACATAGGGTTGGTTGAGTAGTGCCGCAGGGTCGAATTTCAGCCTCGAGGCATTGTGGAGCAATAATAGAAGTCGTCTCGTTGGAAGTTCTTGGGGTCGCATTGCCCGTAATTGGCATTGGCAATGAAGTCGGTCCTACCATCACCGCGGTGTTTTCTGGTGTGGCGGGTGTTGCTATAGTGCAGCTCGAGGTGTTTGTTGTTGTCGTGGCTGCCCGTGTGGCATCTTCCACCCAACTCGTCATCCGAGTCCTGGTTTGGATCTTCCTCCACGTAGAACTTGGTGATCTCTAGGAGGTCGGGGATGTTCTCGAGTGGCCGATAGACCCTCTTGCCCTTGGCGACCAAAGGCTAGTACCGGCACACGTTTTTTAAGTAGTGGATCATCGTGTCTGGGTGGATGCCGGAAGCGTTGATCCACATGTCCTGCCAACGTTATACCCAGTGGAGAGTCCACTCGCACGGTCCCTAGATGCAGCGCTCTAGGTCCTCTACGGTGGTGGCACGAGTGTATGATCCCTTGAAGTGCTTGATAAAGGCGTCCCGCATCTCTTCCCATGAGTCGCTTGTTCTCAGGAAGAGTGTTGATCAATTGGCGAGTCAACCCCTCCATCATTAGGGGGAGGTAGCGGGCGGAGAGTAGATATGTGTGGCCGGTGATCCCCATTGCCATGAGGTATGTGTAGATCCACACTGTCAGGTCGAGTATGGGATCATACATCTCGATCTCTTTTGTCCCCTTGAAGGTGGAGGGGTACCTCTCTCCCGGTCATTGGTACGATGCATTATGGGCCGATTCGATTGAGGGACCCTCTCGGCTTGGGCTTGCGATCATCGCAGTTTGAGAGGTTGTGTTGCAAGTCATATTCCTGGTAGGCTCGCCAGGCCTGGTTGTTGATGATGTGGGTCCGCATGTCGATCGGCTGACCGTTGGCGGTGACTGTGTTGTGCACTGGTCGTGGTTTATTGGTGGAGTTCGCAGGGTTTGCTACACGTGGTTGGAGCTGATGTGGTTCGGGTGGTGGGCAATTTACCATGTTGGCGACGGTCCATTCGCTGAGGCAGCTGCTTGAAGCCCAACGACTGCCAGTCAAACAGGAGTACATTCGCCCCCGCGGGTCGATTCCCGCGGTTTGCTACTCCACTGCTCTAGCATATTTGACCTATAGCAGGCCCTCTCCCGTGAGGTGGAGGTTTGCGACTTTGGCCTGTCCCGCGATGACATTGTCCATCAGGGTGGAGTACAGTGGGAGCCTATTGGCGTTGAGTTCCTGTGGCGCGATCAGGATCCACAGCTTCTCCAGAGGAGGTGATAGATGGGGTGGTGGTGGATCTCCATGTGTCGGTGCCCCAACTGTCAGGCAACTACCACCCATGGTGCGTTGCGGCAGTGGTCGATCTCGGTCGTGCGTGCGGGGTCACGCTCATCGTCGAAGTTCAGGGTGCATCCCTAAACGATGGGGTTCAGGTGGCTCCTTATGCGGCGCTAGTAGTAGATTGATATCTCTCACGTTGTCTGCTGCTCGAGGCAAAAATATCACACTCGGCCTGCTCCCTGGCCTTCACCGCCTCTAGCTATTGGTGGTACTCCTCCACTTTTGTCGCTGTTGCTGTTGGTGGAAGAGGCATGGTGAAGGGATCTAGAGGCGCGTTGCTACCCGCTATATAGATGGAATTGTAGTGATTGGATCTGGTGCTGGCCTCGTCAGGGGACTCTGATCTAGAGTCAGAGTCGAAGATCTCGAGGATGGATGGATCCTTGAAATCATCAGCGTTGGAGACTCGTGTGATGGATTCCACGTGCGACGTGGCGGTGATGTATCCGACGACTAAAGCAGGGGTTGCCGAGTCGGCATTATCACGGAGAGTCGCATCTCTCCCGGCCGTGTTGCTAGTGTCCGGGTCATACTCGGAGGCGAGGAGGGTGATGATGCGGACCTACTTCTCCGAGAGTAGATCACGTGGAGGCAATCCATTGGTGGTGCTGATTCGCGCTGTTTCCACCAGGTCGACGGCGTCCGTGAACCCGAAGAAGAGGTTGATGGTGCCGACCGACATCACCGCGGTGGTCGGGCGCGGTGCCAGTATGTAGCTGCTCGGCAGGATATGGAGGAACGCCACTAGCAACCTTGTGACCAGTGGCGATCAGCTGATCGATTGGAGTGCAGGATCTCTCCCATATCTTAGGCTTGACTGGCCAAGACCCACGGTTGGCGCCACTATTGTGGGAATGGACACGGCAGTCGCTACCATGGGTAGCGATTGAGTCGATTGGGGGAAAGAGCGAGTCACCATCTGTGGGTCGAGATTGAGGGCAGACACATGGTTTTACCAAGGTTTGCCCCCCCGTAGGGTAAATACCAACTTCCTGCTAGATTGTATTGATGGCGAGTGGATTACAAGATCGGCGAGGTCGGTGGCTAGGCAGCGAGTCACTTGGATGGGGTAGATAATAGCACATAAGTATAACAAGTACCCTAGGGAGGCTTATATAGGGTCACCCACAAGGGTTTACAAGATTACAACTGAATCAATTTAGGTTTCGGAGGGTTTGACCTAATCTGACTAGGCCTAGCTAGGGTCTTGGGCCTTCACCTTCCAGTTGTCAGGCTTCATTTGAAGTCTCCTTCCAGTCGCCGCACTAGCAGGCCCAATCGCCATGGACCTAGGCCAGTCGAATCTCCCTCCTAGGCATACCCTGATTGGTATATCCCCATCAAGCAGTAGCTCAGTGACTTTCCGACTAGAGCTGATAATCGGCAGCGGCCTCTAGCAAGACTTCTTGACTCCCATTTTACGCAAGTTCCCTCAATGTGATGATCTGACTGAGTCCATTTGCCTCACGATATTGGTGATAAACCACAGGGGACATTCCATCATCCCAGTGCCGGTTTACTCTCTTCTCGTTCTTGTGATAACTCATTCCCTCCAACTTCACTAAGTCGGACTACCTCGATCAACACTTGATTGAGTTGCACATGGTAATCCTTTTGAACCATATCACACGAGATGGCCCAGAGAATATCTCTCCGAGATGGAGGGGAAATTTTTGTTTTGGCTAATAAACATCATGCATCTTGCTTCGAAGTCGGCCCAAGACCACCCTTATGACTCCTAGTTACGATGAGCGTTAGCTAGAGTCAAAGCCGGCTTTTCCACAGCTCCGATCGTGTGATCCCCTTAGGTCTAAGGGTTCCATTGTGTTAGTCGGAGCGTATGACGGTGTGCTCACGTCCTACTAACCTTTAAATCAGTTCGTCTATCATATCTCTTTTGACTAGCTAATGCAAGGAGGATAGCATCTACATGCTCATGACACGTGAAACATTGTCATATTCTGACTTACAAATTAGTATCATCAGTGGGTTTCCCTCCCAACCTCAAACGATTAAGGACAAACTGGCTAGAGCTAGATACAAGTATGTGGTTTGATGGCTCAATGCACGGCGCCCAGAAAAATGCTTGATGGCGGTGTTGATGTAGAGCTCGTTGGGAACCCCAAGAGGAAGGTATGATGAGCACAGCAACAAGTTTCCCTCAGTTATGAAACCAAGGTTTAATCGAACCAGTAGGAGCAAGGAAACACCCCAAAGGTGTTACTAGCTGAGCTTTGGCAGGGCGCACTACCGGTGCTAGTAGCAACGTGGAGACCTACACAACACAACCACAGAACTTTGTCCCCAACTTGTGATGAGGTTGTCAATCTCACCGTGTTTTGCGGAGAACAAAGGATTAAACGTATCGAATGGAAAGAAGTAAAACTTTGCAGAAAGTAAACGCAAAGCAGTAACTGTTTGTAGATTGAATATAAAAGACAAGGACCGGGATCCATAGTTCACTAGAGGTGGCTCTCCTTAAGATAGATAACATGCTGGGTGAACAAATTACAGCGGGGCAATTGACAAACACCAAGAAAGGAATACATGCATATACTAATCATCTTGAATCCTTTGAGACTTGATTGGGCATTACAACATAATACATAGACAGCCATCCAACTGCATCTATGACTAATAATCCACCTTCAGGTTATCATCCGAACCCCCTCCAGTATTAAGTTGCAAGCAACAGATTATTGCTTTACGAACTGCGTGTAAAGTAAACAATACGATTGTACTATGAACAGAGGATTGTTGTTTTCTCCCTAGTAGCAACGACACATCTAGTACCTTAGAGATTTCTGTCACTTCCCTAGATTACCAGAGGCATGAACCCACTATCGAGCATAAATACTAACTCTTGGAGTTACTCGCAACTACTTGGCCAAGATAGCTTCTAACAACGAAAATCATGCAAGATCACAAATAACAAAGACATGATAGAATCAATAATCAATCTAAAATAGCATCTCAATATCCATCGGATCCTCGTAAACACAACATGTATGATTACAAATAGATGATCTTGATCATGAACGGAGCTCACAAGATCTAAACATGAAAGCACAAAGGAGGAGAACCAGCCATCTAGCTACTACATGGATCCGTAGTCCAAGGATGAACTACTCACGCATCACACCGGAGGCTTGCATGGTGATGAAGAAGGCCTCCAGGGTGAATTCCCCTCTCCGGCAGGATGCCGGGAAGAGCTTCAGATCCCTCCCGATCTAGGGATGGAGATGAAGGCGGCTACAGACTCTTTCATGGATTTTTGATTGGGCACTTAGGGTTTTCGTCCCGACGGCAATATATAGGCGGAAGGAGAGGCCGAGGGGGTGCCGGGAGCGGCCACACCACCCCCTGGCGTGGGCCAGGCCTGGCCGCGCAGCCAGGTGGTGTGGTGGCTCCCTGGCCCTTCTCCATCTCGTATTCTGGCACTTGATGACATCCGGAAAAAATAGGCACTTTGGCTTCTGTCCCATCCAATTCCGAGAATATTCATTTTCTGACTTTCCTGGAACCAAAAACAGCAGAAAACAGGCAGTTGGCACTGTGTCTCTTGTTAATAGGTTATTCCAAGAAATCATAACAAAAGTACTCCAAAGTTGGAACAAAACACAAGAAAGTGGATAAAACCAAGCATGGAACATCAAAAATAATAGATACATTAGCAATGTATCAACATCCCCAAGCTTAACTCATGCTCGTCCTCGAGTAGGTAAGTGATTAAAAGAAAGAATAATTTTTGAGGTGACATGCACCATCAAAGACTTGATCAAAGTATTTGCAAAACACTCAAAGCTGGGATCATAGTACTTCAATCATAATCATGAAAGACAAAGTTCTAGCAATAAGCAAAGAAACTATGATGCAACATGAAAAGGTACAAACAAAAAGATTCATGAATAACAATGCTTTGGAAGACGTTTGTTTGTTTCACATAAAGAAAACATAGCATAATATTATTCAGGTTGTCCCTCAATAGAGTAGCAAATATAAATGCTTAGGACACCTTCAAAGTTCATAAGAGTGACTAGATACAATAGTTTAAAACAAGCAATAACAAGTTACGCATCAATCAACTAGTCTTGGGACAATGCACATAGAACTAAGAATGGCCACTATGCTCTCAAAGTAGGTGCTTAAAGGTAGAAGGTGGAGACTCAATATAACGGTGGAAGAAAGGCCTTTGTAAAAGGAAGTAGGGATTCAAGTCTCATAAAGAGCTTCCAAAAATTATGGTACTTATATCTTTCAGCTCTCTTTGCCCCTATCATAAGCATCTTGAAGTGATTAAAGTTAAAATGAACAAACTATGGTGTACATGCTTGACGAAGTATAAGTCAGAATTCTCATGTCCCTTGTATACAAGGGCCGCTCCTCATGCTACTCAAGTTTAGTCACCGGTAAGTTCTTGTCATCGTAAGTATATGTGTATCATTGAGAAGCGCCAACGGGGTACCCCTTGCCCGATGATACGGAAGAATCCCCATATCAAAATGACAAGGCAAGCAGACAACGAGCATCTCAGCATTCTTATTATTTACCATGGGAATATGGTGCTTTTTTCTCTCTTTCCTCTTTTCATAGTATTTTTTTTTCTTCTCTTTTTTTTCTCAATATAGGACTCTTTTTTATAAGAAGAATGGTTCATAGACAACTCATTATGGTTACGCTGCAGGTTTCCACCATGTCAGCATGGATTAGACCAGCGGCCCAGGCGTTTCTCTAACACATATACATAACTCCATGGACTTACAAGCTCCCCTTTCATTTCACACCGACGACATCCATATACAAAAGAGCATGATATCAACTAGGTACAAGTACCAAGTGAAATGTTGAAAGCGTTCCCCATGAAAGCATGGTTCTGCTAATTCTCGACAAATAAGTGCAAGCATATACAACATAGAGGACACAATGGTTCAAGTTTATTAAGGGCAAGTAAAGTAAATTGTGCCATCAAGTTCGTGAGAGCTTTAATCACTAGTTTTCTCATAACAAGTTTAATTTGGAAGGTAAACAAAAGCATGAATATACTTGGAATAGCATAAGCTAGTAGGTAGGTATGGTGGACACTTTGGAATAACTTGGTTTAGGGAGTTGGATGCATGAGTGGAACTCATACTTGGTTGTGGAGGCTAGCAAAAGACTGGGAGCGACAAACTAAGAGAGCAATAATGGCCATAATCATGCAGAGCGACAAAACATCATTGATCAAAGCATAAAGTGATACTACAAGTTGAAAACTAAAGTATCATAAAGGCTATGGTGACTTGAGATAGTCATAAAATGGTGTGAGCATGTGCCAAGTCAACCCAAATAAAGCATCAAAGGAGAATACCACTATACTATGCTTTAATATGCTAAAGCAACGCATGATTCATCCAAGGCACATTAAGCAATCTCAATTTTTTATAACGAGTCATGCTACAACAAAGAATACTAAACATAAGCCCAAAACAATATCAAGCATGGCATGACAAAGCATAGGCCACAGTCAAAAATGAGCTCTTTTTACCACAAAAGCATGAACTTTCCTACTCTTTTCCAAACCAAACCAAACTATTTGCAAACCAATGTATGAAAGAGGGGGTCCAACCAATTTATTCAGAAAACTAAGAAAACCAAAGCAAACGAAAAACCAAAATGAAAACCAAAAAGAAGACGCTCCAAGAAAAACACAACTGTGCATGAAACAATAAAAATGAAGCGTTTGGAAGAAACCTGGGATTTTTATTGATGAGGAAGGGGATTCATTGGGCATCCCCAAGCTTTGACGCTAGTACTTCTTGGATATTTCTTGGGGTGACACGCGTGGCATCCTCAAGCTTGAGCTTTAGTCCATCCTTCATCTCATTACTCATTCCTTCCATACACCTGAAATTTTCCTTCAGACAAAACGTCACACAATCTTTATTAGCAACATTAGTGCACTCAAGATAAATTAGTCTTAAGGTTCAGTTCTAACACCAAATAAACTTCCATTAGAACACTAGATACTGTAGCACTTCCCTCAAAAAGCTCAATTCCCCAAAAGAACTCAAGAAGGAACTAACAAGAAGCAAATGCAGAAAATGGCAGAAATCTGTCAAAACAGACCAGCAGTTAAAGACGAATTTTTTCGAAAACCTTCTGTTGCTGAAATCAAAAAGTGTTGAATTAACGAAAGTTAGATAACAACCTGGGCAGAAGCACAAAACATTACAGCTCAATCCGACATACAGAGCTCTCTCACGAATTTTTACGGTGAAGCACAGAAATCTGTTTCGGAACAGCAACTTTCCCAATCATTACTTCTCTCTCATTAGAGGTTACTCTTGGCACAAAAAGCAAATAAAAAGGATAAGGCGAGGTTATTACAGAGGTAATAACTTCCAAGGCTCATCTAAAACTTTTGGGTTATCTCCCAATAAGTACTTTTCTTTAACGCCTTTAAGTTAGGCATAAGAAGCAAAGAAAAAGAATCAAGTGTTCTCAAATGAAGAAGCATTAAGACCAAATTTTGTTTTCATAGGAGAAGCAAAAGAAATATTTTCTCTCTTTTTAGGGAAGTCTTCTATACCTTTCTTGAGTGGGAGTTGATATTTAATGGTGCCTTCTTTCATATCAATAATGGCACCAACAGTTCGAAGAATAGGTCTTCCCAAAGTAATAGGACAAGAAGCATTGTATTCAACATCCAAAACATAGAAATCAACGGGGACATAGGAATTATTAACCATAATAAGAACATCATTAAGACTCCCCATGAGTTTCTTTTTAGAATTATCATCAAGTGGGACATTCAAATAACAATCTTGAAGAGGAGGCAAATCAAGCATATCATAAATCCTTCTAGGCATAATAGAAACACTACTATCAAGATCACATAAAGCTTTGAAATCAAAGTCATTCACTTTCATCTTAATGATGGGTTCCCAACCATCTTCTTGTTCTATAGGAATAGAAGCTTTATGTTTCATCTTTTCTTATTTAATCTTTATGAGAGCATCAGTAATGTGTTTTGTAAAGGCCATGTTCATAGCACTAGCATTAGGACTTTTAGCAAGGTTTTGTAGGAACTTAATAACTTCAGAGATATTGCAACCATCAAGATCAAAATCAATTTTATCATCTAAAGTAGTAGAACTATTACTATCCTCAACACTAGTGGTGGTAATAGTAGAAATACTAATGTTTCTAGCAATTTCATCTTCTCTTTCCCACTTAGCATGTAATTTAGCTAATCGTCTAACATTTTCATCAATTCTTACTTGTATAGCATTAGTAGCTGCAAAGGGATTCTCATTAGTTTCAGGTTTAGCAGCCATTTTATTAATCAATAAAGATTGAGCTTCAGACAAAGATGATATATTTCTTTCAGCATTAGAGAGTTTCAATTGTAAACTAGGAATTTCCCTATTTAGACTCTCAAGTTGATGCCTAATGTTCTTCAAAATGATAGATTGTTCCTCCATAGTTTTAGTGAATAGTTTATTTTGCTCATATTGCATTTGCATGAAGCTTTTAGTGGCTCTTTCAACTTCTAAAATTCTTCCTTCACTAGGTAATTCAGGTTTACCATTATAGCCATAAGTATTATTAGGAGGGTAGGGCCTATAATTGTTATTACCATAAGCATTGTTGCCAAATTTTTTATTTCTGATGAAGTTCACATCAACTTGCTCTTCTTGAGCAACGAAAGAGGCTAAAGGAACATTATTTGTATCAATATGGGCTTTCCCATTAACAAGCATAGACATAATAATATCAATTTTATCACTCAAGGAGGAGGTTTCCTCAACAGAATTTACCTTCTTACCTTGTGGAGCTCTCTTAGTATGCCATTCTGAATAATTAACCATCATATTGTCCAGAAGTTTTGTTGCAGCACCCAAAGTGATGGTCATAAAGGTACCTCCAGTAGTAGAATCCAATATGTTCCTTGAAGAATAGTTCAATCCTGCATAAAAAGTTTGGATGATCATCCAAGCAGTCAGTCCATGAGTGGGACAATTCTTTACCAAAGATTTCATTCTTTCCCAAGCTTGAGCAACATGCTCATTATAAAGTTTTTTAAACATCATTATTTCACTTCTCATAGATATAAGCTTAGCAGGTGGATAGTATTTTCCAATAAAAGCATCTTTGCATTTAGTCCAAGAATCAATACTATTCCTAGTTAAGGAATTCGACCATTCTTTAGCTTTTCCTCTCAAAGAGAAAGGAAACAATTTCAGCTTAATAATATGACCATCTATATCCCTATGCTTTTGCATCTCACAAAGTTCAACAAAGTTATTTAGATGGGAAGCAACATCTTCATTACCAATACCAGAAAATTGTTCTCTCATAACAAGATTGAGTAAATCAGGTTTTATCTCAAAGAAAGTAGCTTCAAGAACATGTGGAGCAATAGGTGTGCTCATAAAATCATTGTTGTTGGTGCTAGTGAAGTAACACAACTTAGTGTTTTCAAGAGTAGTCATTTTTTGGGTTTTCAAATAAGAAAGCAAACTAGTAAAACTATTTTTTTGTGTTTTTGAAGAACAAAACAACCAAACAAAGCAAAAAGAAACTAAGCAAAACAAAAACAACAAAGTAAAGAGATTGGTTATGAGGGACTCCCCTTGTGAAGATGTCCTTGACTCCCTGGCAACGGCGCCAGAAAAATGCTTGATGGCTCAATGCACGTCGCCCAGAAAAATGCTTGATGGCGGTGTTGATGTAGAGCTCGTTGGGAACCCCAAGAGGAAGGTATGATGAGCACAACAGCAAGTTTCCCTCAGTTATGAAACCAAGGTTTAATCGAACCAGTAGGAGCAAGGAAACACCCGAAAGGTGTTACTAGCTGAGCTTTAGCAGGGCGCACTACCGGTGCTAGTAGCAACATGGAGACCTGCACAACACAACCATAGAACTTTGTCCCCAACTTGCGATGAGGTTGTCAATCTCACTGTGTTTTGCGGAAAACAAAGGATTAAACGTATCGAATGGAAAGAAGTAAAAGTTTGCAGAAAGTAAACACAAAGCAGTAATAGTTTGTAGATTGAATATAAAAGAGAAGGACCGAAATCCATAATTCACTAGAGGTGGCTCTCCTTAAGATAGATAACATGCTAGGTGAACAAATTACAGCGGGGCAATTGACAAACACCGAGGAAGAAATACATGCATATACTAATCATCTTGACTCCTTTGAGACTTAATTGGGCATTACAACATAATACATAGACCGCCATCCAACTGCATCCATGACTAATAATCCACCTTCAGCTTATCATCCGAACCCCCTCCAGTATTAAGTTGCAAGCAACAGATTATTGCTTTACGAACTGCGTGTAAAGTAAACAATACGATTATTCTATGAACAAAGGATTGTTGTTTTCTCCCTAGGAGCAACAGAAAATCTAGTACCTTAGAGATTTCTGTCACTTCCCCAGATTACCAGAGGCATGAACCCACTATCGAGCATAAATACTAACTCTTGGAGTTGCTAGCATCTACTTGGCCAAGATGCTACTAACAACGGAAAGCATGCAAGATCACAAATAACAAAGACATGATAGAATCAATAATCAATCTAAAATAGCATCTCAATATCCATTGGATCCCCGCAAACACAACATGTATGATTACAAATAGATGATCTTGATCATGAACGAAGCTCACAAGATCTAAACATGAAAGCACAAAGGAGGAGAACCAGCCATCTAGCTACAACATGGATGCGTAGTCCAAGGATGAACTACTCACGCATCACACCGGAGGCTTGCATGGTGATGAAGAAGGCCTCCAGGGTGAATTCCCCTCTCCGGCAGGATGCCGGGAAGAGCTTCAGATCCCTCCCGATCTAGGGATGGAGATGACGGCGGCTAAAGACTCTTTCGTGGATTTTTTATCGGGCACTTAGGGTTTTCGTCCCGAGGGCAATATATAGGCGGAACGAGAGGCCGATGTGGTGCCAGGAGCGGCCACACCACCCCCTAGCGCGGGTCAGGCCTCGCCGTGCGGCCAGGTGGTGTGGTGGCTCCCTGGCCCTTCTCCGCCTCATATTCTGGCACTTGATGACATCCGGAAAAATAGGCACTTTGGCTTTTGTCCCGTCCAATTCCGAGAATATTCATTTTCTGACTTTCCTGGAACCAAAAACAGCAGAAAACAGGCAGCTGGCACTGTGGCTCTTGTTAATAGGTTAGTCCAAGTAATCATAAGAAAAGTACTCCAAAGTTGGAACAAAACACAAGAAAGTGGATAAAACCAAGCATGGAACATCAAAAATTATAGATACATTTGTAATGTATCATGGTTCCACACCTGCAACAATTGTAGTGACACATACAACTAGCACTAATCAAGATATTGGGTTAAAATACAAGGGGGAATGTGAGACTCTAGGGCATCATCCCTAATAGTCTCCCACATGCACTCCAGGCCTTAGGCATCTCATGCACATCGCTCTTACGTGCGCCTCAAACTTAGGTTCTGGAAGCGACTTGGTCAATGGGTCTGCAACATTTGCATCGTGTGGACCTTGCATAGCTTAATTTCTCCATGATCGACGAACTGCCGAATCAAGAGAATTTTTTGGAGTATGTGCTAATTCTTCTGGTGTGATTGTGGCTCCTTAGCTTGTGCAATAGCACTAGTATTGTCATAGTACACGTCGAACCGCTGGACGATCCTGGAACAACCCCGAGTTCGATCAGAATTTTTTTGATCCAGACCCCTTCTTTTGTCGCCTCTAAGGCAGCAACAAACTCAGCTTCCATCATAAAATCGGCCACTTATTCTTGCTTGGAACTTTTCCAGCTCATTGCACCCCCATTCACTATGAACACATAGCCGGATTGCGGGAGTGAGTCATCCAGGTCGGTCTCAAAGCTAGCATCCGTGTAACCCTTTAGACCTAGCTCTTCCTCACCACCATAGACTAGGAACTCATCTTGAGTACGTCTCAATTACTTAAAGATATTCTTTACTATTGTCTAGTGGCTTTCGCCAGGATCCGACTGATATCTGCTTGTTACACTTAGAGCATTGGAAATATCCGGCCTAGTACATATCACCGCATACACGATTGATCCTACTACTAAAGCATAAGGGATCCTCTCCATCTGACTTTGCTCATCAGCCGACGTTGGGCATTGAGTCTTACTAAGTCGGATGCCATGCGCCATCGGTAAGAACCCATTCTTAGCCGAATCCATATTGAACTTCTTCAATAACCTATCCAGATATGTACTCTAACTCAAACCTATGAGTGTCCGGGATCTATTTATATAGACCTTAATACCCAGTATAAATGCCGCCTCACCCAAGTCCTTCATTTGGAAACACCTTTCCAAAGAATCCTTGGTTTTATGCAAGATTGGAACATTGTTTCCGACTATCAGTATGTCATCTACATACATAGTAGAAAAACAACTGAGCTTTCACTAAACTTGCTCTATACACAAGAATCTTGTTCAGTTTTGATGAAGCCGAACGATTTGACCACTTCATCAAAATTAATGTTCCAACTCCGACTTGCTTGCTTCAATCCATAGATGGATTTCCAATGCTTTCAAACTTTGTTAGGACTAGATGGATCGACAAAACCCTCGGGTTGTATCATATACATGTCCTTGGTTAAATTTTCGTTAAGGAAAGTCATTTTGACATCCATCTTCCATATCTCCCAATTGAAATATGCAACTAGTGCTAACGTGATCCTCACCAACTTAAGCATCGCTACTGGCGAGAAAGTCTCATCATAGTCAAGTCCTTGAACTTGTTGGAACCCTTTCATGACAAGCCGTGCTTTATAGACAGAAATATTTCTGTCTTGGTCAGTTTTCTTCTTAAAGACCCATTTTCTCTTGATGGATCTTGCACCATCTGGCAGATTAACTAAGTTCCAAACTTGATTTTCATCCATGGACTTTAACTCGGATCTCATGGCTCCAAGCCACGACTCGGAATTAGTACTTCCCATCGCATCATGATAGGTAGTCGGCTCATTGCTGTCTAGCATAAGTATTTGTCTCCACGTAGTCTTGCTGATCTTCGTGGCTCTGGTACATTTACCATCTTAGGAACAACGTTCGTCTCAACCTCCAGGGTTTGTGGTGATGGTTGTAAATGAATGGGAACCCGAAAGTGTGATTGGGCTTGTCCATACCGCAAAAACGTGGCACAATTCCAATACAGTACAGGTAAATGCTCCTCGAGCAACAGTAGTAAATAAAGAAGTAATGCATGGCATAAGTACATGATAGTAATAAAGCCCCAAACTACTTATGGCCCTAAGAAATAAGATGTGAATCGTGCGCATACCAAGTGATACCCTCAAGGGAAAGGAATCTCTGAAACCTTCGATGGGAAGTATTACCTAAATTTATAGTTTAATACAAAGGGAGCAAACAAGAATATCAAGTAAGACTTTAGAAATTGAGACATCACTCTCAACCACACCTGTGTATCAAATATTTTCTCAAAAAGCAAGTGGTGATTATTGAAGTTGAAACAAAGGAGTAAACAATAGAAGAAGATTCCCAGTTTCACCATAATACAAGACTTGTAACTTTCAGCGAATATACGCATAGGCATGAGGTAATTAGCGAGGCACTACATGAATAAGATTGATCATATAATGCAAATATAAATAACATATGTTTATCTTTGATTCTTTGTGTGTAGGTGTGTGTCCCAAATTTAGTTATGAATACTATCCATGAGAATTTGCATTACATCTATTGTCCTACATGCCCATTTCACCAGGGACAACTTGGAACTATAGGTAATTAAGGTCTACCCTTTTGAATATCCCAGAACAATGCATTAACACTTCATGAATAGACATAATCCTCAAACTAAAACATATCACCCTTGATATCCCCATCTGTCACCTCGAGGATCGCAGGATCAACATAATAACAGGTAATATACTTTGAAGATAAATACCAACACTCATATATATGATAAATCAATTTGATTTCATTACTAAAATCATGCCACTCGGGCCCTAGTAACAAGCATTCAACATAAAAATAGTGCATCAACACCCATACAAGAATATTCGCAAGACAAACAACTCAAATCTCGACATCTCTTATTTATTACATGATCGATCTCATAAAATACATATGCACCTCACATGCCTATAGAGAACTACTCACACATGGTGATGGGAGAACAAGCACATGGTTGGTGGAGATGGTGTTGGTGATGATGTTGGAGAGGGTGGAAATGCAACCGAGGATGGCTCTAGTAGCGTTTCCCCCTCTAATCTTTGCAGGTTCAACTTAAGTTTCGTTGTTTTCGCCACCTCCTCCGAGAACGCCTCAGGGGGTCTATATATAGTGGTTTTTGGGTCAACACCATAAGTTTGAGATCAAAATGGACGGTTGTGAACGCTCGAGGAGGGAACGAGACATGGTGGCGTGACCTAGGGTGGGGCCTGCACCACCTGTCCTCGTTTAGCCCTCGTGGGCCCCATCCGGTACTTCTTCTAAAATTGTGTCTCTGGGAAAATATTGACTCCAGAAAAATCTGAACTCCATTTGATTTCCGTAAGGTCCCTGAAACTTAAAAATACAAAAAATAGGCGTTTCCTATTCTGTAAATTTATAAACCAAGGGAAGGGGATCAATGGTAAATCGCCATAAAACATGAATATAACATTATATAAGATGCAAATAAGTGGGAATATGCAACAATAAACTCCAAATTTCATGTATGCATTTTGCATGCATCAACATCTCCAAGCTTAACATATGCTCATCCTCACGCATAAAGGTGATAAAACTAATATGAACTTTGGAGTTTGTTGTTGTTTAACATTACAAGTTATGATATTTAATAGACACAAGTCAAATAATTTACTCCTTAAATAATAACAGCAAGATATATCTTATAAACCTCATTTATCTTTACCAAAATGTCAAGCTTGCATAAGAATAAATGCACATAGTACTATGGACCATTAAACACGCAAAGTGCAATTGAAAGTGCATTGTGTGTATCCTATTTTGGTCATAGAATCCTAAGTCTACTTTGATATATATGTGGACACTTTGAAAAGGCTATGAGCATTGATATACATGAACTAAGACTTTGGATAAAACATTTGTAAATAAGAGTGTGGTTCCAGGAATGTTTGTAGTGTTAAAGTGAAAGTAAATATACTCTTATATGCTTGACATGTTCTAAATAAAGTGTCCCATGCCCATTGACCACAATTGCCTAAACCACAAATGAGCATCCTCAGCAATTCCTTTTTATTTACCATTTGCATAGATTTTAATTTAGAATACTTCGTAGAATGGCCATACTGTAAATTTCCACCATGATACATGGCTTAGATTGGCGGCCAAGTGCTCCCTCTAACATGTATGCATGCTCAAAAGATCTTGATTATACCAAGGCACTTCACACAGCGGGACAGGGCACAACCAAAAGTACATGATATCAACAAATAGTACTTGAGTTGAAAACGTTCCCCATGTCAGCATGGTCCTGATAACAATCTACTCATAGCATGTCATGCATACAACTAACATATTTCATTTCACAATATTAATTGTTTGTAGTTAGTTAAGCAATTGTGCTTTTTCAGGATTAACCCCACATCTTACTTCCAAATATATACCAATGCAATATACTTGATAGGTAATAGGTAGGTATAGTGTACACTGCTAGAAATAACTTTTTTCAAGGGAGTTTGGCTGCACAAGTCATTGCTTGCTTCCTTAAGTTTCGGGCTAGCAATCAGAGGAATAGTTAACCATCTACATGCATGTTACAGTGTCCATAACACTACTCATTTCTTTATAAACAAGATCATCTTAATGTTAAGCATATATGCTATAAATAAGAGCTAGCAGTAAATATGAAACTTGCATAGCATGATCATTTAAATAAAATAAACAATTAATCAAGAATGTTACAACATGCATACATTGTAAGACAACTATTAGTCCCTTCCCTTTCTCTTTACTAGCATCCAACTTGAACTTTAATTATATTCCAGTAGCTCATTCATATTCATTAAGCACATCTACAAGTGGTGGTATTTTTATTCAAAACAAAAATGCAAATAAAAACAGAAAAACTAAACATATATGCTCCAAGTTTATGCAAAAGTTGAATGGTGCCTAAAAAACAAAGTTGAAAGGTGTGCAAACCGAGAGTTTGGTATGTCCAGTGGGGTGCCATGGGGCATCCCTAGGATTATGGTGTTGACTATTACTTGAATGACTCCTTTATTGATAGTCCGTCCTTCCTTGTGAGAAAAATTCACCACACAACTCTTTCCCATCTCTTTTCTTAGTGGATGACATAAGTGGGCACAAAAGATAATATGCATGCTACCATAAAACCTCCAAATAAAATTTGATACATGATGCCCATAGAGTGTATTAAGTTTATATCATTCAAAAAATATCAAAGGACTCATAAAGTATCAAACTGAAGCTCAAAAGAATGCTTAAAACAACAAAAGACGGAATCTATCCAAAAAAACAGTAGCAGCGTAAGGAATTTATTTCGACCCCTAAACATGTCAGGATTTTTTTTTGAGTTTTGTTCTTACATAGGACGTAAATTTGCACCTTCAGTATTTTTTAGTGTTTTCAGGATCTACCAGAAAAATTAGAAAAATCTCGCACTAAACAGTAGCATGCAGAAACAACCAAGATGGGTCAAACTTGGCACTTTATTACTAACTCCAGGGAACAAACCAAAATAAAATATCTTGGTACAAAAAGAACACAAAAGAAAAACACTCTTTCAAGATCAAGAGAATAAAAGAAAACATAAAGAAAATAAAAAACCTGGGTTGCCTCTCACAAAACGCTTTCTTTATAGCCATATAGATATGCTTCAGACCTTATTTATTCATGATGACCAAGTGTCATGATGACACTAGTTACTCTGTACCAAAAACTTACCTAGGAATTTTCTTAGAATCTTTGGAAAGTATTTCCTATGTAAAATTATAAAAAATCTAAAAACTGGCAAATCTAGAATTAAATAATTCATGAAACTTGAAGTATATAAACCAAAATTTTATAAACAAATCCTACAACTACACATGACATGATGCATATCCTTATCTTTATCATGTTACTAGTTAGGTTGATCAAGTCTCATTAATATTATGATAAAGATAAAACTAGTGATTCATTATGTATTTAAAAATAGAAAACTCAAGATACCTCATACTTGATTGGAATGAACCCCATTATTATTATGTCATATTTTGGTGGTGGAGGTGGTATAGGTATATCAATGCTACCCGAGATTCATTACTTTGACAGAGTTTACTTTTGTGGTTGGAAGCTCTGGAGTGGGTTTCCTTGGAAAATAAATTGTGTGTTCTTTCCTTTCAACCTTGAATGTAACCTTGTTTTTAGTGCAATCTATAACATCCCCTTGCAGTATTAAGAAAAGTTCTACCAATAATAGATAGATTATCATCTTCTGGCATTACCAATATAACAAAGTCTCTAGGTATTTGCACATTAGCAACAGCAATAGGAACATTTTACATATACCAATATTAGTAGCAGTAGATTTATCTGCCATTTGTAAGGGTACTTCAATAGGTACTACCTTGTCTAAATAAATTTCTTGTATAAAGAGAAAGGCATTACACTTACTCTAGCACCTAAATCATATAAAGCATACTTAACATAATTTTTATTAATAGAACATGGCATAGTGGGAATTCCTGGATCTCCCCTTTTTTAAAGAAATTTTCCTTGAAAGGAATAATCAACAAGCATTGTAGTGATAGCTTCATTAGGAATCTTTCTTTTATTAGTAATGATATCTTAGAATAAGGAGGTAATTTAAGTGCATCAACTAAAGGTATTTTCAAGCATAGATTCTTTTGTAATTCAACAAACCTCTCAAATCTAACATTATCTTGACTTTTTATTACCTCTTGGGGATATGGTATGGGTCTTTGTATCCATGGATCCCTTTCTTTACCTTGTTGTTGTGGATATTTCTTCTTCTTACTCTTCTTCTTTGAAGGTTGAGGATCATCTCTTGCATTAGATTAAATTTCTTCATCATTCTCCTTATCTTTTTGCCCTTCATTAGCTTGAGATAATTCTTCATCATCATTATTATTATTATTTTCATTTTCGACATCAGAAGATTTATTATTTTCCTATAGAAGATTTATTAGTCTTAAGAGAATCTTGCTATCTCATCTTGGGGTTCCCTTCAACCTTGAATCTAACCTTGTTTTTAGTGCAATCTATAACAGTCCCTGCAGTATTACGAAAAGGTCTACCAAGAATAATAGATAGATTATCATCTTCAGGCATTTACAATATAACAAAGTCTATAGGTATTTGCACATTGCAACAACAACAGGAACATTTTCACATATACCAATATTGATAGGAGTATATTTATCAGCCATTTGTAAGGGTACTTCAGTAGGTACTACCTTATCTAAATAAAGTTTCTTGTATAAAGAGAAATGCATTACACTTACTCCAGCACCTAAATCATATAAAGCATACATTACATAATTTTTATGAATAGAACATTCTTGTTCTTGCTCTTCTTCTTTGAAGGTTGAGGATCATCTCTTGCATTAGATTAATTTTCTTCACCATTCTCATTATCTTGTTGTCCTTCATTAGCTTGAGATAATTCTTGTTCATCATTATTATTATTTTCAGTTTTAGCATCAGAAATAGATGTATATTGATGGCTCTGAAATATAGCCATCTACGTCCACATTTAAATTGGATATTAATCATATTTTTTATGAAATATCTCTCTAAACCCTGCCACTAATGCTAATATTTAGAGGGGTATGCAATCCTTTGTTCTTGTATTTTTCCTGCGTAGATAATGTCGTTTAAAGGAGGGAATCACTATATTAAAGTCAAAGATACGATATTTCCTTCAACCAGAAGAAACCAGGAGCCGTCCAACGAAGGCAGACGTCGTAACGACCAACTATACGGCCGAAGCAAAAATTCTGACCGTATAGCTCCGGTTGTATAGTTGGCACCACCACTGTTAGTTCAAACAAAACAACTTTCATGAAGGAACCCCTATATAAAGAAGCCTCAGGCGGTGGGTAAACATCTTTGGTTGCGACCCCCGACTCTAAAGAAGCCATACCTCGCCAAAAAGCTGCCTCTAGATCTCCACACCCTTTTCCATCTCCATAGCCATACTTCACCACTTGTAATATTAGATCTCTTCTTTGATTGGCAACATTGTAAGACAATTGCTATCAATCTTATGATTTTCATTACAATGTTTGTGATTGTTGATCTCATCTATATGTGTGAGTAATTCTCCTTGGGCTAACGGCTTTGTCCTAGCCATGTAGCAATTGTGCATGTGATTTATCATAGATGGGATCGTGTATTAGTTTGTATGATATGATGATTATTGTATCCTCTCTTTCCTCAATCCAAGGACTTTTCAGGTACCCAAGACCCCAAGGGTTGAGCCAGGTATAGGGAGTATGAGTGATGACTAATCTGTAGGGTTTGAACCCTAGTGACAGAAGGGGTAGTACGGCTGTATTTGAGGGATTTGCTTGGGATTAACGGTGACATCACTATGCATGTCATTAGTTCACTTTCTTCTATGGATGAGACTAATAGGTTATTGCCATAAGCGGTTGCGGAGGCAATAGCAATTATGGATGCACTGCCCACATATAATTTATCTTGCTCTAACAAGTACACACATACTTTATTTCTATCTTTTATTTCCATCAGATATTTTTGCACAGCTATAGGTGAAACCGAACGCCCTAGGCCCTCTCTCTCCATCATCGACAACAACAAAAAGACGCAAGCTACTAGTCCGATAAAAACACAAAAGGAATTCAAAAACTCTCGAAGGTCCATTAAAGTAACTTCACTATGCATTCACTTCTCGTGGATTTGATAACCTATGTCTACTACGGAAAAAGAGCTATACTACATCCGTAATCCGGATCAAAGGTATCATATATTTTCCTTGTTCTTCAAAATTTCCATTAGCTTCATTATCATTGGGAGATTTTCCTACAGAAGATTTATTAGGCTTAAGATAATCCTACTCTCTCCTCTTGGGGTGCCCTTCAGGATAATCATGATCATGAGTAGCTGAACCTCCCCTGGTATTAACTCCACAAACTTGTTTCTCTTTGGATACAAGTTTTTCATATAATTTATTTTGAAGAGATACCATCTGCTCAACTTGATTATTCATCATAACACAATGTTTAATAATCATTTTAACAGAATCAACACTAGAATTTATCATGGAGACACTTAATCTTATGAGAATTTTCCTCTAGGTTTGTCTTAATATCATGAATAGAAGCATTTTGATGATAAGAAATTATATTTGAATAACCAGTAGATGAGACTTCTATAAGAGGAATTACCTTTTCTTTTACCTCAGTAGGAGAAATGGCATGTACTTGAATAGGGAAACATGGTTCATTAATATATTTAGTCCCCTTCTCTTTAATAGCTCCTAAAGATTATCTCATATCTTCATTAGATATTTTAAGAATACCTTTCTTCTTAGGAACAACCTCAACATTATCTTCTTCATCATTCCAATCGTCATAATTCTGAGCCAACATATCCTATAATTCCTTAGCTTCTTTGATTTCCATGTGCCTTAAAATATTACCTGCAAAACTATCTATATAGGACCTTGATATTTAGGTTAGTCCATTATAAAATGTATCAAGCAATTCATTATCATGCAAACCATGCACGAGACATTTCCTAGTAATCTTACTAAATCTCCCCCAAGCTTGGGGTATTGTCTCTTTCTTACCTTGATCAAATTTGCATATATCAGTTTTCATGCACTTTATCAGCAGGGAAATACTTATTTTAAAATGAATGCACACATGCATCCTTACTAGTAATGGATTTTGGAAGCAAAGAATAATACCAAGTTTTAGCTTCTCCTCCCAAAGAGAAAGGAAATAACTTCAAAAAGTAATAATGTTCTTGCGCTTCATCCTTTCCAAATACATTAGACATGTCATGTACTATGACTATATGCTCACCAGGATACTCATCCTCTTTACCATATAATTTTTTTATTTTCAACCATTTTAATGATTTCAGGATCAATAGAAAACTCATAAGCATTATCTTTAATCTAAACTATTGGTTCATTGGTTTTGCTAGCAATAGGAAATAAGTCTCCCAATGAAGTATGCATGATAGCATTAAAACTATCAAGATCATCTAAATCCATATCCATAAAATCTCTACTAAAAGTAGCATCATCACTAGGTAGTATTGATTTAGATGCATTGCTAATAATAATTTCTCTAATAGGTTCAATGGTTTCACTAGATGGTGGATTGGATAAATCAGGTGTCCCTTCATCATCCAAACTATCATCTAACAATTCACTTTCAATATCAATAGGCATGGACATCTTAGATAGTGATGAACAATGCAAAGTAGCAGATTTCTTTTTAACAACTAGAGTAGCATTAGCAGGTGAAAATTTTAGTCTTGTAGGTTAATTCGTACCTCTTCTAGTAGTTGAAGGCAGAACCTTCTTCGCAGCAGAATCCTTACTCCTTCCCAAGATGAGAATGAATAAGTTCAGTAGTAAATGATCATAAGTAGTCTTACCAATAAATCTAGGCTCCCCGGCAACAACGGTAGAAAATTTCTTGATGCCCTAAAGTGCAAGGGATCGCTAAAATCTTCGATGGGAAGTATTACCCAAATTTATAGTTCAACACAAGGGGAAAAAACGAGAATATCAGTAAGACTTTAGCAATTGAGACGTCACTCTCAACCACACTTGTGTATCAAATATTCTCAAAAATAAAGTAGTGATTATTGTAGTTAAAACAATGAAGTGAATAAAGCAGTAAACAGTAGCAGTAAATTCCTAGTTTTCACCGAAAGAGAAAACTTGTAACTTTTAGTGATAAAAAGTGTAGGCATGAGGTAACTAGTGGGGTGCTGCATGAATAAGATTAATCATATAATGCAAATATAAATAACTCATTTGTTTATCTCTAATTCTTTGTGTGCAGGTGTGTCCCAAATTTAGTTATGCATACTAGCGAAGAGAATTTCCATTACATCTATTGTCCAACCAACGCATTTCACCAAGGCTAACTTGGAACTACAGGTAATTAAGGTGTACCCTTTCGAATATCCTAAAACAATTCATTAACACTTCATGAACACACATAATCCTCAAACTAAAGCACATCCCCATTGATATCCCCATCTAACACCTTAGGGATCACAGTGTCAACATAATAGTAGGTAATACACTTTTTAGATAGATACCAATGCTCATACATATGATAAATCAATAGGTGTTCAATACTTAAATCATGTCACTCAGGCCCTAATAACAAGCATTAAACATAGCAATAGTGCATCAACACCCATACAAAAATATCATCAAGACAAACACCTCAAATCTTGACTTATATGAATTATTACATGATCAGTCTCATCCAATCCCCATGCACCTCACATGATGCCTACAGAGAACTACTCACATATGGTGATTGGAGAACAAGAACATGGTTGGTGGAGATGGTATTGGTTATGATGTTAGAGAGGGTGGAGATGTAACCGGGGATGGCTCCAGCAGCATTTCCCCCTCCAATCTTCACAAGTTTAGCTTTAGTTTTGTGGCTTTTGTGTTTTTTTGCCGCCTCCTCTGAGAACACCTCGGGGGTCCATATATAGTGGTTTTTAGGTCAAGCCCGTCAGTTTGAGATCGAAACAGACGGCTACAGATTCTCGAGGAGGGAACAAGACGTGGTGGCACAACCTAGGGTGGGGCCGATGCCACGTGTCCTTGTTCGGGCCTCATGGGACCCCTCCGGTACTTCTTCTTCTCAAATTGTATCTCTAGGAAAATATTAAGTCCAGAAAAATCCTCACTCCATTTGAGTTTTGTAAGGTCCCTGAAACTTAAAAATACACAAAACAGGGCTTTCCTGTTCTGCGGAGTTATAAACTAATGGAAGGGGATCGATGGAAAATTTCCATAAAACATTAATATAACATTATATAAGATGCAAATAATTGCGAATATGCAACAATAAAGGACAAAGTTCATGTATGCATTCTACATGCATCACCAAGGGGGACCATGGGCCCACATGTGGATAGTCTGATAGTCAAGGAACATGCATCAAGTAATCAGGTCCTACGGGGCACAATTGAGTGGATAAAAGACAAATCTCAAATATTTCCCACTGGTACCCCTTTCTCTAGTTATCCCATTATTACACAATTTAGTTGTTTAGGTACCTTGTTATCCATATCAAACTCACACAAACCCTACACATGTTGTTCTACGACTCGCATGGCTCAAACAATTCATGTAGTAATGTCTGATAGGATGGAGGGTACAAGATTCAATTGGGCTTAAAAGTAATGCATGTGCAGTACCTGGGATTGTTGGAACACGATTCATGATGCAAGAATAAAGATAGTTGCATAGGTACTATATGTAAATGCCAGCATAGGGAATTGCTTGTCTAGAAGCTCAGCAGTGGAATAACTGGGTTCCGGCTAATACTCTGGGTCCTCCTGATAACCTCCTTGTTTAACGTATTTCTCACATCCCCGGCCGAGTCGGAGCGCATGGGAGGAGGAGGCAATCTTAAGGAGATGGTGGCGACTAAGGCGTGCACTACATAGGTGAGGCGACGAGATGAGCCTGCACAAGGACGGTGTGCACGTGCTGGAGCTGCTCCTGGGCTTCTCCTTGTACTAGCTCCGTTTTGAGGTGATGTAGGAGAGGTAGGGGATCTTCCTGGTGCTCTTGCTTGGCCTTGGTAACTACTGATCGATGATAGGAGGAGGTGGCAGACAGTGTAGAGTTTTTGCCACGGAGGACCTTGATGATCGATGGGGAAGAAGAGAGGGGCGTTGGTCCTTCCCAGATCTTGTTGAGGAGATGGAGGAGATTTTGGGGTTCCTGGCTAGTAGATAAGGGTGACAAGGAGGCTCACCGGGTGGTTAAACTTCGAGAAAAATGGGTAGATGCTCGGGTGGTCCTGTTTCTCTTCCTTCTCTTGTCATGTATTGTAGCTAGCGCTAGGGATATGCAAGGGAACAGAGATGTTGAATGGTTGTTGGCTTGGCTTGGCCTTTTTCTTAATCAAGGGGACGGAAAATCTAGAGGTGCACGTGGAGGGTTTGTGTCCATGCAAGATCCTAAAGAAAGGTGATTAGATTTGATACGTGGTTTATTTTATTTTTCTCCTTGTTTGAATTCCAAAACTTTGAAAATCCTTTTGTAATTTCAAAAAATCCAAAAAGAGGATAAGAAAGGCATTATGTATGGGCTATGCATGCATGCATGAGTTAGTGGTAAAAACCACTTCACTCCCAGAGCATTTGAATTATGCCATGCTTGAAAGCCATTTAAGCCCTCTCATGATTTTATTTGGTTGATGGCATACTTGAATTAAGAAATGCCATATATATAGTGTCTATGTACCACTATGAATAAAAATAACCTTTTTAAGTAAACTATCCTCACAATTTGAATCAAACCATGGAAGGAGCTAGAATGACTTCTACTACTACATAGCATGCAAAGTTGGCCATGTAGACTTCCATAACAAATATTGTGAAGACAATATGAGAACACCCTATGGAAGCATGTAGATAAAAGAAAGGATCCATACCGGGTTAAAAAAGGAAGGCGACAAGAGGATGGTGGAATTATAATAGATATGCCCTCAAATTAACTTGGGGATCAAGAAAATTAGTAAGCAATTACAAATTATCAAGAAGCAATAATGATAATATACAGAATAGATGCAAGATGAGGAGAAGATCCAAATGCAATTGTTTTAATATGATGCTCAAATGCAATGTGGCATGGTGATATGAGCATGATAATATGATGATGCAATATGACAAGTATATGGTTGAATAGATAATTATTTATTAGGTAGCATTACAATGTAAGACATTTGGGATGCTACATAATAGCCCATCGGGGACTCTCCATGCTCGGGAACTCACCCACCATGTACTCTCCCCTCACAGACTCGCCACGCTCGGGGACTCACCTCTCACGGACTCGCCCCTCGCAGACTCGCCCATCATGGACTCGCCACACTCGGGAACTTGTTTGTCTTGGACTTTCCCATTGTGGAATCACCTGTGTCAACTCGACGACTTCATCATTAATGACTTGGCAGCCTCCACATCTGTTATTCATCAGCCTCTGCTTCTACAACAACATGATGATATATTCACTGTGGCTAGGAAGCCTCTATAGCAGCAGGTTAACAAGGCACCTTTCAAACTTCTCCGAGGGGTGACTCCATCCTAAGGTGACTTGCCCGGCGTGTCGACTTGCCCAGACGAATGAACTACTTCATGAGATATTTGTCTATTTCAGGAACTCGCCAATGACTCACCATCGACTCCACCCTAGAATCACCTGTGCCGGTTTGGCGGCTTGAAATCATCATTGAGTACCTGACGCGCTCGGGGACTACTGATGGGGAACTATTAATTAGGGTATACCCACGAAGTTCAGTTGACGACCGGATCAATGAAGCTCAAGCCTGATCTAGCATAAAGGGTCGCGCCTAAAGTGGCGACTAGCTCAAGTAGGCCCAGGAAGCATAGCAGGACCACTCAGCCTTATATTCATGTAAACCTAGTCGGCTGCATATATAAAGCCAAGAATGTACACCCTAGGGGGTATGTCAGTTAGACAGATGCAATCGACACACAATCTCTCCCTCCACCTACAATAGCTCCTTTGTAAACCAATCTATGACTATATATTGGAATGATAGCAGGACGTAGCGATCCTCCACAGAGGAGACATGAACCTGGTACATCGTGTGCCAATCTTGCTCCCAGGTTCTCCTACATTGGTTTTCCTCTCACCTCTCACATGTTACCCCTGGTAGTATCTATCGTGATAAATCCCACGACAGTACTGGTTATGCACAACAAATATTCAGATCCGTTTGCTATGCTTCTTCCCGCGATAATCGTCATGACGGTTTGTCATGCGCTGGTGCCCCATGTTCTAGGGCGGACCTAAAGCGCAGTTGCCCAAGCTATAGTGCGTAAGAGCGATTCTGATCGCCACTAGGGGAAAGTCATCTCTGTCGGGCCGTTTGATCTTTCGACAAGCACATTTCGACCAGGAGTGCTCTAGAACAGGGTAAGGCATGCGTGTAAGGGGTAAGGCTACTTAGCTTGTCATGATGTGTCCCGCCATGTGGTGGTGCCTTCGGTATCATCTCCTGGGGACAACTCATATGCCCTTTGTTGCGTGGATACACCATTTGCCCAAAGGTGGATAGAGGGATCCGCGCATTCGTCCTTCCCTAGGAACCCTGCCCGGACCGGATCCATGGCTCTGGCCACTACTCTCGCGGAAGCGGATCGATACCTAACTCTGGATGGATCTAGAGCACATCCTGCTATGGCTCCCCGTGCTCTCTCCTCAATTTTTTGGAATGGCCTTTTAATACCAACGAGGTAGGGAAGATCTTGTGAATAACAACTAAATTATCACTGACTCTTACCTCTTAGTCAGGTGCTATACAGTGCTTTACACTCGGACCTGCACTAGATACACTTCCTTACCTATCTCACTTATGCCTAGAGGTCTTCCACGGTGCCTGACATAAAGCATGACGGTACAGCAGTTGCTCTGTTTATTTCAATAGTTTATTCCATCTTCTTCTTCTAGGGATGCCGTGGGGGATGGGGAACTCCCTACGGTTCGGAGCAAGTAGTGACCGGAAACGCCAAAGCTCGCACCACCTGCAGTGTTAAAAATGATGCCCTAGAGGCTCACATTCCGCCTTGGATTTGTAACCCAGTATCCGATTTAGGACTAGTTGTATGTGTCACTGCAATTTTTGTAGGCGTGGAACCACATACTTGTATCTAGCTCTAGCCAGTTTGGAAATATGCCCTAGAGACAAATAATAATATGGATTATTATCATCTTTCATGAAGTTTATAATAAGGTTTTATATCATGCTATAACTGTATTGAAAGGAAACCTCAATACATGTGTGATATGTAAACACCCAAAAGTTTCCAGTGAATCTCTAGTCACTGGTTCATTGGTTAACGGATGATCAAGGTTTCCTGATCATGTGGCATTAATGCTAGTTGACAACCTCATTGGGAAAATGAGATGATGAGCATACCCAATCTAAGAATCATAACATGATCATGTCACATAGTTCAAGTTACAATAATTAGGAAATGTGGTGTCTTGTTCCTCAGACCATGAGACCATATTTAATCACTATGACCCGAGAGTACCTTGATAGCATCAAACGTCACTCGGTAAAACGGTGATCACAAAGGTGTGTTCGGCTACATCAAAGGGGCATGTAGAAGCGTATGTGTCAAGAGTGGTATTTTTCAATTCGCGTGATGGAAAGATACTCTACGCCCACTCAGAGAAGTTATATCCAATAGTTGTGCAGCGTGTGACTGGGTCACGAGGATATCACTTGTCAGAACGAGTTAAGTAGCATTTCTCGATAATTAGATGGAACTGGACATGGTGATGTCGATCATCATATCTCGGACAATGCAAGTATCAAAGAGACAAAAGGAATAACACACAGTGTCGATGGTTCGATGACAAAGATTTTGTGGAATGCATAGGGTTCATTATGGCTATCCAGGTCCCGCTGATGATCATTGGTCCGAGTGGGGTCTCGACCATGTATGGAGTGTTCTCGAGCTGTAGGGTACACGCTTAAGGGTTTGATAAAGCTCGGAGACCATCTGGTATCTTCAGAATCACCGAAGAAAAGAGAGGGAGAACTGGAAGGGTTTCGGGAAGGTCTGAAGGATGTCCGGTGTGGTATGGAAGGAGTTCCATAGCCACGGGAATTAAATGATATGTGAATATATGTTAGATATTGATTTAATCATTTATTCATAATTATTTAATAAAATAAAAAGGAATTAAAATGGTTAAATACCCAATTGGGCCAAATTCCCTAGGGAAAAGGTCCCATGAGGGAAAGACCAAAGGGAGGAGAAAGGGGAGGTGGCCGACTAGGCCTTAGAACTCCACGTGGGGCCCATAAGGTCCATGGCTAACGGCCATCCCCCTCTCTCCTCTCCTTGTTTAGTCCCACATGGCTTAGCTAATAAAGGTTGGGGTCCCCTTCCCCCTATATATTGAGAGGTAATTGGAGGCAATTAATCACCAAGAAATAATAAAAGGTTTGCTATCTTTGGGGAAAACCTCTAGTTGCCTCTCTCTCCTGTGACCGTGGTCCCATGTCTGGACTACACGAATGGGGAGTTCTTCATCATGGATCACTATCGCACTGCGGGATTCAGATCCAAAAGGTCTCCTTCCACAACCTCTACTGGATCGAAGGAGCAGGAGTCATTTTCAACCGCCGGACGTGTGCGACTCCCTCGGAGGCACTGCACCTACAGTGCTAGGTTTTGTCAGATCCACCGGAGTCGTTGGAGCACAACACGACTCCGAGGTCGGCATCAGTATGACTACATCACCAACACTCTTCGGAGTGACAAAGCTTTTAGAGAAGTTAAGTTTTCAAAAATCCCCTCCCGTTACTACATTACTAATAGATATATCCTAGCATTAGGGTTCTTAGCGTAGGAAAAATTATTGTTTTTAGGCGCGTAACCCCAATAGTGGTATTAGAGCTAGATCTATGCGTAGTATTGCTAGTACGAGTAGAACACACAAGTTATAACATGTAGTCATTGATTTTATGATTTTTACCCTCCCACATGTGTGTATGCCGCAGCACTGCTTAATCGAAGCGGCCCCAACCAACTTTACGAGTTCATTCGCGAGACTGGTACATGCTTGACATACGGCTTGCAACGTATAAGTGGATTTGGGGGTGTCAGTTTCTCTCACAGTAGTTGGTATGCCATTTGCAATGGAGGGCGCTGAAAGGGGTGTAGAAGATACAATCATCTAATCAACATTGTGGTTGAAGTTCATAGGTAAGAATGGTTCTTGCGTGAAAGCCTTACAGCCATGTAAAACATTCAAAGAGAAAGTAGAAGCGTCTAACTTTATTTTGCAAGGATGTTGCGTTGTGATATGGTCATATTCAAGATAATGTAGTTTATTTTCTGTTGCTAAGTAGTAGTAACGGTCATCATGGTGGTGGACTACGAGACGGAGGCGCCGGTACCTTGGTGACCATGGCACCAGAACCCTGGCGCTGGATCCGGAGGTGCGGGATGGAGATCACAGTGTGAAGGAGCATATCGCACTGCATTTGCATATGATGTTAATTGTTTGTGCATCTTGTTGTGTTCTAGTATTAGATACTCGACATAGCCTAAATAAGATGATCCCTAAAATATAATACCAACAAAAGTGTTCCCCCTTTAGAGTGCACCACCAATAAAGTTCTCCGTTATGAGGCACGTCGTGATGATCTGGTGTTAGACATATATGCATTCACATACGGTGGGTGTAAGACATTTTGCACAGCTATACACGTAAGGTTGATGTTCTGATCCTAGCATGTACATACATGGCCTCGGAACACAGGATGATCAAAATATCAAGCACGAGTCGCATGAATAATGTGATTGGTGTGTCAACATCCACCTTGGCAACTATATCGCCGACCGTGACGATCGGGGGTGGTGTAGTGAATAGGGATCATGTAATCACTAAACCTTTTGGGGATAATAGTTTTAGTGGAGTTCTCTTCAACTCACATAATTATGAACTTAGTCTAAATCTTTAGCAATCATTAAATGTAGCAAGATGGTTCGCCGTGAAGCTTCTTTTGAGGTTGATGAGTGGGTAGATGCCAAAAAGCTCAACCAATATGGATCCAACATACCTGAGTGGTATGTGCATCTGAATGACCTCCTTAGTGAGAACAACATGGTCGACTACATACGCTACACAATGGATTTGGATCAGCCATATTTCTATGAGACCCCACAGCAGCGGGAAGAGCGCTATTATCATCGTGAGATGTCCACCTACATTCAAGTGGTGATGCGCTACAAGATGGTTGACGAACTACATCCTCTCATGGGTGATCTTGACCCATTTGCGATGGTGGATCAGCCGAGAGCGGAGTTCGTGAGCCAGGTGCGCCTGTGGAAGCACGAGCTGCTTGGAGAATTCCTTTCCATAAATATGGAGGAACACACATGTCTGGATAGTCACCTGGAACGCATGCATGATGCATACATGAGACTGGTTCATTTCATGGACTATTGGATGACTGGTGCCTTTGCAATAGGCACATTTCTACGATCGCTGCCTCACAGCTACCAAGTGCACGCCAGGACCTGTATCATGACAGGTTATGGGGAAACATAGGATTCCACGAGTTCATAACACATTTGAGGAATGTGAAGATTGAACCAATTGTCAGATAGGTCATCGATGATAAAGGTTTATATATATGATATATAGTTTTATAAATATTATAATCTTGTGAACACTTGTTGCAGTATTGAACTATATGATACTTGTTCTATTTTATGAAAATAGGTCCTTCTACATGAGAGCTGCTTGCTAGAGAGGAGGTGATGTTGCTTGTTGATGGCGAGCATGATGATGGCTGATGACACTCTCCCTCGACATTTATCATTTAGTTTATCGTCTTCAATAATTATTGTAATCGATGGATTGTGAACTTTATTAGTGTATCTTGCACTTCGCGAGATAGTTATTCATATGAGTTTGTAAAAAAATATTTGTTCAACTTTTATGAATGATTTTTATTTGTGTGTGTATTATTCATGTTGTAATACTAATTGATAATGCATGAACATTTGTAAAACATTAAAATGCCTTGAAAATACCCAACTTTATGATATCTTCATTTTGAATGAAACCATTGTTTAAAATTCAAAGGTTATGTTGATATATGGAAGATTGTAGATATTTGATCTCTTGTCACATATAAATCATGCCCACCTTCGGTAAGATAACTAAAACACCGCGTATTGTATGAATACAAAGTGTTTGATGAATTGTCGAAAGAAAATACATATTCGATATATCACATTTCAACAAAGTGGTGATTGTAATTTTGTAATTTTTGATTTTAGTAAAAGAGTTTATCAAATGAAACATGAGCGTGAAACTATTTGATATCATTAAAGAATATCAACATTAAAGGGTGTTGAAAATAAAAGAGAATCAAGTTACTATGATTAGATCAAAAGTAATGAAATTCGACGTTATAAGATAGGCATAAGAACTTTTGAAATGCAATGCATTTTGATACGTTGAATTGCAAAGAATCATAGTGTGATATTTGATATTGGGTGGGTAAATAGGTGGCGCCAGATAAAGCGTGGTAATGTTAGTGTAAAGACCATTAGTTGGAAATAGCGAACACTCATTTAGGATGAAGTAAACCATCTGAAATTCGTGAGATCGGCACCATATATTATATGGGTTGTCGTGGAAGATTTGATATGAAAATTCGTGAGTTATTTTATATCACTAAAGAAATAGCGAACAAGTCCTTGTAAAGTATTCATTCGAAACTTTGATATGCAAAATCCATAACTAAAACCAGAAGAAGGCAAAACTGGTATTGCTAAAAGTTTGGTACATTCTTGAGAAAGTGGGTTTTCAACAATGTTGTTAGTGGAAGAAAGTGAGAGCACGATTGAGGTCCAGACACTGCATCAGCATGTTGAGAAGCGCAACGGAACGTGTTCTAGAACGCAACTCTTCACATAAAATGAAAGATCAATGATAATGATCATTGTGTTTTTCCACAAGTGCTTTTAAAATAAAGTAGCATTCACAAATGTGCCCTACATATTGTGTGGAGACATTTGTGAATCACTTGTTATGTTGTTAGAACATGACATACCTACGAACTATAAAGGAATTGATGGCAAACTAAAATTATGAGAAATCATAGAAGTACATTTCACTTTAAGATTAGAAAGTAAATTGTTACTAAATCTTGTCAAGAAAAGGGTTACTTGATTCTTCCAAAGGACCACAAGGTCATACAGAATAGGTGGAAGACAAAGCCCAATTTTCCGCAAATAATTTCTTTGGCGAATTCAAATGAATTTGATTCAGAAGTGCTGGAGTCTAGTTGTTTTAAAACTAGTAAGGCACTAAAGTCTCGTAAAATATCAATTTGATAATTGATCAGGGAATTTTGAGGTCATTCAAAATATTGATAAGATAGGCAATTTGCATAAAATTGAGTGGGAGCTATAAAGTCTTCCTAAATTAATATGTGTATGACATATTTTTGAGTGGGAGTAGTGCAAGTTTCGAACTCAAATATGTAGGTGACATGTTTTGAGTGGTAGCTTGATGTAATTCATATGTGTACATGACACATTAAGAATAAGGGCACAATACTCATAAATGTTGATTTCAAGGGTAAAAGTTGAAAGAGAATGTCATATGATATTATGTTGGAATGTATTCCTGAAGAAGATTTTGAATTAGTTTTGGAATAAGAATTGATGAAGGAACAATCCTTCATCATTTGAATCAGGAATAACATTGAGTTCAACATTGATGGTTGAAAGAAAGAAAAGGATGTTTGACATCCACTATGTTTTTACATATGTTATGTCTTGTAAACCATGATAAGAACTTAACATAATATGATCCAAGTTGTAACATCCCAAAATTTCATCTGAAATCATCATCATTGCACTCATATCATCATAGCATGTATTTGTATTGCATTTAGAATGTCATCCAAAAATTTGGTGCAATTTTGGGCCATGGATAGAAAGATATGAATTATTTTGAAAATAGAATCAAAGAAAATGATATATTACTTATTAAGTCCAAGTAAATACTTTGGATTAAAATAGAAGATAAATATGTTTTATAATACCCTAAAAACCTAGTTTGAGTTTTTACAAATTTTCACAAATTGGTTTGAATCAATTTGAATCCTTAAATCAAAAGTTTTGGAGAAAACAGTATTAGAAAAAGAAAAAGAATAAGGAGAAAAAAAATAGAGCAGCAGTCAGCTTCTGGCCTTTCGTCCCAAAACCAGCCCACCCGGCTTTTCCCCTCTCCCCTTCTTTTCTTACCGCGCCCCTGACTACCCCCCTCTCGCTGACAGACCGACCCCACGCCACGTCACCCCACCACCCTGTCGTCTTCAACCCCACCGTCGAGCAACCCCATTCCCTCTGCCGTTTTCGAATCGATTTGATTCTGGCCGTTTCTCGCAGTAATTCCCCCCGGTGACTGCTCCTACTTAATCCTCACCCCCTCCTCATCATTTCCCCCAGTCGCCACCCCCGGAAAGCCCCTAGGCTCCCCTAATTTCGAGCTCAGACCACCGCCGTCTGAAGCCACTCCGGCAACGATTCCGGTGAGCTCCGGCCACGACGCCTCCTTCTCTCTGTCCTACTTTGATTGGCGTATATTGGCGCGTGTTTTAAACCCGACCACGTGTTTTCCCTTGCCCCAGATCGACGACACAGACCAACTCGGGCGAACTCCTCTGCCGCCACCGTCTGACGATTTTTCCGGTGACGGCAAGGTTCCCGCCGCTCCTTTTTGGGCACTGCTAGACCGTGCAGAACCAGGTGCTTCCCCCTAACCCTTTTTCTTGTCTGCTCGTGTACCAGATCAACGCCACCGTCTCGTGGCCGTGACCTCTGCCGTCGATGCCACTCTGGCGAGGAATACTGAGCGCAGCGGAGCTCCCCTCTCTCCATCGCGACCACCAACCAGATCGCCAAGACTACCGCGAGCCATCAGTAAGACTACCTTTTCCCCTACCCCTCTATAATCGCCAGAACGCCGCTCACCTGACGTGCCGCCGCCGCGCACCGTCGCTGGCGTCGCCAGTCTCCGGCGAGTGGTTTAACAGCCGTTCGATCAAATTTTAGTAGATAGGATTAGATCACTTATCGAAAGGGTACGTGTTAATCAGATCCGTCCGTAGTCACTTAAGATCTGACGGCCCACAGCGAACGATCTGGCCAAACCGGTACCAGCCAATAGGAAAGCGCCACGTCGCCAGACTAATTCGTTTAAATAGAAAATTAGACTGATTTAGTATTTAACTTAGAAATTCAATAACTTTTGATCCACCAATCAGAAAAATACAAATTTGGTGTCTATGGATTCAGAAAAATGAGACCTTTATTATGGAGGCCTTGTTTCACACTTTTGCCTCTGAGAAATTGGAATTATAGGCAGAACCTTTTTAGGAGTATTTTGTTCACAAAAATTGTTCTATAAATTATTTTTGAGTATTTCTTATGCATTTAGATGAGGTATTCTATCCTCAGTACTGTAGACTCTGTAAAATATAGAGTTGTGATCATATCATTGCATTTTGCATGCATTCATGTTTTTGTAATGTTTTATTGATTGAATTATTGTTGTTGAATTGATCTTGTGTAGATTGTGTGGATTGTGAAGTTTGTTGCTGTGAGGATTGTACCTATTCCCCTAGCTACCAAGGCAAGTGATATTTCATCCCATGTCCTATTATTTTCATTATTGCACTAGTGATATTTTGGTAGATCTTAACATGATAGAATTGTTCCTATGTTACTATACTATGCTATGCTATCCTATAGACTATATCTTGGTAGTATCCCCTAGTTAAAGGACTTTGTATGCTAGAATGCTTAGCTATGCTAGTAGAATTTGTGGATGGAAAATACATATCAAGGTAGTATGGAAAGATATTATTTTCTTTGACTAAGAAAACAACTATTATTAATGAAACACCTAGGTGGATTGGGACTTGCTTAGATTATGTTGAGTGGTTACTCAGGGGCCATGTCTATGGTCAGCTGGTGTATCACACTTGTGGACGGCCACCCAGAACAAAGAGATTGGAGACATTCTTGTCATGGAGTTTCCAGTGCAACCACATGGCATATGGGCTCTGCCTTGACCAATTAAGTTGCAAGAACTCAGCCAGACGGACAGAAGGTGGTAGATGTGATAGGATGGAACGCGTCCGTGGTGGTCTGAGGGATTGCTTCTAAAAGGTCTTGTCTCGATGCATGTCGAGTCTTGTGGGGAAAGTGCACCACCTTTCGAGAGGGTAAAAACTAAGTACTTAGCCGTGTCCCCGGTTATGGACAACTTCTGAGCCTCAAGACAGTGAAGTAGTTCAATAATCTCCTCATCCAAATTTCTCTAAGTTAAAACTTGTGGGTGAACAGGGGAAAAGGTTCATTGATGTCTATCATTGGTACCTTATAGCTTGAATGAAAAACTTCTTCAAAAACTATAAGTTAAACTAATTTTAGCAAAGCCAGCCATAACCCCATTTAGCCATATATTCATGTAGTGGTTGGATTATACTAAGTATCTTTGGTATCACTTGCCAATACAATTCCAAATCTGTAACTTATTATGTTGCAGGATACTCTGATGATGAGTAGGGTTGCGGGTCTACACTCGACATGCTTGCCTGTTGCACATGAAGACTAAGGACTCTATTATTGTTATACTATGTTATGTGAACTTGCGTCTTAGCCTTGGGCTAAGTGAGTTGTAAGAACCATTATACTCCTGGATGTGCAATGTAATAATGACCTTTGTTTCTGTGTACTACATCTTAAACTGTGGGTGCTAGCATTTCGATCCAGGGACTAGCACTGCAATCACAGGGATCTTACCTTCTCATGGTGAGATCTTACAGATGGTATCAGAGCACTGTGTTGCCTGTAGGATGATGACCCTAGAATGGATTAGACTAAGGAAAACCCATAGGAAAACTCTATATTCCAACCTTACACTTGTCTTTTCATCTCGTAAAACTTTTCCTAATCATCCTTCTCATGTATTTTTGTAGATGTCCACCATCAATGAATCTGTCAAGAAGGGACCACTAATGACTATGACCCTAGAGTGTGAGACAGAATTTCCCAATATACTCAAGAACCTCATTCTTGGCTTGGGAATGAATGGTGAAGCTGTGTACAAGGGATTTCCTGTGATAGACGAAGGACAAGAGTATTGGTGGGTGCAACTCCATTTGTACAAAGACAAGGAGGACGATTCCAAGAGTACGGGATTCTGCATGTTCACCAACTCTGAAATGCACCCGTCATTCTTTGACTCTGCATGGAGAGCTATTAAGGAACTTGGGGAGAGACTCAAGTATAGAATGCTCAATACCCAGGAAGATCTCAAGGAGGAGAAGCGTCTTGTCCAAGACTCAAAGGCCACTGTGAAACGCCTAAGTAAGGATATCATAGGCCTAGCTTTAGAGCTATGTGACCAAGACAAGCAGATTGCTGCCAAGTATGCCCAGATTGCCACCTTGGTTAAGGAGTGAGATATTAGTTGGACCACCACCCTTGGCGTTTTATCACGTTAGTATTTTGATCATACCAACTTATGTGGTATGGCGAAAATAAGTTATGTCCGGAACCTTGAGTGCTTGAGTTGAATAATGTATTGCTGCTTGGAATGTTCCATTGGTTGATTTTCTTAAATTGTGACTTGTGTTTACTTCCTCTATTGTGTGTTACTAATTTTCTCCATACTATGCAAAAGATGCCGAATTTTGTCTACAACACGGCCAAGGATTTCAAGGGGACTCGCTTTGGGACTCGCCTATTGGAGCTAGTCCAAGTGCTCGCTCTTCCAATCCCTACCATTCAGGGACTTCAGCTGAGGAAGTTTCAGAGGAAGGACTTATGGGGATTCAAAGTTACCCAGCCAGGACGTGAGACGGAGCCCCAAACTGGGGAGATTACCTTCAAGATACTCCATGATGACATGTAGAGGGGCCTTGACGTCGCTATGCAGGAGCTGTTGGGACGCCTATGTGGACGTCACTCTTCTGAGATCAAGAGCCACTACTTCCATTTCTTTGGGAGGCGCGACAAGGAAGGAGAGCCTATTGTGTTGGACGAAGCCACTAAGGAGTCTATCAAGCCCATGCGTCACTACCTCCAGGACTTAGAGAGCCTCATTAGACACCTTGATACTAATAGGACTAATGTGATGCTTAGCAACGATGAACTACGAGTCCAACTTAAGGAGAAGGACAAGGCCTTCCTGGAGTAGGAAAACCGAATCAAGGAAATGGAGAAGAAGTTTGAAGACCAAGAGAAGAAATTCAAGAGCCAAGAGAAGAGAGTTCAGGAGAAGAACAAGAAGATTAGAGACTTGGAGACTGAGTTAGAGCTTGAGGACATTGAGCTGGAAGCGGATCACGAGGTGATAGAGAGGGTACGCACTCAGAAGAGAGAGTTACAGACAAAGATCGATGCCTTGACCACAAGCTTGGAGGAATACAAGGCAGGGTTCACAGCAGCAGGGCTTGCACTAGTGGAGGAGGAAGTCGACATGGAGGAGTAGTGATGTTATTCCATCTACCTTTCATCTATTATTATTGAGTTGCATAAGTCATACCGACTTGTGGGTGACTATGCTAGTATGTTATTTTTGCAAACTCTGTCATTACTGTGATGTTGAACTCGCATGTGCTTGTTTGATTGATTGTTGTTTTATTTGGGGTTATCTATCATTACTTACCCTTATTAAACCCACAGATGCCTCCCCGACGCAACAACGAGGATGACAATGGCAATGGAATGCAGCAGATGACGGCTACGCAGACCCAGTTGATGCAAATGATGACTCAATTCATGGCAACCCAGAATCAGAACAACAACAATAATAACAATAACAACAACCAGAATAATCCACCGCCCCTAGATATGCTGACCAGATTTCTAAGGCTGAGACTTGCTAAGTTTTCGGGTACCACTGACCCCATGGTAGCAAATGACTGGCTACGCTCTGTGAATAAGGACCTAGTCACGGTTGGGTGCACAGATGCTGAAAAGGTCAGATTTGCAGCACACTTGTTGGAAGGTCATGCAGCTGCTTGGTGGGATAATTTCCAAATTACCCACCCTATTGAGGAAGTGACTTGGGCAATGTTTGAAGATGGGTTTCGCACCACTCACATCTCAGCTAGAATAATGGGGTTGAAGAAAAAGGAGTTTCATAACCTCAAGCAACGCCACCGTAGTATCTCTGAATACATTGAAGAGTTCAATAATTTGTCACGTTATGCACCCGACGATGTTGACACTGATGCAAAGAGAAAGGAGAAGTTCCTAGATGGGCTGAATGATGAAATTTCTATGCAACTATCTGTTGCATATGTTCCAACTTATCAATCCTTGTGTGATAAAGCTACCATCCTGGAAAACAAGATGAAACAAGTGGAGGGTAGAAAGAGGAAGCACCATTTTGATAAGTATGGATCAGGATCTCCTCACAAGCGCTCTCATGGTGAAGGAAGTGGGAGTTCAGGATTTCACAAAAATGGGAATCATAATAACCATCGTAACAACCACAACCATGATGGAAACAATCATCGTGGGCACAATAAAGGTGGATTCAGGAACAACCACAATGGTCATGGCCATGGAAACCAAAATGGACAGAATCGTCACAATCAGCCAGCAAAGAAAGACATAAGTCAGGTGGAATGTTTCAAATGCAAGAAAACTGGGCACTATGCCAATGAATGCCCATAGAAGAAGACTGATGTGGCCAAGCCGAACCCATTCCAAAAGGGGCATGTGAACCACATTAATGTGGAGGAAATCCAAGAAGGATCTGATGCCGTGATCGGTAAGTTCAAGATTAATTCCTTTCCTACACTTATCCTTTTTGATACTGGCGCATCGCATTCATTCATTTCAAGAGCATTTGTAATCAAAAACGGACTCACCACTGAAACTATTGGATGTCCTATTAAGGTAAGTTCTCCGGGTGGAGAAATGATAGTAAATTCAGGGTGCCGACAGATCATCCTAGAAATTGGAAAACACAAGTTCCCGATTAGTTTAATAATCCTAGAGTCCCAAGGATTAGATGTCATATTAGGAATGGACTGGTTGACCTGTTATGAAGGGGTGATTGATTCTGCCAAGCGGACTGTTATGCTTACCACCCGAGAAAAAAAAAGGATCAGGTTCAAGTCTAACTTTGAACCCAAGGGGAGCAAGGTTAATTCTCTTATGGGGGTTAGCCTAGACAGTGTGCCAATAGTGACGGAATACCCAGATGTGTTCCCCGAAGAATTACCTGGCATGCCACCAGATAGGGATGTGGAGTTTCTAATAGACCTACTGCCAGGAATAGGGCCTATAGCAAAGAGACCTTATAAGATGTCAGTTGACGAGTTAAAAGAACTCAAGAAGCAATTAGGAGAACAACTGGAAAAGGGATTTATCCAACCAAGTTCATCATCTTGGGGAGCACCAGTCTTGTTTTTTGAAAAGAAGGACCGAAGCCAGAGGCTATGCATAGATTATTGTTCACTTAATGAAGTGACCATAAAGAATAAGTACCCCCTGCCTAGAATAAATGATCTCTTCGATCAACTAGAGGGAGCATGTGTGTTCTCAAAAATTGATCTCCGATCAGGATACTTTCAACAAAATATTAGAGAACATGACATACCCAAGATTGCATTCACCACTAGATACGGGTTGTATGAATATACAGTGATGCCGTTTGGATTGACTAACGCACCAGCCTATTTCATGAACATGATGAATAAAGTATTCATGGAATTCCTTGACAAGTTCGTAGTAGTATTCATCGATGATATATTGGTATATTCCAAAAGCAACAAAGAACATGAGGAACATCTATGCCTGATTCTAGAGAAACTCAGGGAACATAAACTTTATGCCAAGTTCAGTAAATGTGAATTCTGACTGAACGAAGTGGGTTTTCTTGGGCACATAGTATCTAGAAATTGTATAGCTGTTGATCCAGCAAAAGCGGTAGCTATGACAGAATGGGAACCTCCTAAATCAGTTAAAGAAGTCCGAAGTTTCCTTGGTCTGGCAGGGTACTATCGGAGGTTCATTGAAAACTTCTCTAAGATAGCAAAACCCATGACTGATCTGCTAAAGAAGGAGAAGAAGTTTAATTGGACAGAAGCTTGTGAAACCAGCTTTCAGGAATTGAAAAAGAGACTTGTGTCAGCACCAGTGTTATGTTTGCCAGATCTTGAGAAAGATTTTCCAGTCTATTGTGATGCATCTCACCAAGGACTGGGGGGTGTACTAATGCAACAAGGTAAAGTTGTAGCCTATGCATCAAGGCAACTCAAAAATCATGAAGTAAATTATCCTACTCATGATCTAGAGTTGGCATCAGTTGTGCATGCACTAAAAACATGGAGGCATTATCTTATGGGAAATCGTTGTGAAATGTTCACCGACCACAAGAGTTTGAAATATATTTTTACACAGAAAGAGCTCAACATGAGGCAAAGAAGATGGCTAGAACTTATCAAGGACTATGACTTAAGTTTGCAATACCATCCTGGAAAGACAAATGTTGTAGCCGATGCATTAAGCCGCAAGGTTTATGTGAATGGCCTCAACAAAGGAGAGTTGCCGGAGGAGTTGTGTGCCCAATTTAGAGAGCTGAGGCTCGAAATTGTGCTTGAAGGGTACCTTGCATCCTTGGAGGTGCAGCCCACACTAATGGATAGAATTCAAGAAGCCCAAAAGTTGGACAAAGAAATAGATGAAATCAAAAGTAAAGTTAATGAAGGGAAGGCAAAAGGATTCCATGTAGATGAACAAGGAATCTTATGGTATGAAAAACGTATCTGTGTTCCACAGGATCTAGAACTTAAGAAGTTGATCTTACGAGAAGCTCACAATTCACCATATTCAATTCACCCTGGCAACACCAAGATGTATATGGATGTTAAGGGAAGATTTTGGTGGAATAATCTAAAGAAAGATATAGCAGAACACATTGCTCTATGCGACGTGTGTAGTCGTGTAAAGGCAGAACATCAAAAACCGGCAGGACTATTGCAACCGCTACCAATACCTGATTGGAAATGGGATAAAATCGGTATGGATTTCATCACTGGACTGCCAAGGACTAGATCAGGATACGATTCTATATGGGTTATCATTGATCGCTTGAGAAAAGTGGCCCATTTCATACCAGTAAAGACCACTTATACAAGTGCAAAGTTAGCCAAGATTTACATGAACATAATTGTATGTTTGCATGGGGTACCTAAGAGTATCGTATCTGACAGAGGGACTCAATTCACTTCACACTTTTGGCGACAACTTCACGAGTCACTGGGAACTCGGTTAGAATTCAGCACTGCATTTCATCCGCAAACAGATGGGCAGACAGAAAGGACCAATCAAATATTAGAGGATATGCTGAGAGCATGTGCGTTAGATTATGGATACAGTTGGGATGAAAGTCTACCGTACGCAGAGTTTTCTTACAATAACAGTTATCAGTCAAGCATAGAAATGGCTCCATTTGAATTCCTTTATGGAAGGAAGTGTACTACACCATTTCTATGGAATGGAGTAGGAGAAAGAAACTTGTTCGGGCCAGACCTAATCAAAGAGGCCGAGGAGAAAGTCAAGATGGTGAGAGATAGGCTAAAGGTAGCTCAATCTCGGCAAAAGAGCTATGCTGATCCAAAATGTAGAGAGGTTACCTACGAGGTTGGTGATAGAGCTTATCTCAGGGTATCACCACTTCATGGTGTGAAGAGATTTGGAATCAAAGGAAAACTAGCACCATGCTATGTAGGGCCTTTCAAGATTTAGAGTCGCAAAGGAGAAGTGGCATATGAGATAGAATTACCAGAATCTTTGTCAGCAGTTCACAATGTATTCCATGTCAGTCAGCTGAAAAAGTGTCACCCAGAGATGGAAGAAACTTCGTTGAAAAACACTATACCATTGGAGGAAGTTCAGCTAGATAATGATCTCACTTATGAAGAGAAACCTATTAAGATTCTGGAGACTGCAGAAAGAATTACCCGTACCAAGACCATCAGATTCTGCAAAGTGTAGTGGAACCATCGCACTGAATCAGAAGCAACCTGGGAGCGAGAGGATGAACTTCGGAGAGATCACCCTCACCTATTTGCTAGCCAACTCGAATCTCGAGGGCGAGATTCATCTTAAGGGGGTTAGATTTGTAACATCCCAAAATTTCATCTAAAATCATCATCATTGCACTCATATCATCATAGCATGTATTTTTATTGCATTTAGAATGTCCTCCAAAAATTTGGTGCAATTTTGGGCCATGGATAGAAAGATATGAATTATTTTGAAAATAGAATCAAAGAAAATGCTATATTACTTATTAAGTCCAAGTAAATACTTTGGATTAAAATAGAAGATAAATATGTTTTATAATACCCTAAAAACCTAGTTTGAGTTTTTACAAATTTTCACAAATTGGTTTGAATCAATTTGAATCCTTAAATCAAAAGTTTTGGAGAAAACAGTATTAGAAAAAGAAAAAGAATAAGGAGAAAAAAAATAGAGCAGCAGTCAGCTTCTGGCCTTTCGGCCCAAAACCAGCCCACCAGCCCACCCGGCTTTTCCCCTCTCCCCTGCTTTTCTTACCGCGCCCCTGACTACCCCCCTCTCGCTGATAGACCGACCCCACGCCACGTCACCCCACCACCCCGTCGTCTTCAACCCCCGCCGTCGAGCAATCCCACTCCCTCTGCCAATTTCGAATAGATTTGATTCTGGCTGTTTCTCACAGTAATTCCCCCCGGTGACTGCTCCTACTTAATCCTCACCCCCTCCTCATCATTTCCCCCAGTCGCCACCCCCAGAAAGCCCCCAGGCTCCCCTAATTTCGAGCTCAGACCACCGCCGTCTGAAGCCACTCCGGCGATGATTCCGGTGAGCTCCGGCCACGACGCCTCCTTCTCTCTGTCATACTTTGATTGTCGTATACTGGCGTGTGTTTTAAACTCGACCACGTGTTTTCTCTTGCCCCAGATCGACGACACGGACCAAGTCCGGCGAACTCCTCTGCCGCCACCGTCTGACGATTTTTCCGGTGAGGGCAAGGTTCCCGCCGCTCCTTTTTGGGCACTGTTAGACTGTGCAGAACGAGGCGCTTCCCCCTAACCCTTTTTCTTGTCGGCTTGTGTACCAGATCGACACCACCGTCTCGTGGCCATGACCTCTGCCGTCGACGCCACTCGGGCGAGGAATACTGAGCGCAGCGGAGCTCCCCTCTCTCCATCGCGACCACCAACCAGATCGCCTAGACCACTGTGAGCCCTCAGTAAGACTACCTTTTCCCCTACCCCTCTAGAATCGCCGGAACGCTGCTCACCTGACGTGCCACCACCGCACGCCGTCGCTGGCGTCGCCAGTCTCCGGCGAGTGGTTTAACAGCCGTTCGATCAAATTTTAGCGGATAGGATTAGATCACTTATCGAAAGGGTATGGGTTAATCAGATCCGTCCGTAGTCACTTAAGATCTGATGGCCCACAGCGAACGATCCGGCCGAACCGGTACCAGCCAATAGGAAAGCGCCACGTCGCCAGACTATTTTGTTTAAATAGAAAATTAGACTGATTTAGTATTTAACTTAGAAATTCAATAACTTTTGATCCACCAATCAGAAAAATACAAATTTGGTGTCTATGGATTCAGAAAAATGAGACCTTTATTATGGAGGCCTTGTTTCACACTTTTGCCTCTGAGAAATTGGAATTATAGGCAGAACCTTTTTAGGAGTATTTTGTTCACAAAAATTGTTCTATAAATTATTGTTGAGTATTTCTTATGCATTTAGATGAGGTATTCTATCCTCAGTACTGTAGACTCTGTAAATTATAGAGTTGTGATCATATCATTGCATTTTGCATGCATTCATGTTTTTGTAATGTTTTATTGATTGAATTATTGTTGTTGAATTGATCTTGTGTAGATTGTGTGGATTGTGAAGTTTGTTGCTGTGAGGATTGTACCTATTCCCCTAGCTACCAAGGCAAGTGATATTTCATCCCATGTCCTATTATTTTCACTATTGCACTAGTGATATTTTGGTAGATCTTAACATGATAGAATTATTCCTATGTTACTATACTATGCTATGCTATCCTATAGACTATATCTTGGTAGTATCCCCTAGTTAAAGGACTTTGTATGCTAGAATGCTTAGCTATGCTAGTAGAATTTGTGGGTGGAAAATACATATCAAGGTAGTATGGAAAGATATTATTTTGTTTGACTAAGAAAACAACTATTATTAATGAAACACCTGGGTGGATTGGGACTTGCTTGGATTATGTTGAGTGGTTACTCAGGGGCCATGTCTATGGTCAGCTGGTGTATCACACTTGTGGATGGCCACCCAGGAACAAAGAGATTGGAGACATTCTTGTCATGGAGCTTCCAGTGCAACCACATGGCATATGGGCTCTGCCTTGACCAATTAAGTTGCAAGAACTCAGCCAGACGGACAGAAGGTGGTAGATGTGATAGGATGGAACGCGTCTGTGGTGGTCTGAGGGATTGTCTCGATGCATGTCGAGTCTTGTGGGGAAAGTGCACCACCTCTCGAGAGGGTAAAAACTAAGTACTTAGCCGTGTCCCCGGTTTTGGACAACTTCTGAGCCTCAAGACAGTGAAGTAGTTCAATAATCTCCTCATCCAAATTTCTCTAAGTTAAAACTTGTGGGTGAATAGGGGTAAAGGTTCATTGATGTCTATCATTGGTACCTTATAGCTTGAATGAAAAACTTCTTCAAAAACTATAAGTTAAACTAATTTTAGCAAAGCCAGCCATAACCCCACTTAGCCATATATTCATGTAGTTGTTGGATTATACTAAGTATCTTTGGTATCACTTGCCAATACAATTCCAAATGTATTGACCCTTGTGGCTGTAACTTATTATGTTGCAAGATACTCTGATGATGAGTAGGGTTACGGGTCTACACTCGACATGCTTGCCTGTGGCACATGAAGACTAAGGACTCTATTATTATTATTATACTATGTTATGTGAAATTGCGTCTTAGCCTTGGGCTAAGTGAGTTGTAAGAACCATTATACTCCTGGATGTGCGATGTAATAATGACCTTTGTTTCTGTGTACTACATCTTAAACTGTGGGTGCTAGCATTTCGATCCAGGGACTAGCACTACAATCACAAGGATCTTACCTTATCATGGTGAGATCTTACACAAGTTCTTGTCAAGAAGAACAAGTTTAGAAGTGATTAAATTTAAATCACTGAACAATGTGATAAGATTGTCCATAGTGTCTAATGAGAATTGTAGTCACGTTTCCAAATTCATGACGGACGACATGCCTGATAGCATAAAGTGTTGTGCTATGAGCAAATGTTGACCTTGAAAGGATTGAAAATTTCTGCATTGAAATATTGCCTGGAAAAGGAAGCATGGTGACAAACATCAAGAATTACACAAAGGTGCACTATTTTTTTAATGTTTACATTTAAATATAAGTATATAGATACTACTTGGTGTTATGTATAAATGTTGTGGCTTGGGAAGTCCGTCTTCTCATGGAGTGAGTACATGAGCATAGTACCCATGAGAAATTTCACATTGACTCATCTAATGTCACCGTTGGCTTCTGGAATCAAAGACCTCACTTTGCTGCCATAACTACAATACATACACAAGCCGTTATCATACGATGATAAAGTATTAATGACAATTAAAGGTGACATTAGTAAGTTGCAAAGGATATGAGGGGCTGTAAAGTCTAGACCCTAGACTTAACCTTTTCCATGAGCAAGCATCATCAGAAGTGTTAGGTTATAGGGTGCCGATCATTGGTAAACAAATGTAGCTAGCTTATTTATACTCTAGTGCAAGTGAGAGACTGTTGGAAATCTGCCCTAGAGACAAATAATAATATGTATTATTATAATATTTAATAAATTTTATAATTAGGTTTTATATCATGCTATAACTGTATTGAAAGGAAACGTCAATACACACGTGATATGAAAACACCTAGAAGTTCCTAGTGAATCTCTAGTCACTAGTTCATTGGTCAACAGATGATCAAGGTTTCTTCATCATGTGGCATTAATGCCAGTTGACAATGGAGTCACCTCATTGGGAGAATGATATGATGAGCATACCTAATCTAAGGATCATAACATGATCATGTCACATAGTTCAAGTTACGACAATTAGGAAACATGGTGTCTTGTTCCTTAGACCATGAGACCGTATTTAATCACTATCACCCGAGAGTACCTTGATAGCATCAAACATCACTCGATGAAACAGTGGTTATAAAGGTGTGCTCAGGTAGATCAAAGGGGAATGTAGAGGCATATGCGTCAAGACCGGGATTTTTTGACACCTTGTGTCATTTTTTCCATATATATTAAAGGAAAAGAAACTTTTTACAAAGCGCCTAAAATGGCGAGGAAAGTTCAGGGAGGAAAGAAATCTCTTAAAATAATTACAACCACTTGAACTACTAAACAAAAGTAGAAACTATCCATTCAACCAAAGGTTGAACAAACTTGTACTTGACCTTAAACTTATACAAAAGCAGGTCACTTTGGAAACATACTTTCCACCAACTGAATGAGATAGGCATGTGTTTGAAGATAAAGTCATCACGTATCCTCCAAATACTTCCATGCAACAAGGACCAATGAACGTAGCTTTAGCCTAATCGAAGTCATCCGAGAAGGAGCCGCTATAAGCCCATGAGATATGCAGAAACTCCCAGCATCGACGAGCAAAGTCGCATTCGAAGAAACAGTGATCTTTGGTTTCTAGCAAATCGGAATTGTAGAGCACACATTCGGGTGCAGCATCCACGTGCAAATTTTTCCTCGACATAATATCCCTTGTATTTGATCGGTCCGTCAAGAGCGGGATTTGTCCATCCGCATGATGGAAAGATAGTCTAGGCCCACTCAGATGAGTTATATCCAACAACATCGTTGCGTGTGACTAGTTCATGGGGATATTACTTGTCGGAAAAACATGAGTAGCATTTTTCAATAACAAGATGAAACTCAACATGGTGATATCGTTGATCAGATCTTGGACAATGCAAGTATTGAAGAAACAAAAGGAATAGCACACATCGTTGAAGGTTCAACGACAAAGATTTCGTGGAATGCACAAGGGTCATTATGGGCATCCAGGTCCCACTGATGATCATTTGTCTGAGAGGGGTATCGACCATGTCTGGAGTGTTCCTAAACCGTAGGGTAACATGCTTAAGGGTTTGATGAATCACAGAGATAGTTTTGGTATCATCAGAATCACCGAAGAAAAGAGAGGGAGAAACCAGAAGGGTTCTGGAAAGGTTTCGACGATGTCTAGAGTGGTATGGAAAGATTTTCATAGCCACGAGAATTAAATGATATATGAATATATGTTAGATGTTAATTTTATCATTTATTCATAATTATTTAATAAAAGAAAAAGGAATTAAAATGGTTAAATACCAAATTGGGCCAAATTCCCTAGGGAAAAGGGCCCATGAGGGAAAGCCCAAAGGGAGGAGAAAGGGGAGGTGGCCGGCTAGGCCTTGGGACCCTGTGTGGGTCCCACAAGGGCCATGGCCGGTGGCGGCCTGCCCCTTTCTCCGCTCCTTGTTTAGTACCACATGGCTTAGCTAATAAAGGTTGGGGTCCCCTTCCCCTATATATTAAGAGGTAATTGGAGGAAATTAATCACCAATAAATAATAAAAGGTTTCCTCTCTTTGGGGAAACCTCTAGTTGCATCTCTCTCCCCTCTCTCCCGTGACTGTGGTCCCATGTCTAGACTACACGAACGGGGAGTTCTTCACCGTGGAGCATCGTCGCACTATGGGATTCGGATCCAGAAGGTCTACTTCCACAACCTTTGTTGGATCAGAGGGGCGGGGATCATCGTCAAGCACCGGACGTGTGTGACCCCCTCGGTGGCATTGCACCTACGGTGCTAGGACTTGTCGGAGCCACCGGTTGGAGCTCAACACGACCCCGAGGTCGGCATCGGTACGACTACATCGCCAACACTCTCTTCAGTGACAAAACTTTTTGAGAATGTAAGTTCTCTAAAATCCCCTCCCGTTACTACATTACTAATAGATATATCCTAGCATTAGGGTTCTTGGGGTAGGAAAAATTATTATTTTTAGGCCACAACCCCAATATGCACATGATCAAGATGGTTGGATATGTGTAGTCCTTGGACCGTCTAGGTTTTCCCTTGAGCGAAGAGTTCCATACCAACGTTCTCCTGAACTCTCTTCTTAGTGCTTATGGTCCATTCATTTTGAACTACCATATGCATGGTATGGATAAGAAACTGGCAGAACTTCAAGGGATGCTCAAGATAGGAGAGGCCGACATCAAGAGAGGCGACACTAGGCAAGTGCTGATGGTGCAGAACTCTTCCAAGATCAAGGAGAACTCTTTGTCTAAAAAAGCCAAGCCAAAGGGAGACGCCATGCTGGATCGAAGTCCCAGTGCTGGCTCAATGACTAGCAAGCAGGAAAAATCTCCCGGTATAGTATAGTTTTACTGTAAGGTGGAGGGTCACCGGAAGAGGAACTGTGACAAGTACAAGGCTAATAAAGCCAGGAGTGGAAGTATGACTTCCAACTCAGGCACACTTGTTGTGCATGTTATAGACATTTATCTTGTGTGCCTAGGTATATGATACTGGATTGGTTGTATCGTCGGATTGAGGACAAGTACGCCATGAGCGGGTCCTCGAGGCGTGCGGGAGAGAGGGGTGTGAGACGTACGGTGTTCCGGGACGGTGAGCAGACAAGCTTACCCAGGTTCGAATCTGCCGGCTTTGGACAGACCCTACTCCTGCTAGCAATCCAGTAATACGGCAGAGCCGGAATATGGGTTACAAGGGTTTCTCCTGTGCGATGTGAGATTGTAGACTATTGAGGTTATCTGGTGTTATGCCCTAAAGGCTCTCCCTAGTACGGCTTATATAGATACCCGACCTAGGGTTTACATGAGAGATCAATCCGGCTACAACTAAGAGTTGGTTACAGAGTACATCTTGAACTACAAGTAACATTATGGGCCTAAGTCGGTAAGCCTTCTAGGCCTTCCCGTAGTCGGATTGGACGCCGTCTTCTCTCTCTAACTGGGCTGCCCGTGAAGCAAAGCTCTAACCCGAAGTGGACCACCCTGGTCAGTGAGGAACTGAGAGGATACCCGGACAGTATATCCCCAACAGTAGCCCCCGGAGGCCTCCAAGATCCAAAGTCGGATTTTATCATCGTCTACCTTGATCGTCGGCTTGCAGAATCTTGAAGGGTTCCTGAAACTTCACAACAAAAAATACGATCCGGGTCTTAAAAATAAGTTGGACCTATCAATTGGTTACTCGGATTTTCTAGCTCGCTTTTAAACTAAGCCGGAACTTGGTCTCTAACGCCACCTGACACAGGCATGGTCAAGTCACGTCATCTGACAGACGTTCCATCAGAACGACCGTTGGTGGGTCCGCGGTTCGCAGAACCGAGGCGCCGTTTCAATGCGTGCGTGGAGATCGAGGCGACGCAATCATCACGCGGGCCCTTCCCAGTTCTTTCCACGACGCGTGGCGGTTACACTGTAGCGTTTGCACGAATCTTGGCGCAGGTAGGTAGATATAAGGGGTTTAGATTTCTTCTTCTCCTCTCCACCAGTCCTTTGCCGTTCCTTCCTTCCCAATCCTCCTCCGTGCCCCGAGCCTCCTCGTCCTCCTCCCACAGAGCTCCTAGCACCGCCACTTTAAGGTCACCTTTTCCACCGGAGAAAAAATGGCTTCATCCTCTTCTTCCTCTTTGGCGGCGGCGGCAACATCGGCTGAAGCAGCTGTGGAGAAGGAGAGCTTCCGAGGGATCTGGATCCCCTGCGCCCTCGACGAAGACGGCCTCACAAACATGGAGAAGGAGGGGCTTCTCGCCGCCGGCGACTGGCGGACCGGCTTCGGCGAAACCGTCCCCAATCCACGCGAGGGCGAGCGCGTCCACTTCGGCACCCATCTGGACCGTGGTTTGTCCTTTCCTCCCTCGGAGTTCTTCTCTGAGGTGATTGACCATTATGGAGTTAATCTTCCTCCCAATTCTCTTCTAGAAATGAGCGCATATGCTGCGCTTTGCGAGGGCTTTCTCGGCATTAGGCCGAGTTTGTTTCTATTCCAGTATTATTTCCACGTCCGTAGAAATTCCATTACTGCTGGTGTTCCTTATATCATCGGTACCATTAGTTTTTCTGTTAGACGAGACCGGGCATATCCCAAAATTTCTGCCAGTGACTCGGTCAAACAATGGCCAGCCACTTTTTTCTACCATAGGGATATTCCGGCTCCCGGCAAAGCTACTGCTTTGCCGGCTTTTGTCGATGGAGCCGCCACAGCCCAGCCTTCCTAGGACGAGGCTGCTCTGGCTCTCATCGACGATCTGATCCTCGCCAAGAGGCGGATCGAGTATTTGATCAAACACAAGGGTCTGAAGGGATCCGACTTGGTCCAATGCTAGGGCTCACGTCGGATCCAGCCACTTTAGTACCACGGGGATAGACTGATGCACTCCATCACGTCTTCCAAAAGAGACTCTCCGCATCAGCCCCAAAGCCTACACCGCCCAAGGTTACATAAGCCAAATCAAGTGGCTGATCAAGGAGCGGATCGAGAGGAAAATTCCGAAGGTTTATCTGGACATGCACACGGCGGAAAACCCCATGGTAGTGGTAAGCTTCCATCAGTACACCTTTTACATGTTTCAATTTTTAAGTTATATACTGCAAATGTTGATATGTTTTCTTGTTTTCAGCTTGCTGATCTCCCCGAGTCAGAGCTTGCTCCACTCGAAGGATATCCTCCTGAGTTTTCTCAGGAGACTGAAGTGGTCCCATTGCCGGACCTTGCGCTCAAGAAGCGCAAAGCTCCAACAGTGGCTGTTGGCACAAAGGAAGTGCCCGTTGTGAAAGGTAACTTTCATTCACAATTTCCGCCTTTGTACCTTTCTCGAATTTCTTTCTGAGATGTAATGTTTCTGACTTTACTACATTCTCAGAGCAAAGCCTCTCATCAAGGTTAAGGGGAAAGGGATTCCTGTGAATCCCCTCCGATAGACAAAGCTTACCATAGCTTCCCCTGTCACGGCTCCTCCGACTCCTGCCCCTCAACCTTCTGCAACATCGACGATTACTCCTTCTCCGGTTGTTGTAGAAGATTCGGCTCCTCCAACAATGCATGTGATCCTTGGATCGCACACTGACGTCACCGTGGGTGCGTCAGCTCAAGATAAGGGTGAACCCTCTTCGGGTAATGATCCCTCGGCTGAAGTCTTCACCGACAACCTCCTCAGCAACCCCGGACTTGCCAAGTTTGGCTTGTCCCGGAAATCTGCAGAGGAGATCCAGCGGCTGGCCAGGAAAGTCCTGGACAAAAGCCATCTATCCCCCGAAGAGGAACCGCAAGAAGTAGAGGACGTCAAGTTCTCTGACCTTCTCGCTCAAGTCCGCCTTCGCGACGAGAGGATCAGGACTGGTGAGCTTCCAACAGCCCCAATAATTCCTCTTACTCTCGCCGAAAAGGTGTCAGCTGAGGTGAACGCGGGGTTAAACAAACTCACCCGCGAGCAATATGTAAGTCAGAATTCCAACTCTTGTTTTTACCTTATGTTATATCATATCCTCTAGCCCCCAAGCATGAAGTAGGATATAGAAATCCGGGTTTATGCTTTCATTAGGATGCCAAAGAACGAACTAGTGTAGCCCCCAAGGCTCGTGTTGATATTTAGCAAAAAATATTAGCCCGAGTCTTAAGTAGCTTTCTGACTTTGGGTATTCTGACTTACAGAAAGTATGTTCCTATAACTAGGAATTATTAACCAATGTCTGTGATAAGCGGAGAGAGATCAAAGCTCTCTGGCTTAAAAATGCAGAGCTCAAGGTAGCCAAGGATGAAGCCGAAGGTAAACATTTCGAGATTCAAACCTTGTCTTTTGCTTTTACAATGTTGAATTTTTCTGAACTGTTGTTCTTTTTGACTTTCAGCGTTGGTGAAACAATCCATCGCTATGATTGAAGAGGTCAAGAACCTCAAGAACCTAGTGGTGGAGAACAAGGAACTTCGCCAAGAGCTGGATAAGCTCAAGGCGGATCATGAAAGGAGCATAGCTCAAGTCCTTGAATCCTCCTCCATGGCCACTGAAGAGCGCGATCTCAAGATTGCCGCTCAAGATAAAGTTATCTCGGACCTCAAGAATGAGCTTGGCAGAGAGAAAGATCTCTCCGAAGATTGACTATACGACGTCATTCTTGGTACGTTCCATCTGTCTGATTTATCATTTCTTCGATTTTCATCAATGTCAGATTTTCATTGACTTGTTTTGTGTATAGGTCCTCTGAACTTGACGGACTCCTCCTCGTCCGAGCCCCGCACTCACTGGCTTACACAAGTCGGTGATATTCTTCATGACTACCGCCAGTCCCTTGAGGACATTGGTGAGTCTCTCAGGATTCCGGACATGCCAAGCATGCCGGACTTCCAGGTGCGGGAGAAGGCCAAGGAGATGCCCCAGCTTGTTCGGGACTGGAACATGTCCTACGCGCGGACTGCTGCGCAGAACGCTCTCACCATGGTCATGAGCCATCATGGAAACATGGAGATATGGCAAGTGACCTGAGGGTACTGCAAGGTAGATGAAGACGGCCAGGAGCAAGACCTTCAAGCCATCATGCACTCCTGCGCCGGATATGGGTGCCACGTAGCTGATCGGACTAGCTACGAGATCCCCTTCTTCACGCGCGTGGATACTCCGCCACCTCCTCCAGAAGAAACCGAAGAAATTTCCGATGATGAATGGACCACCTCGGATCCGGACATCTCGGCACGATATCAAGGCGGAGTAACCAGCGATCCGACAATTCCTTCATCTCCTCCTGCATCATAGATCAGAAAACTATGTATTATTCTGGAAAGACATGATGTGTTTTGTAAATATTAATGTCTATGACTTTTGCTAGTGCTAAGTTTTTTATCTATTCAGCACTTTTGTCTTAGATTTTTTGTGTGCCTGAAATGTTTTCATAAGCACTTTCGAATTTTCCGTCTCTACTTATCGTTTATCTGGCTTTCCGCCTCGTCCCTTTCGTGAGCCGGCTAAACCTTCAGTCGGAAACTTTGTCGAGCAAAGGAGCTCAATTACTAAACCAGTTTAAACTCAGAAACAAAGTCGGCTTCCAGTACCAACAATTCACTTCTCGGAAGATACCCGCATCCAGCAATCAGGCAAATAACCCAAGTAAAGACTAGAATTTTTTTTTAGAGTTATACCCGAAGGTAGCAGTTTTAGAATCGGAAATCTAAACCAGAATGAACATGAGCATAAAGTACTTTCAAGCATTCTGGGATTTTCGACTATGACATGATCATTAGGAAATAAGATGGTAAAAACTTCTCAGGAAAACTTTGAGGTAACCAAAACTTTTATTTCTCACAGAACATGTACATATGTATTATTACAAAGAAGGATAAACTAAGAATAAAAGGGACGTAGCTGAGCAATATTCCACGGTCTGTCTAACTCATCCGGATTTGTACTGCCTCCAGCTCTCTTTCACATCTTAGTAGCAGGTCTTTCTTTGACTGGCCTCATGTCAGTTAAGTAGTACGACCCATTGTGCAATACTCAACTAACTAAAAAGGGCCCTTCCCATACTGGGGAAAGTTTGTGCTTTCTTTGTTGCACAAGCCGGAGAACCAAATCACCTTTATTGAAAGATCTAGTTCGGACTCTCTGGCTATGATACTTGCGTAACTTCTGCTGATAGGCTGTAGATCTCATTTCAGCAACGACGCAAACTTCTTTGACTAAGTCGAGATCATTTTGTCGAGAAATCTTGGCATCCTCTTCAATATACGCAGCCACTCTAGGAGAAGTATGAATTAAATCACTAGGAAGAACTGCTTCTGCGCCATAGACCAAGAAGAAAGGTGTATATCATGTTGACCTATTCGGAGTTGTTCGTAAACTCCAAAAGAGGGTAGTTCCTCTGCCCAAGCCCCCGCAGCACATCTAAGTGGTGCTTCGAGTCTTGGTTTCGAGCCTTGTAGAATTAAACCATTTGCTCTTTCGACTTGTCTGTTAGCATGTGGATGTGCGACTAACGCAATGTCAAGCCGGATATTTTGCTCGTCGCAGAATTCAGCAAACTCTCCCATGGAAAAATTACTCCCATTGTCTGTGATAATGCTATGTGGATAACCATACCGGATTATAACATACTCGACAAATCTTTTGGCTGTTGCTCCATCACCACTAGTGACAGGTTTAGCCTCGATCCATTTTGTGAATTTATCCACCATCACTAAGAGGTGAGTAAATCCACTTGGAGCTCGTTTAAAAGGTCCTACCATATCAAGCCCCCAGACCGCAAAAGGCCATGTTATAGGTATTGTTCGCAGCTGATCAACCGGAACATGAGCTTGCTTGGCGTACTTTTGGTAGCCTTTGCATCTCTTGACTAATCGTTCGGCATCTGCCTGAGTTGTGAGCTAGAAAAATCCATGTCGAAAAGCTTTTGCCACTAGAGATTTTGCTACAGCGTGGTGACCACACTCGCCTTCGTGGATTTCTCTTAAGATTTCCACTCCTTCTTCCGGAGATACACACCGCTGAAAAACCCCAGAAACACTATGTTTATTGACCTCAACTCTAACAATAGTATAGGCTTTTGCTCGTCGGATAATTTGCCGGCTCAACACCTCGTCATCGGGTAATTTTCCATATACCAAGAAATCAAGGTAGGGTTGAGTCCAACTGGGAATTACAGCCAGAACTGCTATTCAAGGCGAGTCGGATTTGGTCGTATATTCCTCATCTACTCCCTTTATCGAGGGAACTTTGAGGTGCTCTAAAAATGCGCCATCCGGAACCTCTTTCCGCACAGAGCCTATTCGAGATAGTGCATCTGCTTCCTCGTTTTCTGCTCGAGGAATGTGTTGAACTTCAAACCCTTCGAACGATTTAGATAGATCATCGAAGACAGCTTTATATGCTGCCATGTGCTTATTTGCATTACAAATATCCGAGACTTGCTGAGCAACAAGATCCGAATCTCCTTAACACATCAAACGTCGGATGCCAATATCCTTAGCAATCTGGATTCCATGCAGCAGTGCTTCATACTCGGCAATGTTGTTTGTCGCTATGAAGTGGATCTGCAACACGTATAAAAGTTTATCTCCTTGGGGTGATTTGAGCACCACGCCAGCCCCCGAGCCCCCTCGAGCCTTAGACCCGTCGAAAAAGAGGGTCCAATATTCTGACTCAGGGAGGACCCTGTTCTCCTTGGTCTCTGTCCAATTAGCGACAAAGTCAGCAAGGATCGAGGATTTGATTGCTATCCGGGGTTTATACTCAATATCGAAAGCTGCAAGCTCTATACCCCATTTGGCGGCGCATCCTGTGGCATCACTATTGTTGATTATATCTCTCATGGGAGCTTTGCTCACCACGGTAATTGGATGCTCCTGAAAATAGTGTCGTAACTTACGAGATGCTAAAAAAACACCGTAAGCCAACTTTTGATAGTGCGGACACCGCTGTTTTGATTCTGTCAGGACCTCGCTGACAAAGTATGTCGGACGCTGCACCAGGTGCTCCTGATTTTCTTCTGGTCTCTCTACCACCATAACTATACTAACAACCTTATTTGTCGTAGCAATGTAAAGCAACAACGGTTCTTGAGGTTCCGGCGCTGCAAGGATAGGAGCAGATGAGAGTACTTTCTTCAGGTCTTGTAGTGCAGCTTCAGCTTTGTCAGTCCAGACAAAATCCTTGGTCTTCTTCAGGAGTTTGCATAATGATGCGGCTCTTTCACCAAGCCAGCTTACAAATCGACTGACCGCAGCAATGCAACCAGTTTGTACGTCCTTCATGCGAGTTGGCCTGGAAATATTGAGAATAGCCTTGATCTTGTCGCGGTTCACCTCTATACCTCTTTGAGATACGATAAAACCTAACAATTTTCTGGCTGGTATTCCAAAGAAACACTTCTTCGGGTTAATCATGATGTTGTAGTTTTGTAAATTGGCGAACGTCTCCTCCAAGTCGGAAATCAATGTTTCCTTCTTCTTGGACATGACCGCGATATCATCCACGTATGCATGTACATTGCGTCCGAGTTGATCATGGAGGCAACGCTGCATCGTGCGCTGGTACGTAGCTCCTGCGTTCTTCAGCCCAAAGGGCATCGTAACATAACAGAAGGTTCCGAAGGGGGTTATGAATGAAGTTTTGATTTTGTCAGATTCCTTCATCCGGATTTGGTGATAACCGGAATATGCCTCGAGAAAACAGAGGAGTTCCGAGCCTGCCGTAGAATCGATAACTTGATTAATTCTAGGCAGAGCAAACGGATCTTTTGGACAAGCCTTGTTCAAGGCAGTATAATCAACACACATCCTTAAATCAGTGGTGTCCTTTGTAGGAACCATTACAGGGTTGGCCGACCAATCAGTATGGATGACCTCTTCTATGAATCCGGCTAGCTCAAGCCGCGCTAGTTCCTTAGCTATTGCCTTACGCTTTTCATCACCAAACCATGGTAAGGACTATTTGACGGGTTTAGCGTTCGGGTTTACATTTAGAGAGTGCTCGGCAAGTTCCCTAGGTACTCCGGTCATGTCAGATGGCTGCCATGCGAACATATCTTGATTTGCTTGGAGGAACTTGACGAGCGCGCTTTTCTATGCGCTACTTAGGCCTACGCCTATCTGGGTCACCTTGGAGGGGTTATCATCCTTCAACAGCGTCGTCTTCGTCTCTTCTGATGCCTTGAACTCCGGATTTCTCTTTGTCACCTCCTTCTTCGTTGCAGTCATCTCGGACGGATCTATGCTCTTCTTGATCTTCTGGTACTCCTAGGCATGCAGCACGGCTTCGGCAAAGGCGGCATTTCCATCCTCGCACTCTCGCGCCTTCTTCGGGTCTCCCCTGATGGTGATCACGCCGTTGGGACCTGGAATTTTCATCATATTGTAAATGTAACACGGATGAGCCATAAAAGCCCAGTAAGCCGGACGTCCGAATATATCATGGTATGCGCTCTTGAACGGGACCACTTTGAAGGAAAGTGCGTTCGTCCGATAATTCTTTGGTGTTCCAAAAGTAACATCCAAAGTGATCTCTCCTAGGGAATTAGCTTGTCTTCCTGGGACAACTCCATGAAAGATCACAGAGCTATGATTCGGCTGTGTTTCCAAGATCTTCATCCGGTGTAGCGTTTCGACATAGAGAATATTGATGCTGCTACCACCGTCCATGAGGGTCTTGGAGAAACCATAACCGTCAATAAGTGGATTGACGATTAAGGCATATTTTTTTTGCTTGTGTAGCTTAGGCGGGTGATCAGCACGGTCAAAAGTTATTGCCACTTCCGACCAGTCCAGATACTGAGGGACAGCCGGAACTGTTGTGTTGAGCTCGTGGAGAACTGCTTTCTTGACCTTTGCTGGTTGAGATCCAAGGAACGTGACGTAAGTGTCCTTCTTGGTGGGAAAAGTTTTCTTTCCTTCCGACCTGAGATTTGAAGCATCGGCTTCCTCCATGTCGGAATCTTCCTTGGTCTCTTTGTCCTTTTCGGGATTTTTCTTTCCTTTCTTCCGCTTAGCTTTGTAGCCGATGGTATCATCTCTTTTGATGTCGTCGTTAAAACGACATTCAGCGTTGGTGTGGGACGAGCCCCCATTGGCATCCAAGTGATGCTCACATGGGTTATTGGCGATGTCGGGCCAAGTGTAGGTTTTGCCTGGTTGTTGTTCTCCTCTACCTTGGACCCTTGATGTCCCACGGCCACGCCCGCGGCCTCTGCAACGTCCTCTTCGTCCTCCAGACCTGGAAACAGTAGTAACTACTGCTGTCTCCGCGTTGGGTTTTTCTTCTGAGGTATTTTTGTGTTTTTGAGCTTGTTGCTTTGGTTGGCTTGCCGACTGAGGCATAGCTAGGACATTGAGTAATCCCTCTGCGTCGTCGTCAGCATCTGCATACTTGCTCGCTGTTTCTATCATCTCTCCCAGATCAGTAACCTTGTCACAATTCAAGCGATGGCGCAGTAAACCAATTGGGAGACCTGCAATGAAAGCTTCAATCGCAGTTTGATCATTTACTCCCTCGCAGGAGTTCTTGGTGTCAATCCATCGTCCGAGATAATCCCGACAAGTTTCTTCGGCTTTCTGGGTGCAACGCTGTAGGTCTCCAACCGTACAGGGCCTCCGATATGTGCCTTCGAAATTCCGAAAGAACACACTTTGTAAGTCATACCAGTTGTGGATGGTGTTCACCGGAAGTTCATTGAGCCATGATCGTGCCGTCTTCCGCAACATAAGTAGGAGATATCAGGTTGTGACCAGGCTGTTTCCGCCTTTGGCGATGCAGCAAGCTTGGAAGAAATCCTGTAACCAGGTGTCTGGCCGAGCAATGCTGTCGTAGGCTTGGATGTGTCTTGAGATAGCAAATCCTTTCGGGAATTTTGTAGCTCTGATGGGTGGTCCGAAGCACTTTGGGCCCACATACACGTCATCGTTTTCGTAGCGCCGAGCCTCTATGTTGGAGTTGATCATGTGTCTTGCGTCGTTCGGGGATACGGATCGTCCCGAATGTCGGCTGTGGCTGCGGTGCCTTGGAGCCGGACTTCGGCTTCTGCCACCACCTCCTCCGCCACGTCGTCCTCCTTGACCTCCTTGGGGGCTGTTGTGATAACTGTGTTGTGGAGAGGGTGGTGCAGCTGGGTTGTTTCTGGCTGATCGCCGGCCTCCGTTCGGAGCGTCATTATTCCGGTTTGGGGAGGTTCTTGACTATGACGAGCCCCCTACCGGCTCGTGCCAGCATGGTTTCCATCGTTCCTTCGTCCGTCGTTCCTACCATGGTGAGGCTCAGCCAGACGGTTTTCGTGTCTAGGAGGTGGCATTTTCTGACGATCCTCCTCCCGATGTTTCTCTTTATCTTCTCCTTTTCAGGGAGGATTCCTCGGGATTAGTGCAGCGATCGCGTCTTTCTCGGCTGCTGGAGCGACGTTGCTCCAGTTATGTGTAGTTCTACGGTGCTGCCCCGATGATCCGGTTCTTGAATAATTGTCTTCCCTTTGTTCGGGGTGACGATGTTGCGCCCGATCGTAGTGGGATCTTACGTCAGCCCATGCCGAATCTGTGCGACATTGGTTGGAATCCGAGACCAGCTTTTGGCTTCCAGACAGGGCGACTTTTTGCTGCTCCAGTCCCTTATTGAGTAGCTTGATACCCAAACGTATCTCCTCTGGTCCTCGGTTAGCCGATAGAATTTTGCGAGTTGCCACGGTATTTTACACTGGTGTTGGGTAAACCCAATCTCCGTTGCTATCCTTCCGTGGCTTCCCCATCTCATCTCCAAAAAGGACGGTACGGACACGTGGGAATTGGTTGTCATCCATGTGACGCTTCCGTGTCTTCTGATGTAGACGGGACATGTACTCCTTGTTTGACATGCGCTTCTTCTCCACCTCGATGTTTTTGGCTTCATCAAGGAGTTGTTGATGGCGCGCTTCTAGGGCCTGGGCCCTTTCGTCCAGCTCATCTGCAGTAAGTTCTGCAGCTGTACAGATAGGTGTGGTTAATGCGGCATCGATGAGTTTACGCGCACCTTCAGTGATCACGTGTCCATCCACCGATGCTTCTTTTTTCGGCTCGTCTGGGATTAGTGCTCCATCTGAGTCTTCCTCGTATTCCTCGGCAATCACCTCCTCTGCCAGAGGGTCTTTTGCCGGGGTCTTGTTTTTCTTGTTCTTCTTCTTTGCCTTCTTGGCAGCGCCGGTAGCAAAGACGGCTTTGGGTCCGTTTCCCGGAGTCAAGCTCTGATCGGTACTTTCGGATATTTGGACTTCGGGATTGTCTCCGACGTCCATGTCGTCCTGCGTTTCGGGAGAGTGTTCCCCGGATCCTTCATCCATGGCTTCTCCATCATCTACAGCTTTGGAGCTGTACTCCTCTTCATATTCCGCGGAGAACTTTCGGAAATCTGCCGACGTCATGGATTCATCCGAAGATGCGGGAACGTCGGCGTTTGTTCCAATTGCCTCCATCACCGAGTCGGTATTTTCTCCAGCATCCGCAGAGTCGGATCCGGATCCAACATATCCGACGAAGTGCGATGCATGCTTCCTGAAGTGCGATGCATGCTTTCGCGATCAGCCATATCGGAACTTTCAATGGTTTCAAGGATTGCATCTGCGCTAGCGCCTTGCAGTATCATACATCTTAGTATGTACCTGAGGAAAGGCCTGTTTGTCCCGACATCATCAGAGGCGGAATCAGTGTCGTTGATGTGCTCCTCCTGGATTTCGACCTCCACGGGTGGGTCGATCTGGGATCCGGCTTCTCCAGGGAGATCCACTCCAGATTCGACTTGGACCGTGAGGTCTTCTTCAGGCTCAGATTTCTCCACTATCTCCGCAACTGGTGCGGGCTGGGTGGGATTAGGGTTTTCTGAGATCCGGAACTCTGCCGCCTCCACGGACAAAGGGGACCTAGAAGATTCTTCTGCCTCTATCATCACCGCTGGGGTGGGTTGGGCAGGTTCAGCGAAACCGATGTAAACATCGATATCGCCAAAAGACATGATAGTATAGGCAGTCACGGCCTCCTTAGCCGGAATCCACGTCTCGTCGAGAACGATGAGAGGGACGTCGCTGGCATAGAGGATGCGACCGATGGCGATGGTCTCGCCGATTCTGATTCTTGCAGATTCCGCTCGGAACATAGATCCGAAGCTCACTTGCCCCACGGTGGGCGCCAACTGTCGTCGGATTGAGGACAAGTACGCCATGAGGGGGTCCTCGAGGCGTGCGGGAGAGAGGGGTGTGAGACGTACGGTGTTCCGGGACGGTGAGCACACAAGTTTACCCAGGTTCGAATCTGCCGGCTTTGGACGGACCCTACTCCTGCTAGCAATCCAGTAATACGGTAGAGCCGGAATATGGGTTACAAGGGTTTCTCCTGTGCGATGTGAGATTGTAGACTATTGAGGTTATCTGGTGTTATGCCCTAAAGGCTCTCCCTAGGACGGCTTATATAGATATCCGGCCTAGGGTTTATAGGAGAGATCAATCCGGCTACGACTAAGAGTTGGTTACAGAGTACATCTTGAACTACAAGTAACATTATGGGCCTAAGTCAGTAAGTCTTCTGGGCCTTCCTGTAGTCGGATTGGACTCCGTCTTCTCTCTCTAACTGGGTCGCCCATGAAGCAAAGTTCTAACCCGAAGTGGGCCACCCTGGTCAGTGAGGAACTGAGAGGATACCCAGAAAGTATATCCCCAACAGTTTGTTCATGTGTGCAACTCGAGGTAGGGACTGGTAAGGCATACGAGCGTGGCGAGAGATGATATTTTCATCACAGTAAAAAACAAAGTAAGAGTTGTTGCATTAGCCGTAGGGACGATGCAACTCCAGTTACCTTTAGGATTTGTACTAGAACTAAATAAGTGTTATTATGTTCATGTACTAAGTCAAAACATCATTTCCGCCTCATGGTTAATGGAGTAAGGTTATGAATCGAGTATTAAGAACAATGGTTGTTCCTTTTATTTGAATAATGTGTTTCATGGCTATGAATCTATCCAATCCGGACTTTTTGTTCTTGATGTTGAATGCAAATCAGTCTATTACTTGAATGCTAAAAGGTTGAACCAGAATGATCTCAATTCTACTTATCTATGGCATTGTCCCCTTGGTTATATCATCTTGAAACGCATGCAGAAGATCCATGGTGATGGACTCCTGGATTCGTCCGGCTTGGAGCCCGTTCGAAACATGTGAATCCTGTTTGCTGGGAAAGATAACCAAGACACCTTTCGCAAAGAGTTGCGAGAGGGCGTCCGACTTGCTAGAACTGATACATAGTGATGTATGCGGTCCAATGAGCACGACAACCACAGGTGGTTATGAGTATTTTGTCACGTTCATGGATGATCTCAGTAGATATGGCTATGTCTACCTGATGAAATCCAAGTTGGAAACCTTTGAAAAGTTCAAAGAGTTTAAGAGTGAAGTGCAAAACCAACTTGTCTAGAATATTAAGTTTTTGCGATCAGATCGTGGAGGCAAATATATGAGCCATGAGTTTGATGACCATCTCAAGAGTTGTGCAATAGTTCCACATCTCACCCCGCCAAGAACACCTAAGAGGAATGGTGTGTTCGAAAGGCGGAACCAAACCTTGTTAGACATGGTGAGGTCAATGATGAGTAAGACGGATATACCTTTATTATTCTAGGGGTTTTGTCTAGACATAGTAGCGATAACACTAAACAAAGTACTATCTAAATGAGTATAAAATACACCACATGAGAGGTGGACGGGCAAGAAGTTGGCCTTGAAGCTTTTGTCAAGAGATTACAAAGTACTATCCCCAAATCTTTTCTAAAGATTTGGGGATGTGAAGCTTTTGTCAAGAGATTACAATCCGACAATCTCACCCCTAAGTTGGATAAGGAAGTTTTCATAGGCTACCCTAAGGAAACTTTGGGTTACTATTTCTACAACCGAGAAGAGGGCAAAGTGTTTGTTGCTCGAAACGGGGTCTTTCTGGAGAAAGAGTTTCTAAGCCAGAAATATTATGGGAATAGGGTGCACCTCGAAGAAATTCAGGATTCACCGACTCAGGACAAGTCGAAAACCTTGGATCCATCTCAGCACCCAGCTGGCTTCATTTTGGGTAGCTTAGTGGGGTGGCCCCCTGAAAGCATTTTTGAATCTTGTAAATGCTTTGTCGTGTGCCTATTTTCTTTCATTTCGTTTTCCCCGAGGTTGATCATGTGTGTGTTACTATTTGTGCACCCCTGCAAGGTAAATCTTTTCAAAAACTTGTGTCCGTGGTTATGGATGACTTAGAGCATAGTGTCTGGATCATATACAACTCTAATTGAAGTACCGTGTTTAACTTGGCTAAACATGACTACTAAATAGTGCAATACTCATGAATGATTAATAAAACTACCTACGAATGGGATATTCTTCTGACTTCTCATTTGTTAAGCGAGAAGGAGGATGAGTTATGTTTACTTTTATGTTTTATATAATTGCTGGTTTCTAATTAACGTGCATCGGTCTATATCTGTTTAGGCAGATGTTGTAGTGTGTCTCTATAGAACTGTTAGATATTTTACCTTTCACTGCAATTGAGTCATCCAAGGTTATCCCTTTAGTTGCATAAAGACTTGTTGAGTGTGCCCCTAGGGTCTCACACTCTGTTGATCAGATTGTAAGGTATATCCATATGGAGGCTACTACGTTGATGACGCTGATTATGGAGGCAAAGGCTTCCTTGCGTATAGATTCTGGGGATGGAGATCTCTGAGATCTATGGCGGGAATGTGCTTTGTTTATGGCACATTATGCTGATTTGACTCTTAATCCATACTCGGATATGTGTTTTCCACTTCCGCCTGATGTTTTGATGAGTGATGTATGATGATATAATCTTAAAATATTATTTCTATATTTTTTTGTCCTTGCCGTAATGGCGTTTCAATATATTTCTATTTATTTCTAGATGGAATTTCTCTGATGTTTTATTGTATGTCGCTAGCATACATAGTCATTTATGTATGCTAGACACATAGACCAGATGATCACATTTCTCGCAATCAAAGCTATAACCATGAATTTGGGTGGGATGGTTGGCCAGTACCGTACGCCATTATGGCCTGCTTGTGGGTGGCCTTGTGGCCCCCACTGTAGTATGTCCTTCCCCAATTCGGGTTATACCGTCTTGTGATTTAGAAACGTGAGGTCCGAGGGGTTACAATTGGTATCAGAGCCATTCCACCCTTCAGGGTATCAACCAAGGTGGTCATTGTCAGTCTACAAATATCTTGGTAGCTATATACTAGGGAAAAATGAACACATGAAAATAGGAATGCTTCCAAAATTTTCTTCCTACACATCCACCCTATTATGGTAAGGAAGTGTAACATTTGTCTATCCTCTTCTAAAAATTCAAACTAGGATTCACGCGTTTGGGGTATTTGTAGTACCAAAGGATGTGTTAATTCTTTGTTGATATGTTGCATCCAATGTTGCTTCTTAATCTGCCTTTGGTTATCAATTGTTGGTACATTCCATACCAACAGACTTGTGTATAAACTAACATGATCTATCCGACTCTTTCTTAACAGACACGATCTTGTTTGGAGTGTTTGTTCTTTAGTATGCTTTCACATAATGTGGAGTTGCTAATCTCTATACGTTATGTTGTTTTTCGCATTTAGTGGGTATTTTAATGCTGGAAAATACGGAATTTTTTGATTGATACATCTGTGTTCCACACTCCTTTTTAGTCATGTGTGAAATGGTAGCTATATTATTTTTTTCGGCATGTCCATGTTGACTCGTTCTTTTGGCAATGACGCATAATCTAAAGTTTTTTACTTCATCTTCAAATTATTTTGGGATAAATACATAACTTGTGTTGATCCGATGCTTGCAATTGTAGTTGGTTTTCTTTATAGCTATATGACACTTATCATAAGTGGAATATATTTAATGTTATCAATATAATTCTCCAAATGATTGTGGTCATCTCTTGTGTATTGAGTTGGACCAAGACCATATCTATGTCAACTATCTTTGGCAATCCGAAGATTTCTTAAGGCACTATGATGCATTATCATCTGATTATCGTGCTTCGTATCTTGTTTGAACTTCATATCCACAAAGGTTCTCTTGGATACAGGAGAATCTCATCATTTCATCTCTGACAGCTTTGCCTAGATGTGGGAGTTATCATTGATTCTCTATCCAAATATCTTTATCTTTTATCCAAACGACTATGTGAACTAGCCGGTATCTCTTTTCTCATCTGAAGGGCCAGAAAATCTATTCGTCCATGCATCTCTTCTGATGCCAATCCTTTCTCTTAACGTTGATCTTTCAAAGAGCATTATTCTTAGAAAGTGTTTCGAGCATTTGTTCGTTTCTCTCGCCTCATGAACTTGGTATTCGTGGAATATCTCGTTAACTTTGTGGTGGTATATCTTGACGATATGCTTGCCTATTCCATATCAATGGAATAACATGAAGAACATCTTCTTATCTTTCTCTCAAGCTTCATGAACACCGCATGTATGCAAAGTTCTCAAAGTGTAAATTATGGCTTCCTGAAGTCACCTATTTCGTCCACGTCCCTCTTCTAAAGACATCGCTACAATTCTGGAAGCATCAAGTCAATTTTTTATTCTCATCCTTCTAAAAAACAAAAATTCAACAAACTCCGGAGCTCTTTCCTCGGTTTGGACAAGTTATTAGTATCGTTTTATTGAAGACTTCCTATAGACTACTAAATACCTCTCTGATATTCTGAAGAAGAATAAGAAATTCTTTTGTTCTCCCACCAATCAAGAAATCTTTGAAATCCCCTCACTCTATCTCCTATCGTCACTCCAATGGTTTCCATGAAGACTTTTCAGATCTTTTGGAATTAATTTAGTCAAGGCCTTGGTGATATTCTCGTTCTATCTGTTGAAGCTTTTATTTGTTTTCCATGATATTCCTTCATAACTTTCCGATGGCTTGTGAGTTATGAGAAGAAAACATCATCATCTTTATCTAATTTGGATCCGTGAAGTGTTCGCGTCACATCTTTGACTTATTACGAAGCTTCATGAATTCTATTTGTCAAGATCTTTAGTTTGAATTCTAAGTGTTAGGTTGCACGATTTTCATATTCATGTACAAAGTAATGCTTTCGGTGCGGGATGGACTAGCTACCATACCACTACTCTTATCATTCGCTTTTATCCATTGAATTGGTTGTGACACCCCCAGGATCAGGGTTTAACAAATCCAGACCTTAGCCTGACATAAGCTTAACCTAGAGCTCGAGGATATCCAGTGAGAAATCGGTAACACAACTGTAACCCATGCGACACAAAAAAATTAGTACAGGAAGCTCATAACTAAGCGAAGAACCAAAATATTACAAGTAGAGGTCACTGATCACAAACATCAAACAACAGAAGGAAAATTATGCTATTAAGTATAGCAAACTTAACAAATGGCCTAAGAGTCCTAAAGCATAATGATGACGTCCCAGCCCATAGATTCAAGCTACCGTCTAGGAACCCCAAGCTACTCGTCGGTGTCGATGTCGTAAAGAACTCGTTTTCAGGGAACACTTACTCTGCTACAAAAAGTATCAACAAAGAAAGGGTGAGTACAGGGTGTACTGCGCAAGACTTATGGCTGGTGGGGTTATTTTGCATAAAGTCATCTTTGTTTGTAAAACAAGACGGAGAATAAGCTCGTCTAATCAAATTATTTTTAAAGGGGATAAGAGAGCAACATCTCCAAAGAATTTATCATCATCTTTTGATATCCACCAAAGTAATCCTCATCTCACAACTAGGATCACCCCCTCATACCCATGAGGAAGCATCCTTAAGCACACGTTGATCCTCCAATTTTTATGATTAGATTATAGTTCTCTATGATCTTCACGTCCGTTCCCAAGTCATCCATAACCATGGACATAGCTTTTCGAAAAGATTAATACCCTGCAGGGGTGTACAACTTTACCCACACATACTAACCGACTCTTAATGCCAGAATGATTGGCCCTCTTCTTTGGAAGGCCGGCAGAGTGTGGTCAGACACGACCTTTACCTTTCTTTCGCCGAGACCATGAGTCACGCCCTAAGCAGGGTTCCGCCTTAACGGGTAAAATCCCAAAGCCGGTCCCTAGAGATGTGAGTCGGGGTTGGTTAACCAGGGGCGCCATCTACCCCAAGCAACCCAGACCATGCTTACCTACCTGTTATGATGCACCTTCACCCACCAAATCTTTCAAAACATTTTCTACGCATATGTCAAATGGAACGCCGAACTATGTGACTCATGGAATCTACTAGGTAGGATAGTTAGTCGAGAGGTCCCCATAAACCCCATGTGGTTGTACGCTCGTCTTGGTTCCAAAGGCAAGAACTCAATTCCTAGTGGTGGCGAGCCTGGGAATAAAAAACCACATCCCACTGATGTCTACGCACTTCTATTCTTGTAGACAGTTGTTGGGCCTCAAAGTGTAGAGGTTTGAAGAACAACAACAAGTTTTCCCTTAAGTGGATCACCCAAGGTTTATCGAACTCAGGGAGGAAGTGGTCAAAGGTATTCCCTCTCAAGCAACCATGTAATCAAGATACAAGAAGTCTCTTGTGTCCCCAACACACCCAATACACTTGTCAGGTGTATAGGTGCACTAGTTCGGCGAAGATATATAGTGAAATACAAGTGGTATGGATAATTGTAAGTGGTAACGGTGCCAGAAAATAGCTTGCTGGAGTGTGGTTGACGTGGGAAAAGACTAAAGGGAAACTGAAATAAAGATGGAAGCAAGCAAACATGTAATAAATCCAATTGCAAACGGTGTATCAATGCTTAGAAACAAGGCCTAGGGATCATACTTTCACTAGTGGACACTCTCATATAAATATCTTCTCTTTATGATACTACTCTTAACTACTCTCCGGTTGCACACTCTAATCACTGGTAGGGCTATAACAGCACTCCTCAAAGTTCGCTTTTCGCATCTAGATAACTCCACACTGTCACCTTAAGCACTAGATGGTTCCAACAAACACCACAATTTCATAAAGACATCCAACTCCAAATATAACTCATAACAAGTATTTGCAATCTCTAGCCTAAGTGCCACCATGGTGTGCACACTGTCAACTTCACACACATGGGGAGAGTAGAGATCTAATAAAGCACTTGAGTAGCAAGGTAGATCTACTTGATTACAAAGATCATGATCACAATATGATCATGCATAGAGAGAGATGAACACATAGGTACCGGTAGAGCCCTTAGCCTCGAGGAAGAACTACTCCCTCATCATCATGGGAATCAGCAACGACGATGGAGATGGTGGTGGAGATTGATGGAGATGGCTCCGGGGGGACTTCCCCGTCCCGGCAGGGTGCCGGAACTGAGACTTTCTGTCCCCCGAATCTCCCCTTCGATGGTGGCGGCGCTGCGGAACTTTTCGTGGCTGGAGGCTTGACGATTTAGGGTTTTTGCATCGGGAGGCATCTTATAGGCGAAGAGGCAAGGTCGGTGGCGGCCGAGGGGCCCACACCACCTGGTGGCACGACCAGGGGTCACCCGCGCCACCATATGGTGTGGCCAGGCTCTGGCCCTCCTCCGTCTCATATTCTGGCTCCGTGTCCCCCTCGGTGAAATATTGACTTTGGCTGTTGTCCCGTTCAATTCCGAGAATATTCATTTTCTGACTTTCCTGGAACCAAAAACAGCAGAAAACAGGAAGTTGTCACTGTGGCTCTTGTTAATAGGTTACTCCAAGAAAGTATATAGAAAGTACACCAAAGTTGGAACAAAACACAAGAAAGTAGATAAAAACAAGCATGGAACATCAAAAATTATGGATACATTAGCAACGTATCAACATCCCCAAGCTTAACTCCTGCTCGTCCTCGAGTAGGTAAGTGATAAAAAGAAAGAATAATTTTTGAGGTGACATGCACCATCATAAACTTGATCAAAGTATTTGTAAAACATTGATAGCTGGGATCATATTACTTAAACATAGCATGAAAGATAAAGTTCTAACAATAAGACAGAGCAACTATGTTGTAACATGAAAAGGCACAAACAACAGATTCATGAATAACAATGCTTTGCAAGATGTTTGTTTGTTTCACATTAAGAAAACATAGCATAGTGGCATTCAGCTTGTCCCTCATAGAGTAGCAAACAGAAATGCATAGGATAGCTTCAAAGTTCATAAGAGTGACTAGATACAAATAGTTTAAGAACAAGCAATATCAAAATTATGCATCAATCAACAAGTCTTGGGACAATGCACATAGAACTAAGAATGGCCACTATGCTCTCTCAATAGGTGCATAAAGATAGAAGGTGGAGACTCAACATAAAAGTAAAAGAAAGGCCTTCATAGAAGGAAGTAGGGATTCAAGTATCATAAAGAGCTTCCAAAAATTATGGTACTTTTTAGCTTTCAGCTCTCATTTCCCCTATCATAAGTATCTTGAAGTGATTAAGGTTAAAGTGAACAAACTATGAAGTATATGCTTGACAAAATATAAGTTGGAAACCTCATGTACCTTGAATACGAGGGCCGCTCCTCATGCTACTCAAGTTTAGTCACCGGTAAGTTCTTGTCATAGTAAGTACATGTGTATCATAGAGAACCGCCAACGGGGTACCCCTTTCCCAATGATACAGAAGAATCCCCATATCGAAATGACAAGGCAAGCAGACAACGAGCATCTCAGCAATCTTTGTATTTACCATGGGAAAATGGTGCTTTTTTCTCTGTTTCCTCTTTTCTCATATCTCTTATTTTCTTTTCTTTTTCTCTTTTTCTCTTTTCTCAATCTCTATCTCTTTTTTATAAGAAGAATGCTTCATAGACAGCTCTTTATGGTTACGCTGCAGGTTTCCACCATGACAACATGGATTAGACCGGCGGCCCAAGCGTTTCTCTAACACACATACATAACTCCATGGACTTACAAGCTCCCCTTTCATTTCACACCGACGACATCCATAGACAAAAGAGCATGATATCAACTAGGTACAAAGTACAAGTGCAATGTTGAAAGCGTTCCCCATGACAACATGGTTCTACTAATCCCCAACATATAAGTGCAAGCATATACAACATAGACGACACAATGGTTCAAGTTTATTAAGGGCAAGAAAAGTAAAGTGTGCCATCAAGTTCGTGAGAGCTTTAATCACTAGTTTTCTCCTAACAAGTTTAATTCGAAAGGTAGATAAAAACATGAATATACTTGGAATAGCAAATGCTAATAGGTAGGTATGGTGGACTCTTTGGAATAACTTGGTTTTATTTGGAGTTGGATGCATGAGTGGAACTCATACTTGGTTATGGAGGCTAGCAAAATACTGGGAGCGACCAACTAAGAGAGCAATAATGGCCATAATCATGCAGAGCGACAAAACATCATTAATCAAAGCATAAATTGATACTACAAGTCGAAAACTAGTGCAAGCTCATGTTGGTTGTCAATCTTGGCACTGATCGCGGCGACCTTGTCACGGTACTCGTCCTACGATGGCTGCATTGTTCATGTTGATAGAAATAGAAATTCTATAATTACACTCCAGGTTCTAGGTGAATACTAATACAAATCAAAAAATCCCCGTTGAATCTATGGACAACAGTGTTAAAAATGGACCTAGAGATCTATTCATAACCACGATAAACTAATCCTAATCACAAAAAATCCATATTGAATCAATCAATAGCAGTATTAAGGAAAGACCAAGAGATCCAGTCATAATCATGAAAACTAATACTACTCGCAAAATAAGAAGAAAAAAACCAATGCGGGTCGGGCACGATCTAAGAAATCCACATCACAACTTACAGAAATAATAGTGTGGAGATTTTCTACCTCGCTAAGACATGGAACTGGACCGAACGGGTCCTGCAACGCCTCCGTCGTGGTGGATTCTAGCTCCACGGCCGACCTATAATACATAGAATATGAAGATCAAGAAGAATAAGAAAAAACAAGAAGAAGCAGATTAAGCTCATGATGGACAAGGAGATGGAGAAGAAGTAGAATAAGAAGACCATATCGGGAGGAGCCCTCGCCTGCTAGAACATTCGGCGCCATTGTAGGGAGAGATTGGGGCTCGGTGAGAGGGGGGCTTGAGGGGCTGGTAGAGCAACAACTGCCTCGCCGCGAGCTCTATCCTTTTTCTTCGCGAGGATGATCGATCGGCCTCTCCTCAGGGGATCATGGCTTGCAGGGGGAGGGAGGTGGCGGCAGTTGGAAGAAGATAGTGATTAGTGTGGGAGAAGAGTCAAAGAGTATAGGTCGTGGTCTAGTAGTTCTACTACTATTATACAATACCACCATGTACGGTCTACCTTCTCAAAGAAGCCAGGGAGGTAGGGATAGGGAATCAATGGGACTTGTCTTTATTGCGATGGACAGTTCAATGGTCTTCTGCGCCGCCTAAAATCCAGTATATAATAAGAGGAGTGCGAGCTTACCCTTAAAAAAAATTAGTAGAGCCGGGTGGTAACCACGGGCATCGGTGTGCATGTCCCGCGTGCGTGTGTCACGTGTTGATGGGGAAATGACGTGTGCAACTGCTGCACGATCACGTCGGCACGTCGAACTCCGTTGAACTCCATGTTGACACGCACGCACGGGATATTTACGAGTCTAGAATACGTTGTGTCACTTTTGTTGTGATCAAATTATATTCGATATGCGAGATATTACATTTTTTTAATATAATCGACAAATGCATGCATGTACACGATACACAAAACCGCTGCTCGTCCCTTGATCATATCGGCACCCAACTCTATGTACCCGGCATCGCTTATTCCGAACAACTTCCTCGAGCACGATGCCCCCTCGTCATGGAAATGGCAGGTCCACGCCGTCGACTGACCGTCCTGTATCCCCTGCTCTTCGTTGCATCGTTCGCGCTCATGAGTCGCCTACTGAGGCAGCACGTCGTGTCCGGCCGCACTAGGATCCATCGACAGCGGCACTCGAGGACGTCGAAGCTCGTAACGGTCGCGCAGGAGGAGTGTGGGGTACCTGTAGTGACGGACGAGCGCAGAGCATCAGCCAGGACGGGGGCGCGTGTTGCACTGGCGAGTACGGACAAGAAGAGGAACGAGAAGAAGACCAGGAAGAGGATAGGAGACATCTATTTGGACGAGTCCGACTCGGCCAACGAGGAGGCATTCATCGATTAGTTGGAGGCATAAGCGGAGGAGAGTGACGTGGACCCGTGGGACTCCGAAGAGGAGGAGGAGAACTCCGATGAGGACATAGCATGCTTATACGAGGAAGGGGCGGTGTCGAGTCATCAGAGGAGGACACCGACGGGGGTGATGTCAAGGACCATGGCATTGACGAAGACTAGGACGAACCGGAAGACGAAGACGATAGCCTCTTCAAAATATGATCATTTATTTTATTTAAATGGATTATCACTTGTTTATGGAGGTAAAGTACCGGTGGAACGGATAGAGAGGTGGCACGGATAGACCCCGCATAAAAAAATGGGAGAAGGGAGGGGTTATCCTGCCCATTGGATCACACAGGATCAACGGTTGGTGGGCACGATCCACGTGACCAATAAGGGCGTAGCACCCAGAGTGAGCACCCGTTTGGGATTTTGTGAGATTTGTGACCGAGAGAAAGGGCAAAACTAAGTAGTATCAAAAAACAAGGGCAAGACAGAATAAGGGATTCAAATAGAAAATAGAAAGAGTAGGCATGTGTGTTCCTTTAAGAAATGTAAAATGCATGTTTTGTACTAAACCACATGGATCAACCAGTGTCATTTGCATGTGTGTTCTTTTCATAAACCACCACTAGTTTCATTGCATGGGTGTCCTTTTCATAAACCACAACCAGAGTCATTGCATGTTTGTTCATTTCAAAAACCACCACTTGGATCCAGTGCATGTCATTGCATGTGTGTCCATTTCATAAACCACAACTAGAGTCATTGTATGTTTATTCTTTTCATAAACCACCACTTGGATCCAATGCATGGCATTGCATGTCTGTCCCTTTCATAAACCAGAACCAGAGTCATTGCATGTTTGTTATTTTCATAAACCACCACTTGGATCCAATGCATGTCAGTCCATGTGGTGTCCCTTTCATAAACCACAACTAGAGCCATTGCATGTTTGTTCTTTTCATAAACCACCACTTGGATCCAATGCATGTCATTGCATGTGTGTCCCTTTCATAAACCACAACTAGGGTCATTACATGTTTGTTCTTTTCATAAACCACCACTTGGATCCACGAGTGTCATTGCATGTGTGTCCTTTTATTAAACCACCACTAGAGTCACTACATGTGTGTCTGTCAGTGTGCATCACTGTGGTTTTTGAAAAGAAAACATGCAATGATGCCACTCCAGCATGTGGTGTTCTTTTCATAAACCACATGGATCCACCAGAGTCATTGCATGTGTGTCCTTATCAGAAACCACATGGATCCAGTAGTGTCATTGCATGTCTCTGCATGTGTGTTCTTTTCATAAACCACCACTAGTGTCATTGCATGTGTGTCACTTTCAGAAACCACAACCAGAGTCATAGCATGTTTGTTCTTTTCATAAACCACCACTTGGATCCAATGCATGTGATTGCATGTGTGCCCCTTTCATAAACCACAACCAGGGTCATTGCATGTTTGTTCTTTTCATTAACCACCACTTGGATCCAATCAATGTCATTGCATGTGTGTCCCTTTCATAAACCACAACTAGGGTCATTGGACGTTTGTTCTTTTCATAAACCACCACTTGGATCCAATGCATGTCATTGCATGTGTGTCCCTTTCAAAAACCACAACTGGGGTCAGTGCATGTTTGTCCTTTTCATAAACCACCACTTGGATCTGTTGCATGTAATTGCATGTGTGTCCCTTTCATAAACCACAACTAGGGTCATTGCATGTTTGTTCTTTCTATAGACCACCACTTGGATCCACCAGTGTCATTGTATGTGGTGTCCTTCTCATAAATCACCACCATAGTCATTGCATGTGTGTGTGTGTGTTAGTGTACATCACTCTGGTTTTTAAAAAAACACATGCCATGATACCACTCCAGCATGTGGTGTTCTTTTCATAAAACACATGGATCCACTAGAGTCGTTGCATATGTGTCCTTCTCATAAACGACATGGATCCATCAGTGTCGTTGCATGTCTTTGCATGTGTGTTCTTTTCATAAACCACCACTAGTGTTATTCCATGTGTGTCCCTTTCATAAACCACAACTAGGGTCATTGCATGTTTGTTATTTTCATAAACCACCACTTGGAACTTTTGCATGTCATCGCATGTGTGTCCTTTTCAAAAACCACCACTAGTGTCATTGCATGTGTGTCCCTTTCATAAACCACAACCAGAGTCATAGCATGTTTGTTCTTTTCATAAACCACCACTTGGATCCAATGCATGTGATTGCATGTGTGCCCCTTTCATAAACCACAACCAGGGTCATTGCATGTTTGTTCTTTTCATAAACCACCACTTGGATCCAATGAATGTCATTGCATGTGTGTCCCTTTCATAAACCACAACTAGGGTCATTAGATGTTTGTTCTTTTCATAAACCACCACTTGGATCCAATGAATGTCATTGCATGTGTGTCCCTTTCATAAACCACAACTAGGGCCATTGCATGTTTGTACTTTTCATAAACCACCACTTAGATCCACTAGTGCCATTGCATGTGGTGTCCTTTTCATAAACCACCACCAGAGTCATTGAATGTGTGTGTGTCAGTGTGCATCCTGTGGTTTTTGAAAAGAACACATGCAATGATGCCACTCCAGCATGTGGAGTTCTTTTCATAAACCACATGGATCCACTAGAGTCATTGCATGTGTGTCCTTCTCATAAACCACATGGATCCACCAGTGTCATTGCATGTCTTTGCATGTGTGTTCTTTTCATAAACCACCACTAATGTCATTGCATGTGTGTCCCTTTCATAAACCACAACCAGAGTCATTGCATGTTTGTTCTTTTCATAAACCACCACTTGGATCCAGTGTATGTCATTGCATGTGTGTCCATTTCATAAACCACTACCAGTGTTATTGTATGTTTGTTCTTTTCATAAACCACCACTTGGATCCAATGCATGGCATTGCATGTGTGTCCCTTTCATAAACCACAACCAGAGTCATTGCATGTTTGTTCTTTTCATAAACCATCACTTGGATCCAATGCATGTCACTCTATGTGGTGTCCCTTTCATAAACCACAACCAGAGTCATTGCATGTTTGTTATTTTCATAAACCACTGTAACACCCTTGAATCGGTCCTATGCAAGTTTTAGCCCTTTTCCGCCAAACCCGCATAGAAACGATTCAAGGATGCCCACCAGGCACTTTCGTGTGGGTGGAAAACGAAATCATACCATTACACAACAGTCCTCCATGGGACCCACAGAACAGATATATATACAGCACGACTCCACGAGTCAAGAATACAGATATACAATACAAAGATCCAAATCACCTTGAAATCGATAGGGCGTCCGACTACGGACAAGATGCAAATGGGGCTAAGAGCCCTGAAGATTAACCAATGGCGTCCATAACCCTGCCCAGGCCAAACCGGAAGGGTAACCCTGCTAACGACGTCGATCTCAAACCTGCTAAAACAAAAGGGGTGCCGACAAAGGGCAAAGAAAAAGAGGAGCGTCAGTACTGAGGCCAGTACACGGCGAGGCTAGAATTCGGCGGCTCTCGCCTACATAGGTATGGTGGGCTGAAGCGGCAGCGCAGCGGCACTAAACAACCTATAGAGACTCGGTATCACTGGAGGCTATTAGAGAGGGGTAAGAAAGACCTATTCGGATCCAACCTGAAGCTAACACCAAACAAACCCATCCTGGTAGTTCCCCCTCGAGACCAAACGAGGAATTCGGACCAAGGAACTCACACAGTTGGCAGTTTTATTCATTCCATTATAATTGAAGCACTTACTAGTCAGATATAGATAGCATGGGCCGTCTTGGTAGCATAAGTAGTGGGCAGTTTTAATCACCATTCCATTGTAGTTGGGACATTCACTAGTCAGATATAATTGTCCTGTGGAATCCCAAAACCCAGCAATTGTTGGCACTTTTATCACATTCCATTGGAGTTGCAATACTTACTAGGCAGGTACAGCATGTCACGAAACAACCCAGATCCACCAGTTGTTGGCATTTTTAATATCCATTCCGTTATAGTTGCATCTGATTACTAGTCACATGTTAAGTCAAATTTATAGCACTACTTTAGTTATGCTTGTCTATGATGGTAAATAAAGCAGTAAACATGGCATAAGTACAGGATGGTAAATAAAACCCCAAACTAGTTTGTGGCCCCAAGAAATAGAAATGAATCACGCTCTGGCTCAGGGGGTCCACGGCCTCCCAAATGTGGATAGTGCTAAAAATCAAGGAACAGGTATCAAATACTCGGGGCCTACGGGACACAAGTGAGCGTGGAAGAACCAAATAACATCGATTGCCCACCGATGCCTCTACATTAGTTATATCTAGCATTTTTAATAGTTGTATTTAAAGTCATGATCATCTACACCAATAAGCATCTCCACCAATAACCATCTGCCAGCATACCAACAACTGTGGTACTCGACGACACGAGATAGCACCTAAGCAAGCAACTACGACTCGCAAGGCCAGCTATATACCAAACACAGGTAATAGGGGGTGTCCAAGGCAATATAGAAACTGCATGGTATATAACTGGTGTACGAAAGCTAAAGCATCGCGACATGGATAGCAATAGATCAACAGGAGGAAATAAATACTATAAATGCAAAATAGGTAGAAGGGGGAGAGATGCTCGCTTGGGAAACACTGCCGGAGATTCATATCCGAAGAACTTGTCGATACTCGCATCCACTCATCGGTCTAATCCGCGAAGAAGCAAACCCTAGCAGAAACACCAGATGCAATATTTAATACTACGACAGAAGATCCAGCATGCTTATGATATGATGCATGGCATGGCACAGATGCGGTGGAACTAGGCAATATTAAGCGGAACCGGGGTCCCAACAATTCATTACGCGTTTCAAGTTATTTAGAACCCCCGCAATTTAAATGTTGTATTAACAGGGCGAAACATGGCATTGGTTCACTACACCAGTTTAAATGGAGTCCGGTATAAGACAAAAATATCCTGCATCTAGACTCCATATTAAATTATGAGGTGAATCGGCATAATGCCCCTAAACCCCAGACAAGTATGCATGCACGAACAATTTAATATGTGACAGTTGATAATGTCATATTATAAAAATAGGGGCTTAGGGTCACACATCTGGGTTCGGAAGATCTTGGGTTTCGGGGCTCCGGGGTCCGGTCTCAGGGTTCAATGGGGATCGGTCTCGGCAGAAGCGTTCTCGGACAACGGAGTAGATCTTGGCGTTCCGGGAAGAAGGACTTGGTTCGGCGTCGGCGGCTCATCGGATTCGCCCCGATTGGTGTTGATCTTGTCATCGCGAAGATCTTGTCGGGTCCGCGCCATCGAGTGGGTCTTGGCATCCGGGGTGAAGTACTTGGCGTATCCGAGATGAAGCGCTTGTCATTCCGTGTGGCGATCTTGGCGTCCGAGTTCTCGGGCATCGGATCCGGGAAGGAGCTCTTGATGTACCGGCCTGTTGTCGATCTTCGGTACCGCGCGTTCTCGACGACCCAGGGGTTCAGGGTTCGGACGAACTTGGTTCGGCTTCGATGGTCGAGGTGACATGTCCGGTGCCGATGTCGATCGACGTGAAGGTCTTGACGCATCTGGTCACCTCATGGGCATATGGCTTTCGTTGCAGATCTTGTCGCGACTGTCTTGGACGGTAGCTGCAAGGGCGGTTGCACGCCTGCTCGAAACTTTACACGGAGCAACGGACAAACTGATTTAGGGGCAAACAGACACACACAAAACGGCATAGGGGACACACACATGCTAACAGAGAGGACAAGAGGTGATTCCTTGGGACCTGGGACTCGAGCAGGCGGGGCTGAGGATAGCCTGGCGACGGAGCACACGGCGGCCCCTAGGTAGGATGCGGCAAGGGAGCGGCCGGGCTCGGAGGAGAGCTTGCGGCTCGGGGCGGCGCGGCACACAGAGGGGAGCCTGCAGCGCTGTAGAGGCGGCGTCGAGCCGGAGACGGGAGGGGGCCGGCGGCGGGGACGACGGCGAGGGAGGCCGCGGGGAGGAGCACGGCGACAGAGCGGCCGGCGGCGACCTGGGAGGCGGAGGCGGGGCGAAGCCGCGTGGGCGCGGGTCGTCGGGAGCAAGCGGCGCAGGGAGGCGACGAGGGGTAGAGGGGTGAGGGCGCAGCCCTGGCGGCGGTAGAGGAGGCGAGCGGCGCGGCGGGGTCGGGCTCGGGCTCGGGGACGACAGCGAGGTGGGGACCCACGGCAGCGCGGCGGGTGAGCAGGAGGAGAGAGGGGCGACGAGGCGCGCGGTGGAGGGCGGCGGCGGGGCTCGACACACGGAGGCGGTGGTTGGTGCGGGGGAGATGCCGAGCAGGGGATGCAGGGAAGGGAGAGAGTGGAGGCGGGGCAGGTGAACGCGAGGCGTGTCGGTGGGTAGTGGGGCCAGGGGACAAGCGAGGTGGGGGGGCCCGAGGTGGAGGGCGGCGGTGGGGCTCGGCCCACGGAGGCGGTGGTTGGTGCGGGGGAGATGGCGAGAAGGGGATGCAGGGAAGGGAGAGAGTGGAGGCGGGACAGGCGAACGCAAGGCGCGTCGGTGGGTGGTGGGGCTAGGGGATAGGCGAGGTGGGGGGCCCGAGGTGGTGCGTGACAGGTGGGGGTGGTCGGGGTTTGGCAAACCGTTTTTAGACAAACCAAATTAATCCGGAGGCCCAGGTTTTTAAATTGAATAAAGAGGGGAATATTTAGAAAAACAAAACTAGGCGTTTCGAAAATAGTTTAGACAAAAACCATGAAGGATGACATGACGATGCTCAAATGCAATGTGGCATGATGACATGAGCATGCGGCCATGATGATGCAATACACAAAAACACCGCGATTTTCTAGTAGTGGTTTTCGCGGGGCGCCACAACCACCACTTGGATCCATTACATGTAATTGCATGTGTGTCCCTTTCATAAACCACAACTAGGGTTATTATATGTTTGTTCTTTTCATCAACCACCACTTGGATCCACTAGTGTCATTGCATGTGTGTCCTTTTCATAAATCACCACCAGAGTCACTTCATGTGTGTGTGTGTTAGTGTGCATCAGTGTGGTTTTTCAAAAGAACACATGAATGAGACCACTCTAGCATGTGGTGTTCTTTTCATAAACCACATGGATCCACCAGAGTCATTGCATGTGTGTCCTTCTCATAAACCACATGGATCTACCAGTGTCATTGCATGTCTTTGCTTGTGTGTTCTTTTCATAAACCACCACTAGTGTCATTGCATGTGTGTCCCTTTCATAAACCACAACCAGAGTCATTGTATGTTTGTTCTTTTCATAAACTACCACTTGGATCCAATGCATGGCATTGCATGTGTGTCCCTTTCATAAACCACAACCAGAGTCATTGCATGTTTGTTCTTTTCATAAACCACCACTTGGATCCAATGCATGTCACTCCATGTGGTGTCCCTTTCATAAACCACAACCAGAGTCATTGCATGTTTGTTATTTTCATAAACCACCACTTGGATCTGTTGCATGTAATTGCATGTGTGTCCCTTTCATAAACCACGACTAGGGTCATTGCATGTTTGTTCTTTCTATAAACCACCACTTGGATCCACCAGTGTCATTGCATGTGGTGTCCTTCTCATAAATCACCACCATAGTCATTGCATGTGTGTGTGTGTTAGTGTACATCACTGTGGTTTTTAAAAGAACACATGCCATGATACCACTCCAGCATGTGGTGTTCTTTTCATAAACCACATGCATCCACTAGAGTCGTTGCATGTGTGTCCTTCTCATAAACGACATGGATCCATCAGTGTCATTGCATGTCTTTGCATGTGTGTTCTTTTCATAAACCACCACTAGTGTCATTGCATGTGTGTCCCTTTCATAAACCACAACTAGGGTCATTGCATGTTTGTTATTTTCATAAACTACCACTTGGAACTTTTGCATGTGTGTCCTTTTCATAAACCACCACTAGTGTCATTGCATGTGTGTCCCTTTCATAAACCACAACCAGAGTCATATCATGTTTGTTCTTTTCATAAACCACCACTTGGATCCAATGCATGTGATTGCATGTGTGCCCCTTTCATAAACCACAACCAGGGTCATTGCATGTTTGTTCTTTTCATAAACCACCACTTGGATCCAATGAATGTCATTACATGTGTGTCCCTTTCATAAACCACAACTAGGGTCATTGGATGTTTGTTATTTTCATAAACCACCACTTGGATCCAATAAATGTCATTGCATGTGTGTCCCTTTCATAAACCACAACTAGGGTCATTGCATGTTTGTTCTTTTCATAAACCACCAATTAGATCCACTAGTGCCATTGCATGTGGTGTCCTTTTCATAAACCACCACCAGAGTCATTGAATGTGTGTGTGTGTGTGTCAGTGTGCATCACTGTGGTTTTTGAAAAGAACACATGCAATGATGCCACTCCAGCATGTGGAGTTCTTTTCATAAACCACATGGATCCACTAGAGTCATTGCATGTCTATCCTTCTCATAAACCACATGGATCCACCAGTGGCATTGCATGTCTTTGCATGTGTGTTCTTTTCATAAACCACCACTAGTGTCATTGCATGTGTGTCCCTTTCATAAACCACAACCAGAGTCATTGCATGTTTGTTCTTTTCATAAACCACCACTTGGATCCAGTGTATGTCATTGCATGTGTGTCCATTTCATAAACCACTACCAGAGTCATTGTATGTTTCTTCTTTTCATAAACCACCACTTGGATCCAAGATCCAATGCATGGCATTGCATGTGTGTCCCTTTCATAAACCACAACCAGAGTCATTGCATGTTTGTTATTTTCATAAACCACCACTTGGATCCAATGCATGTCACTCTATGTGGTGTCCCTTTCATAAACCACAACCAGAGTCATTGCAAGTTTGTTATTTTCATAAACCACCACTTGGATCCATTACATGTAATTCCATGTGTGTCCCTTTCATAAACCACAACTAGGGTTATTGTATGTTTCTTATTTTCATAAACCACCACTTGGATCCACTAGTGTCATTGCATGTGTGTCATTTTCATAAACCACCACCAGAGTCACTTCATGTGTGTGTGTTAGTGTGCATCAGTGTGGTTTTTCAAAAGAACACATGAATGAGGCCACTCCAGCAAGTGGTGTTCTTTTCATAAACCACATGGATCCACCAGACTCATTGCATGTGTGTCCTTCTCATAAACCACATGGATCCACCAGTGTCATTGCATGTCTTTGCATGTGTGTTCTTTTCATAAACCACCACTAGTGTCATTGCATGTGTGTCCCTTTCATAAACCACAACCAGAGTCATTGCATGTTTGTTCATTTCATAAACCACCACTTGGATCCAGTGCATGTCATTGCATGTGTGCCCATTTCATAAACCACTACCAGAGTCATTGTATGTTTGTTCTTTTCATAAACCACCACTTGAATCCAATGCATGGCATTGCATGTGTGTCCCTTTCATAAACCACAAACTAGAGTCATTGCATGTTTGTTCTTTTCATAAACCACCACTTGGATCCAATGCATGTCTCTTCATGTGGTGTCCCTTTCATAAACCACAACCAGAGTCATTGCATGTTTGTATTTTCTTAAACCACCTTCGGATCTATTGCATGTAATTGCCTGTGTGTCCCATTCATAAACCACAACTAGGTTCATTGCATGTTTGTTATTTCTATAAACCACCACTTGGATCCACTAGTGTCATTGCATGTGGTGTCCTTCTCATAAACCACCACCATAGTCATTGCATGTGTGTGTGTGTGTTAGTGTACATCACTGTGGTTTTTGAAAAGAACACATGCCATGATACCACTCCACCATGTGGTGTTCTTTTCATAAACCACATGGATCCACTAGAGTCGTTGCATGTGTGTCCTTCTCATAAACCACATGGATCCATCAGTGTCATTGCATGTCTTTGCATGTGTGTTCTTTTCATAAACAACAACCAGAGTCATAGCATGTTTGTTCTTTTCATAAACCACCACTTGGATCCAATGCATGTGATTGCATGTGTGCCCCTTTCATAAACCACAACCAGGGTCATTGCATGTGTGTCCTTCTCATAAACAATAGAAAGTTTTCCCTTAAGTGGATCACCCAAGGTTTATCGAACTAAAGGAGGAAGTGGTCAAAGGTATTCCCTCTCGAGCAACCCTGCAATCAAGATACAAGAAGTCTCTTGTGTCCCCATCACACCCAGTACACTTGTCAGGTGTATAGGTGCACTAGTTTGGTGAAGAGATAGTGAAATACAAGTGGTATGGATAATTATAAGTGATAACGGTGCTAGAAAATAGCTTTGATGGCATGGAAAAGACTAAAGGCCAACTGAGCTGAAGATGGAAGCAAGCAAACATGTAACAGATCTAGTTGCAAACGGTGTTTCAATGCTTAGAAACAAGGCCTAGCGATCATATTTCACTAGTGAACACTCTCATATAAATATCTTCTCTTTATGATACAACTCTTAACTACTCTCCGGTTGGACACTGTAATCCATGGTAGGGCTATAACAACACACCTTAAAGTAAGCCTTTCCCATGTAGGTAACCCCACACTGTCATCTTGAGCTCTAGATGGTTCCAACAAACACCACAATTTCATAGAAACATCCAACTCCAAATATAACTCATAACAAGTATTTGTAATCTCTAGCCTAAGTGCCACCATGGTGTGCATGTTGTTACTTTCACGCACATGGGGAGAGCCGAGATCTATTAAAGCACTTGAGTAGCAAGGTAGATCTATAGATTACAGAGCTCATGATCACAATATGATCATGCATAGAGAGAGAGAGATGAACACATAGCTACCGGTAGAACCCTTAGACTCTAGGAAGAACTACTCCCTCGTCATCATGGGAATCAGCAACGGCGATGGAGATGGTGGTGGAGATCACTTGAGATGGCTCAGGGGGCACTTCCCCATCCCGGCAGGGTGCCGAAACAGAGACTTCTGTCCCCTTAATCTCCTCTTTGGTGGCAGCGGCGCTGCGGAACTTTTTGTGGCTGGAGGCTTGACGATTTAGGGTTTTTGCATCAGGAGGAATATTATAGGCAAAGAGGCAAGGTCGGTGGGTGGCCAGGGGCCCACACCACCTGATGGCGCGGCCAGGGTCACCCGCGCCACCATATGGTGTGGCCAGGCCCTGGTCCTCCTCCGTCTCGTATTCTGGCTCCGTGTCCCCCTCGGTGAAATATTGACTTTGGCTTTCGTCCAATTCCGAGAATATTCATTTTCTAACTTTCTGGAACCAAAACAGCAGAAAACAGGCAATTGACACTGTGGCATCTTGTTAATAGGTTAGTTCCAGAAAATGCATAAAAGTACCTCAAAGTATGGACAAAGTAAAGCAAAGTAGATACTAAACAAGCATGGAACATCAAAAAGTATAGATACATTTGCAACGTATCAACATCCCCAAGCTTAACTCCTGCTCGTCCTCGAGTAGGTAAGTGATAAAAAGAAAGAATAATTTTTGAGGTGACATGCACCATCATAAACTTGATCAAAGTATTTGTAAAACATTGATAGTTGGGATCATATTACTTAAACATAGCATGAAAGATAAAGTTCTAACAATAAGACATAGCAACTATACTGTAACATGAAAAGGCACAAACAACAGATTCATGAATAACAATGCTTTGCAAGACGTTTGTTTGTTTCACATTAAGAAAACATAGCATAGTGGCATTCAGCTTGTCCCTCATAGAGTAGCAAACAGAAATGCATAGGATAGCTTCAAAGTTCATAAGAGTGACTAGATACAAATAGTTTAAGAACAAGCAATATCAAAATTATGCATCAATCAACAAGTCTTGGGACAATGCACATAGAACTAAGAATGGCCACTATGCTCTCTCAATAGGTGCATAAAGATAGAAGGTGGAGACTCAACATAAAAGTAAAAGAAAGGCCTTCATAGAAGGAAGTAGGGATTCAAGTCTCATAAAGAGCTTCCAAAAATTATGGTACTTTTTAGCTTTCAGCTCTCATTGCCCCTATCATAAGCATCTTGAAGTGATTAAGGTTAAAGTGAACAAACTATGGAGTATATGCTTGACAAAGCATAAGTTGGAAATCTCATGTCCCTTGAATACGAGGGTCGCTCCTCATGCTCCTCAAGTTTAGTTACCGGTAAGTTCTTGTCATAGTAAGTACATATGTATCATAGAGAACCGCCAACGGGGTACCCCTTGCCCGATGACACGGAAGAATCCCCATATCAAAATGACAAGGCAAGCAAACAATGAGCATCTCAGCAATCTTCTTACTTACCATGGGAAAATGGTGCTTTTTTTCTCTCTTTCCTCTTTTCTCATATCTCTTTTTTTCTTTTTCTCAATATCTGACTCTTTTTTATAAGAAGAATGCTTCATAGACAGCTCATTATTGTTACGCTGCAGGTTTCCACCATGACATCATGGATTAGACCGGCGGCCCAGGAATTTCTCTAACACACATACATAACTCCATGGACTTACAAGCTCCCCTTTCATTTCACACCGACGACATCCATAGACAAAAGAGCATGATATCAACTAGGTACAAAGTACAAGTGCAATGTTGAAAGCGTTCCCCATGACAGCATGGTTCTGCTAATCCCCAACATATAAGTGCAAACATATACAACATAGACAACACAATGGTTCAAGTTTATTAAGGGTAAGAAAAGTAAAGTGTGCCATCAACTTCATGAGAGCTTTAATCACTAATTTTCACATAACAAGTTTAATTCGGAAGGTAAATAAAAAAATGAATATACTTGGAATAGCATATGCTAATATGTAGGTATGGTTGACTCTTTGGAATAACTTGGTTTAATGGAGTTGGATGCATGAGTGGGACTCATACTTGGTTATGGAGGCTAGCAAAAGACTGGGAGCGACCAACTAAGAGAGCAATAATGGGCATAATCATGCAAAGCGACAAAACATCATTAATTAAAGAATAAAGTAATATTACAAGTCGAAAACTAAAGGATCATAAAGGCTATGGTGACTTGGGATAGTCTTAACATGGTGTGAGCATCCCCGAAGTCAACCCAAATAAAGCATCAAAGGAGAATACCACAATACTATGCTTTAATACGCTAAAACAACGCATGATTCTTTCAAGGCACATTAAGAGATCTCAATTGTTTATAACATGTGATGCTACAGCAAAAATCACTAAGCATAAAGCCAAAAAAATATCAAGCATGACATGACAAAGCATAGGCCATAGTCAAAAACAAGCTCCTTTTATACCACTTATAAGCATGAACGTTCCTACTCTTTTCCAATCCAAACCAACTTATTTGAAAGAACTCACAAAGATAATAATAAATAAAGATCAGTGAGCTTGTCTCACAAATCCAAAAGGAAGAACTAAAAAGTTCTAAGCTGAAAGCACAAGAAAACTAAGGCTAAACCCAGTGCTAGCAAAAGAGAACACTCACAGTACAATAAGAGTGAAAACTAGAGTGTTCTAGGCAATGAATAACAGGGCGTGTCTCTCTCCAAAAGAAGTGTGTTGGAATCCAACCAAATTATTTAAGAAAACCAAACAAAAGAAGAAAACGAAAACTAAGAACGAAAACAAAGATGATCCAAGAACAACACAAATGTGCATGAAACAATAAAAATGAAGTGTTTGGAAGAAACCTGAGATTTTTATTGATGAAGAAGGGGATGCCTTGGGCATCCCCAAGATTTGACGCTTGTACCTCTTGAATATTTCTTGGGGTGACACAGCATGGCATCCCCAATCTTGAGCTTTTGTCCATTCTTCATCTCATTACATCATTCTTTCCATACACCTGATATTCTTCCTTCATACAAAACTTCACACAATCTTTATTAGCAACATTAGTGCACTCAAGATAATAAGTCTTTAGGTTCAGTTTCAACACCAATAAAACTTCCATTAAAACACAAGAAACTGTACCACTTCCCTCAAAAAGCTCGATTCCCCAAAGAGAACTCAAAAAGGAACCCACAAGAAGCAAATTCAAAAAATGGCAGAAATCTGTCATAACAGACCAGCAGGTAAAAACCAATTTTTTCGAACACCTTATGTTGCTCAAATCGAAACATGTTGAACTAATGAAAGTTAGATAAAAACCTGGGGCATAAGAACAAAGAATCATAGCTCGAACCGACATACAGAGATTTTACACGAATTTTTACAGTGAAGAACAAAAATCTGTTTCGGACAGCAACTTTCCTAAGCATTACTTCTCTCTCATTAGAGGTTACTCTTGGCACAGAAAGCAAATAAAATGGATAAGGAGCGGTTATTACAGAGTGTTGGGGATATACTTTCCGGGTATCCTCAATGTTCCTCACTGACCAGGGTGGCCCACTTCGGGTTAGAGCTTTGCTTCACGGGCGACCCAGTTAGAGAGAGAAGACGGAGTCCCATCCGGCTACGGGAAGGCCCAGAAGACTTACCGACTTAGGCCCATAATGTTACTTATAGTTCAAGATGTACTCTGTAACCAACTCTTAGTCGTAGCCGGATTGATCTCTCCTGTAAACCCTAGGCCGGATATCTATATAAGCCGTCCTAGGGAGAGCCTTTAGGGCAACACTAGACACGACCAATAGTCTACAATCTCAACTTGCACAGGCGAAACCCTTGTAACCCATATTTCGGCTTTGCCGTATTACTGGATTGATAGCAGGAGTAGGGTCCGTCCAAAGCCGACGGATTCGAACATAGGTAAACTTGTGCGCTCACCGTCTCGGAACACCGTACGCCTCACACCCCTCTCTTCTGCACGCCTCAAGGACCCCCTCATGGCGTACTTGTCATCAATCCGACGACAGTTGGCGCCCAGCGTGGGGCAAGTGAGCTTCGGATCTACGTTCCGAGCGGAGTCTGCAAGAATCAGAATCGGCGAGACCATCGCCGTCGGTCGCATCCTCTACGCCAGCGACGTCCCTCTCATCGTTCTCGATGAGACTTGGATTCCGGCTAGGGAGGCCGTGACTACTTATACAATCATGTCTTTTGGCGAGATCGATGTTTACATCGGTTTCGCTGAACCTGCCCAACCCACCCCAGCGGTGATGATAGAGGCAGAAGAAACTTCTGGGTCCCCTTTGTCCGCGGAGGTGGCAGAGTTCTGGATCTCAGAAAACCCTAATCCCACCCAGCTCGCACCAGTTGCGGAGATAGTGGAGAAATCTGAGCCTGAAGAAAACCTCGCGGACCAAGTCGAATCCAGAGTGGATCTCCCTGGAGAAGCCGGATCCCAGATCGACCCACCCATGGAAGTCGAAATCCAGGCGGAGCACATCAACAACACTGATCCCGACTCTGATGATGTCGGGACAGACAAGCCTTTCCTCAGGTACCTCAGGAAGCACGCATCGCATTTCATCGGATATTTTGGATCCGGATCGGCTCTGCCGATGCTGGAGAAAACACCGACTCGGTGCTGGAGGCAATTGGAACAAACGCCGACGTTCCCGCATCCTCAGATGAGACCATAACGTCGGCAGATTTCCAAAAGTTCTCCGCGGAATATGACGAGGAGTACAACTCCAAAGCTGCAGAAGACGGAGAAGCCATGGAAGAAGGGTCCGGGGAACACTCTCCCAAAGCGCAGGATGATATGGAGGTCCGAGACAATCCCGAACTCCAGATGTCCGAAAGTACCACTTAGAGCTTGACTTAGGGAAACGGACCCAAAGCCATCTTTGCTACCGGCGCTGCCAAGAGGGCAAAGAAGAAGAACAAGAAGAACAAGACCCCGGCAAAAGACCCTCTGACAGAGGAAGTGATTGCCGAGGAATACGAGGAAGACTCGGATGGAGCACTTATCCCAGACGCGCCGAAAAAAGAAGCATCGGTGGATGGGCACGTGATCACTGAAGGTGCGCGTAAACTCATCGATGCCGCATTAACTACACCTATCCCTACAGCTGCAGAACTTACTGCAGATGAGCTGGACGAAAGGGCCCAAGCCCTAGAAGCGCGTCGTCAACAACTCCTTTTTAAAGCCAAAAACATCAAGGTGGAGAAGAAGCGCATGTCAAACAAGGAGTACATGTCCCGTCTGCATCAGAAGACACGGGAGCGTCACGTAGATGAAAACCAATTCCCACGTGTCCGTGCCGTCCTTTTTGGAGATGAGATGGGAAAGCCACGGAAGGACAGCAATGGAGATTGGGTTTACCCAACATCAGTGCAAAATACTGTGGCAGCTCGCGAAATTCTATCAGCTAATCCAGGACCAGAAGAGATACGTTTGGGTATCAAGCTACTCAACAAGGGACTGGAGCAGCAAAAGGTCGCCCTGTCAGGAAGCCAAAAGCTGTTCTCGGATTCCGACCAATGTCGCACAGATCCGGCATGGGCTGGCGTAAGATCCCACTATGTTCGGGCGCAGTATCATAACCCCGAACGCAGGGAAGACAATTATTCAAGAACTGGATCGACGGGGCAGCACCGCAGGGCTACGCATAACTAGAACAACGTCGCTCCAATAGCCGAGAAAGACGCAATCGCTGCACTCAATCCGAGGAATCCTTCCCGAAAGGGAGAAGATAAATAAAAACGTAGGGAGGAGGATCGTCAGAAAATGCCACCTCGTAGACATGAAAACCGTCCGGCTGAACCTTACTATGGTGGGAACGACGGACGAAGGAACGACGGAAACCATGCTGGTACAAGCCGGCAGGGGGCTCGTCACAGTCAAGAACCTCCCCGGAACCAGAATAATGACGCTCCGGACGGAGGCCGGCGATCAGCCGGAAACAACCCAGCTGCACCGCCCTCTCCACTGCACAGTTATCACAACGGCCCCCAAGGAAGTCAAGGAGGACGACATGACGGAGGAGGTGGTGGCAGAAGCCGAAGTCCGGCTCCAAGGCACCGTAGCCGTAGCCGATATTCGGGACGATCCCTATCCCCGAACGACGCAAGGCACAGGATCAACTCCAACATAGAGGCTCGGCGCTACGAAAACGATGACGTGTACGTGGGCCCAAAGTGCTTTGGACCACGCATTAGAGCTACAAAATTCCCGGAAGGATTTGCTATCTCAAGACATATTCAAGCCTACGACGGCATTGCTCGGCCAGACACCTGGTTACAGGACTTCTTCCAAGCTTGCTGCATCGCTAAAGGCGGAAACAGCCTGGTCGCAACCCGATATCTCCCACTTATGTTGCGGAAGACGGCGCGATCATGGCTCAATGAACTTCCGGCAAACACCATCCACAACTGGTATGACTTACAAAGTGCGTTCTTTCGGAATTTCGAAGGCACATATCGGAGGCCCTGTACGGTTGGAGACCTACAGCGTTGCACCCACAAAGCCGGAGAAACTTACCGAGATTATGTCGGACGATGGATTGACACCAAGAACTCCTGCGTGGGAGTAAATGATCAAACTGCGATTGAAGCTTTTATTTCAGGTCTCCTAATTGGATTACTGCGCCATCGCTTGAAGTGTGACAAGGTTACTGATCTGGGAGAGATGATAGAAACAACGAGCAAGTATGCAGATGCTGACGACGATGCAGAGGGATTACTTAACGTCCTGGCTATACCACAGTCTGCAAAGACAAAGCAACAGGCTCAGAAACACAAAAACACCTCGGAAGAAAAACCCAACGCAAAGACAACAGTAGTCACTACTGTTTCCGGGACGGGAGGACGAGGAGGACGTGGTGGAGGCCGCGGGCGTGGTCGTGGGACATCAAGGGTCCAAGGTAGAGGAGAGCAACAACCGGGCAAAACCTACACTTGGGCCGACATTGCCAATAACCCATGTGTGCATCACTTAGACGCCAATGGGGGCTCGTCCCACACCAGCGCCGAATGTCGTTTTAACGATGACATCAGGAGAGATGATATCGCGGGCTACAAAGGTAAGCGGAAGAAGGGAAAGAAAAATCCCGAAAAAGAAAAAGAGACCAAGGAAGATTCCGACATGGAGGAAGTCGACGCTTCAAATCCCTAGTCGGAAGGGAAGAAAACGTTTCCTACCAAGAAGGACACTTACGTCACCTTCCTCGGATCTCAACCAGCAAAGGTCAAGAAAGCAGTTCTCCACGAGCTCAACGCAATAGTTCCGGTTGTCCCTCAGTATTTGGACTGGTCGGAGGTGGCAATCACATTTGACCGCGCTGATCATCCGCCTAAGTTGCATAGGCGAGGAAAATACGCCTTAATCATCAATCCACTTATTGACGGTTATGGTTTCTCCAGGACCCTCATGGACGGTGGTAGTAGCATCAATATTCTCTATGTAGAAACGCTACGCCGGATGAAGATCTCGGAAACACAGCTTAACCATAGCTCTGTGATTTTTCATGGGGTTGTACCAGGAAGACAAGCTAATTCCCTGGGAGAGATCACTTTGGATGTTACTTTTGGAACACCAAAAAATTATCGAACGGAGGCACTTTCCTTCGAAGTGGTCCCATTCAAGAGCGCATACCACGCTATATTCGGACGTCCGGCTTACTGGGCTTTTATGGCTCGTCCATGTTACATTTACAATATGATGAAAATTCTAGGTCCCAACGGCGTGATCACCATCAGGGGTGACCCAAAGAAAGCGCGAGAGTGCGAGGATGGAAATGTCGCCTTTGCCGAAGCTGTGCTGCACGCCCAGGAGTACCAGGAGATCAAGAAGAGCATAGATCCGTCCGAGATGCCCGCGACGAAGAAGGAGGTGACAAAACCAAATCCGGAGTTCAAGGCATCAGAAGAGACGAAGACGACGCCATTGAAGGATGATGACCCCTCCAAGGTGACCCAGTTAGGCGCAGGCCTAAGTAGCGCATAGGAAGGCGCGCTCGTCATGTTCCTCCGAGCAAATCAAGATATCTTTGCATGGCAGCCATCTGACATGACCGGAGTACCTAGGGAACTTGCCGAGCACTCTCTAAATGTAAACCCGAACTCTAAACCCGTCAAACAGTCCTTACGACGGTTTTGTGACGAAAAGCGTAAGGCAATAGCTAAGGAACTAGCGCGGCTCGAGTTAGCCGGATTTATAGAAGAGTTCATCCATACTGAATGGTCGGCCAACCCTGTAATGGTCCCTAAAAAGGACACTACTGATTTAAGGATGTGTGTTGATTATACTGCCTTAAACAAGGCTTGTCCAAAAGATCCGTTCGCTCTGCCTAGAATTGATCAAGTTATCGATTCTACGGCAGGCTCGGAACTCCTCTGTTTTCTCGACGCATATTCCGGTTATCACCAAATCCGGATGAAGGAATCTGACAAAATCAAGACTTCATTCATAACCCCTTTCGGAACCTTCTGTTATGTTACGATGCCCTTTGGGCTAAAGAACGCAGGAGCTACGTACCAGCGCACGATGCAGCGTTGCCTCCATGATCAACTCGGGCACAATGTACACGCATACGTGGATGATATCGCGGTCATGTCCAAAAAGAAGGAAACACCAGTTTCCGACTTAGAGGAGACGTTCGCCAATTTACGAAAATACAACATCATGCTTAACCCGAAGAAATGCTTCTTTGGAATACCATCCGGAAAATTGTTAGGTTTTATTGTGTCTCAACGAGGCATAGAGGTGAACCGTGACAAGATCAAGGCTATTCTCAATATTTCCAGGCTAACTCGCCTGAAGGATGTACAAAGATTAACTGGTTGCATCGCCGTGGTCAGTCGATTTGTAAGCCGGCTTGGTGAAAGAGCCGCACCATTATACAAACTCCTGAAGAAAACCAAGGATTTTGTCTGGACTGACGAAGCCGAAGCTGCGCTACAAGACCTGAAGAAAGTACTCTCATCTACTCCTATCCTTGCAGCACTGGAACCTCAGGAACCGATGTTGCTTTACATTTCTGCGACAAATAGGGTTGTCAGTATAGTTATGGTGGTGGAGAGACCAGAAGAAAATCAGGAGCACCTGGTGCAGCGTCCGACATACTTTGTCAGCGAGGTCCTAACAGAATCAAAACAGCGATATCCGCACTATCAAAAGTTGGCTTACGGTGTTTTTCTAGCATCTCGTAAGTTACGACACTATTTTCAGGAGCACCCAATTACCATGGTGAGCAAAGCTCCCATGAGAGATATAGTCAATAACATCGATGCTACAGGACGCGTCGCCAAATGGGGCATAGAGCTTGCAGCTTTCGATATTGAGTACAAACCCCGGACATCAATCAAATCCCAGATCCTTGCCGACTTTGTCGCTGATTGGACAGAGACCAAGGAGAACATGGTCCTCTCGGAGTCGGAATATTGGACCCTCTTTTTTGATGGATCCAAGGCTAGGGGGGCTCGAGGGCTGGCGTGGTGCTCAAATCACCCCAAGGAGATAAAGTTTTATATGTGCTGCAGATCCACTTCACAGCGACAAACAACATTGCCGAGTATGAAGCACTGCTGCATGGAATCCAGATTGCTAAGGATATTGGCATCCGACGCTTGATGTGTTATGGAGATTCGGATCTTGTTGCTCAGCAAGTGTCGGATATTTTTAATGCAAATAAGCACATGGCAGCATATAAAGCTGTCGTGGATGATCTATCTAAATAGTTCGAGGGGTTTGAAGTTCAACACATCCCTCGAGCAGAAAACGAGGAAGCAGATGCACTATCTCGAATAGGTTCTGTGCGGAAAGAGGTTCCGAATGGCGCATTTTTAGAGCACCTCAAAGTTCCCTCGATAAAGGGAGTAGATGAGGAGTATCCGACCAAATCCGACTCACCTTTAATAGTAGTTCTGGCTGTAATTCCCAGCTGGACTCAACCCTACCTTGATTACTTGGTAGATGGCAAATTACTCGAAGACGAGGTGCTGAGCTGGCAGATTATCCGACGAGGAAAAGCCTATACTATTGTTAAAGGTGATCTCCATAAACGGAGTGTTTTTGGGGTTTTTCAGCGCTGTGTATCTCCGGAAGGAGTGGAAATCTTGAGAGAAATCCACGAAGGCGAGTGTGGTCACCATGCTGCAGCCAAATCTTTAGTGGCAAAAGCTTTTCGACATGGTTTTTTCTAGCTCACAGCTCAGGCAGATGCCGAACGATTAGTCAAGACATGCAAAGGCTGCCAAAAGTACGCCAAGCAAGCTCATGTTCCGGCTGATCAGCTGCGAACAATACCTATAACATGGCATTTTGCGGTCTGGGGGCTTGATATGGTAGGATCTTTTAAACGAGCGAGCTCCAAATGGATTTACTCACCTCTTAGTGATGGTGGATAAATTCACGAAATGGATCGAGGCTAAACCTATCACTAGTTGTGATGGAACAACAGCCAAAAGATTTGTTGAGAATGTTATAATCTGGTATGGTTATCCGCATAGCATTATCACGGACAACGGGAGTAATTTTTCCATGGGAGAGTTGGCTGAATTCTGCGACGAGCAAAATATCCGGCTTGACATTGCGTTAGTCGCACATCCACTGGCTAACGGACAAGTCCAAAAGCAAATGGTTTATTTCTACAAGGCTTGAAACCAAGACTCGAAGCACCACTAAAACGTGCTGCGGGGGCTTGGGTAGAGGAACTACCCTCTGTAATTTGGAGTTTACGGACAACTCCGAACAGGTCAACAGGATATACACCTTTCTTCTTGGTCTATGGCGCAGAAGCAGTTCTTCCTAGTGATTTTATTCATACTTCTCCTAGAGTGGCCACGTATATTGAAGAGGATGCTGAGATTTCTCGACAAAATGATCTCGACTTAGTCGAAGAAGTTCGCGTCGTTGCGGAAATGAGATCTACAGCCTATCAGCAGAAGTTACGCAAGTATCATAGCCAGAGAGTCCGAACTAGATCTTTCAATAAAGGTGATTTGGTTCTCCGGCTTGTGCAACAAAGAAAGCACAAACTTTCCCCAATATGGGAAGGGCCCTTTTTGGTTAGTCGAGTATTGCACAATGGGTCGTACTACTTAACTGACATGAGGCCAGTCAAAGAAAGACCTGCTACTAAGAAGAGAAAGAGAGCTGGAGGCAGTACAAATCCGGATGAGTAAGACAGACAGTGGAATATTGCTCAGCTACGTCCCTTTTATTCTTAGTTTTATTTTTGTTTGTAATTATACATATGTACATGCTCTGTGAGAAATAATTTTTTTGGTTACCTCAAAGTTTTCCTGAGAAGTTTTTACCATCTTATTTCCTAAAGATCATGTCATAGTCGAAAATCCCAGAATGCTTGAAAGTACTTTATGCTCATGTTCGTTCTGGTTTAGATTTCCGATTCTAAAACTGCTACCTTCGGGTATAACTCTAAAAAACTCTAGTCTTTACTTGGGTTATTTGTCTGATTGCTGGATGCGGCTATATTCCGAGTAGTGAATTGTTGGTACTGGAAGTCGGCTTTGTTTCCGAGTTTAAACTGGTTTAGCAATTGAGCTCCGTTGCTCAGCAAAGTTTCTGGCTGAAGGTTTAGCCGGCTCACGAAAGGGACGAGGCGGGAAGCCAGATAAACGATAAGTAGAGGCGGAAAATTCCAAGTGCTTATGCAAACATTTCAGGCACACAAATAATCTAAGACAAAAGTGCTGAATATATAAAAAAACTTGGCACTAGCAAAAGTCATAGTACTTAATATTTACAAAAAGCATCATGTCTTTCCAGAATAATACATAGTTTTCTGATCTATGATGCAGGAGGAGATGAAGGAACTGTCGGATCACTGGTTACTCTGCCTTGATATCGTGCCGAGACGTCTGGATCCGAGGTGGTCCGTTCATCGTCGGAAACTTCTTCGGCGTCTTCTGGAGGAGGTGGCGGAGTATCCACGCGGGTGAAGAAGGGCGTCTCGTAGCTGGTCAGATCAGCTACGTGACACCCATATCCGGTGCAGGAGTGCATGATAGCTTGAAGGTCTTGCTCCTGGTCGTCTTCGTCTACTTTGCAGTACCCTCTGGTCACTTGCCATATCTCCATGTTTCCATGGTGGCTCATGACCATGGTGAGAGCATTCTGTGCAGCGGTCCGCGGGTAGGACATGTTCCAGTCCCGAACAAGCTGCGGCATCTCCTTGGCCTTCTCCCGCACTTGGAAGTCCGACATGCTTGGCATGTCCGGAATTCTAAGAGATTCGCCAATGTCCTCAAGGGACTGGCGTTAGTCATGAATGAGATCACCGACTTGAGTAAGCCGGTGAGTGCGGGGTTCAGACGAGGAGGAGTCCGTCAAGTTCAGAGGACCTACACACAAAACAAGTCAATGAAAATCTGACATTAATGAAAGTCGAAGAAAGACTAAATCAGATAGATGGAACATACCAAGAATGACGTCGTCAATCTTGGATTTCTCTTCCCGAAGACTCTGGAGTTCAGCCCGGAGCGCCTGGGAGATATCCTTCTCTCTGCCAACCTCATTTTTGAGGTCCGAGATAACCTTATCATGCGCGGCAATCTTGAGATCGCGCTCTTCAGTGGCCATGGAGGAGGACTCGAGAACTTGAGCTATGCTCCTTTCATGATCGGCCTTAAGCTTATCCAGCTCTTGGCGAAGTCCCTTGTTCTCCACCACTAAGGTTTTGAGGTTCTCGGCCTCTTCAATCATAGCGATGGATTGTTTCACCAACGCTATAAGTCAAAAAGAACAACAGTTCAGAAAAATTCGATATTGGAAAAGTAAAAGACAAGGTTTGAATCTCGAAATGTCACCTTCGGCTTCATCCTTGGCTAGCTTGAGCTCAGCATTTTTTAGCCGGAGAGCTTTGATTTCTCTCCGCTTATCACAGACCTTTTTTAACAATTCCTGGTTATAGGAACATACTTTATGTAAGTCAGAATACCCAAAGTCAGAAAGCTACTTAAGACTCGGGCTAATATTTTTTGCTAAATATCAGCACGAGGCTTGGGGGCTACACTAGTTCGTTCTTTGGCATCCTAATGAAAGCATAAACTCGGATTTCTATATCCTACTTCATGCTTGGGGGCTAGAGGATATGATATAACATAAGGTAAAAAAACAAGAGTTGGAATTCCGACTTACATATTGCTCACGGGTGAGTTTGTCTAAACCCGCTTTCACCTCAACTGCCACCTTCTCGGCGAGAGTAAGAGGAATTACTAGGGCTGTTGGAAGCTCGCCAGTCCTGATCCTCTCGTCGCGAAGGCGAACTTGGGCGAGAAGGTCAGAGAACTTGACGTCCTCTGCTTCTTGTGCTTCCTCTTCGGGGGATAGATGGCTTTTGTCCAGGACTTTCCTGGCCAGCCGCTGGATCTCCTCTACGGACTTCTGGGATAAGCCAAATTTGGCAGGTCCAGGGTTGCTGAGGAGGTTGTCGGCGAAGACTTCAGCCGAGGGATCATTACCCGAAGTGGGTTCAACCTTATCTTGAGGTGACACACCCACGGTGACGTCAGTGTGCGATCCAAGGATCACAGGCGCCGTTGGAGGAGCCGGATCTTCTGCAACAACCAGAGAAGGAGTAATCGCCGGTGTTGCAGAAGGTTGAGGGGCAGGAGTTGAAGGAGCCGTGGTAGGGGAAGCTATGGTAAGCTTCGCCTGTCGTAGGGGCTTTGCAGGAATCCCCTTCCCTTTACCCTTGATGTGAGGCTTTGCTCTGAGAATGTAGTAATGTCGGAAATATTACATCTGAGAAAGAAATTCGAGAAAGGTACAAAGGTGGGAATTCTGAATGAAAGTTACCTCTTCACAACAGGCACCTCCTTTGTGCCAACAGCCACTGTCGGAGCTTTGCGCTTCTTGAGCGCAAGGTCCGGCAATGGGACCACTTCAGCTTCCTGAGAAAACTCAGGAGGATATCCTTTGAGTGGAGCAAGCTCCGACTCGGGGAGTTCGGCAAGCTGAAAACAAGAAAACATATCAGCATTGCAATGTATGACTTAAAAGATTGAAACACGTAAAAGGTGTACTGATGGAAGCTTCCCGCTACCATGGGGTTTTCCGCCGTGTGCATGTCAAGAGAGATCTCCGGATTTTTTCTCTCGATCCGCTCTTTAATCAGCCATTTGATCTGGCTTATATAGCCTTGGCTGGTGTAGGCCTTGGGGCTAATGCGGAGAGAATCTTCTTTGGAAGACGTGATGGAGTGCATTAGTCTATCCTCGTGGTACTGAAGTGGCTGGATCCGACGTGCGACCCAGCACTGGACTAAGTCGGATCCCCTCAGACCCTTATGCTTGATAAGATATTTGATCCGCCTCTTAGCGAGGATCAGATCGTCCGTAAGAGCCAGAGCAGCCTCATCCCAGGAAGGCTGGGCTGTGGCGGCTCCGTCGACAAAAGCCGGCAAAGCAGTAGCTTTGCCGGGAGCCGGAATATCCCTATGATAGAAAAAGGTGGCTGGCCATTGTTTGACCGAGTCACTGGCAGCAATTTTGGGATAGGACCGGTCTCGTCTAACAGAAAAACTAATAGTACCGGTGATATAAGGAACGCCGGCGGTAAAAGAATTTCTCCGGACATGGAAGTAATACCGGAAAAGGAGCAAACTCGGCCTAATGCGGAGAAAGCCCTCTCAAAGCGCAGCAAACGCGCTCATCTCTAGAAGGGAGTTGGGACGAAGATTATGGAGTTGAACTCCATAATGGTCAATCACCTCGGAGAAGAACTCCGAGGGAGGAAAAGACAAACCTCGGTCCAGATGGGTGCCGAAGTGGACGCGCTCGCCCTCGTGCGGATTGGGGATGGTTTCGCCGGAACCGCTCCGCCAGTCGCCGGTGGCGAGAAGCCCCTCCTTCTCCACGTTCTTGAGGGCCGCCTCGTCGAGGGCGCAAGGGATCCAGATTCCCTGGAAACTTTCTTTTTCTGCAGCAGCTTCTGCCGACGCTTCCGCCGCCGCCGCCAGAGAGGAAGAAGAGGATGCAGCCATTTCTCTCCGGTGGAAAGGGGTGACCCTAAAGTGGCGGCGCTAGGAGCTCTGTGGGAGGAAAATGAAAGGGCTCTGGGCGCGCTAGAGATTTGGGAAGGAAGGAACAGCGAAAGGCAGGTGGAGAGGAGAAGAGAAAATCTAGACCCCTTATATCTACCTACCTGCACCAAGATTCGTGCAAATGCTATAGTGTAACCGTCACGCGTCGTGGAAAGAACTGGGAAGGGCCCGCGCGATGATTGCGTCGCCTCGATCTCCACGCACGCATTGAAACGGCGCCTCGGTTCCGCGAACTGCGGACCCACCAACGGTCGTGCTGACGGAACGTCTGTCAGATGACGCAACTGGACCATGCTTGTGTCAGGTGGCGTTAGAGACCAAGTTTCCGGCTTAGTTTAAAAGCGAGCTGGAAAATCCGACTAACTAATTGAAAGGTCCGACTTACTTTTGAAGACCCGGATCGTACTTTTTGTTATAAAGTTTTAGGAACCCTTCAAGATTATGCAAGCCGAAGGTCAAGCTAGACGATGATAAAATCCGACTTTGGATCTTGGAGGCCTCCGGGGGCTACTATTGGGGATATACTTTCCGGATATCCTCAACGTTCCTCACTGACCAGGGTGGCCCACTTCGGGTTAGAGCTTTGCTTCACGGGCGGCCCAGTTAGAGAGAGAAGACGGAGTCCCATCCAGCTACGGGAAGGCCCAGAAGACTTACCGACTTAGGCCCATAATATTGCTTATAGTTCAAGATGTACTCTGTAACCAACTCTTAGTCGTAGCCGGATTGATCTCTCTTGTAAACCCTAGGTCGGATATCTATATAAGCCGTCCTAGGGAGAGCCTTTAGGGCAACACTAGACACGACCAATAGTCTACAATCTCAACTTGCACAGGCGAAACCCTTGTAACCCATATTCTGGCTTTGCCGTATTACTAGATTGATAGCAGGAGTAGGGTCCGTCCAAAGCCGGCGGATTCGAACCTGGGTAAACTTGTGCGCTCACCGTCTCGGAACACCGTACGCCTCACACCCCTCACTTCCGCACGCCTCGAGGACCCCCTCATGGCGTACTTGTCATCGATCCGACGACACAGAGGTAATAACATCCAAGACTCATCTAAAACTTTTGGGTTATCTCCCAATAAGTACATTTCTTTAACGCCTTTAAGTCAGGCATGATAGTTTGAGAAGATGCTCACATAAGAAATATGAATTGAAGTAAAAGAGAGCATCAAGAAGAAAATTCAAAGCACATTTAAGTCTAACCCACTTCCTATTCATAGGAATCTTGTAAAGAAACAAGTCATGAAAGCACAAAGCAACAAGCATAGGAAAGCAAAACAAGTGCAACTTCAAGACTCTCAACATAAAGAGGGGAAACTTAATATTGTTGAGACACATAAAACCACGTTTCCCTCTATCATAATAACTTTCAGTAGCATCATGAATAAAATTAACAATATAACTATCACATAAAACATTCTTATCATGAGCCACATGCATAAAAGAATTAATACTCCCCACATAAACATAGTCATTCTTATTAATTGTAGAGGGAGCAAATTCAACAAAATAGCTATCATTATTATTCTCATCACCATAATCATCAAATATAGGAGGCATATTGTAATCATAATTAATTTTCTCCTCAATAGTAGGTGGACTAAAAATATCATATTCATCATTGCAATCATCATATATTGGAGGTGTAGTATCCTCATAAGCAATAGAGTAATTATCTTCCAAAGTCTGTTCATTTGTAAACATATCATCATTGGAAGGAACATGGATAGCACTAATAGTACAACAATTATTAATATCATCATTTTCAGAATTGGTACCAAAGAGATTTTCAATATCAAAAGAAGTGTGATTTTCCCAATCATGATCACTACTATAGGTAATAGGCATAGGAACATCATCGAGTTCAGACTCATCAAAAACTATAATACGAGCAACATGCTTAGGGGAAAATATTGTTTCCTCTCTCCTTTTACTCCTCCTTTTCTTCTTTTTCTTCTTCTCTTTAGGAGGGAGAGGCTTGAAAGGAAGCTTCTCCATATACCCTGGTTTATTGTTAGAGACAATAGAAGAAACTTTGGAGGAATCCTCCTTTTCATTAATAAGATCAAAACACATATTAGTCCTGTCATATTTTGGTAAAATCTCATCTTCTACAATATTTTGTATGTAAGTATTTGTGTGGCAATTATCAACACAATAAATATGACAACCATGTAGGACACTATTCATATCAAAAGAACCCATATCTACCAAAGAGGTTTTTCTTGATAATTCTTCACACCCAAAAATAATGTAAGTTCACCATGCTGATTAGGAGTGATCATGTCATCACAATACAAACTTGTAGTACTCATTGGATTAGAAGGACTATTATTATGGCCTCAGCATTGAAAATTGAAATGACCCACTTCAAAGCAAAGTTCACAAATAAAAGGATAGAGGGCACAAACTTTTTACCAAGATCATTGAGAGCCCTATACCACGTTCTAGTTTTTTCATTCCTGTGGGTGATACAATATTCTTCTTCAATTTGATTCTTCTCACAAGGTCTATGTATTCCACAAAAATTAACATGCTTATAAGAAATAGTACTTTCAGAGGTTTGAGCATGTTTATTGCTATCATTAATAACAATTTCATTTTCCATGCAAGTGTCTTTAAAAGGCTCATGATACATGTCCCATTTTTCTTTAGGAGCATTAATATGAGAAGAAAAGGCTCTAAAACAATCAATAAGAATTTGAGGATCAAGGCCATATTTAGCACTAAGCTCTTGAAAATCAGTAGTTTCAGTGAAAGACTTAATGCAATCATACTCATAGTTTATATCTGGTTCTTTACCTTTGTTGTTATCCCAATCTTCGGTATTGCTTGGAATTGTTTCAAGAATATCCCACTTAGCTTTGACCTCCTTACTCGTGAAGGATCCCTCTAAACAAGTATCTAGATAGTCCTTGTAATGTCCTAAAAGCCTTGCATAGAAATTATTAATAACAATATTCCTGGGGAGCTCATGAATGGGACATTTGAGCATTAGTGACTTCAATCTCCCCCATGCTTGGGCAATACTTTCTCCATCATGAGGATGAAAATTGTAAATATAATTCCTATCTTTATGAATTTCATGAGGAGGATACAATTTAGAGTAAAAGAGAGATTCAAGTTCCTTCCACTCCAAATGACGAGGATCATATAGTATCTCATACCACTCCCTTGCCTTGCACTTAAGTGATAAAGAGAATAGCTTCCTCTTAACTTGGTTCACTGAAATACCTACACACTTGAACAACCCGCATAATTCATGTATAAAGAGTAAATGATCACCAGGATGGATAGTTCCATCTCCAAAATAAGACTTATTCATAACACGTTCAATAATTGCCATAGGTATTTTAAAAGGGACATTTTCAGTATGTGGATTTAAAATATCACGAGTATCATTAGAATCACCACATATGGGAGATAAAGTATCATTAGAGCAAATTTTCTCCTTTAAAGCTAGGGAACTAAGAAGATCATTTTCATAAAAACTAACTTCCCCAAGCTTAGACGTTTCCATAGCATTAGTAACAAATGTGTTCAAAAGATTCATACTAATAACATTTCTATTAGCATGCAAAGAAAGTTCCATGAGTTTTTTAATTTTCTTTTCAGACAATTCATGTTCTACCTTAGGAAAAATACTAAAAAGCTCTCTAATTTTGTTGTTGTTTTCCATTAAGACTAACTAGTGAAAACAAGAAACAAAAAGTCAAAATTGCAGAATCTAAAGGAAATAACTTCGAGCACTCACACCGGAGGATGTGAATACCTTTTACCTTACCTCCCCCGCAACGGTTCTAGAAAATAGCTTGATGTCTACGCACTTTTATTCTTGTAGATAGTTGTTGTGCCTCCAAGTGCAGAGGTTTGTAGAATATCAGCAAGTTTTCCCTTAAGTGGATCACCCAAGGTTTATCGAACTCAGGGAGGAAGTGGTCAAAGGTATTCCCTCTCGAGCAACCCTACAATCAAGATACAAGAAGTCTCTTGTGTCCCCAACACACCCAATACACTTGTCAGGTGTATAGGTGCACTAGTTCGGCGAAGAGATAGTGAAATACAAGTGGTATAGATAATTATAAGTCGCAACAGTGCCAGAAAATAGCTTTGATGGCGTGGAAGAGACTAACGGCAAACTGAAATAAAGATGGAAGCAAGAAAACATGTAACAGATCTAGTTGCAAACGGTGTTTCAATGCTTAGAAACAAGGCCTAGGGGTCATACTTTCACTAGTGAACACTCTCATATAAATATCTTCTCTTTATGATACTACTCTTAACTACTCTCCCTTTGGACACTCTAATCCATGGTAGGGCTGTAACAGCACACCTCAAAGTAAGCCTTTCCCATCTAGGTAACCCAACACTATCACCTTGAGCTCAAGATGGTTCCAACAAACACCACAATTTCATAGAATCATCCAACTCCAAATATAACTCATAACAAGTGTTCGTAATCTCTAGCCTAAGTGCCACCATGGTGTGCATGCTATCACTTTCACACACATGGGGAGAGCAGAGATCTATTAAAGCACTTGAGTAGCAAGGTAGATCTGTAGATTACAAAGCTCATGATCACAATATGTTCATGCAGAGAGAGAGATGAACACATAGCTATCGGTAGATCCCTTAGCCTCGAGGAAGAACTACTCAATCATCATCATGGGAATCAGCAACGGCAATGGAGATGGTGGTGGAGATCGATGGACATGGCTCCGGGGGCACTTCCTCATCCCGGCAGGGTGCCGGAACAGAGACTTATGTCCCCCTCGAATCTCCTCTTTGGTTGCAGCGACACTGCGGAACTTTTTGTGGCTGGAGGCTTGACGATTTAGGGATTTTGCATCGGGAGGCATCTTATAGGAGAAGAGGGAAGGTAGGTGGGCGGCCATGGGGCCTACACCACCTGGTGGCGCGGCCAGGGGTCACCCGCGTCACCATATGGTGTGGCCAGGCCTTGTCCCTCCTCCATCTCGTATTCTGGCTTCATGTCCCCCTCGGTGAAATATTGACTTTGGCTTTCGTCCTGTCCAACTCCGAGAACCAAAAACAGCAGAAAACAGGCAACAGGCACTGTGGCATCTTGTTAATAGGTTAGTTCTAGAATATGCATAAAAGTACCTCAAAATATGGACAAAGCAAAGCAAAGTAGATACTAAACAAGCATGGAACATACAAAATTATAGATACGTTTGCAACGTATCATGCATCACTCTGGTTTTTGAAAAGGACACATGCAATGATGCCACTCCAGCATGTGGTGTTCTTTTCATAAACCACATGGATCCACCACAGTCATTGCATGTGTGTCCTTCTCATAAACCACATGGATCCAATAGTTTGATGGCATGTCTTTGCATGTGTGTTCTTTTCACAAACGACCACTAGTGTCATTGCATGTGTGTCCCTTTCATAAACCACAACCAGAGTCATTGCATGTTTGTGCTTTTCATAAACCACTACTTGGATCCAGTGCATGTCATTGCATGTGTGTCCCTTTCGTAAACGACAACCAGGGTCATTGCATGTTTGTTCTTTTCATAAACCACCACTTGGAGCCACCGGTGTCATTGCATGTGTGTCCTTTTCATAAACCACCACCAGGGTCACTACCTGTGTGTGTGTGTCAGTGTGCATTACTATGGTTTTTGAAAAGAACACATGCAATGATTCCCATCCGGCATGTAGTGTTCTTTTCATAAACCACATAGATCCATCAGAGTCATTGCATTTGTGTCCTTCTCATAAACCACATGGATCCACCAGGGTCATTGCATGTCTTTGCATGTGTGTTCTTTTCATAAACCACCACTAGTGTCATTGCATGTGTGTCCCTTTCATAAACTACAAATAGAGTCATTGCATGTTTGTTCTTTTCATAAACCACCAATTGGATCCAATGCATGTCATTGCATAAGTGTCCCTTTCATAAACCACAACCAGGGTCATTGCATCCTTGTTCTTTTCATAAACCACCACTTGGATCCAATGCATGTCATTTCATGTGTGTACCTTTCATAAACCACAACTAGGGTCATTGTATGTTTGTTCTTTTCATAAACCACCACTTGGATTCAATGCTTGTCATTGCATGTGTGTCCCTTTAATAAACCACAACTAGGGTCATTGCATGTTTGTTCTTTTTGTAAACCACCACTTGGATCCACCAGTGTCATTGCATGTGGTGTCCTTCTCATAAACCACCACCAGAGTCAATGCATGTGTGTGTGTGTCAGTGTGCATCACTGTGGTTTTTGAAAAGAACACATGCAATGATGCCACTCCAGCATGTGGCGTTCTTTTCATAAACCACATGGATCCACCAGAGTCATTCCATGTGACCTTCTCATAAACCACATGGATCCACCAGGGTCATTGCATGTGTGTCCCTTTCATAAACTACAAATAGAGTCATTGCATGTTTGTTCTTTTCATAAACCACCAATTGGATCCAATGCATGTCATTGCATATGTGTCCCTTTCATAAACCACAACCAGGGTCATTGCATCCTTGTTCTTTTCATATACCACCACTTGGATCCAATGCATGTCATTTCATGTGTGTACCTTTCATAAACCACAAGTAGGGTCATTGTATGTTTGTTCTTTTAATAAACCACCACTTGGATTCAATGCTTGTCATTGGATGTGTGTCCCTTTAATAAACCACAACTAGGGTCATTGCATGTTTGTTCTTTTTGTAAACCACCACTTGGATCCACCAGTGTCATTGCCTGTGGTGTCCTTCTCATAAACCACCACCAGAGTCAATGCATGTGTGTGTGTGTCAGTGTGCATCACTGTGGTTTTTGAAAAGAACACATGCAATGATGCCACTCCAGCATGTGGTGTTCTTTTCATAAACCACATGGATCCACCAGAGTCATTCCATGTGACCTTCTCAAACACCACATGGATCCACCAGTGTCATTGCATGTCTTTGCATGTGTGTTCTTTTAATAAACCACCACTAGTGTCATTGCATATGTGTCCCTTTCATAAACCATAACTCAGGTCATTGCATGTTTGTCCTTTTCATAAACCGCCACTTGGATCCAGTGCATGTCATTGCATGTGTGTCCTTTTCATAAACTACAACCAGAGTCATTACATGTTTGTTCTTTTCACAAACCACCACTTGGATTCAATTCATGTCATTGCATGTGTGTCCCTTTCATAAACCACAAGTAGGGCCATTGCATGTGTTGTTCTTTTAATAATAAACCACTTGGATCCAATGCATGTCATTGCATGTGTGTCCCTTTCATAAACCACAACTAGGGTCATTGCATGTTTGTTCTTTTCATAAACCACCACTTGGATCCACTAGTGTCATTGCATGTGTGTCCTTCTCATAAACCACCACCGGAGTCACTGCATGTGCGCGTGTTAGTGTGCATCACTGTGATTTTTTAGAACAACACATGCAATGATGCCACTCTAGCATGTGGTGTCATTTTCATAAACCACTTGGATCCACTAGAGTCATTGCATGTGTGTCCATCTCATAAACCACATGGATCCACCAGTGTCATTGCATGTCTTTGCATGTGTGTTCTTTTCATAAACCACCACTAGTGTCATTGCATGCGTGTCCCTTTCATAAACAACAACCAGAGTCATTGCATGTTTGTTCTGTTCATAAACCACCACTTCGATCCAGTGCATGTCATTGCATGTGTAACCTTTTCATAAACCACAACTAGAGTCATTGCATGTTTGTTCTTTTCATAAACCACCAATTGGATCCAATGCATGTCACTGAATGTGTGTCCCTTTCATAAACCATAACTAGGGTCATTGCATGTGTGTGTGTGTCAATGTGCATCACTCTGGTTTTTGAAAAGGACACATGCAATGATGCCACTCCTGCATGTGGTGTTCTTTTCATAAACCACATAGATCCACCAGAGCTGTTGCATGTTTCTCCTTCTCATAAACCACATGGATCCAGCAGTGTCATTGCATGTCTTTGCATGTGTGTTCTTTTCATAAACCACCACTAGTGTCATTGCCTGTTTGTCCGTATTATAAACCACAACTAGTGTCATTGCATGTTTGTTCTTTTCATAAACCACTACTTGGATCCAGTGCATGTCATTGCATGGGTGTGTTTTTCATAAACCACAACCAGAGTCATTACATGTTTGTTCTTTTCATAAACCACCACTTGGATCCAATGCATGTCATTGCATGTGTGTCTGTCAGCACCCGTATTTTTAATCCAAGATGCCCGTTATGCCATACCTCGCAATCCCAGGATTACCATTTTTCCGAGACATAACAGATTGGATATCACAGTACATCATCCATTACAAACCATACATAAGGTCTTACACAAATAAGGATCTCATGATCCAGTCTTAATACAACAAGCAGCGGAAATAAAAGATAAGCGTAGAGGTGGGGTCCATCTTCAGGGGCACAGGCAATGCTGACGAAGGCAGATAGTCCTAGTTATCATAGACGTCCTGTTGGCCATCATCTTGGTAGTCTCCTTCATAGTATGGCCATGAGAATAGCCAAGGATAAAAGCCATGAGTACTCTTTAAGTACTCGCAAACTACCACTAAAAAGTAGTATAGTTCTAAGTTAAAGTGCAAACTCTATGATTAACTTTAAGTTAAGTTTGAAACCTAAGCTGAGTTCAGAAGCAAAGAAAGATAAAATAAAGTTCTAGAATCACTTAAGTTGGGAAGCTATTGGCATAAACACAACCCTGTTGTGGTCAAGTCAAGATTCATCATTCATTTCATAAGTCATTTTGAAAACATCTGACAACGAAACAGTATTGCCATTCCAACTGTCCATAACCACAGACGCGGCTATTCGAATAGTTTGACACTCTACAGAGGTGGTACACTTTCACCACAAGATTCAATACATCTATCAGGGATAACCCTGATTCATCATACTTAGTATGCAGATAATCAAACATAACATTTCCTTTACACACCCTAGTATAAGCACCTCTCCTATGAGCATGGCCTCCCAACCATGAGCATCAGTCATCTTGGGCACTGCATAGGTGGCACCATTGAGAGGTAGCCTCAGCTCAAACCTCTCCCGCGAGGGAACTAATACTAATGCATATAAACTTCCGGCTAAGCCTTACCCAATTCAGGTAATGTGGTTGTATGGTAAATTTGGAATGGTATCGCATCCGAATCCAACCATCTGTTTTGTAAAAGAGTTAAGGCTCATGCCTCAACATTTTCACCATCATAAACCATTTATGTTTCTCAACACATGTCAAAACATTTCAATAGAATGACTAATCATTCCAATGTTTTCACAATTCATTTTCACCAAGTGTTCCCATCTAAAGTGACTCAAGTTTTTTTATCTACTCTAAACTACTAAGTTAAGAGTGTTCACTAAGGTGGAAAAGATGGGTTCAATATGATGCCATAGAATAACATCTAAAGCTTATCTAAATAGGCCAAGTTTTATACTCTTTATGTTACCTTCAAAACAAGTAAAGAACTTTGGGTAAAGTAAAGGAAGTAAAGCTTGAAAATAATACTTGGGGTAAATACTAGTCAAGGTATTGCAACCAAAGCATGCCTAGAGCATCTTTGCTAACCATCTAGTTTAATCCTAGCTTGCTAAGCATTATACTTGCAAGTGTTAGCTTGCCAATAGTAGCTTGCCAATAGTAGCTTGCCTTGGTTGGTGTAGTGGTTGAAGTTTTCTTCGTCTTCTTCTTGGTTGAATTCCTCCTCCTCATAGACTTGGTCAGTACTATCGTCTATAAATACATACGGAGTACACAATCACCAATCAATACTTAACTAGTCCAATTAGCACTCTAAGGCATATAGTTGATAATCTATTACCATAACAAGCATCACAAGTTTTATTAACTAGTTTCCTTCTTTTTATTTTAGAAAAGTAATTTCTAGTCATTGAAAATTAACTAAGATTTAATATTCACCACTTAAAATATGGGATCATGTGGACACATGTCATCACCACATATTCTAACGTGTGGGAATGTGATTTAAAGGCTGGATCGGAATTACTTTGGTTTAAGTTCATTATTTAATGATTTAATGTGACTAGAAATGCCTATATAGCATTATTTTGGTACTAGTCCAAAGTCACTGCATGTAAACCTTAATATTATTACATATTCAGATAGGTATAGTGAAATGTGATTTTTGAGAGTTGGAATCAACTCAATAGCTGGGTGCAAATGCTTCTTTTTTATTATTTTTACTAGGAGAGATCTATAACTCTAATTGAATTAAATCCAACCGGCTTGCGTAGATCTTTTTAGTAGTTTTCTAAGAAAATTGGAATCACTCCATTTGGATTTGTAAATCTCTCTGAATTGATTTTCAAACTAGGGGACAGAACTAAGTTTAAACTAAATAGAAAAATCCTAATTCATACTAACTGGGTTGCGTAGGAACGCTAACGGGCCGACCCAGTGTCAGTCCACGGCGCGGGGCTCAGCTGACAGGGGGGTCCCCCGGTAAGCGGCTCATAACGCGCGAAGCGGTACGGGGCGATATGGGTCATTGGATTAGAACTGGGATCGACGGCTGGGGATCGTCATCGACCACGAACTGGTCGCTGGCGAACTCTAACCCAAGCGGCTCGGTGGGGGTGCATAGGGGCGTACCAGGGCTCGAGCGACGACGGCGAGGCGGGCAAACGGACTGGTGGTCGACGGCGAGCTCAGGGACGGTCGAGGCAGCTCCGAGGGTGGTCGCAATCAGCGGCGCCCTTTTCCTCTAAAGGCGGCTTGCTCCGGTGAAATTCCGGCGAACTGCTGGTCGCCTTGCTCCGGCTAGAGGTGGGGAATGGTCAGTGAGATGAGGGGAGGTGAGTGGTGTGCTGCAAATGGCTGGGGGTGGCCTCCTTTTATAGGCTCGACGACGGGACAGCGCGGCGTGACCAGGCTACGATGGCGACATGGCTACGGGCTGCTAGCTGCATGGCTGCGAGCGGCGATCGATGCGCGGTCTCCTGGCGGTGCTCCAGGGCTTAAATGGGGGCTTAGGGGCGATGTTATGCCGCCGGGCGGAGCTGGCGCTCTGAGTGGCAGAGACGGCGGTGTCCACGGCGAGCGGTGGCTGTGAGGCGTTGGACGGCGAATGTGCATGTCTGGCGTGTTCCTGGGTTCGTGGCAGAGCGGTAGGCACGGGCTGCGGTCGAGCGGCGGCTTGTGCACGCGTGTCGGGTGTGGCGCTCTGGCGCGTGCTCGGCATGGCGCAGACATGCAGTGCGCGGCGGTTCCTCGGTGGTCCACAGTCTGGCTCAGCTCGGGGAGGGGATAGTGCGTGGCGCTGAGGTCCTGGCTAGTTCGTAGACAAGGTGAGAGAGAGGGGGACGGTCTGCTACAGCGGTGACCAAGTTGGCCGGCGAGTTGGTGCTCGGCATGGCTTGGCCATGCTGCTAGGGGGATAGGGGATGGGTTGGTTAGGCCTAGTTTGATCAAGAGTGGACAAAGGGATTAAATGGTGATCAAATGGGGGCAAAACCCTGTTCAAAACAGTGAGCTAATTACTAGGTGTAATTCATGCCTACTAAGTGTTTGCTGAAATGGCCGCAAGAACTTTCTTTTCGAATTTTGAAAATATTTTTGGTGGGTGTGCTAGTACTAAGCTTGAGAATCTGTGGGTGCTTGGGTTTTGAAATTTGAGCTTGTTTGAGTGGTTTTTGAAATAGTGGGATCTTCCCATATGAAATGGATTCAATTTTCAAATGCCAATTGAATATAGTGTTTGAATGTTTTTGGCAGATCACAAGGTGGGCCTTGGTACATCATTATGTGTACTAGCAAGGGGTGCAAAGATCCACAATTATTTCGGTTAGGTTTTGAGTACTAAGAATAGCCAAAGTAGGCATGATAGTTAATTTGGCAAAAATGACCATTCACTTCATTTATTCATTTTGAGTTGTTTTTCTTTGGGAAATGTTTGGGAACGATTTAGATGATGTTTATTTCACCTAAGAATCATTTTACAATCAATGGATCACAGAACCATGGCAATTCAAATCAACTCCTAAGTTAAATGCACACACACATGAATGCTTTCATATTTTTAATTGGAAAAGTTTTTGTTAACCCTAATTTTGAGGATTTGGATCCTAATAACCTTGGATTAGAGTTTTGGGATGTTACAAACCTTCCCCCCTTAAAAAAAATCTCGTCCCGAGATTTACAAAGAAAACTAGGAACTAAAGAGATCTGGGAACTCTATCCTAATGTAATTTTCGCGCTCCCAAGTGGCTTCCTCTTCTGTATGGTTGCTCCATTGAATCTTGAGAAACTTGATACTCCTGGACCTGGTGGTTCTGTAATCTTCCTCTAAGATACGGATGGGCACTTCATGATATGTCAGGTCATTGTTGATCTCCACAGCTCTGTGATCGATGTTTTTGAAAACTTCAGTCTTCTCTAGCACTTCTAAGAATTTGCGAAGTAACGAGATATGGAACACATTGTGGATGGCTGACATCTCTTTAGATAGTTCCAATTGATACGATACTTCTACTCGATGGTTCAGAATTTTGAAGGGCCCGAAATATCTGGGGGCTAACTTTCCTTTCAATGGCGAAACCTTGAGATATACAAAATCTCCGACATTGAAAGTCAGGTCTCTCCTTCTTTTGTCAGCATAACTCTTATGTCTGGATTGGGCGGTCTTGAGGTGCTCACGGACTTTGTGAATCTTCTCTTCCGCTTCTCGGAGAATGTCGGGTCCAAAGATCAGACTCTCTCCTACTTGCGACCAGTTCAAACGGGTGCGACACTTTCTTCCGTATAGGAACTCAAATGGTGCCATCTGCAAACTAGCTTGATAACTGTTGTTATATGAGAATTCTGCAAAAGGCAGGCAGTCTTCCCATTTTGATCCATATTCCAACACACAAGATCTTAACATATCCTCTAGGATCTGATTGACTCTCTCAGTCTGTCCATCAGTTTGCGGGTGATAAGCGGTGCTGATGTTCAACTTGGTTCCCAATCCTTCCTGAACTTTCTGCCAAAATCTTGAGGTAAACTGGGTTCCTCGATCTGATACTATGGTCTTGGGGGTTCCATGCAGACTAATGATCCTAGCAATATACAGTTCTGCTAACTTTGCACTTTGGTAGGTAGTCTTGACAGGTATAAAGCGAGCTACCTTGGATAGTCTATCAACTATGACCTAGATTTAGTCATTTCCACTAATAGAAGTAGGCAAACCGGTGATAAAGTCCATTCCGACGGAATCCCATTTCCATTCCGGAATCTGCAATGGTTGCAACATTCCTGCAGGTCTCTGATGTTCTGCTTTGACTCTTTGACTGATGTCACATTTGGCGATGTAGCTTCCGATTTCTCTCTTCATCCGGTGCCACCAAAATTGCTCTTTCAAGTCCTGATACATCTTCGTTCCTCCGAGGTGGATAGAATAAAGAGTATCATGAGCTTCCCTCATGATAACTTGCTTCAGCTCTGAATCTGCTGGCACACAGATACGTCCTTTGTACCACAGTACTCCTTCTTCGTCTTCAGTGAAACCAGGTACCTTTCCTATACCAATACGACGTTTGATTCCGTCGATACTTTCATTCCCCTTCTAGGCTTCCTTGATTTGGCTAATCAAAGTGGGTTGAAGTTCAATACTAGCTAAGAATCCTCTGCTAACTAACTCAGTCATGAACTACTCCAACTCCTCATATAAAATCGGCTGCTTCTCCTTGATCATAGTGTTTAGCCTACATGGCAATCTGCTAAGAGCATCTGCTACCACATTGGCTTTGCCGGGGCGATAGTGAATGGCAAGGTCATAATCCTTGATTAACTCTATCCATCTCCTTTGCCTCATATTCAGCTCCTTCTGAGTGAAAATATACCTCAAGCTCTTGTGATCTGAGTAAATCTCACAGTGATTACCCATCAGATAATGACGCCATGTCTTTAATGCCAAAACTACGGCTGCTAATTCAAGATCATGGGTCGGATAGTTCTGCTCATGTTGCTTCAGTTGTCGAGACAGATAAGCGATGACTTTGCCTTCTTGCATCAATACACATCCGAGACCAATCTTGGATGCATCACAATACACATCAAATGACTTCTTGATGTCTGGCATGATCAATATTGGGGCTGATATCAATCTCTTCTTCACCTCCTGGAAACTGGCTTCACATTTTTCGGTCCATTCAAACATCTTGTCCTTCTTCAACAATTGGGTCATGGGTCTGGCGATGCTCGAGAATCCTTCTACGAACTTGCGGTAGTATCCCGCTAATCCGAGAAATGCACGGACTTGGGTTTGAGTGGTTGGGGCTTCCCATTCTTCGACATCTTTGATCTTGGCAGGATCAACAGAGACTCCTCCGGTAGACACAATATGTCCTAGGAATCCTACTTCTTTCAACCAAAACTCACACTTGTTGAACTTGGCATATAACTGATTCTCTCTCAGAGGTTCTAGGATGAATCTCAGATGTTGCTCATGCTCTTCTTCTGACTTGGAGTAGATAAGGATGTCGTCGATAAACACAACTACAAACTTATCTAGGAAATTCATAAAGATCTTATTCATGAGATTCATGAAATAAGCATGGGCATTGGTTAATCCAAAAGACATAATCGTATACTCGTATAAACCATAGCGAGTAGTAAAGGCAGTCTTCGGAATATCCGTTGCACGAATCTTAAGTTGGTGATAACCAGTCCTAAGATCAATCTTTGAGAATACCTGGGCTCTAGTCAACTGATCAAATAGATCCTCTATCTTTGGCAAGGGGTACTTGTTCTTGATGGTGACATCATTCAACTTTCTGTAATCTGTGCACAAACGATTACCTCCATCTTTCTTGTTGACAAATAACACTGGTGATCTCCATGGCAAAGCGCTTGGTTGAATCAAGCCTTTTTCTAACATCGCGTCCAACTGCTTCTTCAGTTCCACTAACTCTGAGAGGTTCATGCTATAGGGTCTCTGGGCTATGGGTCCATCTCTGGGGATTAGTTCGATAATGAACTCAATATCCCTATCCGGGGGCATACCTGGCAATTCATCTGGGAATACGTCGGGGTATTCACAGACTACTCTGACTTGGTCTATGGTGGGTAGGGCTAGACTCTTGTTGCACTTGAATTGGCGAGGTAAGGTTTCAGAGATATGCTCTACTGTGACTCCAGAGCTACTGGTCATGGTGATGGCTTTCTTAGCACAGTCTATCAGTCCTTTATGCCTTGACATCCAGTCCATACCTAGTACTACTTCCAATCCTTTGGTTCCAAGTACAATTAGGTTGGCATAAAAATCTATCCCATGTATTCTGATAGGCACATCTTTGCAAATTTTTCTAGCTTTGGTTGTTGAAACGGGGATTTGAACTATCATGACATGCTTCAAGTTGGTTGGGTGAATCTTACTAGTGCATGCAAATTGTTCGGTGACAAATGAATGCGATGCTCTCGAATCAAACAATACTCTTGCTAAAACTGAGTTGACAGAAAACATACCCAGCACTACATCTAGTGCTTCTTGGGCTTCTTCTGCGTTCATGTGGAAGAGACCGCCGTTGCGGTTGTGAGGGTTCCCTGGGGCAAATCTCCTTCCTGGTTGAACACGACGCTGCTGTTGAGCTGGGGCATTCATATTGGCATTGGCGGTAGTCTTTTTGGGACACTCATTGGAATAGTAACCCTTCACTCCACACTCGAAACAAGTGATTTGGGACTTGTCCTTTGCTGTGACAGGCACAACATTGCTACCAGTTCTGGGTGCAGTGTTGTTGTTGTTGTTGTGCTTGGGAGGTGCACAGTTGAAATTGTTGGCATTGCCGGAGTTGTGATTGTTTCCTCCGGACTTCACATTGCCTCCGCTACGGTTGGGGTAGCTTGGGCGAGACATTGGGGGTCGATTGTTTCTTGGTGCATATCCTGGTGAGGGGTTGGGACGGTACTTCTGGTGGCTGCTAGATCCAAATTTTTGCATCATACGACGCTTGCGGTTGTCGTTTGCCTGGTTAATCTTCCCTTCCATCTGAATGGTAGAGTCGACTAGCTCTTCGAGGTCCTGGAAACGGATGTTGACGAGGATAGTCTGCATCTCATCATGCAGTCCATTCAAGAATCTCTCCATCTTCTGGGCCTCCGTGTTGAACTCATCAGGTGCATATCTGGCAAGTGACAGGAATCTATCACGGTACTCCACCACAGTTATTCTGCCTTGCTTCAAGTCGCGAAACTCATCCCTCATTCTGTTGACTAGACCATGCGGCACGTGGGTGCGGCTGAACTTGATTTTGAATGCTTCCCATGTCATCACTAGACCATGGTTCATGTTACGGATACTAGTCCACCAAGCTCTTGCATCTCCCGCCAGATAGTGAGTGGCGAAGAGAACTTTCTCGTTGTCATCAACTCCTGCAACTTCTAAGTTGTTTTCCATTGTCTATAACCAGTCATCAACATCTACTGGGTTTTCAGATTGGTTGAAGATGGGGGGATTGGTATTCTGAAAGTTTTTGAGTTTAGATCTAGGGTGATCCTGATTTCCATGTCCTTGGTTGTTGAGAGCCATCTGGGCAATCTGCTGCAATGTTGCTAAGTTGGCTTGGCGTTCTGCCCTGCTTGCTTCTCTGTCTGCGATGAGATTCCGCAAGATCTGCAGCATTGGGTCTTGTGACGAGCTGCTCCCTCCTTGGTTTCCACGAGTCATCTAAAGATTGAGGTAGATACAAGGGTAAGAGGGAAATTCTAAGGTTCATGGTTTTGGGTTTCAAGTCTAAAACATTGAGTTTGACTTGGGTTTTTCAACTAACTTCATTTCATTCATGCAAGCAACACATGATACAAACACACACCACACCAATCAAAGGAAAACTGATGGTTTGAAGAACCATTCTACAAAGCTACGATATAGTGGGACCGATACATCTCATGCCACGACAGTGCTCTAGTGCATCTACTCATCGTCGATGAAGTCAGAGTCCTCATCGTCAGTGTAGAAGTCCATGGCATCCTCCTCCAGAAAGTCATCATCATTGCTGAGGTAGGAATCCATGTCTCCCTGGATGTCTTCACCCTCCTCTTCTTCCTCCTTTGCTGCAAGCTGAGCTTCCTGCTCCTTGACGGTCTTCTCGAGGTCGTCCACCTTCTTGCGAAGACGGGCGATGGTGCGATCCTTCTTTGCATGCTGGCGGTGAAGAGACTGGCGATCCTGGACGAGTAGTGCGAAAGTCTGGGCCTTCTGGTCAGCAATGGCACGATTCTGGTTGGCTAACTCTCTAGCATTGTCCAGTTCATGTTGTCTGTCGTGCAGCAAGAAGTCAAGATTATCATGACGCCTCAACTCTGGGTGACCTGGCATCTCCATCGACATTCCCATGAAGTCACGTCTTGCATAGTGAGCAAAACGGGTTCCCTGGAGTTGGTTGACAATGAGGGCACATAGACGTGCGAGAGCTTCATGCATTGCCCTGGCTAATCCATCTAGCTAGTTGTTCTCTCTCACGAAGAACTGGATTCTCCCAGAAGTTGGTGATTCGATGCTTCCTCTAAGATCCGCAGTGACTAGCCACTATAAGTCTCCTCCTGGGGGTCCTGGAAGTTGAGCTCCAAGAAACTCCGGATGTGGGCGTCCCAGTAACTCTGACAGTGAATCTAGATCCCTCTCGAAGATCAGTTTACCTCCGTTTCCCAACTAGTAGAACATGCTGAACCGAGTCTCCATCTACAAGAATTAAGGATGAGCAAATTAGTGAAGTGATCAAGTGTGTCAAATTTTAAGTAGTAATGTAAGAATTTTGAGGAACATGAATTTTTGAGAAAGAGAGAATTCCCAAGGGTAAGAGAGGAAATAGTTTTTCATCAATAATCACTTTGGTTTTTGAAACTAAGTTTTTGTTTGGACGTCCATTCTAACTAGGGTCTCCTATGTTCAGGATGGCTCTGATACCAACTTGTCAACACCCGAATTTTTAATCCCAGATACCCGTTATGCCATACCTTGCAATCCCAGGCTTACCATTTTTGCGAGACATAACGAATTGGATATCACAGTACATCATCCATTACAAACCATACATAAGGTCTTACACAAATAAGGATCTCATGATCCAGTCTTAATACAACAAGCAACGGAAATAAAAGATAAGCGTAGAGGTGAGGTCCATCTTCAGGGGCACAGGCAATGCTGACGAAGGCAGATAGTCCTAGTTATCATAGCCGTCCTGCTGGCCATCATCTTGGTAGTCTCCTTCATAGTCTGGCCATGAGAATAGCCAGGGACAAAATCCATGAGTACTCTTTAAGTACTCGCAAACTACCACTAACAAGTAGTATAGTTCTAAGTTAAAGTGCTAACTCTATGATTAACTATAAAGTTAAGTTTAAAACCTAAGCTGAGTTTAGAAGCAAAGAAAGATAATAAATTTCTAGAATCACTTAAGTTGGGAATATATTGGCATAAACACAACCCTATTGTGGTCAGGTCAAGATTCATCATTCATTTCATAAGTCATTTTGAAAACATCTGACAACGAAACAGTATGGCCATTCCAACTGTCCATAACCGCGGACGTGGCTATTCGAATAGTTTGACACTCTACAGAGCTGGTACACTTTCACCACAAGATTCGTACATCTGTCAGGGATAACCCTAAATCATCATACTTAGTATGCAGATAATCAAACATGATCTTTCCTTTACACACCCTAGTATAAGCACCTCTCCTCTAAGCATGGCCTCCCAACCATGACCATCAGTCATCTTGGGCACTGCATAGGTGGACAACATTGAGAGGTAGCCTCAGCTCAAACCTCTCCTGTGAGGGAACCAATACTAATGCATATAAACTTCCGGCTAAGCCTTGCCCAATTCAGGTAATGTGGTTGTACGGTAAATTTGGAATGGTATCGCATCCGAATCCAACCATCCGTTTTGTAAAAGAGTTAAGGCTCATGCCTCAACATTTTCACCATCATAAACCATTTGTGTTTCTCAACACATGTCAAAACATTTGAATAGAATGACTAATCATTCCAAGGTTTTCACAATTCATTTTCACCAAGTGTTCCTATCTAAAGTGACTCAAGTTTTTTTATCTACTCTAAACTACTAAGTTAAGAATGTTCACTAAGGTGGAAAAGATGGGTTCAATCTCATGCCATAGAATGACATCTAAAGCTTATCTAAATAGGCCAAGTTTTATACTCTTTATTCTACCTTCAAAACAAGTAACAAACTTTGGGTAAAGTAAAGGAAGTAGAGCTTGAAAATAAAACTTGGGGTAAATACTAGTCAAGGTATTGCAACCAAAGCATGCCTAGAGCATCTTTGCTAACCATCTAGTTTAATCCTAGCTTGCTAAGCATTATACTTGCAAGTGTTAGCTTGCCAATAGTAGCTTGCCTTGGTTGGTGCAGTGGTTGAAGTTTTCTTCGTCTTCCTCTTGGTAGAATTCCTCCTCCTCGTAGACTTGGTCGGTACTATCGTCTACATACGGAGTACACAATCACCAATCAATACTTAGCTAGTCCAATTAGCACTCTAAGGCATATAGTTGATGATCTATTATCATCACAAGCATCACAAGTTTTATTAACTAGTTTCCTTCTTTTTATTTTAGAAAAGTAATTTCTACTCATTGAAAATTAACTAAGATTTCATATTCACCACTTAAAATATGGGATCATGTGGACACATGTCATCACCACATATTCTAACATGTGGGAATGTGATTTAAAGGTTGGATCATAATTACTTTGGTTTAAGTTCATTATTTAATGATTTAAAGTGACTAGAAATGCCTATATAGCATTATTTTGGTACTAGTCCAAAGTCCCTGCATGTAAACCTTAATATTATTACATATTCAGATAGGTATAGTGAAATGTGATTTTTGAGAGTTGGAATCAACTCAAAAGCTAACTTGGTTGATTTTATAAAAATGTTGCAAGGTGCAAATGCTTCCTTTTATTATCTTTACTAGGAGAGATCTATAACTCTAATTGAATTAAATCCAGCGGGCTTGGGTAGATTTTTTCAGTAGCTTTCTAAGAAAATTGGAATCACTCCATTTGGATATGTAAATCTCTCTGAATTGATTTTCAAACTAGGGGAAGGAACTAAGTTTAAACTAAATAGAAAAATCCTAATTCAAACTAACTTGGTTGCGCGGGAACGCTAATGGGCCAGCCCAGTGTCACTCTGTGGCGCGGGGCTCAGCTAACAGGGGGGTCCACCAGTCAGCGGCTCATAACGCGCGAAGCGGTACGGGGCGATATGGGTCATTGGATTAGAACTGGGATCGACGGCTGGGGATCGTCGTCGACGATGAACTGGTTGCCGGCGAACTCTAACCCTAGCTGCTCGGTAGGGGTGCATAGAGGGCGTACCAGGGCTCCAGTGACAACGGCGAGGCGGGCAAACGGACTGGTGGTCGACGGCGAGCTTAGGGACGGTCGAGGCAGCTCTGGGGGTGGTCACAATTAGCGGCGCCCTTCTCCTCTAGAGGTGGCCTGCTCCGGTGCAATTCCAGCGAACTGCTGCTCCCCTTGCTCCGGCTAGAGGTGGGGAATGGTTAGTGAGATGAGGGGAGGTGAGTGGTATGATGCAAATGGATGGGGGTGGCCTCCTTTTATAGGCTCGATGACGGGACAGCACGGCGTGGCCAGGCGACGATGGCGACATGGCAACGGGGTGCTAGCGGCATGGCTGCGAGCGGCGATCGATGCGCAGTCTCCTGGCGGTGGTCTAGGGCTTAAATGCGGGCTTAGGGGCGGTGGTATGCGGTTGGGCGGAGCTAGCGCTCTGAGCGGCAGAGACGGCGTTGTGCACGACGAGCGGTGGTTGTGAGGCTTTGGACGGCGAATGGGCATGTCTGGCGTGTTCCTGGGGTCGTGGCGGAACGGTGGGCACGGGCTGCGGTCGAGCGACGGCTTATGCACGCATGTCGGGCATGGCGCTCTGGCGTGTGCTCGGCATGGCGCAGACAAGCAGTGCGCGGCGGTTCCTCGGTGGTCCACGGTTTGCTCGGCTCGGGGAGGTGACAGTGGGTGGCGGTGAGGTCCTGGCTAGTTCGTAGACAAGGTGAGAGAGAGGGGGACGGTCTGCTGCGGCGGTGACCAAGTTGGCTGGCGAGTTGGTGCTCGGCATGGCTTGGCCATGCTGTTAGGGGGATAGGGGATGGGTTGGTTAGGCCTGGTTTGATCAAGAGGAGACAAAGGGATTAAATGGTGATCAAATGGGGGCAAAACCCTGTTCCAAACAGTGAGCTAATTACTAGGTGTAATTCATGCCTGCCAAGTGTTTGCTGAAATGGCCGCAAGAAATTTCTTTTTTAATTTTCAAAATATTTTTGGTGGGTGTGCTAGTAGTAAGCTTGACACTCTGTGGGTGCTTGGGTTTTGAAATTTGAGCTTGTTTGAGTGGTTTTTGAAATAGTGGGATCTTCCCATATGAAATGGATTCAATTTTCAAATGCCAATTAAATATAGTGTTTGAATGTTTTTGGCAGATCACAAGGTGGGCCTTGGTACATCATTATGTGTACTAGCAAGGGATGCAAAGATCCACAATTGTTTCTATTAGGTTCTGAGTACTAGGAATAGCCAAAGTAGGCATGATAGTTAATTTGGCAAAAATGACCATTCACTTCATTTATTCATTGAGTTGCTTTTCTTTGGGAAATGTTTGGGAATCATTTATATGATGTTTATTTCACGTAAGAATCATTTTACAATCAATGGATCATAGAACCATGGCAATTCAAATCAACTCCTAAGTTAAATGCGCACACACATGAATGCTTTCATATTTTTAATTGGAAAAGTTTTTGTTAACCCTAATTTTGAGGATTTGGATCTTAATAACCTTGGATTAGAGTTTTGGGATTTAGAGTGTCCCTTTCATAAACCACAACTAGAGCCATTGCATGTTTGTTCCTTTCATAAACCACCACTTGGATCCACCAGTGTCATTACATGTGTGTCCTTTTCATAAACCACCACCAGAGTCACTCCATATGTGTGTGTGTCAGTGTGCATCACTATGATTTTTTGAAAAGAACACATCAAATGATGCCAGTCCAGCATGTGGTGTATTTTCATAAACCACATGGATCCACCAGAGTCATTGCATGTGTGTCCATCTCATAAACCACATGGATCCACCAGTGTCATTGCATGTCTTTGCATGTATGTTCTTTTCATAAACCACCACTAGTGTCATTAAATGTGTGTCCCTTTCATAAACCACAACCAGAGTCATTGCATGTTTGATCTTTTCATAAACCACCACATGGATTCAGTGCATGTCATTGCATGTGTGTCCTTCATAAACCATAACTAGAGTCATTGCATGTTTTTTATTTTCATAAACCACCACTTGAATCCAATGCATGTCCTTGCATGTGTGTCCCTTTCATAAACCACAACTAGGGTCACTGCATGTGTTAGTGTGTGTCAATGTGCATCACTGTGGTTTTTAAAAAGGACACATGCAATGATGCCACTCTAGCGTTTGGTGTTCTTTTCATAAACCACATGGATCCACCAGAGTCATTGCATGTGTGTCCTTCTCGTAAACCACATGGATCCACCAGTATCATTGCATGTCTTTGCATGTGTTTTCTTTTCATAAATGACCACTAGGGTCATTGCATGTCTGTCCCTTTCATAAACAACAACCAGTCATTACAAATTTTGTTCTTTTCATAAACCACCACTTAGATCCATTGCATGTCATTACATGTGTGTCCCTTTAATAAACCATAACCAGGGACATTGCATGTTTGTTCTTTTCATAAACCACCACCTGGATCCACCAGTGTCATTGCATGTGTGTCCATTTCATAAACCACCAACAGGGTCACTACATGTGTGTGTCAGTGTGCATCAATGTGGTTTTTGAAAAGAACACATGCAATGATGCCACTCCAACACGTGGTGTTCTTTTCATAAACCACAGGGATCCACCAGACTGATTGCATGCGTGTACTTCTTATAAACCACATGGATCCACATGTGTCATTGCATGTGTTTGCATGTGTGTTCTTTTCATAAACCACCACTAGTGTCATTGCATGTGTGTCCCTTTCATAAACCACAACCAGAGTCATTGCATGTTTGTTATTTTCATAAATCACCACTTGGATCCAATGCATGTCATTGCATGTGTGTCCCTTTCATAAACCACAACCAGGGTCAATGCATGTTTGTTCTTTTCATAAACCACCACTGTGGGGTCCCCGGATTAACCATCCGACAAATCCCTATTATGAATATATCTACATTCCCATGATCAGTGAGCCGTGGAACATAACCGACAAGTATCATTACAACATCCGAAACATAATGAATACAAGACTTACATAGTTGCCATTATGGCTACACAACATTCAGCAGCGGGGCTTCATCATGCGCAAGGCCCAATCATGCCTCAACATACAGGCGACTGACTGGGAAGATAGCATAGCTCGCTGGACGACACATGAATATTCCGATGACGAACCTCTGAAAGCCTGGCCACGTAAATACCAGGGACAATGCCATGAGTACTATTGAATGTACTCGCAAACCACCAAGATCAGTGAAATAAGGAATGCCATTCTGGCTGTGGCGAGATAGCTCTATCTAGGGTTGTTTTTGAAAAGCCTAGACTATCTCTTGTAGTTATGGCATCTCCATTTCTTTGTTGAAAAAGAGTTTTGAAAGATGCCTCTGTTTTATAAATCAAGACATCCCCATATCTTTGTTGAAAACCGTTTTGAAAACAGTTTTGGAGAAAAACCCTTTTTAAACCTCTTTGACCACCGCTGGTCAAACAGAACTTTAAGCTCAGGTTCCCCCGGAACCTCCATACTTTCATCCATTTTTCCAAATACCACCATTTGGGTACTCCTAGCCAATACCTTTCCAACCGTTGACCGTGGACACGGCTATTCGAATAGATTATACTCTACAGAGTTTGCACACTTTCCCCACAAGAATCAATACATGCGCCGGGATATAACCACGGCCCACTACCCACGGTAGATGGGGGTCCGGATAATCAAACCTAACCTTTCGCTTGTCGACCCTAGCAAAGTTTGCTTTTCCTTTTGGATTTGTTCTCCCCGGCAACGAGTATGTGGCTCCCAGCCATAGTCCTGCCTTCCGTAGATGCGTATACCCAAACCGCAGCTTGGCGTATACCTTAACTTGGTGAGTCCACTTCCTTCCGTACCACCGAAGTCATACCGTCCGCGGGAGACCCAATTGTTGCACCGGCACTCCTGCCAAGACAGGCTCACTCTTGCCGAAGCAAGCTACAGGCTCCAGATCCGTGGATCTGTTAGCGCCTGCCTGGAATTCAGGGGATTTCTCCCCATAAGCATTGTACAAGATGCCGCGGCTAATGAAGACAAACTACGAGCTAAGCCCCAGCACCTGGGGTAATGTGGTTGCACGGATAAAAATTGTTCTGGTAAAGGCGTAGAACATCCCTTCGTTTTCTCTTGTTCATTTTCTCATTTCTCATCAACACCACTTCCTTAGTTAAAACATCCGCTTGGAACGATGCCTCTTCCCAAGTGTTTTACAAAGTAGTTTTTAAACAGTTGAAGTAGGGTAAATCCCAAAACAAGTTATTTTCTCAAAGCCCGGGTTTCCAAGAGGTAGGATGCTAACCATCATACTCTTGGTCTAAAGGGATAAAATGGTAGGTGCATCAAGGTGGGTGCCACGAGGGACACCAAGTCATAACTTAGAGGAGCCAAGTCATTAGCGCAGTATTTATAAAACAAGACATGTAGGTAAGTAATGCAATTTATAAAGGAGATACAAAAGAGGTAATAAATAGAATGGGACAAGTATTGGAATTTGGGAATGGTGGCTTGCCTATGATCAGCGATGAGTCCCTGGACTTCCTTAGATAACCAAGAATACCCAAATATTTATAATAAGTAGTCCCTTTCTTCTCGTCGTCAAACAAATACACTATTGCCGTCATCGAGTATACATGCAAGCAGACAATACACAATCAATACAAGGCATACAGGCATCAAACCGTACAACAAACAAACATATGGCATACACTTAATTTGGTAGGTTTTGGAGAAGTTGGGGACTAGTAAGAGAATTACTTGATTGGCATAGAGGTGTTTTTCCCTTGGAAGATAGTTGTCTAGGCTATTTACCAAGGAATTGGGGTGGAGGCTTGAGGTCTGTAGGATGCCAATGTGCAACAATGATATCCTCAGATAGGTCTTGACAAAACAAGGACAACACAAGTGGTTTCACTAGATTATCATTTACCTAGATTTAGTTATGTTTTTTTCTTATAGTGGAATAAACTCTAGTTTGAGGAAATAATTCACCAGAATTTATCTAGAGGCCCACAAATTAATTCCTTGGGTGGTTAGGTACTGTTTGATTTACTTGTTCACTGAGAGTTAGAATCAAGTCTAAAAAATTACTAGAATGCCCTCAGGAAATTCCCAAGACAGTTTTGGAGCTGTTTTGTCTTTTTCATCAACTTAAATCTACAGAAGATTCTGAGTTGATTTCAAGGGCACATGGTAGGCATTTATAATACCTTTCTATAGGAATTGGATTCACTCTTTTTGGAGATGTCAAACTCCTGGAGTGATTTATTTAGTGATAATACCACTTACAGAATTATTTAATTCACTACAATCCAACAGAGGGCCAATAAATCCTCATCTCCTGGTTTTAGATAGGTATTGATGTGCCACTTCTCTGGAAGCTGGAATTAGCTTCATAGGTGTTGTAGAAAAGTCTAGGGAATTTTCTAAAGGCAGATATGGATGGATTTTTCTATTTTTATTGTGGTAAAACCAGGGTTCACCTTGACAGGGGATAAATGCTAACTGATAGGTAGGGTCATAACCTTTCAAGGGAGGTTTGTTTCATCCTATTTGATCATGCATAGCTCCCTGTGGAATTAATCTAGGGCAAAAGACCACTTTTGGTGGATTACTTGCTAATAAATAAAAATAATAATTTTCGGTGGAAGACCAGTTCTACATGTTGCACAAAACACACATGAACCTAGTAAATATTTTATTTGGACATGTTACCCTATTTTCCATTTTCAAATCGATTTAAACCAGACTGGAATTCTGCTGCTGTGAAGAAATTGGAAAAGAATGAGGATGCTGGGCCTCTAGGCCAGATCTGCACGGCCGCGAGCCGCACAGCCACAGGCCGGCCCACTGGAGCCGAGACCGCGCGTGGGACGATCCCGTTCGAATCAGCCAGGTGGGGCCTAGCGGTCAGCCAGATAGGGCGGCGAAAAGGTATCTACGGATCTAGGCTGTTGGTTCAAGTGGGATCCGACGGTGCGAGGTCTTCTTCGACCTCGGGACAGGCCAGCGGAGGAGGAAACTCTAGCAGCGTCTGGGCGGCGGCAAGGGCTTACCAGATACGTCCAGAGGTGCCAGGAAGGGTGCAGGAGGACACGATGGTCGACAGGGATCTCGAGGATGGAAGGCACGACGGCGGTTGCCTTCGGGAAGCAGCTCGCGCGACGGTGACCGAGGTTTACCTTGTCGGAGCTCAACGACGACGACGGAGGGGACGGTCCTGGGAAAGAAAAAAACCATGCTTAGATAGAGGAGGAGGAGGATAGGGATCACAGCAGGGTGACATGCAGGAGGAGAAGGGCAGCGAGGAGGGAGCCTTGCTCTGTTTTTGGGAGAGGCCGAGAGCTCTCTCTTTATTCTTCTCAGGCAGGACAGGGCAGAGGAGGAAGAGAGGGTACTAGGGGGATGTAAGTGAGGAGGAGAGGGGGCAAATGAGCCAGGGAGGGGTGCTGGGGGTGGCCTCTGGCCTTTATACCGAGGGGGAGGGATCCATGGTGAAAATGCCCACATTGGACATGGGGGAGGGGTAGTGCTGGCCTGTGATTGGCTTGGAGGGCGGTGAGGAGGGGTAAGAGTGGGATGTGGTCGGGTAGAGAGGGGTAGGGGTAGTTGTGGTAATTAAATGGGCATATCTTTGTAAGATATGGTTGTCTCTCTCTACTAATCAAAGGGTAAAAGGGGCAAGGGCTGGGGTGGAGCTACAGTGCTCACGACCAGGGGTGTATTAGTTGCTGGGGAGGAGTGCTTGACAAGCTTTGGTGATTGGTTTGGTCTTGGTTTCACTCAAGTTTGTTTGATTTGCAAACTTTGATCACAAGAGAGCTTGAGAAGGAGTTCAAAGGTTTGCATTGGTAAAGATGTGGGAGATGGTACTAGTCGATGGGCAGGGTCAAGGTACCCTCCTAGGATTTATTTGGAGGTTTTTATAAGGGGTTTTAGTCCTCTTAAATCCATTTATTCAAAAATGGCAGCATTAGATTCTAGAAGATCATTTGATATTTTTACATTTGACAAGGTGAGATTTTGGTGTGAAGAGGTCCTAGATACCACATTACACCTTGGGGAATTTTATTGGGATTTATTGAGATGGGAAAGTATTTTTAAGGAATTATTTCTTGTTTCTGCCATTTAGGACAAAGGGTAAAAAGAATTATTAAAGCTCTTCAAAAATATTTATTTTTGAGGTGGGAGGATAGAGTATGATATATGTAACTCGCATGAGCCAAAAGTTGGGGAAGTGTTTTGACAAAAACCAAACTTTCCATTGGGGAAAGGGGGTTTTGAGATTTTGTCTATTAAAGGAATTAAATAGTTTTGGAGCCATAATAATTATGGGTAATATTTGATAAATCTTGATGATCAAGATAGATGATGTATACAAGGTGTAGCAATCATTTGCAACCTTGGTAAATGGAAATCCAACTTGAATAAGATGGAAAACAAGGAGTTGTAGATCTAGGGTGATGTTATTTTTATACCACCAAAACCTTGTTAGATCTTGGAGCTCAGAGCTCACCTTGATGCAAGGGATAGATGATTAGTTAGACCAAGTCATATAGATGATCATGGCAGAAGGAGTTTTGGATTGGTTACATTAGAGGTGGTTTGGAGGTGATGGCAAACTTTGTTGAAAATAAGGCTGCCATACCAGATGAGTCATGATGCATTATAAACCAAGTGGGTTTAAGAAGCACAATGATCCACTTGGAACAAGTGAAGTAGATTTTGATAGACCTATATGAGTAGAACACAACCATGTAAAGAGTTGGTCCATAGAAGGTTGGATGCTGGTGTGAGCTTCTGTCAAGGTAGGCATGAGGACTAGGTTTGCAGGAAAAGTTGTTTTCTTGCCTGCAAAACCATCAAGAACAAGTGGGTTGGAGGATGATCTAACCAAGGGAAAGAGTGGGCCTTGGTAGTCCTCAGGATGTTTATCCATATGGTTCAAGTGCATTTCCAAAAATGAACATGGTTTGAGAGAGGGAGGCATTCAAAAAGGTGATGTTGGAAATAGTTTTTCCCAGACTTAGCCAAATTTGGCAGATTTATGGTTTTTGACTAGGATGTGGGTGGTGATGATTTTGATGGGTTGCAAGGTCTTCACTTGAATCTCTTGCGTTGCTTTTGCTTGAGGGGGGGAGTGGACTCATTGTCTTCATGAATCCTCATCTTCGGCGAACTAAAGTATTCTGGCTTTCTAGTGAGGAACTTCCCGTTGGTGTTAAGCGTTCCGGGTTGGGTCTGATGCAGCGTCTTGGGTAAAACACGCAAGAAGGAAAACCATCAAAGCAAGCATAGAAATCCAAGGAAGTTACTACATAACCAACCAGTCTGCACCCGAGGGTGCTAATAGCACTTAAACATTACAAAACGCGTTCATGGACGATACATGACTCTACCCTATTGTTAGGTGGGCGAGTACCGCAACGCAGGTTATTACTCGGAGGGTGCATCTATGATTCATGGCTGACTCCGGGGGGTTTCAACTACAGCAGATCCTTTGGGGTATGGGGGATATTCAGCTCGTCTTCAGTGAAGGTGAGAGTGGTGCCTTCCCAAGGTGCAGGGTTGGATTTTGGCTCGGCCGGCGCGGGTGACTGTACGATAGGGTGGTACTCATTGAGGAAGGGGAGTTCATCGTCAGTCCCGAGATTCTCGTCTTGAGGGGTTGGGGGTACTTCAATGGTCAGCTTCCTCTCCAAGCAAGCATTGGTGGCTCTAAGACTTCTTTCGCGCTTACGGAGTAGGTTGATATCCATCTTTAGAAGCAGATTCTCTCGTCTGGCCTTGTCAAGATCTTCTTGGGAACATTGGAGTAGGTATTCCATGTTCTCTAACTGATTCCCAATGCAGCAGGTGAGGAAGGACTCAGTAGGAAGTCCATCATGGTCGCGCTTTCTAAACAGGTGGTAGGGGGTATCCTTCAACTCATCTTCGTGGATCTTGCAGAGGCGCACCATGATCTCTTGTATGGCTCGCACCATGCCATCTACCCAGTTGTTGTCGAGGAAGGTGAAGATTGTGGGTGTGGTGTCCTCATCGGGGGAGGGAATCACAGCCTTGATGACCCATTGCATCACATTGGTGTTACTGCGAGGGAGTTCGGTTCCTTCAATCATCGGCATGGGCCTACTGACTCTCTTCAACAGGTCGTGAAGCTGCTCTTCAAAAGGCCAGCAACTCTCCCCAATGATGATCTGTTCCAAGCAGAAAGAGGCCATCTACAGTAAAAAATTTAGAGGGGGTTGGGTTAGTGCCAAGTGTGCAGGATTTTAAGATTAGAAAATCATATTAATGCAAGTAGTTTTCAAAATGGGGGGGAAGACATAAGCATTTTTGCAAATAGTCATCTCTTCTCCCTTGTCTTTTAGAAAATAGGTTTTTCGTTTCTTGTCTAACGTCCATGCTAACTAAGGTCTCCTACAGTCAGGATGGCTCTGATTCCAAGTTTGTGGGCTCCCCGGATTAACCATCCGAGAAATCCCTGTTATGTATATATCCACGTTCCCATGATCAGTGAGCCATGGAACATAACCGACAAGTATCATTAGAACATCTGAAACATAACGAATACAAGACTTACATAGTTGCCATTATGGCTACACATCATTCAGCAGCGGGGCTTCATCATGCGCCGGGCCCAATCATGCCTCAACCTACAGGCGACTGACTGGGAAGACAGCCTAGCTCGTTGGACTGCACCTGAATCTTCTGATGTCGAACCTCTGAAAGCCTGGCCACGTAAATAGCCAGGGACAATGCCATGAGTACTATTGAATGTACTCGCAAACAATCAAGATAAGTGAAATAAGGAATGCAATTCTGGCTGTGGCGAGATAGCTCTATCTAGGGTTGTTTTTGAAAAGCCTAGACTATCTCTTGTAGTTATGGCATCTCCATTTCTTTGTTGAAAAAGAGTTTTGAAAGATGCCTCTGTTTTATAAATCAAGACATCCCCATATCTTTGTTGAAAACCTTTTTGAAAACAGTTTTGGATAAAAACCCTTTTTAAACCTCTTTGACCACCTCAGGTCAAGACAAAACTATAAACTCAGGTTCCCTCGGAACCTCCATATTTCATCCATTCTCCAAAAAAACACCGTTTGGGTACTCCTAGCCATCACCTTTCCAACCATCCTTGACCATGGACACGGCTATTCGAATAGATTATACTCTGTAGAGTTTGCGCACTTTCCCCACAATTCATCCATCGGGATAAAACCACGGCCCACTACCCATGGTAGATGGGGTTTCGGATAATAAAACCTAACCTTTCGCTTGTCGAGCCTAGCAAAGGCTGCTATTCCTTTTGGGTTTGTTCTCCCCGGCAACGTGTATGTGGCTCCCAGCCATAGTCCTGCCTTCCGTGGACGCGTATACCCAAACCACAGCTTGGCGTATACCTTAACTTGGTGAGTCCACTTCCTTCCGTACCACCGAATTCATACCGTCCGCGGGAGACCCAATTGTGGCACCGGCACTCCTGCCAAGACAGGCTCACTCTTGCCGAAGCAAGCTACAGGCTCTAGATCTGTAGATCTGTTAGCGCCTGCCCGGAATTCAGGGGATTTCTCCCCATAAGCATTGTACAAGCTGCCTCGGCTAATGAAGACAAACTACGAGCTAAGCCCTAGCACTTGGGGTAATGGGGTTGCACGGATAAAAATTGTTCTGGTAAATACGTAGAACATCCCTTTGCTTTCTCTTGTTCATTTTCTCATTTCTCATCAACACCACTTCTTTAGTTAAAAAATCCGCTTGGAACGATGCCTCTTCCCAAGGGTTTTACAAAGTAGTTTTTAAACAGTTGAAGTAGGGTAAATCCCAAAGAAAGTTATTTTCTCAAAGCCAGAGTTTCCAACGATATGCTAACCATCATACTCTCGGTCCAAACGGATAAAATGGTAGGTACATCAGCGTGGGTGCCACGAGGGACACCAAGTCATAACTTGGAGGAGCCAAGTCATTAGCGCAGTATTTATAAAATAAGACATGTAGGTAAGTAATGCAATTTATAAAGGAGATACAAAACAGGTAATAAACAGAATAGGACAAGTATCAGAATTCGGGAATGGTGGCTTGCCTGTGATCAGCGATGAGTCCCTGGACTTCCTTAGATAACCAAGAATACCCAAAGATTTATAATAAGAAGTCCCTTTCTTCTCGTCGTCAAACAAATACACTATCACCGTCAACGAGTATACATGCAAGCAGACAATACCACAATCAATACAAGGCATACATGCATCAAGCCGTACAGCAAACAAACATATGGCATACACTTAATTTGGTATGTTTTGGCGAAGTTGGGGACTAGTAAGGGAATTACTTGATTGCCATAGAGGTGTTTTTCCCTTGGAAGATAGTTATCTAGGCTATTTACGAAGGAATTGTGGTGGAGGCTTGAGGTCTGTAGGATGCCAATGTGCAACAATGATATCCTCAGATAGGTCTTGACAAAACAAGGACAACACAAGTGGTTTCACTAGATTATCATTTACCTAGATTTAGTTATGTTTTTTTCTTATAGTGGAATAAACTCTAGTTTGAGGAAATAATTCACCAGAATTTATCTAGAGGCCCACAAATTAATTCCTTTGGGTGGTTAGGTACTGTTTAATTTACTTGTTCACTGAGAGTTAGAATCAAGTCTAAACAATTACTAGAATGCCCTCGGGAAATTCCAAAGACAGTTCTGGAGATGTTTTGTCTTTTTCATCAACTTAAATCTATAGAAGATTTTGAGTTGATTTCAAGGGCACATGGTGGGCATTTAGAACACCTTTCTATAGGAATTGGATTCACTCTTTTTGGAGTTGTTAAACTCCTGGAGTGATTTATTTAGTGATAATACCACTTACAGAATTATTTAATTCACTACAATCCAACAGAGGGCCAATAAATCCTCATCTCGTGTTTTTAGATAGGTATTGATGTGCCACTTCTCTGGAAGTTAAAATTAGCTTCATAGGTGTTGTAGAAAAGCCTGGGGAAATTTCTAAAGGGAGATATGGATGGATTTTGCTATTTTTATTGTGGTAAAACCAGGGTTCACCTTGACAGGGGATAAATGCTAACTGATAGCTGTGGTAATAACCTTTCAAGGGAGGTTTTTTTCATCCTATTTGAGCATGCATAGCTCCCTATGGAATTTATCTAGGGAAAAAGACCACTTTTGGTGGATTAATTGCGAATAAACAATAAAAATTATTTTTGGCGGAAGACCAGTTTTGCATGTTGCACAAAACACACATGAACCTAGTAAATATTTTATTTGGACATGTTACCCTATTTTCCATTTTCAAATCGATTTAAACCAGACTGGAATTCTTCTGTTGTGAAGAAATTCGAAAAGAATGAGGATGCTGGGCCTCTGGGCCAGATATGCATGGCCGCGGGCCGCACAGCCACAGGCCGGCCCAACTGGAGCCGAGACCGTGCGTGGAACGATCCTGTTCGAACCCGCCAGGTGGGGCCTAGCGGTAAGCCAGATAGGGCGGCGAAAAGGTACCCGTGGATCTGGGACGTTGGTTCAAGTGGGATCCGACGGTGACAGGTCTTCTTCGACCTCGGGACAGGCCAGCGGAGGAGGAAACCCTAGAAGCGTCTTGGCTGCGACAAGGGCTTACCAGATACGTCCAGAGGTGCCAGGGAGGGTGCAGGAGGACATGATGGTCGACAGGGATCTCGAGGATGGAAGGCACGGCGGCGGTTGCCTTCGGGAAGCAGCTCGTGTGACGGTGACCGAGGTTTACCTTGTCAGAGCTCAACGACAACGATGGAGGGGACGGTCCTGGGCAACCAAAATGCCATGGTTAGATAGAGGCGGAGGAGAGGGTCACAGCAGGGTGACATGCAGGAGGAGAAGGGCAGCGAGGAGGGAGCCTTGCTCGGTTTTTGGGAGAGGCTGAGAGCTCTCTCTTTCTTCTTCTTGGGCAGGACAGGGCAGGGGAGGAAGAGAGGGTGCTGGGGGAGGTAAGTGAGGAGGAGACGGGGCATATGAGCCACGGAGGGGTGCTGGGGGTGGCCTCTGGCCTTTATACCGAGGGGGAGGGATCCATGGTGAAAATGCCCACATTGGACATGGGGGAGGGGTAGTGCTAGCCTGTGATTGTCTTGGAGGGCGGTGAGGAGGGGTAAGAGTGGGATGTGGTCGGATAGAGAGGGGTAGGGGTAGTTGTCGTAATTAAATGGGAATATCTTTGTAGTTGGTGTGAAGAGTTTCTAGATACCACATTACACCTTGGGGAATTTTATTGGGATTTATTGAGATGGGAAAGTATTTTTAAGGAATTATTTCTTGTTTCTGCCATTTAGGAAAAAGGGTAAAAAGAATTATTAAAGCTCTTCAAAAATATTTATTTTTGAGGTGGGAGGATATAGTATGATATACGTAACTTGCGTGAGCCAAAAGTTGGGGAAGTGTTTTGACAAAAACCAAACTTTCCATTGGGGAAGGGGGTTTTGAGATTTTGTCTATTAAAGGAATTAAATAGTTTTGGAGCCATAATAATTATGGGTAATATTTGATAAATCTTGATGATAAAGATAGATGATTTATACAAGGTGTAGCAAGCATTTGAAACCTTGGGAAATGGAAATCCAACTTGAATAAGATGGAAAACAAGGAGTTGTAGATCTAGGGTGATGTTATTTTTATACCACCAAAACCTTGTTAGATCTTGGAGCTGAGAGCTCACCTTGATGCAAGGGATAGATAATTAGTTAGACCAAGTCATATAGATGATCATGGCAGAAGGAGTTTTGGATTGGTTACATTAGAGGTGGTTTGGAGGTGATGGCAAACTTTGTTGAAAATAAGGTTGCCATACCAGATGAGTCATGATGCCTTATAAACCAAGTGGGTTTAAGAATCACAGTGATCCACTTGGAACAAGTGAAGTAGATTTTTATATACCTATATGAGTAGAACACAACCATGTAAAGAGTTGGTCCATAGAAGGTTGGATGCTGGTGTGAGCTTCTGTCAAGGTAGGCATGAGGACTAGGTTTGCAGGAAAAGTTGTTTTCTTGCCTGCAAAACCATCAAGAACAAGTGGGTTGGAGGATGATCTAACCAAGGGAAAGAGTGGGCCTTGGTAGTCCTCAGGATGGTTATCCATATGGTTCAAGTGCATTTCCAAAAATGAACATGGTTTGAGAGAGGGAGGCATTCAAAAAGGTGATGTTGGAAATAGTTTTTCCCAGACTTAGCCAAATTTGGCAGATTTATGGTTTTTGACTAGGATGTGGGTGGTGATGATTTTGATGGGTAGCAAGGTACCAAATCATCATCAAGTGGATGATGTTGAAAAGGAGATTGAGTATAAGGGATCCATGCTTGATATTGGTCTTCATTGACTTGGAGACTTCTGGAATGGATCACTGCAGAATTGATCTGGTTAAGGGTTTTAGATGATCACCTAGTGGCTAGAGATGGGATCCATCTTTGTAATCTTGATTAGGGTGTGGTTATTTGGAAACATCTTGATCCAAGAGGATGAGCTCCTAGGGTATCTCATACTACTTCTAAGCAAACCAATCAAACAGCAGATCAAGCCAATTCATCTTATAAACCAAACAAACCTACTACTGGGGTTACCATCAAGCCTAGATTGAGGTGAGGTTGGGGCATTTTGAAGAGGTTGGGGTTTGAATAAGATAAGAGTCCTTGGTACCTCTACCAAGAGTAGAATTCAAATGCTTTGAAAAGTGGTTTTAGGAAAGTAGAGATAAGATTAGTGGAGGGTTCTGTCTGGAAAACATAAGGAGGTTATAGGTCTCCATAGTTTTGTCAATGGAAGATACTAAACTAGTTTTGGTTACACAAGCATCTTGACTCAGGTTTTGAAATGTCAGAACATTTGAGAATATGTAAAATGAGCTAGGATAGTTTTGTTAAATAGCTTTTGTCAACTAAGGGTGAGGTAAGGAGTATCATATGGTATACACTCACATGCACAAGTACAAACAAACAAAAAGCAAACACTGCACCAATGAGCAATAAAAAGTTTTCGTTCCCCCTGATTTTTGCATTTAGGACAGCTAATCAGGGCTGCTGAAATTGGGGTGTTACAACCACTTGGATCCAATGCATGTCATTGCATGTGTGTCCCATTCATAAACCACAACTAGGGTCATTGTATGTTTGTTCTTTTCATAAACCACCACTTGGATCCAATACATGTTATTGCATGTGTGTCCCTTTCATAAACCACAACTAGGGTCATTGCGTGTTTGTTCTTTTCATAAACCACCACTTGGATCCACCAATGTCATTGCATGTAGTGTCCTTCTCGTAAACCACCACCAGAGTCACTACATGTGTGTGTGTCAGTGTGCATCACTCTGGCTTTTGAAAATAACACAGGCAATGATGCCACTCCAGCATGTGGTACTCTTTTAATAAACCACATGGATCCACCAGAGTCATTGCATGTGTGTCCTTCTCATAAACCACATGGATCCACCAGTGCCATTGCATGTATTTGCATGTGTGTTCTTTTCATAAACCACCACTAGTGTCATTACATGTGTGTCCCTTTCATAAGCCACAACCAGAGTCATTCCATGTTTGTTCTTTTCATAAACCACCACTTGGATCATGTGCACGTCATTGGATGTGTGTCCTTTTCATAAACCACAACCAGAGTCATTGCATGTTTGTTCTTTTCATAAACCACGACTTGGATCCAATGCATGTCATTGCATGTGTGTCCCTTTCATAAACCACCACTAGGGTCACTTCATGTGTGTGTGTGTGTGTCCGTGTGCATCACTTTGGTTTTTGAAAAGAACACATGCAATGATACCACTCCAGCATGTGGTGTTCTTTTCATAAACCACATGGATCCACCAGAGTCATTGCATGTGTGTCCTTCTCATAAACCAGTTGGATCCACTAGTGTCATTGCATGTCTTTGCATGTGTCTTCTTTTCATAAACCACCACTAGTGTCATTGCATGTGTGTCCCTTTCATAAACCACAACCAGACTCATTGCATGTTTATTATTTTCATAAACCACCACTTGGATCCAATGCATGTCATTGCATGTGTGTCCCTTTCATAAACCACAACTAGGGTCATTGCATGTTTGTTCTTTTCATAAACCACCACTTGGATCCACCAATGTCATTGCATGTGTGTCGTTTTCGTAAACCACCACCAGAGTCACTACATGTGTGTGTGTCAGTGTGCATCACTTTGATTTTTGAAAAGAACAGATGCAATGATGCCACTCCAGCATGTGGTGTTCTTTTCATAAACCACATGGATCCACGAGAGTCATTGCATGTGTGTCCTTCTCATAAACCACATGGATCCATCAGTATCATTGCATGTCTTTACATGTGTGTTCTTTTCATAAACCACCACTAGTGTCATCGCATGTGTGTCCCTTTCATAAACCACGACCAGGGTCATTGCATGTTTGTTCTTTTCATAAACTACCACTTGGATCCAATGCATGTCATTGCATGTGTGTCCCTTTCATAAACCACAACTAGGGTCATTATATGTTTGTTCTTTTCATGAACCACCACTTGGATACACCAGTGTCATTGCATGTGGTGTCCTTTTCACAAACCACCACTAAAGTCATTGAATTTGTGTGTGTGTTAGTGTGCATCACTGTGGTTTTTTGAAAAGAACACATGCAATGATGCCACTCCAGCATGTGGTGTTCTTTTAATAAACCACATGGATCCACCAGAGTCAATGCGTCTGTGTCCTTCTCATAAACCACATGGATCCACCAGTGTCATTGCATGTCTTTGCATGTGTGTTCTTTTCACAAACCACCACTAGTGTCATTGCATGTGTGTCCCTTTCATAAACCACAACCAGAGTCATTATATGTTTGTTCTTTTCATAAACCACCACTTGGATCCAATGCATGTCATTCCATGTGTGTCCCTTTCATAAACAACAACCAGGGTCATTGAATGTTTGTTCTTTTCATAAACCACCACTTGGATCAAATGCATGTCACTCCATGTGGTGTCCCTTTCATAAACCACAACTAGGGCCATTGCATGTTTGCTCTTTTCATAAACCACGACTTGGATCCAATGCATATCATTGCATGTGTGTCCCTTTCATAAACAACAACTAGGGTCATTGCATATTCGTTCTTTTCATAAACCACCACTTGCATCCTCCAATGTCATTTCATGTGGTGTCCTTCTCATAAACCACCAGTAGAGTCACTTCATATGTGTCTGTCAATGTGCATCACTGTGGTTTTTGAAAAGAACACATGCAATGATTCCACTCCAGCATGTGGTGTTCTTTTCATAAACCACATGGATCCACCAGAGTCATGGCATGTGTGTCCTTCACATAATCTACATGGATCCACCAGTGTCATTGCTTGTCTTTGCATGTGTGTTCTTTTCATAAACCACCACTAGTGTCATTGCATGTGTGTCCCTTTCATAAACCACAACCAGAGTCCTTGCATGTTTGTTCTTTTCATAAACCACCACTTGGATCCAGTGCAAGTCATTGCATGTGTGTCCTTTTCATAAACCACAACCAGAGTCATTGCATGTTTGTTCTTTTCATAAACCACCACTTGGATCCAATGCATGTCATTGCATGTGGTGTCCATCTCATAAACCACCACCAGAGTCATTGAATGTGTGTGTCAGTGTGCATCACTATGGTTTTTTAAAAGAACAGATGCAATGATGCCACTCCAGCATGTGGTATTCTTTTCATAAACCACATGGATCCACCAGAGTCATTGCATGTGTGTCCTTCTCATAAAAGACATGGATCCATCAGTGTCATTGCATGTCTTTACATGTGTGTTCTTTTCATAAACACCACTAGTGTCATCACGTGTGTGTCCCTTTCATAAACCACAACCAGGGTCATTGCATGTTTGTTCTTTTCATAAACTACCACTTGTATCCAATGCATGTCATTGCATGTGTGTCCCTTTCATAAACCACAACTAGGGTCATTGTATGGTTGTTCTTTTCATAAATCACCACTTGGATCCACCAGTGTCATTGCATGTGGTTTCCTTTTCACAAACCACCACTAGAGTCATTGAATGTGTGTGTGTGCCAGGTGCATCACTATGGTTTTTCGAGAAGAACACATGCAATGATGCCACTCCTGCATGTGGTGTTCTTTTAATAAACCACATGGATCCACCAGTGTCATTGCATGTGTGTCCTTCTCATAAACCACATGGATCCACCAGTGTCATTGCATGTCTTTGCATGTGTGTTCTTTTCACACACCACCACTAGTGTCATTGCATGTGTGTCCCTTTCATAAACCACAACCAGAGTCATTCGATGTTTGTTCTTTTCATAAACCACCACTCGGATCCAATGCATGTCATTCCATGTGTGTCCCATTCATAAACCATAACCAGGGTCATTTAATGTTTTTTTTTCATAAAAAACCACTTGGATCAAATGCATGTCACTCCATGCGGTGTCCCTTTCATAAACCAGAACTAGGGTCATTGCATGTTTGTTTTTTCATAAGCCACGACTTGGATCCAATGCATGTCATTGCATGTGTGTCACTTTCATAAACCACAACTAGGGTCATTGCATATTTGTTCTTTTCATAAACCACCACTTCCATCCTCCAGTGTCATTTCATGTGGTGTCCTTCTCATACACCACCACTAGAGTCACTACATGTGTGTGTCAGTGTGCATCACTATGGTTTTTGAAAAGAACATATGCAATGATTCCACTCTAGCATGTGGTGTTCTTTTCATAAACCACATGGATCCACCAGAGTCATTGCATGTGTGTCCTTCACATAATCCACATGGATCCACCAGTGTCATTGCATGTCTTTGCATGTTTTTTCTTTTCATAAACCACCACTAGTGTCATTGCATGTGTGTCCCTTTCATAAACCACAACCAGAGTCATTGCATGTTTGTTCTTTTCATAAACCACCACTTGGATCTAGTGCAAGTCATTGCATTTGTGTCCTTTTCATAAACCACAACCAGAGTCATTACATGTTTGTTCTTTTCATAAACCACCACTTGGATCCAATGCATGTCATTGCATGTGGTGTCCTTCTGATAAACCACCAGAGTCATTGAATGTGTGTGTGTGTCAGTGTGCATCACTGTGGTTTTTGAAAAGAACACATGCAATGATGCCACTCCATCCTGGAGTGTTCTTTTCATAAACCACATGGATCCACCAGAGTCATTGCATGTGTGTCCTTCTCATAAACCACATGGATCCAAAGTGTCATTGCATGTCTTTGCATGTGTGTTCTTTTCATAAACCAGCACTAGTGTCATTGCATGTGTGTCCCTTCCATAAACTACAACCAGAGTCATTGCATGTTTGTTCTTTTCAAAAACCACCACTTGGATCCCATGCATGTCATTGCATGTGTGTCCCTTTCATAAAAAACAACCAGGGTCATTGCATGGTTGTTCTTTTCATAGACCACCACTTGGATCGAAGGCATGTCACTCCATGTGGTGTCCCTTTCATAAACCACCACTTGGATCGAAGGCATGTCACTCCATGTGGTGTCCCTTTCATAAACCACAAGTATGGTCATTGCACGTTTGTTCTTTTCATAAGCTACGACTTGGATCCAATGCATGTCATTGCATGTGTGTCCCTTTCATAAACCACAACTAGGGTCATTGCATGTTTGTTCTTTTCATAAACCACCACTTGGATCCTCCAGTGTCATTGCATGTGGTGTCCTTCTCAAAAACCACCACCAGAGTCATTGCATATGTGTGTGTGTTAGTGTGCATCACTGTGGTTTTTGAAAAGAAGACATGAAATGATTCCACTCCAGCATGTGGTGTTCTTTTCATAAACCACATGGATCCACCAGAGTTATTGCATGTGTGTCCTTCTCATAATCCACATGGATCCACCAGTGTCATTTCATGTCTTTGCATGTGTGTTCTTTTCATAAACCACCACTAGTGTCATTGCATGTGTGTCCCTTTCATAAACCACAACTAGAGTCATTGCGTGTTTGTTCCTTTCAAAAACCACCACTGGGATCCAGTGCAAGTCATTACATGTGTGCTTTTCATAAACCAACACCAGAGTCATTGCATGTTTGTTCTTTTCATAAACCACCACTTGGATCCAATGCATGTCATTGCATGTGGTGTCCTTCTCATAAACCACCACCAGAGTTATTGAATGTGTGTGTGCGTGTGCAACACTGTGGTTTTTTAAAAGAACACATGCAATGATGCCACTCCAGCATGTGGTGTTCTTTCCATAAATTACATGGATCCACAAGAGTCTTTGCATGTGTGTCTTTCTCATAAACCACATGGTTCCACCAGTGTCATTGCATGTGTTTGCATGTGTGTTCTTTCGATAAACCACCACTTGGATCCAATGCATGTCATTTCATGTGTGTCCCTTTCATAAACCACAACCAGGGTCATTGCATGTTTCTTCTTTTCATAAACCACCACTTGGATTGAATGCATGTCACTCCATGTGGTGTCCCTTCCATAAACCACAAATAGGGTCATTGCATGTTTGTTCTTTTCATAAACCACCACTTGGATCCACCAGTGTCATTGCAGGTGTCTCCTTTTCATAAACCACCACCAGAGTCACTACATGTGTGCGTGAGTGTGCATCACTGTGGTTTTTCAAATGAACACATTCAATGATTCCACTCCAGCATGTGGTGTTCTTTTCATAAACCACATGGATCCACCAGAGTCACTACATGTGTGTCCTTCTCATGCACCACATGGATCCACTAGTGTCCTTGCATGTTTTTACATGTGTGTTATTTTCATAAACCACCACTTGTATCATTGCATGTGGGTCCCTTTCATAAACCACAATCAGAGTCATTGCATGTTTGTTCTTTTCATAAACCACCACTTGGATCCAATGCATGTCATTACATGTGTGTCCCTTTCATAAACCACAACCAGGTTCATTGCATGTTTGTTATTTCCATAAACCACCACTTGGATCCACCAGAGTCACTGCATGTGTGTCCCTTTGATAAACCACAACTAGGGTCATTGTATGTCTATTCTTTTCATAAACCACCACTTCGATCCAATGCATGTCATTGCATGTGTGTCCTTTTCATAAACCACAACTAGGGTCATTGCATGTTTGTTCTTTTCATAAAGCACCACTTGGATCCACCAGTGTCATTGCACGCGTGTCCTTCTCATAAACCACCACCAGAGTCACTTGATGTGTGTGTGTGTGTCAGTGTGCATCACTGTGGTTTTCGAAAAGAACACATGCAATGATGCCGCTCCAACATGTGGTGTTCTTTTCATAAATTACATGGATCCACCAGAGTCATTACATGTGTGTCCTTCTCATAAACCACATGGATCCACTAGTGTCATTGCATGACTTTGCATGTGTGTTCTTTTCATAAACCACCACTAGTGTCACTACATGTGTGTCCCTTTCATAAACCACAACCAGAGTTATTGCATGTTTATTCTTTTCATAAACCACCACTTGGATCCAATGCATGTCATTGCATGTGTGTCCCTTTCATAAACCACAAGAAGAGTTATTGCATGTTTGTTCTTTTAATAAACCACCACATGGATACAATGCATGTCATTGCAGGTGTGACCCTTTCATAAACCACAACTAGGGTCATTGCGTGTGTGTGTGTCAGTGTGCATCACTGTGGTTTTTGAAAAGAACACATGCAATGATGCCACTCCAGCATGTGGTGCTCTTTTCATAAACAAATGGATCCACCAGAGTCATTGCATGTGTTGAACGAACAAAACCCAGATCTAATCTAGATAAAAGCCAAGATCCAATATATTAGACATGAGCAACGAGATAGATCGGTACTAACCCTTGTAGACCCGAAAGCGTTACGAGATTAGATCTCGTGGTTGATGTAGTTGATCACTTGCCGATCTCAAGATCGTGTGGACGATCCTTCTGGCGTCGCGTTCTAGCAGCGCTTCCGCAGTCGGTCAAGTGGACGATCCTTCTGGCGCCACGTTTCGGCAGCGCTTCCGCAGTCGGTCACACGTGCGGAGTCGAAGCAAACCTTCCTCTCCCCGTTCCAGTGAGTAGCGGAGGTAGTAGATCTTCTCCACGGAATCCCAGCAGCACGACGGCGTGGTGGTGGTGGTGGAGTAGAGAATTCTGCAGGGCTTCGCCTATGCCTGTGCAGAAGAAAGGTGGAGGAGAGAGGTGGCAGAGATTGGGAGTTGTGTGAGAGGGCTTGGAGGGGGCGCCCCTGCCCTTCTATTTAAGGGGAGGAGGACGCGCTTGGGGAGGGGGCGTCCTAGTAGGACTCCCCTCCTCTATGGCCGGCGGGTTGGGGAGTGGGGGGAGGAGTCCTCCTCCCCCACGACTCCTTGTCTTGACCCACCAGGACTCCTTGATCCCTATCTTGATTTTCAAGCAAACTCAAGGATATCTTCTAGAACCTTCCGGAACACCTTCTAGAATCCTTATACAAACACTCCGGAACATTTCCTAACTCAGAAAATGATCCCCAATATATGAATTTTATTCTCCGGACCATTCTGGATCTCCTCGTGATGTCCTGGATCCAATCCGAGACTCCGAACAACATTCGGTCTCCAACGCACATTCCATATCTACTTAGAACAACTTCGAACCTTAAGTGTGTCACCCTACGGTTCGTGAATATGTAGACATGATAGACACATCTCCTATCAATAACCATCAGCGGGACCTGGAGATCCATAATGGCTCCCACATACTCAACGATGACTTCGCGATCGATTGAACCACTTACATACGAAACCAATTCCCTTTGTCTCGCGATACTATACTTATACGAGGTTAGATCGTCGGTATCTCCATACCTAGTTCTACCTCGTTACTGATAAGTACTCTTTACTCGTTCGTTGATATGTCATCCCTTGTGACCTAGTCACATGCTTGCAAGCTAACTAGATGACATTCCACCGAGAGGGCCCAGAGCATATCTATCCGTCATATGGATGGAGAAATCCCAATCTTGGTCCATGCGCTTCAACACATACTTTCAGAATACCCAATGACATCTTTATGACCACCCAGTTGCGAAGCGGTGTTTGATGTCATCAAAGTACCCATCCGGTGATGGTGATTAACACAACCTCATGGTCAAAGGATTAGGTTACTATGCATTTGAAACCTTACAGCAATACGAACTTAATGACTTGATCTTATGCTACGCTTACTATGGGTGTGTGTCCATCACATAATTCTCCTAATGATATAACCTTGTTATTAACGACATCCAATATCCATGATCAGGAAACCATGATCATCCATTAATCAACAAGCTAGTTTAACAAGAGGCTTACTAGGGACCCTTTTATGTTTACAAAACACACATGTATTAGTGTTTCCTGATAATACAATTATAGCATGGGATGTAAACATTTATCATAAACATAAAGATATAATAATAACTACTTTATTATTGCCTCTTGGGCATATCTCCAATAGTCTCCCACTTGCACTAGAGTCAATAATCTAGTTAAAAACTTGTGCATTCAACACCTATGGCTTTCTGGTGTTGTATAGACACTATTGCTAGTGGTAAACATAATCTTTGGATCTGACACTTCCAGGTCCATGTGTATTTGCATGTCCTTGCGTCTCTACGCATTACTCATTCTCCAATGAGATGGCATTGTATAAATTTGATTCTTTGGTGAGACCTTTAGTTCCTTGGGATTAAATTATGTTGATAAAATTGTCATACAATGTATCTTTCATAATATTATCCCGCTATGAACCACACCTAGTTTGATAACAAACACAAATGCCCTCCTTTGCTGCTACTATAGCAGTTATATACTTAGCCTTTTGTTGTAGTATCCGTCACAATATCTCAACTTTGGAACTCATCCAAATCCATCATGGAAACCTTTCCATTATATTGTGCCACCCATAGTCTAAATTGAGATAAATTTAATTTGTATCTTGTGACAAAACTAGTATCAATGTAACACTTTACAATGAACTACCTTTAACTATTTGTCACTTATACATGATATATTCTTAGTTCTTCCAAAGCTCATAAGAATATCTTTACTATTGTCCAATGATCATCTTATGAATCATTCTGGTATATGCTCATAACATTTAGAGCATAGGACATATCTAGATGTGTACATCTCAAACAATGATTGATCAAAATATTCTTGTAATTTCACCAAGTGTCAAAACACTTGAATCTCGTGTCAACACACTCGAATCTTGATTCAGTCCTTTCCGTGCATCAAGAACCTTTCTTGTTGTTTCTATATTGAACTCATTCAACATCTTATCTATGTACATTTGGCAAAACCATATTAGCGCCTCAATCTATCCATATAGACATTGATGCCTAATTCTTGGGTTATGCCTAAGTCTTTCATCAAAATGTAATTCTTAACCTGTGTCAATACAAGATACATCATTTCCAATCAACAATATGTCCTCTACATAATGTATTAGAAATATGTCTCAGCGCTCCCACTTAATTTCTTGCAAATGCAAGCATCTTCATCATCTCCGATGAATTTAAACTCTTTTAACAGTTTCATCATGGTGAAGATTCCAACTCCGCTATGCTTACTTCAACCATTGAAGTTTTGCATACTCTTTTAGCATCCTTTGAATTAACAAAACCCTTTGGATCGTGTCAAGTACACGTCCTAGGTAACCATTCTATTAGAAGAACTTGTTTTGTTTGTTCAACTACCATATACCAAAATATATGTAGTGGTTGCTACATTAATCCGTCCAGACTAAATATCGCTATGAAAGATCAAATCTTATCATAGTCAATTCCTTGAACATTTTCGTAAACTTCTTTCTGACATGTCGACTATTTCATAGATTTGAAACATCCATGTCTATTTCTTTATAGATCCAAACACGACCGATAGGCTTCACGCCTTTCCGGAGGGTCTTCTAAGTTCAGAAACTTGATTTCTCGTGTATGGATACTATCACGGATTCCTTGACTTCTAATCATTTTATGGAGTCAGGGCCCATCATCGCTTCTTTGCATGTAGTCGGTTCATCATTGTCAAAACAATAACGACTTGCTTATCAAATCTTACTATTTGATTCTTACCGACCCACACGGTTCTATAGGAACTCTAATCTCCGAGATCACACCTTTTGTAATCACGAGAGCCATGAGCATTGTGGCCGCTACCGGGACACTTTCCGGCGCTGCGCTACTTAGCACATATAGCTAAGGTTCAACAACCTTATCAAAGTTCTATTGTACTCCCACTTAACTTTTCACGAAAAATTCCTTCTTAAGAAACTTGATGTTCCAAGCGACAAACTCTCTTTTGTCCTCGGCGTTATGGAGAAATTCCCAACAAATTCTTTGGAATAACCTACAAAGACGTTCTTATCCGACTTTGGTCGTAAACATTTTACTTATGCCTAGCATACCAAAATTTAAGAAAAAACAATTCGGGTTTTATCCCAAACCATAACTCATATGGTGTCATTTCAACGGATCATGATGGAGCTCTTTTCAGTGTAAAAGCGGTAGTCACTAACGCTTTAATCTTTAATATATAATGGCAGTTTTATAAATGACACCCTTGATCTTACCATCTCAAACATGGTTTGATTTCATCACTCGAATATGCCATACTCCTATGGTTTATCGGGAAATACAAATCATGGAACAATTCCTCAAGTCTTAGGTGTTTTTGCTAAACATGTAACTCAAATATCTTCCTTTATGATCAAATCATAAACTCTTTATTTTCTTGTTACAATGATTTTCAACTTCATCTTGAAAGTCTTTGAACAACTTTCAAATGTTTCATACTTCTTCCTTATTGAGTAAGTACAAACATATACTCACTCAAATCTTCGGAGAAATCATATGAAGTTGGAATCCATCGCCCACGACTACACATAGTGGACTATATACATCAATATGTACAAATTCGATCAGTTAGTCGTCCGTTCCTCTTTTGGCCTACGAACGGAGTTTTAATTATCTCCAGGAAAGTATCACAAGCGTCATTTGATCCAAATCAAAGACTCCAATAAATCCATCAACATGGAGTTTCTTCATGTATCCCTTTCAATATAATTTAAATGGCGATGTCACTTCGCAAGTGATCTTTCAATCATTTGTCTTGCGATATTTTAGCAATAGTGTTTATGGATGTGATTTCTCCCACCAGACTTGTAAAAGTTCATCCATCCTTTATGGAATACGGTAATTATTTGAACAACCATTGTTCTCGTAATACCGGAACAAAATAACAAATCTTGAAGGCTAGGTTTGATGTCAACGAAAAACACAATAACACTTTATTTGTTTTCGATGAACATCATCACTTATTCTCTTGCTAGTTACTTAGGCCATTGTAGTTCATGAATTACGTTGTCCTGTATGACATAGCATACCAACCAATTCGGTATCCAATACCGGAAGCCACATTGTTTTACAAGCAAGGAATACAACCATAACATGTATGTCTTCTATATACCCAAGTTGGCATCTCCAACCTTATAATTTCTGCCAAATATTTTATAGATTCTCTTTCAGCAATTCCTTTTTCTTTTAAAAGAATCTATCAACATCAATAGTGGTGTCATTCACATGACACATAGTACAAAGCGTATATAGTCAAATACTAATACCTTTGGACTTGCACTTTGAAGTGGATCACTATCATCAAATGTTTGGCATTCTTTCAAAAATCCATTCTTTAGTAATCTATTAGTGTAGTAAACATTTTACTTACATCTTCTATTCATCCTTATCATGACATCTTTCATGATCAAGCTGCTATAGCTTATAAAGGTGAATTGCGAGTATAATGTTTCTTTTTCAAAACCTTTTGGAGGATTAGGACGACTAGCGTCTCCAACCTTCACAAATTCTCATCAAATATGAGGACGTATACTCTATCATGTTGTAACCAACACATTGTTTTCGATATCGCAATACCCTTCACATATGATGGTTTCTGAAACATTGCTTTCAGCTCTTAGATAAACCTGATATTAAAAAACAATCTTTTGAGTATCAAGAATCATGGAGGCAAACATGATACATTAGATACTAACACTAGAATTGTTACTCTTGATTTAATACTATTTATTAAACTTCACAGAGTAAACGGAGTTTGCTGAAAGTTTGCAATAGGACTTATAAACTTTAAATTGACATTCAAAACAATACGATACCAGTTCGTAAAGTAAATATCCAGAATTTCTATAGTTCCACTATCTCAACTATAACTAAGCGTAAGGTGGTGAACGGATGCCAATGACTACAACAAACTATGCAAATTCACTTTGATTGTGTTTATGATAAATTGAGTTCGACTAATCCAAATTACAAATGAACTCCCACTCAAAAACAACATCCGTCGAGTTGTTTTAGTGATTACATGAACCAAATCCACTACACCAAGTCCGATCATCACGTGAGATGATGTAGCTTTAAAGGCGAACAATCAACATGTTCATCATATCATCCATATGACTCATGCTTTACCTTTCGGTATTCCGTGTTCCGAGACCATGTCTGTACATGCTAGGCTCGTCAAGGTTAACCTTAGTTTCCGCATGTGCAAATCTGGCTTGCACCCGTTGTATGCACACGTAGAGTCTATCACACCCGATCATCACGAGATGCTTCGAAACGACAAGTCTTAGCAACGGTGCCAACTAAGGATGAACACTTTATTACTTGATATTTAGTGAGAGGGATCATCTTATAATGCTACCGTCGCGATCTAAGCAATACAAGATGCATAAAGGATTAACATCACAGGCAATTCATAATAAGTGTGATATGATATGGCCCTTTCTTCTTGCGCCTTTGATCTCCATCTCCAAAGCACGAACATGATCTCCATCATCACCAGCATTGCGTCAAGGTCAGTGGCGCCCCTTCATGGTTGTCCATCATCACTAGTAACTATTACAACTACTTGGAATAAAGCTATTACAAGATGAATAGACACGCAGGTCTTAACAGAATTAAAAGACAACCATTAGGCTCCTGCCGGTTGCCATATTACAACAAAGATCATTGCATACATCAAATATAATCATAATCACATGATGGCCATATCACATCACAAAACCCCTGCAAAAACAAGTTAGACGCCTCTAATTTTGTTTGCATGTTTTACGTGGTTTGGGGCTTTCGCATAAGACCGATCTTACCTACGAACAAGAATCACAACGTTGATACAAGTGTTGTCAGATGCTCATTGTAAATTGAATCTTAACTATGGTGGGAGAGACAGACACCCGCAAAGCCACTTGTGCAAAGCAAGTTGCACGTCAAGCGTGGAGGAAGTCTCATGTGCGATGACATGTAATGTTAGCCCGAGCCGCTTCATCCCACCATGCCGCAAGATGCAAAGTACACGCTAAGACACCGACAACAAAAGCATCAACACCCACAAAAACATTGTGTTCTACTCGTGCAACAGATCTACGCATAGATACGGCTCTGATACCACTGATGGGTTCGTAGCATGGAAAACAAAAAAAAATTCTACCGCAAGAACGAACAAAACCTAGATCTAATCTAGATAAAAGCCAAGATCTAATCTATTAGACATGAGCAACGAGATAGATCGGTACTAACCCTTGTAGACCCGAAGGAGTTACGAGATTATATCTCGTGGTTGATGTAGTCGATCACTTGCCGATCTCAAGATCGTGTGGATGATCCTTCCGGCGTCGCGTTCTAGCAGCGCTTCCGCAGTCGGTCAAGTGGACGATCCTTCCGGCGCCGCGTTTCGGCAGCGCTTCCGCAGTCGGTCACACGTGCGGAGTCGAAGCAGACCTTCCTCTCCCCGTTCCAGCGAGTAGCGGAGGTAGTAGATCTTCTCCACGGAATCTCACCAGCACGACGGCGTGGTGGTGGTGGTGGAGTAGAGAATTCTGCAGGGCTTCACCTATGCCTGTGCAGAAGAAAGGTGGAGGAGAGAGGCAGCAGAGATTGGGAGTTGTGTGAGAGGGCTTGGAGGGGGCGCCCCTGCCCTTCTATTTAAGGGGAGGAGGGCGTGCCTGGGGAGGGGGAGTCCTAGTAGGACTCCCCTCCTCTATGGCCGGCGGGTTGGGGAGTGGGGGGAGGAGTCCTCCTCCCCCATGACTCCTTGTCTTGACCCACCAGGACTCCTTGATCCCTATCTTGATTTTTAAGCAAACTCCAAGATATCTTCTAGAACCTTCTAGAACATTCCGAAACCTTCTAGAATCCTCATACAAACACTCCGGAACATTTCCTAACTCAGAAAATGATCCCCAATATATGAATCTTATTCTCCGGACCATTCCGGATCTCCTCGTGATGTCCTGGATCCAATCCGAGACTCCGAACAACATTCGGTCTCCAACGCACATTCCATATCTACTTAGAACAACTTCGAACCTTAAGTGTGTCACCCTACGTTTCGTGAATATGTAGACATGATAGAGACACATCTCCTATCAATAACCATCAGCGGGACCTGGAGATCCATAATGGCTCCCACATACTCAACGATGACTTCGCAATCAATTGAACCACTTACATACAAAACCAATTCCCTTTGTCTCGCGATACTATACTTATCTGAGGTTTGATCGTCGGTATCTCCATACCTAGTTCTACCTCGTTACTGATAAGTACTCTTTACTCGTTCCGTGATATGTCATCCCTTGTGACCTAGTCACATGCTTGCAAGCTAACTAGATGACATTCCACCGAGAGGGCCCAGAGCATATCTATCCGTCATATGGATGGACAAATCCCAATCTTGGTCCATGCGCTTCAACACATACTTTCAGAATACCCAATGACATCTTTATGACCACCCAGTTACGAAGCGGTGTTTGATGTCAACAAAGTACCCATCCGGTGATGGTGATTAACACAACCTCATGGTCAAAGGATTAGGTTACTATGCATTTGAAAGCTTACAGCAATACGAACTTAATGACTTGATCTTATGCTATGCTTACTATGGGTCTGTGTCCATCACATCATTCTCCTAATGATATAACCTTGTTATTAACGACATCCAGTATCCATGATCAGGAAACCATGATCATCCATTAATCAACAAGCTAGTTTAACAAGAGGCTTACTAGGGACCCTTTTATGTATACAAAACACACATGTATTAGTGTTTCCTGATAATACAATTATAGCATGGGATGTAAACATTTATCATAAACATAAAGACATAATAATAACTACTTTATTATTGCCTCTTGGGCATATCTCCAACATGTGTGTCCTTCTCATAAACCACATGGATCCACCAGTGTCATTGCATGTCTTTGCATGTGTGTTCTTTTCATAAACCACCACTAGTGTCATTGCATTTGTGACCCTTTCATAAACCACAACTAGGGTCATTGTATTTTTGTTCTTTTCTTAAACCACCACTTGGATCCAATGCATGTCATTGCATGTGTGTCCCATTCATAAACCACAACTAGGGGCATTGTATGTTTGTTCTTTTCTTAAACCACCACTTGGATCCAATGCATGTCATTGCATGTGTGTCCCTGTCATAAACCACAACTAGGGTCATTGCATGTTTGTTCTTTTCATGAACCACCACTTCGTTCCACCAGTGTCATTGCATGTGTCCTTTTCATAAACCACCACCAGAGTCACTACATGTGTGTGTGTCAGTGTGCATCACTGTGGTTTTTGAAAAGAACACATGCAATGATGCCACTCCAGCATGTGGTGCTGTTTTCATAAACCACATGGATCCACTAGAGTAATTGCATGTGTGTCCTTCTCATAAACCACATGGATCCACCAGTATCATTGCATGTCTTTGCATGTGTGTTCTTTTCATAAACCACCACTAGTGTCATTGCATGTGTGTTCTTTTCATAAACCACCACTAGTGTCATTGCATGTGTGTCCCATTCATAAACCACAACCAGAGTCATTGCATGTTTGTTATTTTCATAAACCATCACTTGGATCCAATGCATGTCATTGCATGTGTGTCCCTTTCATAAACCACAACTAGAGTCATTGCATGTTTGTCCTTTTCATAAACCACCACTTGGATCCAATGCATGTCATTGCATGTGTGTCCCTTTCATAAACCACAACTAGGGTCATTGCATGTGTTGTTCTTTTCATAAACCACCAACTGGATCCAATGCATCTTATTGCATGTGTGTCCCTTTCATAAACCAGAACTAGGGTCATTGCGTGTTTGTTCTTTTCATAAACCACAACCAGAGTCATTGCATGTTTGTTCTTTTCATAAACCACCACTTGGATCCAATGCATGTCATTGCATGTGTGTCCCTTTCATAAACCACAACTAGGGTCATTGTATGTGTTGTTATTTTCATAAACCACCAATTGGATCCAATGCATATCATTGCATGTGTGTCCCTTTCATAAACCACAACTAGGGTCATTGCATGTTTGTTCTTTTCATAAACCACCACTTGGTTCCACTAGTGTCATTGCATGTGTCCTTTTCATAAACCACCACCAGAGTCACTACATGTGTGTGTGTGTCAGTGTGCATCACTGTGGTTTTTGAAAAGAACACATGCAATGATGCCACTCCAGCATGTGGTGCTCTTTTCATAAACCACATGGATCCACCAGAGTCATTGCATGTGTGTCCTTCTCATAAACCACATGGATCCACCAGTGTCATTGCATGTCTTTGCATGTGTGTTCTTTTCGTAAACCACCACTAGTGTCATTGCATGTGTGTCCCATTCATAAACCACAACCAGAGTCATTGCATGTTTGTTATTTTGATAAACCATCACTTGGATCCAATGCATGTCATTGCATGTGTGTCCCTTTCATAAACCACAACTAGAGTCATTGCATGTTTGTTCTTTTCATAAACCACCACTCTGATCCAATGCATGTCATTGCATGTCTGTCCCTTTCATAAACCACAACTAGGGTCATTGCATGTGTTGTTCTTTTCATAAACCACCACTTGGATCCAATGCATCTCATTGCATGTGTGTCCCTTTCATAAACCAGAACTAGGGTCATTGTGTGTTTGTTCTTTTCATAAACCACCACATGGATCCATCAGAGTCATTTGCACGTGGGTTCTTTTCAATGATAACCATTGGCCACAAACAATCGGTAGTGGCATCCACGACTGGGCTTACGTCCTTGCCCTTATCCCCTCCACCTCGGGGCCAAAGCTCAGATCGTGTTCCTTCATCGCCATGGAGAGGGAGAGGCCCAAACTCAGCTTGCATGAGGCTCATTTGTTCGCCCACTATGACATACTCGCACCGCCGTTTGCGAGGCTTCAGGCCGGCTTCGACCTCAGCTACACCAGGGTGCCTATCGAACCGCTCTTGCACGACAACGCGTTGGCAAGGAAAATCAAGGAGCAATGCCGCCAGCTGCCGGAGCGGAAGAGGGCAATGGCACGGTACTCGCTCACGAGCGCGTACTGGCGAAAGCTATTCAAGAAGGAGCGGATGGCGTTGATTGAGCTGTGCGGAACCCACTAACGGGAGATCCACCCGGATCTGCGCAACCCCGAAGGGAGGCAGCGCTTCTGGGCAGTGCTTGTGCGTATGGCCTCCACCGTTATCGATACGGTGCGCCGTGAATCCATGAGGAGGAGGAACGTTGCCGTGAATGTCAGCATCGATTCCGACTCGAAGGAGGCTGACGGCGATGTGGACAACGTCGTCGATGATCGAGACTACGGGAGCATCATAGTCAATTAGGGCCACTTAAGCCTAAATTAAATCTATGTACGGTATCTTAATGCCCTCTTTGGATGGGGGTCACTTGAGTCATAGTCGATTAGCGTCATAATATATATATATATATATATGTTTTCCATGTTTTAGGTGTCTTTGTCTTTGAAACTAATCGAAACTTGTCCGATCCTGAAAATAAATTTTGCGCGTTACTGGCATATCGGATGGGACAATACGCTAACTCTGCTCCCAGCACTTGATGGCACAACCATAATTTGGAGTGCGCCAGAGGAGAAGGGGTCGAGCATGTTATAACAAATAGTGTGCTACTTCTGTCGAGATATAACTGACTTAGCTTTTTGTAGATATTTAAATGTATCTATACCCAAAACATGTCTAGATACATACGAATCTACCCAATGTCAAGTCACTAAGTTATAGGCGGAAGAGGGAGTAATAATATTTTTTGGGGGAATAGTTTCCGATGGCATATATTGGCCATGCTTTAGGTTTCTCTGTCTTTCAAACTAATCAAAATTCGTCCAATTCTGAACAAACAAAGTCATTGCGTTCACATCTGATGGGAGAATACGCTGACTCTGCTACCAGCACTTGATGGCACAGCCATAATTCTGGAGTGCCCCAGAGGAGATGGGAATCCAAGGGAGATGGCAACTAGTAACTGCGTCCATACGCAGGTAAAGAATTAATGTAATAATATTTAAAAAATTGTAATTTGGTCCACATGATCCCATCAGAGACACGTTGCACGCGCCAGATATAAATAAAGATGACACGACTAGTTTAGTTTGAACGACAATTCAACATACGACGTTACTGTGCCTGCTTCTTTCTGCTCCTCTTATTAGTCTGCTAGCCCACGTTTGCATTAAGAAATAGTTGATGAGGATGGAAAAAATGATAAAATGGCAAATAAAACAATTCTTAAGCTTACCTTTCATCTGGAGAATCGTAAAAAGATGAAATTGGCAGGGATTTATTATTTCTCCCGCAGTTAGCCGAAAGATCATCAAGAACATCCTCAATCACGCCTGCAACTTCTTCATAATATAATACACCTCCATTATTTTCCTTTTCCTCCCTGTTCCGCTTACCCTTTTGTTTCTTTTCACACCCTTTTCTCGTCGGGACCTCCACTTCTTCATAAATTTGCTGCTTACCTACGTTTTCCTCCGAGTGCTCATGACCGTTTCCTCCACATGCTAGTGTGAACGGGGACAATATCATGTGTAACTGGGTTTTTGCACTACCTCTTGATATGGCCGAATCCTCCACAACGTTTGCATTTCCTTTTCCTAGCTCCTAGTCTTGAACCTTTATCAGTGGAGGCTTCGATCCTTAGCTTTCTAGGCCTCCCAGGTGGCCTCCTAAGAACTGGTGGTTGACGTTTGAACCCTGGATCGACAATCTCCCAATCATTTTCATCAGCCATAGGTGGTACGTTTTCTGCATAAGTTGTAGCAAACTTGTCCATGGAGAAATAGTTGTCAATATTGCTCTCTATTTCAGCTCCGCTACCTCTAAGCTTTAAGAACAAGTACAGTGCATGGTGACATGGCATACCAGTAATCTGCCACTTCCTACATGAACAAGTCTTGTTTCTGGTACGTCCATTTTGCATCACTATTCTATGTCATAATTCACTGTTATTCATTGATATATTTCGTATTGACAAGTGATACTTATGTTATTTCATCTGTTTTTGCATGGTTGATGACTTTTGGAGCATGGACCGCTGCAGTCAGGATTTTGATGGAAAAGGTGCTGTCTGGAGGCAAAATTCGCGAAAATCAGAAAATCCGGGAAAATATATGGAAAATCCTATTTTTCCAGAAGACGAAGGCTGCCAGAAGAGGGAGTGGAGATGGGCCACAGAGGGCCCACACCACCCATTGGCGCGAGCTACCCTAGGTCGCGCCACCAGGTGGTGTGGCCGCCCTGGCCCACCTCTGGCTCTCCCCTCTGGCGTATATATTCCTCCCGAAACCCCAAGACACGAGGACCGACCACAGAAAGATTCCACCGCCTCTAAGGGGCGGAAAACACCGAGAGAGAAAGATCTCTCCAGCAGACAGAATTCTGCCGGGGGAATTCCTTCCCAGAGAGGGGAGATCGTCGCCATCAACACCACTATCAAGCTGGACTTCATTGGGATCATCATCATAATAATCACCACCATCATCTCGCTGTAACAATTGGGTTGAATCTTGCATAGTTCTTAGGGGAAACTTTCCCGATGTTGATTACTCTTTGTAGTTGATGCTATTGAGTGAACCGTTGAATTATTGTTTATGTTCAGATTGTTATACATCATTATTCCATCTCTGATCATGATCCATATGATGTCTCATGATTAGTTCGTTTTGTTCTTGAGGACATGGGAGAAGTCATGTTGTTAGTAGTGCAATTGTGTTGAGAAAGATTAAATAGTTTGATATTTAAGTTGTGGTGTACTTCTTCTAGTGGTTTCATGTGAACGTAGACTACATGACACTTCACCTATATGGGCCTAGGGGAATGCATTGTGTATTTGGCTACTAATCGTAGGGGTTGCCTAAGTGACAGAAACCTGAACCCCCGTTAGGAAACCATTGCACAAGGGACGTAAGGGTCTTAGAGTTTAAAGTTGTGGTTAGGTTTCTACCTTAATTACTTTCTTGTACTTACAGATGTTTGCAAGGGGTATAATCACAAGTATGTATTAGTCCTAGGAACGTCGGTACATTAGCACAGGTTCACCCACACAACACTTAGCAAACTAAAGAAGATTAATCAACTATATGAAGCGAAAGCACTTGACAGTCTTCCCATGTGTCCTCGAGAATGTTTGGTCATCTTAAGTAATACAACCGGCTTGTCATTTGCTGCATAAAGGATTAGGCCACTTGCTGCATTCATTCCTACTGTCTTTTATTTACTCGCACTTTATTTACTTGCTTTATCAAAAACCCCTAAAAATCCATTTGCTAAGTATTTGCAGAGAATTCCTGATCCATACCACTAGCTAGCACCTTGTGCTCCTCGTTGGGTTCGACACTCTTACTTATCGAAAATACTGCGATGCACCCCCTATACTTGTGGGTCATCAAGACTATTTTCTGGTGCCGTTATCGGGGAGTGAAGCGCTATTGGAGAGTGGAACTGGTAAAGGAAACTTCTACTGTGAGTATTGTTACTTCTGTTAGTTGCTTTATTTTTGTTATGGATAATTCGCTGAGTTTCTTATTTGGTAATGCTACTACCACTGCTAAGGTAGTAGATGAACCACCACCTATTGAGCATGATGCTTTTAAAATACCTACAAGAATTATTGATCGTGTTATGGATAACTACTATGTTGGGGATGGAACTGTCCATCCCGGTGATCATTTACTCTTTATACACGAATTACGCGGGTTGTTCAAGTGTGTAGCTATTACTATAGATCAAGTTAAGAAGAAGTTATTCTCATTATCACTGAAAGGAAGAGCTGAGGAATTGTATAAGCTGCTGAAGAATGGTCAAGCTCTTGAATGGGAGGAAATAGTACCTCTCTTTTATTCAAAGTTTTATCCTCCTAGTGAGATTCATAAGGATCGAAATCAAATATACAACTTTTGGCCTCTTGATGGAGAGAGTACAGCTCAATCTTGGGGGAGATTGAAGTTACTAATGCTCAAATGTCCCATTCATGAGCTCCCCAACAATATTATTATCAATAACTTTTATGCAAGGCTTCCTCTACATGACAAGGATTTATTGGATGCTTCTTGTGCTGGATCATTCACTCGCATGGAAGAAGAAGCTAAATGGGATCTTCTGGACTGTATTCAAGATAATGCTGAAGCTTGGGAGAATGACAAAGGTAGAAAGTCAGGTATAAATTATGATTATGAATGCATTGAATCTTTTATGGGAACTGATGACTTTCAAAATATTAAAAATGCTTATGGTCTAGACTCTCAAGCTATTGCTTCTTATTTTAAGGCTTTTGCTTCCTACATTGAAGTGCCTAAAAAGAAGTGGAATAAGTATCATGAACCTTATAAAGATATTAGTAAGAGTGTTCCTACAAGAAATACTGAAGTTTATACTACTAATCATGTTTTACCTGAACCTTACATTGAGAAAATGCCTTTCCTAGTTAAGATAAAGGAACATTCTATGATAGCTAGTATGGTTAATGAAAGTACAAATAAAGCTATTGAACCTAATAAAAAATGGATGATGAACCTATAATAGCAAATGTGAAAGACTTTGTCATTAAATATGTAGAAGAGGGACACACTATCCTTTTTAAGGATACCTCTAATGTTGTTTCACAAACTAGAGTTATAAGAACTAGTATTCCTATGTTTTCTGTTAGAATAAGTGAACATTGCTATGATGGTTCTTGTGATAGCTATATTGTTAACTTATGCATGATACTGAAAGTTATTATGAGAGAGGGAAAAAATTTCTTATGCATCTCAATAATATTAAGTTCCCTCGTTTTATGCTTAATGTCTTTATGTTGCACTTGTTTTGCCTTCCTATGCTTGCAACCTCTGGTTTCAACAACTTATTTGTTTACAAAGTTCCCTTGCATAGGAAGTGGGTCAGACTTAAACATGTGTATTTTTTCCTCTTAATGCTCCCATTCACTTCAATTCATATTATTTTGTGAGCATCATTGAAATTATCATGCCCATCTTAATGGCTATAAAGAAAGAGCTTTTTCGGAGACAACCCAATTTATTCTTGCTTTCAGTTTTCTTTTGTTTGTTTGAGTCTTCGAAGTTATTACTTTGGTAATAACCTCTCCTTATCCTTTTTGTTTTGGTTTGTGTGTCAAGATCAACCCCTAATGAGAGAGAAGTAATATTTGGGGAAGTTGCTGTCGTGAAACAGATTTTTGTGCTTCACCATAAATATTCGTGAGAGATTTCTGTATGTCGGTTTGAGATATAATTTTTTGTGCTTTTGCCCAGTTTTTTATTTAACTTTTGCTAGTTTTCCATGTTTTGATTTGAGCAACAAAAGATTTTCGAAAAAATTGGTCTTTACCCGCTGGTCTGTTTTGACAGATTTTGCCACTCTTGCCTTTGCTTCTTTAATCGATTTCCTTTTTGGATTCTTTTTGGGTTTTTAGAAGGAGTTGCTATAGTAGCTTATGTTTTGATGGTTTCAGTTGAAATTGGACTAAAAGGTTTTATCACTTCACTTATACTAATGTTGCTAATAAGAACTGTGTGAAGTTTTATGTGAAAGAGATTTCCAGGTAGTGGAGGTAATGGTGTAATAAGGAAGAGAAAGGTTTCATGACTCAAGTAATAAGTGTATGAAGATGAAGATATTGATGTTATTCAAGCGGTGACTCTGGAAGAATCTACTAAATACCAAGTTCAGAGTCCTGTAGAGTCCATTTTCGAATAGCTAACAGTACTGGTAAGAAAAGTTCCGCGAAAGATCTGTCTACTTATATTTTTGCAGTTTTTATACAGCAAGGAAAGCTACGAAGCGAAAGAGGGACGGAAACGGAGCCAGGGTGGCTCACACCACCTTGTGGCGCGGGCCCTCCCCTGGCTTCGCCACTAGGTGGTGTGGCCGCCTCGGACTCCGTCTCCGACCTGTTTTCTCCTAGTACCTTCCTTTCGTTGTAAAACTTTGTAATATATAATCCCCCGGATCCCTCGAGGTTCGTATATCGTGTTTTCGTTTCGATCTGTTTCTGCCAAGAACTTTTCTTGAAAGTTTAGAAGCACAATGGTGTCCGCCAAGGATAATGGAAAGGAGCTGATACATTGCAAATGTATCTATAATTTTTGATGTTCCATACTTGGATTTATCCACTTTCTTGTGTTTTGTTCCAACTTTGGAGTACTTAGCATATGATTTCTTGGACTAACCTATTAACAAGAGCCACAGTGCCAGCTGCCTGTTTTCTGCTGTTTTTGGTTCTAGAAAATTCAGAAAATGAATATTCTCGGAATTGGACGGGACAAAAGCCAAAGTGCCTATTTTTCCGGAAGTGATCAAGTGCCAGAATACGAGACGGAGAAGGGCCAGGGAGCCACCACACCACCTGGCCGCGCGGCCAGGCCTGGCCCGCGCTAGGGGGTGGTAAGGCCAGCCCTGGCACCCCCTCGGCCTCCCCTTCCGACTATAAGTTGTCCTCGGGACGAAAACCCTAAGTACCCGATCAAAAATCCACGAAAGAGTCTGTTGCCGCCATCGTCTCTATCCCTAGATCGGGGGGATCTAAAGTTCTTCCCGGCACCCTGCCGGAGAGGGGAATTCACCCTGGAGGCCTTCTTCATCACCATGCAAGCCTCCGGTGTGATGCGTGAGTAGTTCATCCTTGGACTACGGATCCATGTAGTAGCTAGATGGCTGGTTTCTCCTCCTTTGTGCTTTCATGTTTAGATCTTGTGAGCTCCGTTCATGATCAAGATCATCTATTTGTAATTCATACATGTTATGTTTGCAGGTATCCGATGGATATTGAGATGCTATTTCAGATTGATTATTGATTCTATCATGTCTTTGTTATTTGAGATCTTGCATGCTTTCCATTGTTAGTAGCTATCTTGGCCACGTAGATGCTAGCAACTCCAAGAGTTAATATTTATGCTCGATAGTGGGTTCATGCCTCTGGTAATATGGGGAAGTGACAGAAATCTCTAAGGTACTAGATGTGTTGTTGCTACTAGGGAGAAAACAACAATCCTTTGTTCATAGAACAATCGTATTGTTTACTTTACACGCAGTTCGTAAAGCAATAATCTGTTGCTTGCAACTTAATACTGGAGGGGGTTCGGATGATAACCTGAAGGTGGATTATAAGTCATAGATGCAGTTGGATGGCGGTCTATGTATTATGTTGTAATGCCCAATCAAGTCTCAGAGGAGTCAAGATGATTAGTATATGCATGTATTGCTTTCTCGGTGTTTGTCAATTGCCCCGCTGTAATTTGTTCACCCAACATGTTATCTATCTAAGGAGAGCCACCTCTAGTGAACTATGGATCCCGGTCCTTTTTCTTTACATACAATCTACAACTATTTACTGTTTTGTGTTTACTTTCTGCAAACTTTTACTTCTTTCCATTTGATACGTTTAATCCTTTGTTTTCCGCAAAACACGGTGAGATTGACAACCTCATCGCAAGTTGGGGACAAAGTTCTGCGGTTGTGTTGTGTAGGTCTCCACGTTGCTACTAGCACTGGTAGTGCGCCCTGCCAAACCTCAGCTAGTAACACCTTTGAGGTGTTTCCTTGCTCCTACTGGTTCGATTAAACCTTGGTTTCATAACTGAGGGAAACTTGCTGCTGTGCTCATCATACCTTCCTCTTGGGGTTCCCAACGAGCTCTACATCAACACCACGCACCAAGCACTTTTCTGGGCGCCGTGTATTGAGCCATCAGGAGCCTAAGGAGGAAGATCTCCAAGACCCCAGGTAGGAGAAGGAGATCAAGAGTGAAGATGAAGAGGAGGCAAAGCGCACCGGCACTACCATTGCAAGCATCAGAGTGGTGGCAAACCCTGCCGGGATTATGTCAACTAGAGGGAAGCCTCCACGTCACTGTTCATATCCATGCTATGCAGGATAAGAAGACTTCAAGGACGTAGAGTGGGGAAAGAATTGCAAGAGCTGGGACCCAAAACCTGACACGATTATGAGCCGCATCGAGCAAAACTCAGATTTGATTCATACTCTCACCTTCGAGATTGAGGACTTGGGGAAATTGAATAAAAAGCTCATTGAGAGGATACCACCACCACCGAAGGAGTAATTCGTCATCAAGTTTGGCATCCCCTTGGTTTGTTCCAAGCTTGGGGGAGTGCCACGGTATCACATCAGTATCTTCTATCTTTTTACCTTTTTATTACAGTCATATCATTAATAGAGAAGTTATCATGTAGGATGGTTTGCATTATGGAAGTGTCCCCTCTCTCGTTAGATATGTATCCCTTGGTGTGATTTGCCGTTATGCAATATTAATGATAAGTTCTACCATTTACTCTTTTGCATATATTATATTAGTTTTCAATTCATGGTTATATGATTGATCTTGTTGTTAGTATTGGTATCACTTTGGGATCATTGAGTTAATTTAGTTGGTTTTGGCAAACCTGGCTTGGTCAGTCGCAACACTATTTTTGAGAGCTGAATGAAAAGATAAAAGTACTCTAAAGAAATATAATTTCATCATCTTTCTTTCTTGATTTGCTCATGAGTTTAGTATTCTCTAGTTAAGATCTTTTGTGCTTCCAAGGTAGATTGCATGTTTGTTTTTGTCGCTTGTATGTTTGATTGTTTCCTTCAACTCTTATACTTGCTACCTAGCCTTGCTAGACAAAAACATGTACTGAGAGGGAATACGTCTCGTGTGTCCACTTCCCTAAACCAAAACCCATGCCATTTGTGTCCACCATACCTACCTATTAGCATTATTGCTATTCCAAGTAAATTCATGTTTTTATCTACCTTCCAAATTAAAATTGTTATGTGAAAATTAGTGATTAAAGCTCTCACAAACTTGATGGCACACTTTACTTTCTTGTACTTAATAAACTTGAACCATTGGGTCCTTCTTTGTTGCATATATGTTTGCGCTTTATGAGTTGAAGTTAGCAGAATCATGTATCATGGGGAACGCTTTCAACACTGCCGTGGTACTTTGTACCTAGTTGATATCATGATTATTTTGCCTATGGATCTCGGCGGTGTGAAATAAAAGGGGAACTTGTAAGATCATGGAGTTCATATGTGTGTTAGAGAAACGCCTGGGCTGCTAGCCTAAGCCATGCCTAATCATGGTGGAAACTTGCAGCATAACTATAGTGAGCATTCTATGAAGCATCCTCAATAAAAACCTATGCAAATAGCAAATAAAAAGATCACTGAGATGCTCATTGTCTGCTTGCCCTGTCATTTTGATTATGGGATAGCTCCTGTATCATGTGCAAGGGGTACCCCGTTGGCGGTTCTCAATGATACACATGTATTTACAATGACAAGAGCTTACTCGTGACTGAAGTTGAGTTGCATGAGGTTTGGTACTCGTAAGTAAGGGGCATGAGATTTCAACTTATAACTTGTCAAGCATATCCTCTAAGTTGTGTCACTTTAACCTTAATCATCTAAAGATGCCTATGATAGGTGCAATGAGAGCTAAAAGCTAATAAGTATCATAATTTTTGGGAGCTCTTTATGAAACTTGAAATCCCTGCTTCCCTCTGCGAAGGGCCTTTCTTTTACTTTTTAGTTGAGTCAGTAAACCTATTCCCTTCTATCTCAGCAAGTATTTTGAGTTGTTGTGTTTCATTCATTCATATGATGATTTATTCAATCATGTTTCTTATGTTCCTTGTTTTGCACATTGCTCTTATCTTGGCAATTACTACTTTGAAAGCTATCATTGAAAACTAGTTATTTGTGAACTCCAGCAAACTATCAACTATTCTTGGACCAAGAGCTAAGTTTGTTCTTACCAATTATGATTTACTTTATGTATCTTTATTGTGTTTCCTTTACCTATTGCAAGTAAGTTATATAATAGTGAGTTATCTTCTATTATGATCTATGTATTGATGAATGCGATGCTCTTGTCTGTATTCTTTTATCGACACTTCACTCCATAAACTTGAGGTCATGTTTATTGAGTTCAGTTTCGCTTGGGGACAAGCGAAGTCTAAGCTTGGGGGAGTTGATACGTCCATTTTGCATCACTATTCTATGTCATAATTCACTGTTATTCATTGATACATTTCGTATTGAGAGGTGATACTTATGTTATTTCATCTGTTTTTGCATGGTTGATGACTTTTGGAGCATGGACCACTATAGTCAGGATTCTGATGGAAAAGGTGCTGTTTGGAGGCAAAATTCGCGAAGATCAGAAAATCCGAGAAAATATACAGAAAATCCTATTTTTCTAGAAGACGTAGGCTCCTAGAAGAGGGAGTGGAGATTTGGCCACAAGGGGCCCACACCACCCCCTGGCGCGGGCCACCCTAGGCCGCGCCACCAGGTGGTGTGGCCGCCCTGGCCCACCTCTGGCTCTCCCCTCTGGCGTATATATTCCTCCCGAAGACACGGGGAGCGACCACAGAAAGATTCCGCCGCTTCTACGGGGCAGAAAACACCGAGAGAGAGAGAGATCTCTCTAGCAGACAGAATTCTGCCAGGGGAATTCCTTCCCGAAGCGGTGAGATCGTCGCCATCAACACTACCATCAAGCTGGACTTCATCGGGATCATCACCACCATCATCTCACCTTAACAATTGGGTTGAATCTTGCATAGTTCTTAGGGGAAACTTTCCCGGTGTTGATTACTCTTTGTAGTTGATGATATTGACTGAACCGTTGCATTATTGTTTATGTTCAAATTGTTATACATCATTATTCCATCTCTGATCATGATCCATATGATGTCTTATGAGTAGTTTGTTTTGTTCTTGAGGACATGGGAGAAGTCATGTTGTTAGTAGTGGAATTGTGTTGAGAAAGATTCAATAGTTTGATATTTAAGTTGTGGTGTACTTCTGCTAGTGGTGTCATGTGAACGTCAACTACATGACAATTCACCTATATGGGCCTAGGGGAATGCATTGTGTATTTGGCTACTAATCGTAGGGGTTGCCGGAGTGACAGAAACCTGAACCCCTGTTAGGAAACCATTGCACAACGGACATAAGGGTCTTAGAGTTTAAAGATGTGGTTAGGTTTCTACCTTAATTACTTTCTTGTACTTACCGATGTTTGCAAGGGGTATAATCACAAGTATGTATTAGTCCTAGGAAGGTCGGTGCATTAGCACTGGTTCACCCACACAACACTTAGCAAGCTAAAGAAGATTAATCAACTATATGAAGCGAAAGCACTTGACAATCTTCCCATGTGTCCTCGAGAATGTTTGGTCATCTTAAGTAATACAACCGGCTTGTCCTTTGCTGCATAAAGGATTGGGCCACTTGCTGCATTTATTCCTACTGTCTTTTATTTACTCGCACTTTATTTACTTGCTTTATCAAAAACCCCTAAAAATCCGTTTGCTAAGTATTTGCAGAGAATTCCTGATCCATACCACTAGCCAGCACCTTCTGCTCCTCGTTGGGTTCGACACTCTTACTTAACAAAAATACTGCGATACACCCCTCTACTTGTGGGTCATCAGTTTCCAATGTCTATAGTGTACCTCCGTTCAGTTCCACGCTTGTATTTTGCATAAACCTCAGCCAATGTTCTGGAACTTCTGACCATCCTCATCTTTATCATTCTCATTTCCCTGGTTCTTGCATTTAATAACATAACCACCTTTGGAACTATTTTATGGCCTAAAAATTTCTTGCACAAATTCTTTGCCTTAAATCTATCTTCACCATTATGCACTGTCTTATTGCATCCAACAAAATAACAATTCCAAGTGTCTTCATGCCCAAAATCTTAGCATTGAAACTCTTTGGCAAATTATTGCAAACAAAATCCACCTTGCTTAACTCACGAAACTTGCTTATGGCCCATAGCTTGGTGTGATGTTCTTCAAGGTATTTTTTCACCTTTGGCACTACATACATGTTCTACAAGTAAGTAGCATGCGTGCTTGGGGTGTATGTGTATGCTGATTGCCACAAGTCCTCTTCAAAGATCTTTCCTTTGAACTTCTTCGTGAGCTAGTAGCGAGGTGCCGCATGCATTCCCTAAGCTCAACCCTATGAAACATAGCATCAACAACATTCTCAATACCCTTGCATGCACAAGTGTGTATCACCAAGCCTTCATGGTGACCAATTACTGTCTGTAGTCTCTACATGAACCATGTTTAGCTTTCATTTGATTCACCCTCAAGAACAGAAAAAGCTACTAGTAGAAGCCAATTATGCGCATCCAAAGCGCAAGCAGAAGCAACATGTCCCCTAAACTTCCCTGTTAAAGAAGTTGCGCCTATTGCCAATTATGGCCTGCAGCAGTCTAGGAACCCCTTCCAGCATGCCTTCAGGCAGACAAAACATCTCCTGAAGCATTTCTTATCTTCCTACTTATACTTGACCCCCTTGAGACCTTTTCTCTTCCTTTCACAACCTCGTAATCGATGTCAACAGCACTACAAGGTGATATTTTCTCTACCTGAGCTTTGAAACTATACAATATGTAAAAACTATCATTCCACTTGCCTTGAATGAAATCTAGAGCCATCTCCTTCCCATCAAAGACTTTGTGGTAAGGAATCCAAACATTAAACTTTTTGCTAATCTTTGCTCTGAGTTCAGCAGGTCCAACGTTATGATCCTGCCTCACCTAGTTAAGTATAGTAGTAGCAATCCACTTGGTACTAGCCAGTCTAATTTTATCACTTAAAGAAGTATTAGGGAAATTGTGTTTCTTTGTGTTTACTTTGATCTGCATTCGATAAGAATCCAAATAAGTCAGAGCTAATTAATAGCAGAATAAATATGAGAAAGACTGAAACTAAATGTAGCTATTGCAACCTGAAATGGGTGTCCACCCCGCATTGGAGATGCATGTAATCTCCATTTACACACATTAATTTCCCCACAATGCACCATAAATATCTTTTGGTCGCTCTTTTCAATGATAAATTCGAACCCAACTCTGATTGCATAGGTTGCAATTGCATATCTGCAGTCCTACACATTCTCAAAGACAGTCCCCTCATCAATTGTAGGATTGTCCCTATCAAAGTGTATCGCTGGCTTGTCCTCGTCTTCATCGTCATATCTACATCCCATTTCCACATCTTCACATTCCTGTTCCTCATCAGTCCCATAGTTAGGCTCAAAGTTTGAATCAACCAAATATTTCCTACTCTCCATCCTATCAGGGTCAGCAGCCACGTCTACATATGCTTTCTCATCATCCGCACTGTCACGCATTTCAGTGTCCTCATGCTTGCTTGACAAAGCATCATTCTCAAGGACAAGTTGTACAAGCGTCCTGCGATTACCAACACATATCCTTGCCATGACCACGGGACTAGAAACGCTAATTGGGGTATGCAGAAAAGGAATCACAGTTCTTACCCTTCAATGGGGATGCACGGCACCTTCTCTAGGCTCCATACCTCCAAAGTTCTACACCCTGCTTCCTCTTCCCCTATTTTGTTCTCCTTTGTGCTCTCCAGACTTGAAGGAGATTCTGTGCTCTCCAGCCGCATAGGACCCATCTATATGTTCTCAAGCCTCGCAGGATCCATCTTCAAGCGGGATCCGGATCACTAGCGTCATTGGGCGCCTAACCCAAAGAAACAGGGCAGGGAGACAGGGCAGGGGGAGAGGGGAGGGGAGTGAGGGGATGGTAGGGAGGGGAGGGCGGGAGGACGACGACCCAAGGGGAGGACGAGAGAGGTGCACGACTGAGTGGAGTGGCGGCGGCAGGAGCAGAGGAGTGGAGCTGGTTGTGACAGAACATGGAAAATTGCACAATAATGTGTTGGTGGGTGGCACTAGCCCTCGAACCTGGGAGCGCGCCGTCGAAGGTGGAGGAGGCGGGCCTGCCAGTCAGAAAACATGCCACGTCATCATCCCCTATTTCTGATGCCCTTTAAAAAAAGAAAACACGCCACATCGTCATCCCCTGTTTCTGATGGTGTTGCTACAATTCGATGGTTCATAGTGTCATAGAAATAATATCGTATAAACATAAGGGCACAGTCATCAAAATTTCTAAAATGGAACCCGGTCTCCTACCTGTCCTGGTACACTGCCCGATGAGGTGGATAGCCATGACAAAATTTCTAAAATGGAACCCGGTCTCCTACCTGTCTTTCTAAAATTATTACCCTCTCAGGAAATGGGAGATGATTATTTTCACGCGTGTTCGTAGTCCAAACCTACTGTCAGTCTGTCACACCCCTTCTCCGACAAACCACAGTTCACCTTGCGCAGCTCTGCCACGCCACACCACCTAGGGTAACATGGCCCAGCCTAAGCAACCGCTGCCGCCGCGACAACCACTGAAACTGGGGTATTTAGCCCCTCTAAGGTAGGCCATGAAGTTCAACTTCGAGGTTGTTCTCCCATTGCCCAGCCAGGCAGACGATTTCGCCAAATGTGCCGAATCGGCTGCGGAGGCGGTGTTGGCGCTGTCGGCACTGGATGCAGCGAGCTAGGCGAAGAGAGCGTTGTGGAGAAATCGCACGGTGGCATTATGGCGTGCTCTAGGAAGGGGAACAAGGTACGTATCAAATCATTCATGAGAGCATGCCGTCGAGGGTACACACCCTCGAACAGGGCAGGGCCAAAGTCTAGGAACTCTCATGTCCACGCTTTATCGTGGGCTACCTTACCGTAGTGGGGGAGGCTGGAAACACGTCGTCTGCGGCAAAGACGCTCCAACCAACGCACCGTCGGAGGCCGTACCGCAGCGGCAACCAAGCGTCTACACTCAGCATGTTGGATTGTTCGACAGATGGAGCCGGCGGCGGGCATCAGCTCAGTGCTAGAATTCAGGTTCCAGTTCACAAAGACCTACGATCCCAAAAATAATATGCCGAATTTCAGTTCGAAGAAATTGTTGCGGCAGCATGGATTGTCCAATTGAACCGGTACTAGCGCACGCAAAGAGGTCGTGCATGAACGATGCAGATTTCTTGAAGTTTGGCGGGAAGGTATTAGATCAGTTTGGGTTAAATGATCAAAGAACTTACATCCTCTCAAGGCAATTGGCCAACCAACCTTTCGTAGATGAGTTAAGTTTAGACCGAAGAATGGCAATTGGGTGGAGATATGCAGTTTCTTTAGTGTAGAATAGTTAAGTTTAGACCGAAGAATGGCTTTTGTAGATGAAATGCTGATGCATTGTTCTATAAACTAGTAGGAAGTTTAGCCCACTTTTGTGTAGATATAAGACCCTTTTGTATGGAAGTACTACTGTTGTAAACAAATACTATCAAGTATCTATTTCCTTCAATTACTACTCGTGGTTAAATCTAGTTAACTACCATTTGTTTTATCCTAGACAGAAAAAATTCAGACGACAGTTTATGTACAGATTTTGCATCTGCTGTCTGTGTTGTAAACCATTTTTCATTTATCTTGTGTTGTCTGGAAAATGGTCCTATAGTTCAACGTGTTACAAATCTAGCTACCTTGTACTTGAAAAGGAGATGGACTACATTTTCATGGCATCCATGTAATTTACATTGCTCATTGCCAGTCCACCCTCTTATTTCATGAGGTTGTCCTTGGTTATTCACAGAAATTATAAAGCACGGTGTTCAACTACATCGATTCAAACTATTACACACACATACTACATCAAATTCATTACCCACACATACTACATCGATTCAAACTATTACACACACATACTACTTCAAATTCATTACCCACACATACTACATTAATTCAAGCTATTACACATTTTTAGTCGATGCTAACTTCCTGCTGCGCTCTCCATACTACAAATTCATTAGCCACACATACCACGACAATTCACTAGAGCTCTGTCTTCACTCGAGGGAAATCATAACCACCAGCTTGTCCAAGCCTAGTTCCCCCACCAAAACGGTGTGCACCATCGTGAAACGGTGGTGGTCTTGTGCCATCGATCCTTCCAGGCCAACACTGCAGGCAATGAGGATGCTTTCTGGCCGCCTCTTCGGGGCCCTAAATGTGATGTACCGATTCTAGAACCTTCTCCAGGTGGATGATGGCCGGGATCTTCCAGCAAAGTTGTCGCCCTGCCCTGCTTGGAATCTACAACTCGTACATCTTAGGAACGGCGTCAGGATCTTTCAGCCATGCCTTTACCTCGATGACCCATCTGTCTCTCGGTAGCACGATTTCCACTAGCGTGCTGCCAAGGATACTAACGACCTGCTTGAGGGCCTCTGGGTCCCAAGCATCCAATGGGAGGACGCCAAAACCGAGTTTGGAGAAGAAACAAAGCTGCCCCAAGCGATCGAGCCACCCACAGGCGCGATGCCAACGCATGAAGCTCACTTTCTCCCCGCAGCACTTGAAAGAGCGGGAAGGATGTAGAACGCGCTCGGTGTCTGAGCTGTGCTCGAACCAAACGAAAAATCGAATGGCGGCACGCATACCTCAATCTTGACCTCATTTCGTCTGATCCAAAAACGAGACCTGAAAGTCGACAACAACTCTTCCTGCGGAACGACGGGACGGACGCCCAGCATGGTGGCCATGAGAGCATGATCGTCGAACTGTTGTGCCAGGGCTACCATGCCTAGGGTGCGCGGCAACATACAACTGCCCGAGGCTGGTCGCCAGCCAGGATCACCCGACGGGACGTCCTCAGCTATGCGAGAAGGACTAGCTAGAGGCGAGATATTAGTCCGAGGATGCTAAGCTCCAATACGGCGGACGATTCGACAGCGACGGCTGCGAGCTTCGATTAGAGGCATGGGAGGTTGACCAGACATGGCGGGGATGCAAATTGGAGCAAGTGCGAGATTCGATTTGAGACGAGCAGCCGAAGCTGAGCAAAGGTTATGGGGAGGGGATGTAGCATCCCATCTGTCTAGCATATGTAATGCTACATGGTCTAGTAATATAATTGCTACTTCCTACATATAATTGTTGCATCATAATTATATCATGCTCATGTCATCATGCCACCTTGCATTTGAGCATCATATAAAACCCTTTTCATTTGGTTCTTATTCCATATGCATTATTAATTGTATTTGCCTCTTGATATATTGTATTTGGTTCTTGATAAATGCTTGATGCCCAAGTTGAGTTGGGCGCATATCTTTTGTTAACTCCACCACCTTTCTTGTCACCACCCTAAAATCCTACCATCCAACTATATGTGAGCTTTGCATTTCTTTTGGTTTTACCTCTAGCTCATGTGGGTTGGGATGGATCCACTTCTACTTCCACATGTTCCCATATATGCACCATATTGTTTTCACATTATGGATATATGAGGAGCCACATGTCCACCTTTGCATGCTATATGAGTGGTACCCCTTTTTCAAGCTTCCATATGGGTTGATTTTGAGTGAATGCTCATGTTGGAATATTTTTGAGGATATTATGCACCTAGTGGAATACACACACTATCATGTCCTAATTATATTCAAATATGACCATCTCCATCTACTCCACTTGGAACATCCTTTTTAATTCCTTTAGCTTGGCTTTAATTCCATATTTGGGAATGCATGGAAATAAATGCCATGGGATTTAATTTTGTTCTCACAAAATTAAATATGGCATCTACTATTCATGCATGGGCCATGCAAATCTCACCATCATCCCCTCCTTTTGGTTTTTCTTGTATTTTTGGAAGTGGAGCATGGTTCTTTGAGAGTCCATTCATGTTGGCTCTATTCTTTCGCTTTTACCATAAACCCTCACCATCTTGATCTCCTTACCTTGCCATGTGCATCAAAACCTCTCTCTCTTTCTCTCTCACCCTCACCTTCCTCTCCTTTTCAGCCTCCATCCATGCATGATCAAGTGTGATCATAGATAAACCCCTACCCTAAACCCCCTCTCTCTAATCCTCTCTCTAAACCCTAACCCTAACCAACCTCTTGCCATGCCACCCTCACCACCCTACTCTCACCATGCCGAGGCATCTCTCACTCCCTCTCTCTGCCGGCAGGGCCCACCCCAGCTCTCTCTCTCTCCCCATGCTAAAGCTACCCCCTCATGTCCAACCCTAGCCGAGCTCCCTCCTACCCTAGCTCCAACCCGTTCCTCCCTCTCTCTCTCTCCCTCTCTCCCTGCCATGCAGCCCCACCAGCCCGAGCCTAGCCTCTCTCCAGGCCAAGCCCCACCTGCAGCTACCTGCCCTAGCCTCCCCACGACATGCACGTGAGGGAGAGGCAAAAGGTGGTCGAGGCCACCTTTTTCCTCAACCCGAACCCCCACGGCACCTCTCCCTCGCCCCTCCTTATCCTCCCCCTGACGCCCCTGCCGTACCAAAACCCTCCCCCTGGCCTCGCGCCGCAGACCCATTCCCCTTCCCTTCTACCTCCAAACCACCCCGTCGCACCACCGTCGGCCTCCTCCATCTCCTCGACAAAATAGTCGGCGGCGTGGCGATCTTGGTTGTCGGGAAAGCGGAGGTGATCCACGTCGTCGGCCCTACGCGCCCCAGCAAGGAGGAGACGGTCCCCGCTCGCCGCTGGGCATCGACGGCCACCGCAAACCCTAACCTCGCCGGCGTCTGCGTCCTCGTCGCTACGTCGCTCCCCGGCCCGATTCATCGTCGTTGTCCACCTCGCGGTGAGCTGGCCTCCCTCTCTGACATCCTCTCTCTCTCCGTCGCGGTCTGGTCTCGCCGATCGTTTTGCCAAACACTCTCTGTGCGCCGGCGGCCGCTGCGTCGGCTCGTCGCCGCGCCGCGACACGCCTTAGCTAGCCTCCGTTCGCCCTCTTGTCAACATCCCTACCTCTACCGCACTGGTTCCGCCTCCCGGTGCGCGCGCCCCGCGTCGCGAGTTCGATCCGCCGCGCCGCGCCGTTTATCTGTCGACCATGGACCTGTCAGTCTGTTCGGGGAGATAATCAGTACCAGTTGGGTACTTTGCAAATACCCCCCCCCCCCCCCCACACACACACACCTTTTGCTTCAACCCGCAGTACCCCAGGCCCACCAGATAGCCTCCCCTGGCAGTTTTGCAAAAGGCTCCCGGGTTTTTGCAATCCTCGACCCGCACTCCCCCGGATCCGCCACGTGTCGCCCACCGGCTGGCCGCGCGCGCAGTAGACTCGCGAGGCCACTGTCCCCACCTGCCAGTCCCCTTGGCTAGCTAGGCTCGCGGTGCAAACAGGTTTTTCGCCGCGCAGTTCGCCCAGCTCAGCTCGGTCCCACCCGTCAGCGTCTAAGGCTAGCTGTGGCTGAGTAGAAAAAGTCTGGCAGTTTTCTGTTTTAATTAAAACATTTTTAGAAATGATTTAAATATGATTTCAAATCTGTTTTTAATAACTTTTGAATTATAAATCCAAATAATACTTATAATATATGTTTTTGAATCACAAAAATGTGGGGATTTCAAATATGCCATTCAAAATATCTTTTCAGCAAACTAAATTTTCGAAATTGTTAAAATGCAATAAAAATGCCTTTTCTTAATTAATTAATAACTTTAATTCTACAACTCTATTTTGGACAAATAATATGTCTAAATCGATCAGCGCGGCGAGCCCGTTCTAACTATGTATTCCATGTTATGAATTGAAGCATGCATCATGGCATTATTAAAAATCAGAACTGTTTATGGCACTAAAACTTGACCAAATAAATAATAAAATGAAGTATTCTTGTCCCCACACCTCACGCTTGCCATGCTACATTATTGCCATGTAAATTGTGCATCCTTCATCATTTCATGCTTGTTTACTTGTCGCATTTTAATTCATATGATTGTGCACTTTATTTATGTTGGCCCTTGTTTTTTTGGTTCTTCTTCGAATAGACGCCCAGGAGGAGAATTATCAGGAATCACAGGAGTTCTACCCAGATCCATCTCTCGCTTCAACTGAACTACCAGGCAAGCACTACCACATGCTTGCATACATATAGTACCCATTGCCTCTATCCTATTCTTGCATCATTGAGTCACGATTGCATTAAATTGAATCCCAAGTACTGCATAGCCTTTACTTTTAAACCCCACCGAAGCTTGTTCCTCCATCCCATGAGCCATTACTACAGGAGTTGTTTGAGCCATGCGAGTCGTAGAGCAGCATGTGTAGGGTATGTGAGTGTTTGATGGATAACGAGGTACCTAAACAACTTAACCTGAGTAGTAATGGGATAACTAATGAAAGAGGCACCGGTGGCCAATATCTGCTATTTGGTTTTTCATGCTCACTTGTGTCCCGTAGGACCCCGAGTACTTGATTCCTGTTCCTTGACTATTCGCACTATCCACATCCGGGAGGCCTTATGGACCCCCCTGAGCCAGAGCTTGATTCATTTCTATTTCTTGGGGCCACAAAGTAGTTTGGGGCTTTGTTACTATCCGGTACTTATGCCATGCTTTACTGTTTTATTTAAGATTGTGCGAGGGGCACCTGTACTGTTTAAGAATGCGGAATGTTTTCGCGGTATCGACAAGCCCATTCACATTTTCGGGTTCCCAGTCGTTTACAGCCATTGTCGCAAACCCTGGGTCCGTCTCGGAGCCAGCCAACTTCGTTGCGGGTAGCTTATTGGGGTGGCCCCCTCAGATATTTCTGAATCCTATGATCGCTTTATCGTGAATGCCTCGTTGGGTGTTGATTTTGTTTTTCCGAGGTTGATCGAGTGTGTGTTGCTATTTGTGCACCCCTGCAGGGTAAATCTTTCTGAAAGCCGTGTCCGCGGTTATGGATGACTTGGAGCACAGTTTCTCGATCATAGACAAGTATAACTAGAGTACCGCTTTTAATCTGACTAAATACCTGACTAATAAATAGTGTAATACTCATGGAATGGTTAATAAAACTGCCAACAGATGGGTTGTTTGTCCGCTTTCTCATTGGTAAGCGAGAAGGAGGATGGATCTGTTAATTATACTGTTATAACATTTGTTCCTAATTAACAGACATCCGTCTATCATTGGTTAGGCGGATGGTTAGCGAATATCTATAGACTTGTTAGTTATTATCTTTTGCTGCAATTGCGTCACCCCAGGTATATGTCCCCTTTAGAGGCATAAAGACTTGCTGAGTACCCCTAGGGTCTCACACGATGAAATGTTTGATTCAGATGAACAGGTGTACTCGCAAAATGGATACTGGGTGGAGGAGACAGATGATGTTTGCAACGATCACTCGGTGTAGAGATTCCGGGGATGGGGATCCGCGAGATCTGTGGGCGGGATGTGATTATTTATGTGACATCTTATGCCGATTTGATTCTTATCCGTACTCGGATCTTGTTTTCCGCTTCCGCCTGATACTCTGATGTTTGATGTATGAGGAGCTATCCTAAACTATTATCTCTATCTAGGATATTTGGATCTTGCCATATGGCGTTCCAATATTTCTATTTCTTTTAGATGGAATGGCTCTGGAAACTGTTGTATGGTGGCTTGCATACATACCCACTTGTGTATGTAGTTGATCCCTTCGCCTGCCGACTACGCCGCTCGTTCTTGTCCCGATGTTCTGGAAGTGGTTAGGACGGCCGATAGGTCTACCTGTGAGTGGCCCCTGGGCCCCACCGTACTATTTTAACCACTTCCGCTCATCCAGGCATGCAACTTAGAGCGTAGTTCACCGAGGTAGTTACAATTGGTATAAGAGCCATCCCGCCCTTCAGGGTCTCAACCAAATGGTCATTGTCAGTCTAGCAAATATTTTTGGTAGTTATGTATACTAAGGAAAAACAAAACGTGAGAGTAGGACTGCTTCCATTTTTCTTCTTACCCACCCACCCACCCTTTTTTGGTAAGGAAGTGTAACGTTTTCAATCCTCTTCTAAAAATTCAAACTAGGATTCACGTGTTCGGGGTTCCGTAGTACCATAGGTTGTGTGTGTGTGTGTCTGTGTGTGAATTCCTTGTCTATCTGTTGCATCCAAATGTTGTCTCTATCTGCCTTTTGGTTATCAACTGTTGGTACATTCCATACTGACAAGCCTTTGTATACCGACACGATCTATCTGATTCGTTGTATACTGGTGCGATCTGTCATACCCTTTGTTATCCGACGTTATCTTGTTTGGAGTGTTTGTTTCCGTAGTTACTAATCTTTAGGTTCATCTTAAGAAGAAGGTGTTGGGATATGTGTTTTACTTATTCATGTGTGGAGTAATGATTTGAGTGCGGGATGGAGTCGCGACCATACCACTACTTTTATCATTCGCTCTTGTATATTGAATTGGTAGAGTTACTAATCTTGATTCGTTAAGTGGTTTTGCGCATATAGTGGTATTTTAATGCCGAAATTTGTGGAAAAAATTTCTTAGTTATCTTGTGTACCACACTCCTTGTTCAGTCGTGTGCGTTATGCTTAATACCTTCTAGGTGCTTGGAACTTTGTTGATATTTCAATAGCATCTTAGTGAATTGTATCCTTTAATCTTGGTTAATTCCATTTTGGAACTATTTTGGATTATTATTATTCTACATTATAGTACTGACTTGTGTTTTATATCAATCACAGGATGGCACCACCACGCCGTTCTGAGGAGGACATACCACCTGAACTGGGGGCTGCGTTGGCAAGTATTACTAATGCCTTGGGAACAATGCAGCAGAACCAGCAGCGATTTGAAGAAAGTATCAGGAGGAATGAGTTTGTTCCGCTACCTCCACCTCCCAAGCGAGGAGACATCAAGAGTTTTCTGAAGTTCAACCCACCCCAATTTGAGGGTCTGATCAGCCACTTGATGCTGATGATTGGTTGCGGGAGATGTCAAGATTGCTGATGACTGCGGATGTGCCTGAGCAAGAATGGGTAAAATGTGCCACGCACCTTCTGAAGGGAGATGCAGCTCTGTGGTGGGAGAATTACCTCAAGGCAGACCACTCTGGTTTTCAGCCTACTTGGGAGCTATTCACTGGGGCTTTCAAAGAGCAATATCTGTCAGAAATTGTCATGGAAAGGATGAAGGAAGTGTTTCTCAACCTCAAGCAGGGCAATGACAATGTCAATACCTATATCAGAAACTTCATGAACCTTTCTCGGTACAGTGGCGATGAGATCTCTAATGACAAGAAGAAGCAAAAGAGGTTCAGGCAAGGACTCAATGTATCCATCAAATATGCAATCACTCATGCAAGGCCGGAGTCTTTTCTAGAACTCCAACATACAGCTCTGCAGGAGGAAGCAAGTAGACAAGTGTTTGAGGAGTCCAAGAAACACAGCCGCGATGCAGCAAGCTCTTCAGCTATGACAACTCCTTTTAAGCGCCGCATGTGGGTTCCTCACACCCCACCGTCGCTCCCAGCTCCACCAAGACCGTCAAGCTACGCGGCAAGGCCACCAAACTCCTTCACCGCGGCTCCTAGGGGCTACAACCACAACTACCCTGGAGCGCCTGGCGGAGTCCCTCGCTACGCTGTTCCACGTCCACCTGGTGCTTGCTACACTTGTGGAAACACTGGGCATCAACACTGGAATTGCCCAGTGAACGACAAAGCTCTTCCACCACCACCTCCAAGACCTGCGGCAAGTTCTTCTATGGTTTGTGCACCTCCAACTCGGGCTCTCAACATCAACACCAAGCCCGGGTCTACGGTTGCTCGTGCCAACTGTGTCAACATCGTTCAAGCCGATCATGCACCTGGAGTTGTGTTGGGTACGCTTCCTGTTAACTCAGTACCTGCACGAGTTTTATTTGATTCTGGAGCATCGCATTCATTTGTATCCTTCAAGTTCGCTCAAGAGAATGGGTTGTCTTCTGATTCGTTACCTAAAAAGCTGATGGTCCTTCCTCCTGGGGCAAGGATGTTAACTTCCAAGATCAGTTATGACAATCTGGTTCAAATTGGGGATTCTTTCTTTCCGGCCTCTTTGATTATTCTGGGCAGCTCAGATATTGATGTCATTTTAGGCATGGATTGGCTAGATGCAAATAAAGCTGTGATTGATTGTGCTGAACATTCGGTCTCTCTGAAAATTCCTAAAGGCCATATAGTCTATTCTTCAAGTCTGACTCCTGCAATTCAGCTTTTCTCTTTGGCGGCTCTGAATGATGATGATATGGAAGCTATTCAGAGTGTTCCGGTGGTCTGTGAGTTCCTAGATGTTTTTCCTGAAGAGTTGTCGGGTATGCCTCCGGATCGTGAGGTCGAGTTTGTGATTGAACTTGAACCTGGAACCGCTCCTATCTCCAAGCGGCCTTATAAAATGGGTCCTGCTGAGTTGGCTGAACTCAAACGCCAGCTTGATGAACAAGAGAAGTTGGGTTTCATTCAGCACAGTACTTCTTCTTGGGGTAGCCCAACCATCTTTGTGAAGAAGCGAGACAAGACTGGTAGACTTTGTGTTGACTATCGGGCTCGCAATGCTAAAACCATCAAGAATAAATATCCCCTTCCACGGATTAATGATCTCTTCGATCAGCTAGCTGGAGCTGTGGTATTTTCTAAGCTTGATTTGAGAAGTGGATATCATCAAATCAAGATTCGCAAGGAAGATGTTCCTAAAACAGCTTTCACCACCCGCTATGGCCCGTATGAGTACACGGTTATGTCTTTCGGTCTCACCAATGCACCTGCCACCTTCTCGAGGCTTATGAACTCGGTTTTCATGGAGTATCTTGATAAGTTCGTTGTGGTCTATCTGGATGACATTCTAGTCTATTCTAAGTCAAAGGAAGAACATGAAGAACACCTTCGGTGTGTCCTAAACAAGCTTCGTGAGAACCGCCTGTATGCAAAGTTCTCCAAGTGTGAGTTCTGGCTGCCTGAAGTCACCTACCTTGGTCACGTCATCTCTGCCAAGGGCATTGCCGTCAACCCATAAACTGTTAAGACAATTGTTGATTGGCTTCCACCCAAAAATCTCAAAGAAGCCCGGAGTTTTCTTGGTTTGGCTAGTTATTGTCGTCGCTTCGTTCAGAACTTCTCGAAGATTGCGAAGCCTCTTACCGATCTCCTCAAGAAAGGCAAGGAATACCTTTGGTCTCCTGGATGTCAAGCAAGCTTTGAAACCCTCAAAGAGGAGCTCACTTCCACACCAGTTTTGATTCCTCCAGATACATCAAAGCCTTTCCAGATATTCTGTGACACCTCCTTGCAAGGATTGGGTGCGGTCCTTATGCAAGAAAAACAAGTTGTTGCTTATGCCTCTCGACAGTTGAAGACGCATGAGATCAACTATCCTACACATGACCTCGAACTCACAGCAGTTGTCTTTGCTTTGAAAGTATGGAGGCACTACTTGCTTGGCAATCGTTGTGAGATCTTTTCTGATCACAAGAGTCTGAAGTATATCTTCACACAGCCTGATCTCAACCTTCGTCAGAGGAGGTGGATTGAAGCAATTAATGATTTCGATTTGACCATTAACTACACTCCTGGCAAAGCTAATGTCATGGCCGACGCTCTCAGCCGAAAAGCTTATGTCAACAACCTCATTTAACCTTCTGGCAACCCCTCTCTTGGAAGAAAAAGTTCGCTCCATTCAACTTGGTGATCCTTACACTAAAAACATCATCTCCAACATTCAGCTTCTGAAGTATGAGTCCTTCCACGTCGACGACCAAGGCGCTCTTTTCTTTGAACACCAGATGTTTGTTCCGAACTACCCGGGTTTAAGAGAGAAAGTTCTTAAGGAGGCGCATGATTCTGTTCTTTCTATCCACCATGGCAGCACTAAGATGTACATGGACTTGAAAACACAATATTGGTGGCCTGGGTTGAAACAATGTTGTGCCAAGTATGTCTCGGAGAAGGATGTCTGCCGCAGAGTTAAAGCTGTCCATCAGAAACCTTCCGGTCTTCTACAACCATTGAAGCCTCCGGAATGGAAATGGGAGAAAGTAGAGATGGACTTCATAAATGGTTTTCCAAGGTCGCAAAAGGGAAACAATGCAATCTTTGTTGTCATCGACAGGCTTTCTAAAGTGGCTCACTTCTCTCTCGTCAAGGAAACAATTTCTGCAATTCAGTTGGCTGAGCTCTATATCAATAGAATTGTCTCTCTGTATGGGGTTCCTCTTGAGATCAGTTTAGACCGTGGAAGCATCTTCACTTCCAAGTTCTGGGGAAGTTTCCAAAATGCTTTGGGAACAAAGCTGAACTTCAGCACAGCTTACCATCCTCAGTCGCAAGGACAAGTTGAAAGGATCAATCAAATTCTGGAAGATATGCTCCGTGCTTGTGTTATATCTTTCGGCATGAAGTGGTAAGAATGCCTTCTTTATGCTGAATTCTCTTACAACAACAGTTTCCAGAAAAGTCTAAAGATGGCACCATTTGAGGTTCTCTATGGTCGCAAATGCAGAACTCTGATTGGTTGGTCGGGCGCAGGTGAAAGAACATTGTTTGGCCCCGATATTGTAACTCAAGTGGAGGAGAAGGTTCACATCATTCTTGAAAATCTGAAGGTTGCTCAAAGTCGCCAGAAGAGCACCTATGACAGAAAGCACACGGAAATGGAGTGTGTCCCTGGTGATCTCGTTTACCTTCGTGTCACTCCCATGAGAGGCACGCACCGTTTTGGTATCAAAGGGAAGCTGGCTCCTAGATACATCGGTCCTTTCAAAATTCGTGGAAGAAGAGGAGAAGTTGCTTATGCTCTTGAGCTCCTTGAAAAACTCAAGGTCCATTATGTTTTCCATATCTCTCAACTCAAGAAGTGCTTCAAGGATCCCGACAGGACCGTGGACCATGAACTCATCAATCTCGAAGAAGATTTGTCTTATCAAGAACACCCCATAAAAATCCTAGAAGTCGCAGAAAGAAGGACTCGCAACAAGTCCATCAAGTTCTGCAAGGTGCAGTGGTCGCACCATTCCGTTGATGAAGCCACTTGGGAACACGAGGATGAGCTCCGTGCCAAGTATCCTACTCTCTTCGTGTCTTCTTCTTCTTCCTAGAATCTCAGGGCGAGATTCCTGTTTAGTGGGGTAGAGTTGTAGCATCCCATCTGTCTAACATATTTAATGCTACATGGTCTAGTAATAAAATTGGTACTTCCTACATATAATTGTTGCATCATAATTATATCATGCTCATGTCATCATGCCACCTTGCATTTGAGCAACATATAAAACCATTTTCATTTGGTTCTTATTCCATATGCATTATTAATTGTATTTGCCTCTTGATATATTGTATTTGGTTCTTGATAAATGCTTGATGCCCAAGTTGACTTGGGGGCATATCTTTTGTTAACTCCACCAGCTTTCTTGTCACCACCCTAAAATCCTACCATCCAACTATATGTGAGCTTTGCATTTCTTTTGGTTGTACCTCTAGCTCATGTGGGTTGGGATGGATCCACTTCTACTTCCACATGTTCCCATATATGCACCGTATTGTTTTCACATTATGGATATATGAGGAGCCACATGTCCACCTTTGCATGCTATATGAGTGGTACCCCTTTTTCAAGCTTCCATATGGGTTGATTTTGAGTGAATGCTCATGTTGGAATATTTTTAGGGATATTATGCACCTAGTGGAATACACACACTAGCATGTCCTAATTATATTCAAATATGACCATCTCCATCTACTCCACTTGGAACATCCTTTTTAATTCCTTTAGCTTGGCTTTAATTCTATATTTGGGAATGCATGGAAATAAATGCCATGGGATTTAATTTTGTTCTCACAACATTAAATATGGCATCTACTATTCATGCATGGGCCATGCAAATCTCACCATCATCCCCTCCTTTTGGTTTTTCTTGTATTTTTGGAAGTGGAGCATGGTTCTTTGAGAGTCCATTCATGTTGTCTCTATTCTTTCGCTTTTACCATAAACCCTCACCATCTTGATCTCCTTACCTTGCCATGTGCATCAAAACCTCTCTATCTCTCTCTCTCACCCTCACCTTCCTCTCCTTTTCACCCTCCATCCATGCATGATCAAGTGTGATCATAGCTAAACCCCTACCCTAAACCCCCTCTCTCTAATCCTCTCTCTCTAAACCCTAACCCTAACCAACCTCTTGCCATGCCACCCTCACCACCCTACTCTCACCATGCCGAGGCATCTCTCACTCCCTCTCTCTGCCGGCAAGGCCCACCCTAGCTCTCTCTCTCTCCCCATGCCGAAGCTACCCCCTCCTATCCAACCCTAGCCGAGCTCCCTCCTACCCTAGCTCCAACCCGTTCCTCCCTCTCTCTCTCTCCCTCTCTCCTTGCCATGCAGCCCCACCAGCCCGAGCCTAGCCTCTCTCCCGGCCGAGCCCCACCTGCAGCTGCCTGCCCTAGCCTCCCCACGACGTGCACGTGAGGGAGCGGCAAAAGGTGGCCGAGGCTACCTTTTTTCCTCAACCCGAGCCCCCACGACACCTCTCCCTCGCCCCTCCTTATCCTCCCCCTGACGGCCCTGCCGTACCAAAACCCTCCCCCTGGCCTCGCGCCACAGACCCATTCCCCTTCCCTTCTACCTCCAAACCACCCCGGCGCACCATCGTCGGCCTCCTCCATCTCCTCGACAAAACAGTTGGCGGCGTGGTGATCTTGGTTGTCGGGGAAGCGGAGGTGATCCACGTCGTCGGCCCTGCGCGCCCCAGTGAGGAGGAGACGGTCCCCGCTCGTCGCTGGACATCGACGGCCACCGCAAACCCTAACCTCGCTGGCGTCTGCGTCCTCGCCGCTACGTCGATCCCCGGCCTGATTCATCGTCGTTGTCCACCTCGCGGTGAGCTGGCCTCCCTCTCTGACATCCTCTCTCTCTCCGTCGCGGTCTGGTCTTGCCAATCGTTTTGCCAAACACGCTCTGTGCGCTAGCGGCCCCTGCTTCGGCTCGTCACCGCGCCGCGACACGCCTTAGCTAGCCTCCGTTTGCCCTCCTGTCAACATCCCTACCTCTACCGCACTGGTTCCGCCTCCAGGTGCGCGCGCCCCGCGTCGCGAGTTCGATCCCCTGCGCCGCGCCGTTTATCTTTCGACCACGGACCTGTCAGTCTGTTCGGGGAGATAATCAGTACTAGTTGGGTACTTTGCAAATACCCCCCCCCCCCCCACACACACACACCTTTTGCCTCAACCCGCAGTACCCCAAGCCCACCAGACAGCCTCCCGTGGCAATTTTGCAAAAAGGCTCCCGGGTTTTTGTAATCCTTGACCCGCACTCCCCCGGATCCGCCACGTGTCGCCCACCGGCTGGCCGCGCGCGCAGTGCACCCGCGAGGCCACTGTCCCCACCTGTCAGTCCCCTTGGCTAGCTAGGCTCGCGGTGCAAAAAGGTTTTTCGCCGCGCAGTTCGCCCAGCTCAGCTCGGTCCCACCCGTCAGCGTCTAAGGCTAGTTGTCGCTCTGGCAGTTTTCTGTTTTAATTAAAACATTTTCAGAAATGATTTAAATATGATTTCAAATCTGTTTTTAATAACTTTTGAATTATAAATCCAAATAATACTTATAATATATGTTCTTGAATCAGAAAGATGTGGGGATTTCAAATATGCCATTCAAAATATCTTCTGGGTAAACTAAATTTTCGAAATTGTTAAAATGCAATAAAAATGCCTTTTCTTAATTAATTAATAACTTTAATTCTACAACTCCATTTTGGACAAATAATATGTCTAAATCGATCAGCGCGACGAGTCCGTTCTAACTATGCATTCCAAGTTATGAATTGAAGCATGCATCATGACATTATTAAAAATCAGAACTGTTTATGGCAATAAAACTTGACCAAATAAATAATAATCTTGTCCCCACACCTCACCCTTGCCATGCTACATTATTGCCATATAAATTGTGCATCATTCATCATGGCATGCTTGTTCGCTTGTCGCATTTTAATTCGTATGATTGTGCACTTTATTTATGTTGGCCCTTGTTTGTTTGGTTCTTCTTCGAATAGATGCCCAGCAGGAGAATTATCAGGAACCACAGGAGTTCTACCCAGATCCATCTCTCGCTTCAACTGAACTACTAGGCAAGCACTACCACATGCTTGCATACATATAGTACCTATTGCCTCTATCTTATTCTTGCATCATTGAGCCACGATTGCATTAAATTGAATCCCAAGTACTGCATAGCCTTTACTTTTAAACCCCACCAAAGCTTGTTCCTCCATCCCAAGAGCCATTACTACAGGAGTTGTTTGAGCCATGCGAGTCGTAGAACAGCATGTGTAGGGTATGTGAGTGTCTGATGGATAACGACGTACCTAAACAACTTAACCTGAGTAGTAATGGGATAACTAATGAAAGAGGCACCGGTGGCCAATATCTGCTATTTGGTTTTTCATGCTCACTTGTGTCTCGTAGGACCCCGAGTACTTGATTCCTGTTCCTTGACTATTCGCACTATCCACATCCGGGAGGCCTTATGGACCCCCTGAGCCAGAGCTTGATTCATTTCTATTTCTTGGGGCCACAAAGTAGTTTGGGGCTTTGTTACTATTCGGTACTTATGCCATGCTTTACTGTTTTATTTAAGATTGTGCGACGGGCACCTGTACTGTTTAAGAATGCGGAATGTTTTCGCGGTATCGACAAGCCCAGTCACATTTTCGGGTTCCCAGTCGTTTACAACCATTGTGGCAAACCCTGGGTCCGTCTCGGAGCCAGCCAACTTCGTTGCGGGTAGCTTATTGGGGTGGCCCACTGAAATATTTCTGAATCCTGTGATCGCTTTGTCGTGAATGCCTCGTTGGGTTTTGATTTTCTTTTGCCGAGGTTGATCGAGTGTGTGTTGCTATTTGTGCACCCCTGCAGGGTAAATATTTCTGAAAGCCGCGTCCACAGTTCTGGACGACTTGGAGCACAGTTTCTCGATCATAGACAAGTATAACTAAAGTACCGCTTTTAATCTGACTAAATACCTGACTAATAAATAGTGCAATACTCATAGAATGGTTAATAAAACTGCCAACGGATGGGTTGTTTGTCCGCTTTCTCGTTGGTAAGCGAGAAGGAGGATGGATCTGTTAATTATACTGTTATAACTGTTGTTCCTAATTAACGGACATCCGTCTATCATTGGATAGGCGGATGGTTAGCGAATATCTATAGACTTGTTAGTTATTATCTTATGCTGCAATTGTGTCACCCTAGGTATATGTCCCCTTAAGAGGCATAAAGACTTGCTGAGTACCCCTAGGGTCTCACACGATAAAATGTTTTATTCAGATGAACAGGAGTACTCGCAAGATGGATACTGGGTGGAGGAGACAGATGATATTGGCAACGATCACTCGGTGTAGAGATTCCGGGGATGGGGATCCGCGAGATCTGTGGGCGGGATGTATTTATTTCTGTGGCATCTTATGCCGATTTGATTCTTATCCGTACTCGGATCTTGTTTTCTGCTTCCGCCTGATACTCTGATGTTTGATGTATGAGGAGCTATCTTAAACTATTATCTCTATCTAGGATATTTGGATCTTGTCGTATGGCGTTGCAATATTTCTATTTCTTTTAGATGGAATGGCTCTGGAAACTGTTGTATGGTGGCTTGCATACATGCCCACTTGTGTATGTAGTTGATCCCTTCGCCTGCCGACCACGCCGCTCATTCTTGTCCCGATGTTCTGGAAGTGGTTAGGACGGCCGACTGGTCTACCTGTGAGTGGCCCCTGGGCCCCACCGTACTATTTTAACCACTTCCGCTCATCCAGGCATGCAACTTAGAGCGTAGTTCAGCGAGGTAGTTACAGGGGAGCAGGGGAGAAGAGTAGAGCAGAGCAAAGAAATAGATCTGGTCCACAAAGGGGTAAACTAGTCCACAACCGCAAAAGATAATGGGGAGTACTGACAGGGCAGGCCAAGAAGAGTTGACCTAACAGCGGTATTTGAGTTCAACCGGTTTTCTTCTGGTTCAAACAACCGTTTGGCTATTAGATTTGTATTCACCCCATTTGGCCCTTCTAGACAATTGGCGATTCTACTATGGCCCCTCCGTGAGATTGATGACAACTCGGGTACCGGGATGCACTCGCCCGTGAACTTTGGTACCGCAAACCAACAATCCCCTCTCATACAAGCCTTAGCATGTTTAACCTTACCACTTATCTCATATCATCACGTTCTCCTGTCATACTAGATTCTCTACATTTGGTACATTATCTGGATGAACCAGAACTAACAGCTAAGCATGGCTAAGCTAGACACATATATAAGCTCTAGCAGTGCACACAAGCCAAACCTAGTTATGATGGATTAGGTAATATAAGATCAAAGAGAGTAATGCAACAGATAGGATACTATATATACCGATAAAAGACCATAGTAGAATCGTATGCATCATGGCAAGAATGAAATACTTTCGAAACTACAGGATTGTATAATGGTGGGGGTATGCTTGCCTTTGCCTGTTGATAACCAGGTAGTAGGGCTTCAGTAGCCTTGTATTGGACTTGATTGTAGTTGATCAAGAATTGTTCGTCGATCTTCGATGGTGTTGATCTCGGTCTTCGATATTGATCTCGATATCGTATTCTACCGGGAAGAAGCAAACACCAAAAGGAAAGGGGAAACAATCAACACATGGCATTGATGCAATGCTCAAGTAAAGATGATGATATGACAAGTTAATTAGTATTGTAATGAACCCCTAAGACATGCTCGACCATTTTTAACAGGGTCCGAGGTTGCAAACCCTGATAAAGGAGGAACCCCGGAATCACCTATGAGGGGCTTGTTTGTTCTTCTAATTAAAGTTATAATAAAAGTTGTTGAATAGTGCATGATTATGAGTCTATTGTGTAGATCTCATTTTTTTGAACATTTTGATATATTATACACATTTTTCTGACTTATAATTAAAGAGTTATTGATTTTATAACATTATACCAATTTCTGAAATAATTTAAACTAATTAAAAATGTTTACTGCGTCAGCATGACGCAGGGTTGACGTCAGGGGGGCTTTAAATCCTTTTTAGACCAGATAAGGCTCTAGCCAAAGTGGCTGACCGCTGGGCCCAGGCCACGTCAGCGTGCCACCTTAGCAGCGGGGCCCGCATCGAGTTTGAATCGTGCTGACCCATGCGATGGATAGTGTCTGCCGCCGGCAACCACCCAGTGGCAGCGCTATGGGGCGCGCGGGGACGCGCCCTTGCACCTAAAAGAATCTCCTTTGCGTGTACTACCTAACCAGGGTGGCGCCGCTACCTAAAGGTTACCAGAGCGACGTCGTCAGCAGCATCCGATGGCAGCGAGTGGTGGCGTTCGGCGCGAGGACGAAGCGAGGCAAGAGGGAGGGAGCAGAGAGGTCTAGAGGAACCGCGAGCTCACCCTGAGTGTGTAGGGGTCGACAACGAGGCTAGATATGGATGATGGCGATGGCATGGTTGACAGTGACGCTCGGTCGGGGCTCTAGAAGAAGAGGTGTCGGGGTCGATTCCGAGCGCCCCGGATCAATTCAGTTGGCGAGGCTTCTTAGTATAGCAAGGTGGAACTCGAGGAAGCTTCGGCTAGCCTCGGGGCGGTCCGGATCGGTGACATGATGCACTTACTGCAACAGCTAGGGATCAAGCTAGGCGGGGATCAGAGAGAGAGAGGCTCGGGGGAGAGATAGAGGAACAAGGGAAGAAGGGCACGTCAGAGGCTGTCTTATCATCGTCCAGGAGCGGATGGGCGTTGTGATTCGCGGTGAGGATCGGGTGGTGATGGCGCAGACACGCAGGAGCTTCTGCTCCATCGTCGGTAGTGAAGACGATGAAGGACAAGGGACCAAAGGGGTACTTGGCCTTGGGTCGAGCACGGGCTGCGCATGGGCCACGGAAAAGCTTGCTGCTACGTGGGTGGGCGGTAGGGAGAGGGGAAAGAGAGATGGGTTGGCCTGCTGTGGCTCTTCTGCCTATTTTTTAGCAAAACATTTTTCCAAAAATGTTTTCTCTTTTGAGTTTGTATTTAAATTTCAAACCTATTTTGGATTATTTCAAAAATACCAGAAGGTTTACAAAGTATGTAAAATACTCAGGGGCCCTTGTATTCAGTTTGGGTTCCAAACATTTTGGGTTTTCAAAATTGAAAACAATTTTGAATAGGTTTGAGAGAGAGAGAAAACTAGGGTTTTAGAGTTTTACTTTGTTCATTTTCTTGCATGCATTTTAGAGTAGATGGTGCTCATGAATGCACATATAACCCTAAATTGAGGATTAGCTAAAACTGGGTGTTATAGATCTATCCCCCTTACGAGAATCTCGACCCGAGATTCCGCAGGTAGGAAGAAGGAAGAGAAACACGGTCACTTCTAAGGATAAGAGGGAAACACACTAACAACACACAGAGTACCTTGATACGTCCATAACGTATCTATAATTTTTGATGGTTTTATGCTAATATTATGCTTTCGGCGCTTCTTTTTATATAAAGTTTATGATTTATTTGGACTAACCTACTAATAGTTGCCAAAGTGCACAATGTTCTTGTTTTACACTCTGATGTGTAGGAATTACCAACAATACAAGTGGAAACCTTGTTGGAGTCAAATTGGGATTTTCCTGAAATCTGTCTCAGAACTCTTTTTGAAGATGGTCACGTTTCGGGTCGAAGACGGCCTCAAACGGAAAACTCTTCAACTACAAAGTTATTGGACATTTCACGGCAAACTTTCTGGACATAAAATTTAGCTGATTACAAGTCCAGACAGGCCCGCTAGACCCAATTTACTGCAGCCCAAGATGGGGTGACGGGAATCCGAGAAGCTATATAAAGGGAGGAAACCTAATTTGTGGAAGACACCTCCACCCACGAATTTTCAGCCACCAAAGCCACATTTTTGCCTCCCCCATGGATCCCATCTCCATGGGGGAGGGCTCCCTAGAAGCCATGAAGGAAGGGGCTAAGGGGCGGTGCTCCCCATGATATCGGCGGCGGGGAACGAGTCCCACGCGCCGCTGTCGACGCCTCTTCACCATCTTCACCGCCATCTCCATCATCTAATCCTCCTAGTATGCAGTGGTTCATCTTCCCACACACCTATGTACCGTCCTATGTAAACATGGTGTTTGATGCTATAAGTTATAATCATATGATCTATGCCATGTTTTTGTAGTTTCTTTGTTCTTAGATTGAATGGTTGAATGTCTTTGGTTCATTAGAGTTGTATGTTGATATGGTACAGTCCTTAGGTTTCCATTATATTTGTGCGAGTATGGATTAAACATCATAGGGTTTGTAGTATGTGTAAGAGGAAGGGTATGTTCTACCGGAGTGACAGAAACCTGAGAAAGCAAACCGGAACGTTGCACGTATGAGAGTAAGAGGACCATTAAACTTAAGGCTATGGTTGGGGAAACCTTAATGCATTGTTAGTAGTTACGGATGTTTTCTAACAATCCAATCATATAGTACATGTAAATCCAAGTAGTGAAGCGCATGTATATTTAGCCTCTCTCACATAGAAAACTGCATCGAAGACAATGAACCCAATTTATTCGCTAATTAAACTTGGACAAAGCCACCACAATTACCACCACTATTCCACACTCATGGTTCTGTTAGTTTAGTGTATTTTATTTCTTTAGCAACTAACTTTACTTTGTTGTTATTATCATGCAAAGCTATCTATAGTACTCCTATTGTTGCTCTAGTTTTATTTCCTAGATAATGCAAACGTTTAGTATGCGTAGAGTTGTATTAGTGGTTGATAGAACTTGAGAGAATATTTATCCTACCTTTAGCTCCTCGTTGAGTTCGACGCTCTTACTTATCGAAAAGGTTACACACAATCCCCTATACTTGTGGGATATCAAAACTCCAAGAGAGAGTATTTATGCTTGATAGTGGGCTCATGCCTCTAGTAATCTGGGGAAGTGACATAAATATCTAAGGTTGTAGATGTCCTATTGCTACTAGGGAGAAAACAACAATCCTTTGTCCATGGGGCAATTGTATTGTTTACTTTACATACTTTGCTTAATGCAATTATCTGTTGCTTGCAACTTAATACTAGAAGGGGTTCGGACGATAACCTGAAGGTGGATTATTAGTCATAGATGCAGTTGGATTATGGTCTATGTATTCTGTTGTAATGCCCAATCAAATCTCATAGGAGTCAAGATGTCTAGTATATGCATTTTTATGCTTTCTCAATGTGTCAATTGCCCACTGTAATTTGTTCACCCAACATGCTATTTATCTTACGGAGAAACACCTCTAGTGAACTATGGACCCCAGTCCATTCCTTTACAATTGATATACCATCTATTGTTTACCGTTTACTGTTACTTTCTGCAAGGAATTACTATCTTCCACACTATACGTTTAATCCTTTGTTTTCAGCAAAACCAGTGAGATTGACAACCTCACTATAAGTTGAAGTTCTGTGGTTGTGTTGTGCAGGATTCCAAGTTGTTAGCAACACCTTGGAGTTGTTTCCTTGCTCCTACTAGTTTGATAACCTTGGTTTCATAACTGAGTGAAAACTTGCTAATGTGCTCATCATACCTTCCTCTTGGGGTTCCCAACGAGCTCTACATATTTTGAGCCATCATATCTCATGGTCAACTCATGAAACGAGTGTTCGTAAACAACTCTGAGATGACGACATGAAACACCTCAAGGTAACAGAGGAAACAAAAGGAGATGGTTTCAAATTGTTAGATAGCTGGTATTCACAAGGATTGAGACCATGGAGCTTCAGCAGAGTTTAAGCTTTTGACAGAAGAGCCTACAACAGAAAGAACATGACCACAGACTTCGAGAGATGAACCTCTACTAAATGGCTTAAGTAGAGCTTATGGGGATACAAGGATATGGACGACCAAGCTATTGTTCTACTTTTGATATAGAAGGACCACTCTTCATTCAACAGAAGGCCAAGACGGAAGGGTGTTTTGTGGCGAGGACTCATAAGAGTCACAAAGAACATGCAACGAGAGAAACTTCTGATTACCAAAATCATAGTCACTCTATAAACATGATCGAGATACGAAAGAAACTCTTTATTCATCTAGGCTTATCAAAATCATTGCCGAATATCGTGATATCACTTACACCACTAGGATGAACAGGTAAGAAGATTCTTGATGACACGAGGAAGAAGAAACTTCATTCTCAGACTTCAATTACTTGGCACAATAAGAATCTTGCTAACATAAAGGGTCTGGAGGATCGACCGAGAGACATTTAGCAACACTACTTTGAAATTTTCTCCTTGATGGTCGAGAAAGCAGACATCAAGTAAAGGTCAAACTTTGGATACAAAGGAAACCATAAGCACAACTCCCATAATAAATCATAGAAGAAGCCTCATGAAGAGTGGTTGTTATTTGCTAACTGAAGAGAATATGGCAATAGGTCTTTCGACTAATTGTGTCAACCATTACATCAATCTTGTCGGGTTTACAAATAGACCTATGTCAAAACCTTGAAGAACACCAACCATCCTATCTGCTTGAGATTCAAATTTGGTTAGGTGAAATGATAACTCAGACTCAGCATGTCCAAATAGGAAGTGTGTAACATTTACCACACGGTAAAGTTACTAGATGCTCAAGACATGGACTTCAGTGTCAAGCTCCAATAGACTAAGCTAGATTGCTAGACCCACCTATTAGCAACTTGTCGAAAGACAACTACTCATACATCAAGTACTTGCAACGAAATACACATGTGTCCTTATGGAAACAAAGATAACTATACTCAAATCCACGACGACATGTTTCAACAACTACACATGAATCGAAGAAGGTTACTTCTAACATTAGAACACGTACTTCGAGATGACTTGAAGACAATTCTTAAAAGTTTCCAACATTAATGCCAAAGGTTCCATATGAATCTAGTCTAGCTTGGAGAAGATAAGGATGTTATCGATGGGATCAACAACAAACTTATCAAGATACTCCAGGAAGGTAGACTCATATGTTGTATTAATAAGGCAAAGTATTGGCCAGACCAAAGGATATGAGGATGTAGTCAAGTGAAACATCACGAGTAACAACATCATCAAGATAATCCTTGGACTGAGTTTGATTTGACGATAACCCAAATCAAATCAAAGGTGGGGGAACATAACATATCCACGGAGGAAATACTATCTTTCTTCAGCACAAACAAAACTAAACATCCCTTTATAGAAGGAACGTAGTTAGATAGATGTTTTGTCTTTACAACTCTCCAAGTTGTTGTTTAAGCTCAGCCAACTAGTTTAGGGGTATCTAGTATAGATCCTTGGAGAAAGGAGCAGTTCAGAGAATGTGCTTACTCAAGAACTTGACAACACGATCATGTGGCAACATGGCGATACTTCTAGTAGCTATCTAGAATATCATGAACCACCGATATGACACTTAGTTTGAGAGGAAACTTGCTTAGTAAGGCAACAAGACATAGTCTCAAAGCTTCGGCACAAGCCTAACTCTTCGATCAAGGAGAGTGTACCAGAATAACAGACTTGGTAGCACAATCATTCTTCACATAGTGATAGGGTTAACCAATCAGGCTAAAGATGACACAAATGTCCTTAGAGTTTGAAGCAACATTAATTACTAAGAATCTCAGATGGCCACATTGTTACGCACACGCATAATTCTCGAATGCGAAAGCTCGAAGGAAGGGTTGGTAAATATGTGTAAGAGCATCACTTCATTAAGAGGGTCATGGAATTCAACACGACATCTTGGTATATAAAAGTGTGATACTTTAAGGTAGAAAAATTAGAAGCTAATCATGCATCTTAATCTACGGATTACAACACTTTGACCTAGTCCTAAATATGACGAGGTACCGGACTTTGTTTCTCCTGACATCCAGAAATGGTGTGTCATGATGGACCACAAAAGTACCTTGCATCAGAAGAGACTGGTGCACATTACTACTTGGCTACCAACTGGTAGGTAAAGGTTGGGAACAACAAGGGAAGAGAACATGCTCAGGATAGAACCCCGAGATGTGGATGCATATATTATCAATCTTCCGAAAACCAATGCAAAGAAGGGAGGAAGTATGGCAAAGTCACGAATATAGAGGCGAGACTCATGAGGAGTACTCTTGTCGTGCTCTATTTGGTTCCATTAGAGAACATCTGCCATAGCTAGTGGTAGGGGAAGTCCTTAATTGTCACAACTCAATCATTACAATAACCACAAGCTCGAAGGCCATAATTCTAGTACTAGCCATCCTGCGGTAATTTTGAACATTAACGACATGGGTCAATAGAATGGATCTTTGGTTAAAGATCAGCTTCATGTACCAGATTCACACCATTATAATCGAGCACAATCCGGGATCTTCGGTTCAAGTCCGAGGTGAAAACACGAGAAAGAAGTAACTACTAGTCGAGGGACACAACTTACACTGTTAGGTAGTAATCACGAGGTAGCTTCCAAAATAAGGGAGAACATCTGAAGTACCCAACGAATAAAAAGGAGGCACACAAGGCGAGAGAAAACCTCAAAGCCTATAACAAAACACTGTGGATCCTACAATATAAAATTGTGTGTCCAAAAGGTAGAGAGATCATGATAGAAAGGAATCTCTCAGCTGAAACAAAGCAAAAGGTATCAAGGAACACACAACTCTAGAGAATTCAACACTAGGTCAAATGGTTGAGAAACGGCATGCCTAGAATTCACCTAAACTTTGAAGTACTAGAAGAGATATTAAAAAATTTCAAAGTCAACACAAGATAAAATGAACCAAAGTTAGAGAGATACCAGATGAGGAGCAAAGGAAGCATACTAGAGTTTTCGCAAATACTTTTCAGCTTTAAAAATAGTTTTCACAAATACTAGACTCAACATCGACCAATAGCAAGGTTTTTCTACGGTTAGTACTGCTCTGAACCAAAAACTGTGACACCCCTAGGGACAGGGTTAAACAAATCCAGACCTTGGCCTAACATAAGCTTAACCTATAGCTCGAGGATATCCAGTGAGAAATTGGTAACACAACAGTAACCTTGCGAGACAAAAAAATAGTATTGCAAGCTCGTAGCTGAGCGAATAACCAAAATATTACAAGAAGAGGTCACTGACCACAAACATCAAACAACGGAAGGAAAATTTTGCTATTAAGTATAGCAAACTTAACAAATGGCCAAAGGGGCCTGAAGCATAGCGATGACGTCCCAGCCCATAGATTCCAAGCTGCCGGCCGACAACCCCAAGCTACTCGTCGGTGTCGAGGTGGTAAAAAACTCGTCTTCAGGGAACATTTACTCGGCTATAAAAAGTATCAAGAAAGCAAGGGTGAGGACAGGGTGTACTCCACAAGACTTATGGCTGGTGGGGTTATTTTGCATAAAGCCATCTTTGTTTGTAAAACAAGAGGGAGAAGAAGCTTGTCTAATCAGAATGTTTTTAAAGGGGATAAGAGAGCAACATCTCCAAACAATTTATCATCATCTTTTGATATCCACCAAAGTAATCCTCATCTCACAACTAGGACCACCCCCTCGTACCCATGTGGAAGCATCCTTAAGCACACGTTGATCCTCCAAGATTTACGATTAGATTATAGTTCTCTATGATCTTGACGTCCATTCCCAAGTCGTCCATAACCGTGGAAACGGCTTTTCGAAAAGATTAATACCCTGCAGGGGTGTACAACTTTACACACACGTACTAACCGACTCTTAATGCTAGAATCATTAGGCCTCTTTCTTGGAAGGCCAGCAGAGGGTGGTTAGACACGACATTTACCTTGCTTTCGCCGAGACCATGAGTCACGCCCTAAGGAGGGTTCCGCCGTAATGGGTCAAATCCCGAAGCCAGTTCCTAGAGATGTGAGTCGGGTTGGTTTACCAGGGGCGCCATGTACCCCAAGCAACCCAGGCCATGCTAACCTACCTGTTATGATGCACCTTCACCCGCCAAATATTTCAAAACGTTTTCTATGCATATGTCGAATTGAGCACCGAACTATGTGACTCATGTAATCTACTAGGCAAGTTATTTAGTCGAGAGGTTCCCATAAACCCCGTGTGGTTGTACGCTCGTCTTGGTTCCAAAGGCAAGAACTCGGTTCCTAGTGGTGGCGAGCATGGGAATAAAAAAACACATCCCACCGTGGCCTCCCATATGAACCTTAGCATGTTTAACCTTACCGCTGATCTCATATCATCACGTTCTCCTATCATACTAGATTCTCTGCATTTTGTACATCATCTGGATGAACCAGAACTGACAGCTAAGCATGGCTAAGCTAGACACATAAATAAGCTCTAGCAGTGCACACAAGCCAAACCTAGTTATGCTAGGAGCAGTGGATCAAGTAATATAAGCTCAAAGAGAGTAATGCAACAGATAGGATACTATATCTATCGATAAAAGACCATAGTATAATCGTATGCATCATGGAAAGAATGAAATACTTTCGAAACCATAGGATTGTTTAATGGTGGGGCTATGCTTGCCTTTGCCTGTTGATATGTAACTACCTCGGTGAATTACGCTCTTAGTTACATGCCTGGATGAGCGAAAGTGGTTAAAATAGTACGGTGGGGCCCGGGGCCACTCACGGTAGACCTTTCGGCCATCCTAACCACTTTCAGAACATCGGGACAAGAACAAGCAACGTAATCGGCAGGCGAAGGGATTAACTACATACACAAGTGAGTATGTATGCAAGACACATACAACAGTCCTCAGAGCCATTCCATCTAAAAGAAATAGAAATATTGCAAAGCCATACGGCAAGATCCAAATATCCTAGATAGATATAATAGTTGCGGATAGCTCCTCATACATCCAACATCAGAGTATCAGGCGGAAGCGGAAAACAAGATCCGAGTACGGATAAGAAGCAATTCGGCATAAGATGCCACATACATAAACACATCCCGCCCACAGATCTCACGGATCCCCATTCCCAGAATCCCTAAACCGAGTGATCGTTGCCAACATCATCCGTCTCCTCCACCCAGTATCCATCTTGCGAATACACATGTTCCTCTGAATCAAACAATTTATCGTGTGAGACCCTAGGGGTACTCAGCAAGTCTTGATGCCACTAAAGGGGACACAACCTGGGGTGACGCAATTGCAGCAAAAGATAATAACTAACAAGTCTATAGATACTCGCTAACCATCCACCTAACCAATGATAGACGGATGTCCGTGAAATTAGAACAACAGTTATAACCGTATAATTAACAGATCCATCCTCCTCCTCGCATACCAACGAGGAAGCGGACAAACAACCCCCATCCGTTGGCAGTTTTATTAACCATTCCAGGAGTATTGCACTATTTACTAATCAGGAACTTAGTCAGATTAAAACGGTACTTTAGTTACACTTGTCTATGATCGAGAAACTGTGCTCCAAGTCGTCCATAACCGCGGACGCGGCTTTCAAAAAGATTTACCTTGCAGGGGTGCACAAATAGCAACAGACACTCGATCAACCTCGGAAAAACCAACTCAAAACCCAACGAGGCATTCACGACAAAGCGATCACAGGATTCGGAAATATTTCAGGGGCCACCCTAATAAGCTACCCGCGACGAAGTTGGCCGGCTCCTAGACGGACCCAGGGTTTGCAACAATGGTTGTAATTGACTGGGAACACGAAAATGTGACTGGGCTTGTCGATACCGCGAAAACATTCCGCAATTCTTAAACAGTACAGGTGCTCCTCGCACAATCTTAAATAAACAATAAGGCATGGCATAAGTACAGGATAGTAATAAAGCCCCAAACTAATTGTGGCCCCAAGAAATAGAAATGAATCAAGTTCTGGCTCAGGGGGGTCCATAAGGCCTCTCGGATGTCGATAGTGCGAATAGTCAAGGAACAGGAATCAAGTCCTCGGGGTCCTATGGGACACAAGTGAGCATGAAAAACCAAATAGCAGATATTGCTCAATGGTGCCTCTTTCATTAGTTGTCCCATTACTACTCGGGTTAAGTTGTTTAGGTACCTCGTTATCCATCAGACACTCACATACCCTACACATGCTTTTCTACGGCTCACATGGCTCAAACAACTCCTGTAGTAATGGCTCATGGGATGGAGGAACAAGCTTCGGTGGGGTTTAAAAGTAAAGGCTGTGCAGTACTTGGGACTCAATTTAATGCAATCGTGACTCAATGATGCAAGAATAAGATAGAGGCAATAGGTACTATATGTATGCAAGCATGTGGTAGTGCTTGCCTGGCAGCTCAGTTGAAGCGAGAGATGGATCTGGGTAGAACTCCTGTGATTCCTGGTAATTCTCCTGCTGGGCGTCTATTCGAAGAAGAACCAAACAAACAAGGGCCAACATAAATAAAGTGCACAAGCATATGAACTGAAATGCGACAAGCAAACAAGCATGCCATGATGAATGATGCATAATTTACATGGCATTAAGTAGCATGGCATGGTGAGGTGTGGGTTACAAGAATAAAGCATTTTATTATTTATTTAGTCAAATTTTATTGCCATAAACAGTTCTGATTTGTAATAATGACATGATGCATGCTTCAATTTAGAACAAGGAATGCATAGATAGAACGGGCTCGTCACGTTGATCGATTTAGACATATTATTTGTCAAATTTGGAATTATAGATTTAAAGTTATTAATTTATTAAGGAAAGGGCATTTTATTGTAATTTTAGTCATCTCGAAAATTTAAAGTGGTCAAACATTATTTTGAATGGCATATTTGAATTCCTCACATTTTTCTGATTCAAAAACATATATCATTTGTATTATTTGGATTTATAATTTAAATGTTATTTAAAACCAAATTTGAATTTGAATTTAAACTTTTCCTGAAATTGTTTTATTAAAACAGATATCGGAAATACTTTTTATACTCAGACGAATTCAACCCAAGTCACTGACAGGTAGCTCGCTGCTGACTGGGCGAAAATCTGCGCGCAAAACTTTTCTCACTAGGACCTTTCCTAGCCGCAACCGCCGACAGGTGGGGTCGGCTTCAGCGGGGGCCACGCGCGCGCGTCGCCCAGCAGGGACGTGACACATGGGCGGCGCTAGGGACTGCAGGTTGGGGGCTGCTGAAACTGGGGTGCCTTTTTGTAAAACGTTCACATGGAGGCTGACCGGTGGGGCTCGGTGTACCGCAGCTTGAGGAAAAATCAAAGAGGGGGGGTTGCGCAAAGTGGCCGCGGCCACTGTTTTTCTTCTCTGACGGATAGACAGGTCCGTCGTCGACAGAGAACGGTGTGGCGCGGGGGAGGGATCGAACCCGCGATGCGGCGGCGCGCGCGCAGAGGCGAAGCCGCTACGGTGGCTGTGGGGTGTTGACAGGAGGGAGTAGGGCGGCAAGGTGAGGCGTGGCGCGGCACAGAGGCAGGCAGACGCCAACGTCTGCCGCCACACTGAGGGTGCTCGGTAAAATGAATGGCAAGACCAGGCCGTGCCAGAGATGGAGAGGATGTCAGAGAGGTGCACGGGCTCACCGCGGGGTCGTCGGTGGGGTCGGATCGGTGCGGGACTCGGCAGATCATCGACGATCTAGACGAACGGTGGCGCTAGGGTTTCGGTGTGCGCGTCAGTGTGCAGCGCGGCCTGGGGCTCCTCCTACTTGTCTGCGGGTACAGGGGTGTTGCAGGGGCTCGACTTGCTCTTCCTCGATGTCCAACCCTCCACGCCGCCGGCTAGAACGGTAGGAGAAGGAGGAGGCTGACGGTGAACGGCACGGAGAAGAGAGGGGGGTAGCAGCGGTGGTGGGAGGAGAAGGGCGAGGCCCTGGGATGGATCTGGGCTGCTACCAGACGATGGAGAGGGAGTAGATAGGGAAGGGGTAGAGGGTGACGTGTGGGAGCGGGGTAGAGATAAAGGTGGCTTCGGCCACCTTTTCCTCCTCTCCTTCACGTGCTTGAGATGGGGATCGGCTTGTGCAGGGCACGGGTAGGTCCAGAGGTGGCTGCAGGTGGGCCAGAGAGAGTGGAGAGAGGGCTGGCTCGGGTGGCCCTTTGTGGCAGAGAGAGAGAGAAACGAGGGGCTCGGGTTAGCTAGGGCATGCTTCGGCTAGGGCTAGGGTTAGAGTGAGGCTCGGTTTAGGGTTGGACAGAGAGGGCTAGTGGGGCCTGCTGGCAGGGGGAGGGAGAGAGGGAAACCTCGGCATGGGGGTTTTGCATGGGATTAGGGTTTAGTTAGATATTAGGGTTTGGAGAGAGGATTAGAGTGAGAGATTAGTGAGAGAGGGTTGGGTGTTAGGGTTTGGTTATAGTCACACTTGGTCATACATGGATGGAGGGTGAGAAGGAGAGGAAGGGAAGGACATGGTGTGGGGTTTTAGCATGATTAAAATCAAGCTCCACCAAGTGTGTGGTGATGACATGGAGATAGAGATGAGAGAAAAAGGTGTTGAGGAAAATGATCTCACATGACCATACATGGGTACATGCACTTGTGAGAGTAGATGAGAAAGGAGACCTTGATGCACATGGCAAGGATACAAGATCAAGGTGGAAAAGGATTTAGAGAAAGAGAGAGCTCAAGAAGATGATCCCCTCAAAAACCAAAGAAAACCAAAGGAGATCAAAGAGTGGTGATGGTTGCATGGCCCATGCAAAATTATTAAATGCCATGTTTTAATCTTGTAAAAACAAAGTAAATAGTCATGGCATTTATACATATGCATTCCAAAATATGGAGTAAAGCCATGCTAAAGGGAATAGAATTGGATCCACCCTAACCCACATGAGCTAGATTAAATGCCAAAAGAAAATGAAAGCCCATGGGTAATTAGGATGGTGGAATTATAAGGTGGTGACAAAGAAAGGTGATGGAGTTGAATAAAAGATATGCCCCCAACTCAATTTGGACATCAAGCATTTATCAAGATTCAAGTACAATATATCAAGAGCCAAAAACAATTGCTAATGCACATGAGAGAAGAACCAAAGGAAAAGGGTTTTATATGATGCTCAAATGCAAGGTGGCATGATGACATGAGCATGATATAATTATGATGCAACAATTATATGTGGTAAGTAGCCATTATATTACTAAACCATGTAGCATTACATATGTTAGACAGATGGGATGCTACAACTCTCCCCCACTAAACAGGAATCTCGCCCCGAGATTCTAGGAAGAAGAAGAAGACACGAAGAGGGTAGGATACTTGGCACGGAGCTCATCCTCGCGTTCCCAAGTGGCTTCATCAACGGAATGGTGCGACCACTGCACCTTGCAGAACTTGATGGACTTGTTGCGAGTCCTCCTTTTTGTGACTTCAAGGATTTTTGTAGGGTGTTCTTGATAAGACAGATCTTCTTGGAGATTGATGAGTTCATGGTCCACGGTCCTGCTGGGATCCTTCAAGCACTTCTTGAGTTGAGAGATATGGAAAACATCGTGGACCTTGAGGTTTTCAGGGAGCTCAAGAGCATAAGAACCTTCTTCCACGAATTTTGAAAGGACCGATGTATCTAGGAGCCAGCTTTCCTTTGATACCAAAGCGGTGCGTGCCTCTCATGGGAGTGACACGAAGGTAAACGAGATCACCAGGAACATACTCCATGTCTGTGTGCTTTCTGTCATAATTGCTCTTCTGGCGACTTTGAGCAATCTTCAGGTTTTCAAGAATGATGTGAACCTTCTCCTCCGCTTGAGTTACAATGTCGGGGCCAAACAATATCCTTTCACCTGCGCCCGACCAACCAATCGGAGTTCTGCATTTGCAACCATAGAGAGCCTCAAATGGTGCCATCTTTAGAATTTTCTGGAAACTGTTGTTGTAAGAGAATTCAGCATAAGGAAGACATTCTTCCTACTTCATGCCGAAAGAGATGACGCAAGCACGGAGCATATCTTCCAGAATCTGATTGATCCTTTCAACTTGTCCTTGCGACTGAGGATGGTAAGCTGTGCTGAAGTTCAATTTTGTTCCCAAAGCATTTTGGAAACTTCCCCATAACATGGAAGTGAAGATGCTTCCACGGTCTGAACTGATCTCAAGAGGAACCCCATACAGAGAGACAATTCTGTTGATATAGAGCTCAGCCAACTGAATTGCAGAAATTGTTTCCTTGACGTGAAAGAAGTGAGCTACTTTAGAAAAGCTTGTCCATGACAACAAAGATTGCATTGTTGCCCTTCTGCGACCTTGGAAAACCAGTGATGAAGTCCATCTCTACTTTCTCCCATTTCCATTCCAGAGTCTTCAATGGCTGTAGATGACCGGAAGATTTCTGATGGACAGCTTTAACTCTGCGGCAGACATCACACTCCGAGACATACTTGGCACAATATCGTTTCAATCCAGGCCACCAATATTGTGTTTTCAGATCCATGTACATCTTAGTGCTGCCAGGGTGGATAGAAAGAACGGAATCATGCGCCTCCTTGAGAACTTGCTCTCTTCAACCCGGGTAGTTCGGAACAAACATCCGGTGTTCAAAGAAAAGAGTGCCTTGGTCGTCGATGTGGAAAGACTCATACTTCGGAAGCTGAATGTTGGAGATGATCTTTTTAGTGTAAGGATCACCAAGTTGAATTGAGCGAACTTTTTCTTCCAAGAGTGGGGTTGCCGGAAGGTTCATAAGATACCCTTGATCCACAATTTCAAGGTTGAGCTTGCGGAACTCCTCGCACAAGAGAGGCTGTTGTTCTTCCACCATGAGGTTGTTGACATAAGCTTTTCGGCTGAGAGCATCGGCCATCACATTAGCTTTGCCCGGAGTGTAGTTGATGGTCAAATCGAAATCATTGATTGTTTCAATCCACCTCCTCTTATGAAGGTTGAGATCAGGCTGTGTGAATATATACTTCAGACTCTTGTGATCAGAAAAGATCTCACAACGGTTGCCAAGCAAGTAATGCCTCCATACTTTCAAACCAAAAACAACTGCTGCGAGTTCGAGGTCATGTGTGGGATAGTTGATCTCATGCGTCTTCAACTGCCGAGAGGCATAAGCAACAACTTGTTTTTCTTGCATAAGGACCGCACCCAATCCTTGCAATGAGGCATCACAGAATATTTGGAAAGGCTTTGATGTATCTAGAGGAACCAAGAATAGTGTGGAAGTGAGCTTCTCTTTGAGTGTTTCAAAGCTTGCTTGACATGCAGGAGTCCAAAGGTATTTCTTGCCTTTCTTGAGGAGATCGGTAAGAGGCTTCGCAATCTTCGAGAAATTTTGAACGAAGCGACGGTAGTAACTAGCCAAACCAAGGAAACTCCGGACTTCTTTGACATTTATGGGTGGAAGCCAGTCCATAATTGTCTTAATAGTTTCTGGGTTGATGGCAATGCCCTTGGCAGAGATGACGTGACCAAGGTAGGTGACTTGAGGTAGCCATAACTCACACTTGGAGAACTTTGCATACAGGCGGTTCTCACGAAGCTTGTTTAGGACACACCGAAGGTGTTCTTCATGTTCTTCCTTTGACTTAGAATAGACTAGAATGTCATCCAGATAGACCACAACGAACTTATCAAGATACTCCATGAAAACCGAGTTCATAAGCCTCGAGAAGGTGGCAGGTGCATTGGTGAGACCGAAAAACATGAGCGTGTACTCGTACAGGCCATAGCAGGTGGTGAAAGCTGTTTTGGGAACATCTTCCTTGCAAATCTTGATTTGATGATATCCACTTCTCAAATCAAGCTTAGAGAATACCACAGCTCCAGCTAGCTGATCGAAGAGATCATTAATCCGTGGAAGGGGATATTTATTCTTGATTGTTTTAGCATTGAGAGCCTGATAGTGAACACAAAGTCTATCAGTCTTGTCTCGCTTCTTCACAAAGATGGTTGGGCTACCCCAAGAAGAAGTACTGTGTTGAATGAAACCCAACTTCTCTTGTTCATCAAGCTGACGTTTGAGTTCAGCCAACTCAGCAAGACCCATTCTATAAGGCCGCTTGGAGATAGGAGCGGTACCAAGTTCAAGTTCAATCACAAACTCGACCTCACAATCCGGAGGCATACCTGGCAACTCTTCAGGAAAAACATCTGGAAACTCACAGACTACTGGAACACTCTGAATACCTTCCATAGCATCGTCATTCAGAGCCGCCAAAGAGAAAAGCTGAATTGTAGGAGTCAGACTTGGAGAATAGACTATATGGCCTTCAAGAATTTTCAGAGAGACCGAATGTTCAGCACAATCAATCACAGCTTTATTTGCATCTAGCCAATCCATGCCTAAAATGACATCAATATCTGAGCTGCCCAGAATAATCAAAGAGGCCGGAAAGAAAGAATCCCCAATTTGAACCTAATTATCATAACTGATCTTGGAAGTTAACATCCTTGCCCCAGGAGGAAGGACCATCAGCTTTTTAGGTAACGAATCAGAAGACAACCCATTCTCTTGAGCGAACTTGAAGGATACAAATGAATGCGATGCTCCAGAATCAAATAAAACTCGTGCAGGGACTGAGTTAACAGGAAGCGTACCCAACACAACTCCAGGTGCATGATCGGCTTGAACGATGTTGACACAGTTGGCACGAGCAACCGTAGACCCGGGCTTGGTGTTGATGTTGAGAGCCCGAGTTGGAGGTGCACAAACGATAGAAGAACTTGCCGCAGGTCTTGGAGGTGGTGGTGGAAGAGCTTTGTTGTTCATTGGGCAATTCAAGTGTTGATGCCCAGTGTTTCCACAAGTGTAGCAAGCACCAGGTGGACGTGGAGCAGCGTAGCCAGGGACGCCGCCAGGCGCTCCAGGGTAGTTGTGGTTGTAGCCCCTAGGAGCCGCGGTGAAGGAGTTTGGTGGCCTTGCCGCGTAGCTTGACGGTCTTGGTGGAGCTGGGAGCGACGGTGGGGTGTGAGGAACCCACATGCGGCGCTTAAAAGGAGTTGTCATAGCTGAAGAGCTTGCTGCATCGTGGCTGTGTTTCTTGGACTCCTCAAACACTTGTCTACTTGCTTCCTCCTGCAGAGCTGTATGTTGGAGTTCTAGAAAAGACTCCGGCCTTGCATGAGTGATTGCATATTTGATGGATGCATTGAGTCCTTGCCTGAACCTCTTTTGCTTCTTCTTGTCATTAGAGATCTCATCGCCACCATACTGAGAAAGGTTCATGAAGTTTCTGATATAGGTATTGACATTGTCACTGCCCTGCTTGAGGTTGAGAAACACTTCCTTCATCCTTTCCATGACAATTTCTCATAGATATTTCTCCTTGAAAGCCGCAGTGAATTGCTCCCAAGTAGGCTGAAAACCAGAGAGGTCTGCCTTGAGGTAATTTTCCCACCACAGAGCTGCATCTCCCTTCAGAAGGTGAGTGGCACATTTGACCCATTCTTGCTCAGGAACATCCGCAGTCATCAGCAACCTTGATATTTCCCACAGCCAATCATACGCATCAAGTGGTTGATCAGACACCTCAAATTGGCATGTGTTGAACTTGAGAAAACTCTTGATGTCTCCTCGCTTGGGAGGTGGAGGTAGCGGAACAAACTCATTCCTCCTCACGCTTTCCTCGAAGCGTTGTTGGTTCTGCTGCATAGTGCCCAAGGCATTTGCAATACTTGCCAAAGCAGCCCCCAGTTCAGGTGGTATGTCCTCCTCAGAACGGCGTGGTGGTTCCATCCTATGAATGATATAAATCACAAGTCAGTACTATAATGGAGAATGATAATAATCCAAAATAGTACCAAAATGGAATTAACCAAGATTAAAGGATACAATTCACTGAGATGATATGAAAATATCAACAAAGTTCAAGGCAACTAGAAGATATTAAGCATAACGCACACGATTGAACAAGGAGTGTGGTACACAACTAACAAAGAAAAAATTTCCGCAAATTTCGGTATTAAAATACCACTATATGCGCAAAACCACCTAACGAATCAAGATTAGTAACTCTACTAATTCAATATACAAGAGCGAAGGATAAAAGTAGTGGTATGGTTGCGACTCCATCCCGCACTCGAATCATTACTCCGCACATGAATCAGTAAAACACATATCCCAACACCTTCTTCTTAAGATGAACCTAAAGATTAGTAACTATGGAAACGAACACCCCAAACAAGATAACGTTGGATAAGAAAGAGTAAGACAGATCGCACCGGTATACAACGAATCTGATAGATCGCGTCGGTTTACAAAGGCCTGTCGGTATAGAATGTACCAACAGTTGATAACCAAAAGGCAGATAGCGATAACATTTGGATGCAACAGATAGACAAAGAATTCACACACACACACACACAACCTATGGTACTACGGAACCCAGAACACGTGAATCCTAGTTTGAATTTTAGAAGAGGATTGAAAACGTTACACTTCCTTACCAGAAAAAGGGTGGGTGGGTGGGTAAGAAGAAAATGGAAGCAGTCCTACTCTCACGTTTGTTTTTCCCTAGTATACATAACTACCAAAATATTTGCTAGACTGACAACGACCATTTTGGCTGAGACCCTGAAGGGCGGGATGGCTCTCATACCAATTGTAACTACCTCGGTGAATTACGCTCTTAGTTACATGCCTAGATGAGCGAAAGTGGTTAAAATAGTACGGTGGGGCCCGGGGCCACTCACGGTAGACCTTTCGGCCGTCCTAACCACTTTCATAACATCGGGACAAGAACGAGCAGCGTAATCGGCAGGCGAAGGGATCAACTACATACACAAGTGAGTATCTATGCAAGCCACATACAATAGTCCTCAGAGCCATTCCATCTAAAAGAAATAGAAATATTGCAAAGCCATACGGCAAGATCCAAATATCCTAGATAGATATAATAGTTGCGGATAGCTCCTCATACATCAAACATCAGAGTATCAGGCGGAAGCGGAAAACAAGATCCGAGTACGGATAAGAAGCAATTCGGCATAAGATGCCACATAAATAAACACATCCCGCCCACAGATCTCACGGATTCCCATTCCCAGAATCCCTAAACCGAGTGATCGTTGCCAACATCATCCGTCTCCTCCACCCAGTATCCATCTTGCGAATACACCTGTTCCTCTGAATCAAACAATTTATCGTGTGAGACCCTAGGGGTACTCAGCAAGTCTTGATGCCACTAAAGGGGACACAACCTGGGGTAACGCAATTGCAGAAAAAGGTAATAACTAACAATTCTATAGATACTCGCTAACCATCCGCCTAAAAAATGATAGACGGATGTCCGTGAAATTAGAACAACAGTTTTAGCAGTATAATTAACAGATCCATCCTCCTCCTCGCTTACCTACGAGGAAGCGGACGAACAACCCCCATCCGTTGGCAGTTTTATTAACCATTCCATGAGTATTGCACTATTTACTAATCAGGTACTTAGTTAGATTAAAGCGGTACTTTAGTTACACTTGTCTATGATCGAGAAACTGTGCTCCAAGTCATCCATAACCGCGGACATGGCTTTCAGAAAGATTTACCCTGCAAGGGTGTACAAATAGCAACAGACACTCGATCAACCTCGGAAAAACCAACTCAAAACCCAACGAGGCATTGACGACAAAGCGATCACAGGATTCAGAAATATTTCAAGGGCCGCCCTAATAAGCTACCCATGACGAAGTTGGCCGGCTCCGAGACGAACCCAGGGTTTGCGACAATGGCTGTAAACGACTAGGAACCCGAAAATGTGACTGGGCTTGTCGATACCACGAAAACATTCCGCAATTCTTAAACAGTACAGGTGCTCCTCGCACAATCTTAAATAAACAGTAAGGCATGGCATAAGTACAGGATAGTAATAAAGCCCCAACTAATTGTGGCCCCAAGAAATAGAAATGAATCAAGTTCTGGCTCAGGGGGGTCCATAAGGCCTCCCGGATGTGGATAGTGCGAATAGTCAAGGAACAGGAATCAAGTACTCGGGGTCCTATGGGACACAAGTGAGCATGAAAAACCAAATAGCAGATATTGCTCACCGGTGCCTCTTTCATTAGTTGTCCCATTACTACTCAGGTTAAGTTGTTTAGGTACCTCGTTATCCATCAGACACTCACATACCCTACACATGCTTTACTACGACTCGTATGGCTCAAACAACTCCTGTAGTAATGGCTCATGGGATGGAGGAACAAGCTTCGGTGGGGTTTAAAAGTAAAGGCTATGCAGTACTTGGGACTCAATTTAATGCAATCGCGACTCAATGATGCAAGAATAAGATAGAGGCAATAGGTACTATATGTATGCAAGCATGTGGTAGTGTTTTCCTGCCAGCTCAGTTGAAGCGAGAGATGGATCTGGTTAGAACTCCTGTGATTCCTGGTAATTCTCTTGCTGGGCGTCTATTCGAAGAAGAGCCAAACAAACAAGGGCCAACATAAATAAAGTGCACAAGCATATAAACTGAAATGCGACAAGCAAACAAGCATGCCATGATGAATGATGCATAATTTACATGGCATTAAGTAGCATGGCATGGTGAGGTGTGGGTTACAAGAATAAAGCATATTATTATTTATTTAGTCAAATTTTATTGCCATAAACAGTTCTGATTTGTAATAATGACATGATGCATGCTTCAATTCAGAACAAGGAATGCATAGATAGAACGGGCTCGTCGCGTTGATCGATTTAGACATATTATTTGTCAAATTTGGAGTTATAGATTTAAAGTTATTAATTTATTAAGGAAAGGGCATTTTATTGTAATTTTAGTCATCTCCAAAATTTAAAGTGGTCAAAAATTATTTTGAATGGCATATTTGAATTCCTCACATTTTTCTGATTCAAAAACATATATCATTTATATTATTTGGATTTATAATTTAAAAGTTATTTAAAACAGATCTGAATTTGAATTTAAACTTTCCTGAAATTGTTTTATTAAAACAGATATCGGAAATACTTTTTGTACTCAAACAAATTCAACCCAAGTCACTGACGGGTGGGCCGCTGCTGACTGGGCGAAAATCCGCGCGCAAAACTTTTCTCACCAGGACCTTTCCTAGCCGCAACCGCCGACAGGTGGGGTCGGGTTCAGCGGGGGCCACGCGCGCGCGTCGCCCAGCAAGACGTGACACATGGGCGGCGCTAGGGACTGCGGGTTGGGGGCTGCTGAAACTGGGGTGCCTTTTTGTAAAACATTCACAGGGAGGCTGGCCGGTGGGGCTCGGTGTACCGCGGCTTGAGGAAAAATCAAAGAGGGGGGGGGTTTGCGCAAAGTGGCCGCCGCCACTGCTTTTCTTCTCTGACGGACGGACAGGTCCGTCGTCGACAGAGAACGGTGTGGCGCGGGGGAGGGATCGAACCCGCGACGCGGGTGCGCACGCGCAGAGGCGAAGCCGCTACGGTGGCTGTGAGGTGTTGACAGGAGGGAGTAGGGCGTCTAGGTGAGGCGTGGCGCGGCAGAAATGCGGGCAGACGCCAGCGTCTTCCGCCGCACTGAGGGTGCTCGGTAAAACGAACGGCGAGACCAGGCCGTGCCGGAGATGGAGAGGATGTCAGAGAGGTGCACGGGCTCACCGTGGGGTCGTCGGTGGGGTCAGATCGGTGCGGGACGTGGCAGATCATCGACGATGCAGACGAACGGTGGCGCTAGGGTTTCGGTGTGCGCGTCGGTGTGCAGCGCGGCCTAGGGCTCCTCCTCCTTGTCTGCGGCTATAGGGGCGTTGCAGGGGCTGGACTTGCTCTTCCTCGACGTCCAACCCTCCACGCCGCCGGCTAGAATGGTAGGAGTAGGAGGAGGCCGACGGTGAACGGCACGGAGGAGAGAGGGGGTAGCAGCGGTGGTGGGAGGAGAAGGGTGAGGTCCTGGGGTGGATCTGGGCTGCTACCAGATGATGGAGAGGGAGTAGATAGGAAAGGGGGAGAGGGTGACGTGTGGGAGCGGGGTAGAGATAAAGGTGGCTTCGGCCACCTTTTCCTCCTCTCCTTCACGTGCTCGAGCTAGGGCTCGGCTTGGGCGGGGCACGGGTAGGTCCAGAGGTGGCTGCAGGTGGGCCAGAGAGAGTGGAGAGAGGGTTGGCTCGGGTGGCCCTTTGTGGCAGAGAGAGAGAGAAACGAGGGTCTCGGGTTAGCTAGGGCATGCTTTGGCTAGGGGAAGGGTTAGAGTGAGGCTCGGTTTAGGGTTGGACAGAGAGGGCTAGTGGGGCCTGCTGGCAGGGGGAGGGAGAGAGGGAAACCTCGGCATGGGGGTTTTGCATGGGATTAGGATTTAGTTAGATATTAGGGTTTGGAGAGAAGATTAGAGTGAGAGATTAGTGAGAGAGGGTTGGGTGTTAGGGTTTGTTTATAGTCACACTTGGTCATACATGGATGGAGGGTGAGAAGGAGAGGAAGGGAAGGACATGGTGTAGGGTTTTAGCATGATTAAAAACAAGCTCCACCAAGTGTGTGGTGATGACATGGAGATAGAGGTGAGAGAAAAAGGTGTTGAGCAAAATGATCTCACATGACCATACATGGGTACATGCACTTGTGAGAGTAGATGAGAAAGGAGACCTTGATGCACATGGCAAGGATAGAAGATCAAGGTGGAAAAGGATTTAGAGAAAGAGAGAGCTCAAGAAGATGATCCCCTCAAAAACCAAAGAAAACCAAAGGAGATCAAAGAGTGGTGATGCTTGCATGGCCCATGCAAAAGTATTAAATGCCATGTTTTAATCTTGTAAAAACAAAGTAAATAGTCATGGCATTTATACATATGCATTCCAAAATATGGAGTAAAGCCATGCTAAAGGGAATAGAATTGGATCCACCCTAACCCACATGAGCTAGATTAAATGCCAAAAGAAAATGAAAGCCCATGGGTAATTAGGATGGTGGAATTATAAGGTGGTGACAAAGAAAGGTGATGGAGTTGAATAAATGATATGCCCCCAACTCAATTTGGGTATCAAGCATTTATCAAGATTCAAATACAATATATCAAGAGCCAAAAACAATTGCTAATGCACATGAGAGAAGAACCAAAGGAAAAGGGTTTTATATGATGCTCAAATGCAAGGTGGCATGATGACATGAGCATGATATAATTATGATGCAACAATTATATGTGGTAAGTAGCCATTATATTACTAAACCATGTAGCATTACATATGTTAGACAGATGGGATGCTGAGGAGGTGGATTGAAACAATCAATGATTTCGATTTGACCATCAACTACACTCCGGGCAAAGCTAATGTCATGGCCGATGCTCTCAGCCGAAAAGCTTATGTCAACAACCTCATGGTGGAAGAACAACAACCTCTCTTGTGCGAGGAGTTCCGCAAGCTCAACCTTGAAATTGTGGATCAAGGGTATCTTCTGAACCTTCTGGCAACCCCACTCTTGGAAGAAAAAGTTCTCTCTATTCAACTTGGTGATCCTTACACTAAAAAGATCATCTCCAACATTCAGCTTCCGAAGTATGAGTCTTTCCACGTCGACGACCAAGGCACTCTTTTCTTTGAACACCAGATGTTTGTTCCGAACTCCCGGGTTTAAGAGAGCAAATTCTCAAGGAGGCGCATGATTCCGTTCTTTCTATCCACCCTGGCAGCACTAAGATGTACATGTATCTGAAAACACAATATTGGTGGCCTGGATTGAAACGATATTGTGCCAAGTATGTCTCGGAGTGTGATGTCTGCCGCAGAGTTAAAGCTGTCCATTAGAAACCTTCCGGTCTTCTACAGCCATTGAAGCCTCCGGAATGGAAATGGGAGAAAGTAGAGATGGACTTCATCACTGGTTTTCCAAGGTCGCAGAAGGGCAACAATGCAATCTTTGTTGTCATTGACAGGCTTTCTAAAGTAGCTCACGTCTTTCCCGTCAAGGAAACAATTTCTGCAATTCAGTTGGCTGAGCTCTATATCAACAGAATTGTCTCTCTGTATGGGGTTCCTCTTGAGATCAGTTCAGACCGTGGAAGCATCTTCAGTTCCAAGTTCTGGGGAAGTTTCCAAAATGCTTTGGGAACAAAATTGAACTTCAGCACAGCTTACCATCCTCAGTCGTAAGGACAAGTTGAAAGGATCAATCATATTCTGGAAGATATGCTCCGTGCTTGCGTCATCTCTTTCGGCATGAAGTGGGAAGAATGTCTTTCTTATGCTGAATTCTCTTACAACAACAGTTTCCAGAAAAGTCTAAAGATGGCACCATTTGAGGCTCTCTATGGTCACAAATGCAGAACTCCGATTGGTTGGTCGGGTGCAGCTGAAAGGATATTGTTTGGCCCCGACATTGTAACTCAAGCGGAGGAGAAGGTTCACATCATTCTTGAAAACCTGAAGATTTCTCAAAGTCGCCAGAAGAGCAATTATGACAGAAAGCACACGGACATGGAGTATGTTCCTGGTGATCTCGTTTACCTTCGTGTCACTCCCATGAGAGGCACGCACCACTTTGGTATCAAAGGAAAGCTGGCTCCTAGATACATCGGTCCTTTCAAAATTCGTGGAAGAAGAGGAGAAGTTGCTTATGCTCTTGAGCTCCCTGAAAAACTCAAGGTCCACGATGTTTTCCATATCTCTCAACTCAAGAAGTGCTTCAAGGATCCCGGCAGGACCGTGGACCATGAACTCATCAATCTCCAAGAAGATCTGTCTTATCAAGAACACCCCACAAAAATCCTTGAAGTCGCAGAAAGAAGGACTCGCAACAAGTCCATCAAGTTCTGGAAGGTGCAGTGGTCGCACCATTCCGTTGATGAAGCCACTTGGGAACGCGAGGATGAGCTCCGTGCCAAGTATCCTACCCTCTTCGTGTCTTCTTCTTCTTCCTAGAATCTCGGGGCGAGATTCCTGTTTAGTGGGGGAGAGTTGTAGCATCCCATCTGTCTAACATATGTAATGCTACATGGTTTAGTAATATAATGGCTACTTACCACATATAATTGTTGCATCATAATTATATCATGCTCATGTCATCATGCCACCTTGCATTTGAGCATCATATAAAACCCTTTTCCTTTGGTTCTTCTCTCATGTGCATTAGCAATTGTTTTTGGCTCTTGATATATTGTATTTGAATCTTGATAAATGCTTGATGCCCAAATTGAGTTGGGGGCATATCTTTTATTCAACTCCATCACCTTTCTTTGTCACCACCTTATAATTCCACCATCCTAATTACCCATGGGCTTTCATTTTCTTTTGGCATTTATCTAGCTCATGTGGGTTAGGGTGGATCCAATTCTATTCCCTTTAGCATGGCTTTACTCCATATTTTGGAATGCATATGTATAAATGCCATGACTATTTACTTTGTTTTTACAAGATTAAAACATGGCATTTAATACTTTTGCATGGGCCATGCAAGCATCACCACTCTTTGATCTCCTTTGGTTTTCTTTGGTTTTTGAGTGGATCATCTTCTTGAGCTCTCTCTTTCTCTAAATCCTTTTCCACCTTGATCTCGTATTCCTGCCATGTGCATCAAGGTCTCCTTTCTCATCTACTCTCACAAGTGCATGTACCCATGTATGGTCATGTGAGATCATTTCCCTCAACACCTTTTCCTCTCATCTCTATCTCCATGTCATCACCACACACTTGGTGGAGCTTGTTTTTAATCATGCTAAAACCCTACACCATGTCCTTCCCTTCCTCTCCTTCTCACCCTCCATCCATGTATGACCAAGTGTGACCAGGCGGTTTGCGCAAAGTGGCCGTGGCCACTGTTTTTCTTCTCTGACGGACGGATAGGTCCGTCGTCGACAGAGAACGGTGTGGCGCGGGGGAGGGATCGAACCCGCAACGCGAGGACGCGCGCAGAGGCGAAGCGGCTACGGTGGCTGTGGGGTGTTGACAAGAGGGAGTAGGGCGGCTAGGTGAGGCGTGGCGCAGCACAGAGGCGGGCAGACGTCAGCGTCTGCCGCCACAGTGAGGGTGCTCGGTAAAACGAACGGTGAGACCAGGCCGTGCCGGAGATGGAGAGGATGTCAAAGAGGTGCACGGGCTCACCGCGGGGTCGTCGGTGGGGTCGGATCGGTGCGGGACGTGGCAGATCGTCGACGATGCAGACGAACAGCGGCGCTAGGGTTTCGGTGTGCGCGTCGGTGTGCAGCGCGGCCTGGGGCTCCCCCCCCTTGTCTGCGGGTACAGGGGCGTTGCAGGGGCTCGACTTTCTCTTCCTCGACGTCCAACCCTCCACGCCGCCGGCTAGAACGGTAGGAGAAGGAGGAGGCCGACGGTGAACGGCACGGAGGAGAGAGGGGGGTAGCAGCGGTGGTGGGAGGAGAAGGGCGAGGCCCTGGGGTGGATCTGGGCTCCTACCAGACGATGGAGAGGGAGTAGATAGGGAAGGGGGAGAGGGTGACGTGTGGGAGCGGGGTAGAGATAAAGGTGGCTTCGGCCACCTTTTCCTCCTCTCCTTCACGTGCTTGAGATGGGGCTCGGCTTGGGCAGGGCACGGGTAGGTCCAGAGGTGCCTGCAGGTGGCCCAGAGAGAGTGGAGAGAGGGCTGGCTCGGGTGGCCCTTTGTGGTAGAGAGAGAGAAAGGAGGGGCTTGGGTTAGCTAGGGCATGCTTCGGCTAGGGCTAGGGTTAGAGTGAGGCTCGGTTTAGGGTTGGATAGAGAGGGTTAGTGGGTCCTGCTAGCAGGGGGAGGGAGAGAGGGAAACCTCGGCATGGTGGTTTTGCATGGGATTAGGGTTTAGTTAGATATTAGGGTTTGGAGAGAGGATTAGAGTGAGAGATTAGTGAGAGAGGGTAGGGTGTTAGGGTTTGGTTATAGTCACACTTGGTCATACATGGATGGAGGGTGAGAAGGAGAGGAAGGGAAGGACATGGTGTAGGGTTTTAGCATGATTAAAAACAAGCTCCACCAAGTGTGTGGTGATGACATGGTGAGAGAGATGAGACAAAAAGGTGTTGAGGGAAATGATCTCACATTATCATACATGGGTACACGCACTTGTGAGAGTAGATGAGAAAGGAGACCTTGATGCAAATGGCAAGGATACAAGATCAAGGTGGAAAAGGATTTAGAGAAAGAGAGAGGTCAAGAAGATGATCCCCTCAAAAACCAAAGAAAACCAAAGGAGATCAAAGAGTGGTAATGGTTGCATGTCCCATGCAAAAGTATTAAATTCCATGTTTTAATCTTGTAAAAACAAAGTAAATAGTCATGGCATTTATACATATGCATTCCAAAATATGGAGTAAAGCCATGCTAAAGGGAATAGAATTGGATCCACCCTAACCCACATGAGCTAGATTAAATGCCAAAAGAAAATGAAAGCCCATGGGTAATTAGGATGGTGGAATTATAAGGTGGTGACAAAGAAAGGTGATGGAGTTGAATAAAAGATATGCCCCCAACTCAATTTGGGCATCAAGCATTTATCAAGATTCAAATACAATATATCAAGAGCCAAAAACAATTGCTAATGGACATGAGAGAAGAACCAAAGGAAAAGGGTTTTATATGATGCTCAAATGCAAGGTGGCATGATGACATGAGCATGATATAATTATGATGCAACAATTATATGTGGTAAGTAGCCATTATATTACTAAACCATGTAGCATTACATATGTTAGACGGATGGGATGCTACAACTCTCTCCCACTAAACAGGAATCTCGCCCCGAGATTCTAGGAAGAAGAAGACACGAAGAGGGTAGGATACTTGGAACGGAGCTCATCCTCGCGTTCCCAAGTGGCTTCATCAACAAAGTGGTGTGACCACTGCACCTTGCAGAACTTGATGGACTTGTTGCGAGTCCTTCTTTCTGCGACTTCAAGGATTTTTGTGGGGTGTTCTTGATAAGACAGATCTTCTTGGAGATTGATGAGTTCATGGTCCACGGTCCTGCCGGGATCCTTGAAGCACTTCTTGAGTTGAGAGATATGGAAATCATCGTGGACCTTGAGTTTTTCAGGGAGCTCAAGAGCATAAGCAACTTCTCCTCTTCTTCCACGAATTTTGAAAGGACCGATGTATCTAGGAGCCAGCTTTCCTTTGATACCAAAGCGGTGCGTGCCTCTCATGGGAGTGACACGAAGGTAAACGAGATCACCAGGAACATACTCCATATCCGTGTGCTTTCTGTCATAATTGCTCTTCTGGCGACTTTGAGCAATCTTCAGGTTTTCAAGAATGATGTGACCCTTCTCCTCCGCTTGAGTTACAATGTCGGGGCCAAACTATATCCTGTCACCTGCGCCCGACCAACCAATCGGAGTTCTGCATTTGCAACCATAGAGATCCTCAAATGGTGCCATCTTTAGACTTTTCTGGAAACTATTGTTGTAAGAGAATTCAGCATAAGGAAGACATTCTTCCCACTTCATGCCAAAAGAGATGACGCAAGCACGGAGCATATCTTCCAGAATCTGATTGATCCTTTCAACTTGTCCTTGCGACTAAGGATGGTAAGTTGTGTTGAAGTTCAATTTTGTTCCCAAAGCATTTTGGAAACTTCCCCAGAACTTGGAAGTGAAGATGCTTCCACGGTCTGAACTGATCTCAAGAGGAACCCCATACAGAGAGACAATTATGTTGATATAGAGCTTAGCCAACTGAATTGCAGAAATTGTTTCCTTGACAGGAAAGAAGTGAGCTACTTTAGAAAGCTTGTCAATGACAACAAAGATTGCATTGTTGCCCTTCTGCGACCTTGGAAAACCAGTGATGAAGTCCATCTCTACTTTCTCCCATTTCCATTCCGGAGGCTTCAATGGCTGTAGAAGACCGGAAGGTTTCTGATCGACATCTTTAACTCTACGGCAGACATCACAGTCCGAGACATACTTGGCACAATATCGTTTCAATCCAGGCCACCAATATTGTGTTTTCAGATCCATGTACATCTTAGTGCTGCCAGGGTGGATAGAAAGAATGGAATCATGTGCCTCCTTGAGAACTTGCTCTCTTAAACCCGGGTAGTTCGGAACAAACATCCGGTGTTCAAAGAAAAGATTGCCTTGGTCGTCGACGTGGAAAGACTCATACTTCGGAAGCTGAATGTTGGAGATGATCTTTTTAGTGTAAGGATCACCAAGTTGAATAGAGCGAACTTTTTCTTCCAAGAGTGGGGTTGCTAGAAGGTGCAGAAGATACCCTTGATCCACAATTTCAAGGTTGAGGTTGCGGAACTCGTCGCACAAGAGAGGCTGTTGTTCTTCCACCATGAGGTTGTTGACATAAGCTTTTCGGCTGAGAGCATCGGCCATGACATTAGCTTTGCCCGGAGTGTAGTTGATGGTCAAATCGAAATCATTGATTATTTCAATCCACCTCCTCTGATGAAGGTTGAGATCAGGCTGTGTGAATATATACTTCAGACTCTTGTGATCAGAACAGATCTCACAACGGTTGCCAAGCAAGTAATGCCTCCATACTTTCAAAGCAAAAACAACTGCTGCGAGTTCGAGGTCATGTGTTGGATAGTTGATCTCATGCGTCTTCAACTGCCGAGAGGCATAAGCAACAACTTGTTTTTCTTGCATAAGGACCGCACCCAATCCTTGCAATGAGGCGTCACAGAATATCTAGAAAGGCTTTGATGTATCTGGAGGAATTAAGACTGGTGTGGAAGTGAGCTTCTCTTTGAGTGTTTCAAAGCATGCTTGACATGCAGGAGTCCAAAGGTATTTCTTGCCTTTCTTGAGGAGATCGGTAAGAGGCTTCGCAATCTTCGAGAAATTTTGAATGAAGCGGCGGCAGTAACTAGCCAAACCAAGGAAACTCCGTCTTAATAGTTTCTGGGTTGACGGCAATGCCCTTGGCAGAGATGACGTGACCAAGGTAGGTGACTTGAGGTAGCCAGAACTCACACTTGGAGAACTTTGCATACAGGCGGTTCTCACGAAGCTTGTTTAGGACACACCGAAGGTGTTCTTCATGTTCTTCCTTTGACTTAGAATAGACTAGAATGTCATCCAAATAGACCACAACGAACTTATCAAGATACTCCATGAAAACCGAGTTCATAAGCCTCGAGAAGGTGGCAGGTGCATTGGTGAGACCAAAAAACATGACCGTGTACTCGTACAGGCCATAGCAGGTGGTGAAAGCTGTTTTGGGAACATCTTCCTTGCAAATCTTGATTTGATGATATCCACTTCTCAAATCAAGCTTAGAGAATACCACAGCTCCAGCTAGCTGATCGAAGAGATCATTAATCCGCGAAAGATGATATTTATTCTTGATTGTTTTAGCATTGAGAGCCTGATAGTCAACACAAAGTCTATCAGTCTTGTCTCGCTTCTTCACAAAGATGGTTGGGCTACCCCAAGAAGAAGTACTATGTTGAATGAAACCCAACTTCTCTTGTTCATCAAGCTGACGTTTGAGTTCAGCCAACTCAGCAGGACCCATTTTATAAGGCCGCTTGGAGATAGGAGCGGTACCAGGTTCAAGTTCAATCACAAACTCAACCTCACGATCCGGAGGCATACCTGGCAACTCTCCAGGGAAAACATCTGGAAACTCACAGACTACCGGAACACTCTGAATACCTTCCATAGCATCGTCATTCAGAGCCGCCAAAGAGAAAAGCTGAATTGTAGGAGTCAGACTTGGAGAATAGACTATATGGCCTTCAGGAATTTACAGAGAGACCGAATGTTCGGCACAATCAATCACAGCTTTATTTGCAGCTAGCCAATCCATGCCTAAAATCACATCAATATCTGAGCTGCCCAGAATAATCAAAGAGGCCGGAAAGAAAGAATCCCCAATTTGAACCTGGTTATCATAACTGGTCTTGAAAGTTCACATCCTTGCCCCAGGAGAAAGGACCATCAGCTTTTTAGGTAATGAATCAGAAGGCAACCCGTTCTCTTGAGCAAACTTAAAGGACACAAATGAATGCGATGCTCCAGAATCAAATAAAACCCGTGCAGGTACTGAATTAACAGGAAGCGTACCCAACACAACTCCAGGTGCATGCTCAGCTTGAGCGACGTTGACACACTCTTAAAATAGTACCAAAATGGAATTAACCAAGATTAAACGATACAATTCACAGATATGATATTAAAATATAAACAAAGTTCAAGGCAACTAGAAGATATTAAGCATAACGCACACGACTGAACAAGGAGTGTGGTACACAACTAACAAAGAAATTTTTTTCGCAAATTTCGGTATTAAAATACCACTATATGCGCAAAACCACCTAACTAATCAAGATTAGTAACTCTACTAATTCAATATACAAGAGCGAATGATAAAAGTAGTGGTATGGTCACGACTTCATCCCGCACTCAAATCATTACTCCGCACATGAATCAGTAAAACACATATCCCAACACCTTGTTCTTAAGATGAACCTAAAGATTAGTAACTACGGAAATGAACACCCCAAACAAGATAACGTCAGATAACAAAGAGTAAGACAGATCGCACTGGTATACAACGAATCAGATAGATCGCGTCGGTTTACAAAGGCCTGTCGGTATGGAATGTACCAACAGTTGATAACCAAAAGGCAGATAGAGATAACATTTGGATGCAACAGATAGACAAAGAATTCGCACACACACACACAACCTATGGTACTACGGAACCCAGAACACGTGAATCCTAGTTTGAATTTTAGAAGAGGATTGAAAACGTTACACTTCCTTACCAGAAAAAGGGTGGGTGGGTGGGTAAGATGAAAAATGGAAGCAGTCTTACTCTCACGTTTGTTTTTCCCTAGTATACATAACTACCAAAATATTTGCTAGACTGACACTGAAGGGCGGGATAGCTCTGATACCAATTGTAACTACATCGGTGAATTACGCTCTTAGTTACATGCCTGGATGAGCGAAAGTGGTTAAAATAGTACGGTGGGGTTTAAAAGTAAAGGTTATGCAGTACTTGGGACTCAATTTAATGCAACCACGACTCAATGATGCAAGAATAAGATAGAGGCAATAGGTACTATATGTATGCAAGCATGTGGTAGTGCTTGCCTGGCAGCTCAGTTGAACCGAGAGCTGGATCTAGGTAGAACTCCTGTGATTCTTGGTAATTCTCCTGCTGGGCGTCTATTCGAAGAAGAACCAAACAAACAAGGGCCAACATAAATAAAGTGCACAAGCATATGAACTGAAATGCGACAAGCAAACAAGCATGCCATGATGAATGATGCATAATTTACATGGCATTAAGTAGCATGGCATGGTGAGGTGTGGGTTACAAGAATAAAGCATTTTATTATTTATTTAGTCAAATTTTATTGCCATAAACAATTCTGATTTGTAATAATGACATGACGCATGCTTCAATTTAGAACAAGGAATGCATCAATAGAACGGGCTCGTCGCGCTGATCGATTTATACATATTATTTGTCAAATTTGGAGTCATAGATTTAAAGTTATTAATTTATTAAGGAAAGGGCATTTTATTGTAATTTTAGTCATCTCGAAAATTTAAAGTGGTCAAACATTATTTGGAATGGCATATTCGAATTCCTCACATTTTTCTGATTCAAAAACAAATATCATTTGTATTATTTGGATTTATAATTTATAAGTTATTTAAAAACAGATTTGAATTTGAATTTAAACTTTTCCTGAAATTGTTTTATTAAAACAGATATCGGAAATACTTTTTATACTCAGACGAATTCAACCCAAGTCACTGACGGGTGGGCCACTGCTGTCTGGGTGAAAATCCGCGCGCAAAACTTTTCTCACCAGAACCTTTCCTAGCCGCAACCGCCGACAGGTGGGGTCGGGTTCAGCGGGGGCCACGCGCGCGCGTCGCCCAGCAGGGACGTTACACGTGGGCGGCGCTAGGGACTGTGTTGGGGGCTGCTGAAACTGGGGTGCCTTTTTGTAAAACGTTCACAGGGAGGCTGACCGGTGGGGCTCGGTGTACCGCGGCTTGAGGAAAAATAAAAGAGGGGGGGTTTGCGCAAAGTGGCCGCGACCACTGTTTTTCTTCTCTGACGGACAGGTCCGTCGTCGACAGAGAACGGTGTGGCACGGGGGAGGGATCGAACCCGCGACGTGGGGGCGCGCGCAGAGGCGAAGCCGCTACGGTGGCTGTGGGGTGTTGACAGGAGGGAGTAGGGCGGCTAGGTGAGGCGTGGCGCGGCACAGAGGCCGATGCCATCTTTATCTCTACCCCGCTCCCACACGTCACCCTCTCCCCCTTCCCTATCTACTCCCTCTCCATCATCTGGTAGCAGCCCAGATCCACCCCAGGGCCTCGCCCTTCTCCTCCCACCACCGCTGCTACCCCCTCTCTCCTCCGTGCCGTTCACCATAGGCCTCCTCCTTCTCCTACCGTTCTAGCCGGCGGCGTGGAGGGTTGGATGTCGAGGAAGGGAAAGTCGAGCCCCTGTACCCGCAGACAAGGAGGAGGAGACCCAGGCCGCGCTGCACACCGACGTGCACACCGAAACCCTAGCACCGCCATTCGTTTGCATCTTCGACGATCTGCTGCGTCCCGCACCGATCCGACCCCACCGACAACCCCGCGGTGAGCCCGTGCACCTCTCTGACATCCTCTCCATCTCCAGCACAGCCTGGTCTCGCCGTTAGTTATACCGAGCACCCTTAGTGCGGCGGCAGACGCTGGCGTCTACCCGCCTCTGTGTCGCGCCACGCCTCACCTAGCCGCCCTACTCCCTCCTGTCAACACCCCACAGCCACCGTAGCGGCTTCGCCTCTGCGTGCGCCCCCGCGTCGCGGGTTCGATCCCTCCCCCACGCCACACCGTTCTTTGTCGACGACGGACCTGTCCGTCCGTCAAAGAAGAAAAACAGTGCCCGTAGCCACTTTGCGCAACCCCCCCCCCCCCCCCACTTTTATTTTTCCTCAAGCCGCGGTACACCGAGCCCCACCGGTCAGCCTCCCTGTGAACGTTTTACAAAAAGGCACCCCAGTTTCAGCAGCCCCCAACCCGCAGTCCCTAGCGCCGCCCACGTGTCACGTCCCTGCTGGGCGACGCGCGCGCGTGGCCCCCGCTGAACCCGACCCCACTTGTTGGCGGTTCCGGCTAGGAAAGGTCCTGGTGAGAAAAGTTTTGCGCGTGGATTTTCGCCCAGTCAGCAGTGGACCACCCGTCAGTGACTTGGGTTGAATTCGTCTGAGTATAAAAAGTATTTCCGATATCTGTTTTAATAAAAAAAATTCAGGAAAAGTTTAAATTCAAATTCAAATCTGTTTTTAAATAACTTTTTAATTATAAATCCAAATAATACAAATGATATATGTTTTTGAATCAGAAAAATGTGAGGAATTCAAATATGCCATTCAAAATAATGTTTGACCACTTTAAATTTTCGAGATGACTAAAATTACAAATTTTCGAGATGACCTTAATAAATTAATAACTTTAAATCTATAACTCCAAATTTGACAAATAATATGTCTAAATCGATCAGCGCGACGAGCCCGTTCTATCTATGCATTCCTTATTCTGAATTTAAGCATGCATCATGTCATTATTACAAATCAGAACTATTTATGGCAATAAAATTTGACTAAATAAATAATAAAATGCTTTTTTCTTGTAACTCAAACCTCACCATGCCATGGTACTTAATGCCATGTAAATTGTGCATCATTCATCATGGCATGCTTGTTTGCTTGTCGCATTTCAATTCATATGCGTGTGCACTTTATTTATGTTGGCCCTTGTTTGTTTGGTTCTTCTTCGAATAGACGCCCAGCAGGAGAATTACCAGGAATCATAGGAGTTCTACCCAGATCCATCTCTCGCTTCAACTGAGCTCCCAGGCAAGCACTACCACATGCTTGCATACATATAGTACCTATTGCCTCTATCTTATTCTTGCATCATTAAGTCGCGATTGCATTAAATTGAGTCCCAAGTACTGTATAGCCTTTACTTTTAAACCCCACCGAAGCTTGTTCCTCCATCCCATGAGCCATTACTACAGGAGTTGTTTGAGCCATACGAGTCGTAGAAAAGCATGTGTAGGGTATGTGAGTGTCTGATGGATAACGAGGTACCTAAACAACTTAACCTGAGTAGTAATGGGACAACTAATGAAAGAGGCACCGGTGAGAAATATCTGCTATTTGGTTTTTCATGCTCACTTGTGTCCCGTAGGACCTCGAGTACTTGATTCCAGTTCCTTGACTATTCGCCTTATGGACCCCCCTGAGCTAGAACTTGATTCATTTCTATTTCTTGGGGCCACAATTAGTTTGGAGCTTTATTACTATCCTGTACTTATGCCATGCCTTACTGTTTATTTAAGATTGTGCGAGGAGCACCTGTACTGTTTAAGAATTGCGGAATATTTTCGTGGTATCGACAAGGCTAGTCACATTTTCGGGTTCCCAGTCGTTTACAGCCATTGTCGCAAACCCTGGGTTCGTCTCGGAGCCGGCCAACTTTGTCGCGGGTAGCTTATTGGGGTGGCCCTCTGAAATATTTCTGAATCATGTGATCGCTTTGTCGTGAATGCCTCGTTGGGTTTTGAGTTGGTTTTTCCGAGGTTGATCGAGTGTGTGTTGCTATTTGTGCACCCCTGCAGGGTAAATCTTTCTGAAGCCGTGTCCGCGGTTATGGACGACTTGGAATGCACAAGTGTAACTAAAGTACCGCTTTAATCTAACTAAGTACCTGATTAGTAAATAGTGCAATACTCATGGAATGGTTAATAAAACTGCCAACAGATGGGGGTTGTTCGTCCGCTTCCTCGTAGGTAAGCGAGGAGGAGGATGGGTCTGTTAATTATACTGCTAAAACTGTTGTTCTAATTTCACGGACATCCGTCTATCATTTTTTAGGCGGATGGTTAGCGAGTATCTATAGACTTGTTAGTTATTACCTTTTTCTGCAATTGCGTCACCCCAGGTTGTGTCCCCTTTAGTGGCATCAAGACTTGCTGAGTACCCCTAGGGTCTCACACGATAAATTGTTTGATTCAGAGGAACATGTGTATTCGCAAGATGGATACTGGGTGGAGGAGACAGATGATGTTGGCAACGATCACTTGGTTTAGGGATTCCGGGAATGGGGATCCGTGAGATCTGTGGGCGGGATGTGTTTATTTATGTGGCATCTTATGCCGAATTGCTTCTTATCCGTACTCGGATCTTGTTTTCCGCTTCCGCCTGATACTCTGATGTTTGATGTATGAGGAGCTATCCGCAACTATTATATCTATCTAGGATATTTGGATCTTGCCGTATGGCTTTGCAATATTTCTATTCTTTTAGATGGAATGGCTCTGAGGACTGTTGTATGTGGCTTGCATACATACTCACTTGTGTATGTAGTTGATCCCTTCGCATGCCGATTACGCCGCTCGTTCTTGTCCCAATGTTCTGAAAGTGGTTAGGACGGCCGAAAGGTCTAACTTGAGTGGCTCCGGGCCCCACCGTACTATTTTAACCACTTTCGCTCATCCAGGCATGTAACTAAGAGCGTAAATCAGGATTGTTTAATGGTGGGGCTATGCTTGCCTTTGCCTGTTGATAACCAGGAAGCAGGGCTTCAGTAGCCCTGTACTAACCTTGATTGTAGTTGATCAATTATTGTTCGTCGATCTTCGATGGTGTTGATCTCGGTCCTTGATCTTGATCTCGATATCATATTCTACCGGGAAGAAGTAAACACCGAAAAGAAAGGGGAAACAATCAACACATGGCATTGATGCAATGCTCAAGCAAGTATGATGATATGACAAGTTAATAATTATTGTAATGAACCCCTAAGACATGCTCGACCATTTCAAATATGGTCTGAGGTTGCAAACGCTAATAAAGGAGGAACCCCGTAATCACCTATGAGGGGGTAGTTTGTTCTTCTAATTAAAGTTGTAATAAAAGTTGTTGAACAATGCATGATTATGATTCTATTGTGTAGATATCATTTTTCTGAATATTTTGATATATTATACTCATTTTTCTGACTTATAATTAAAGAGTTATTGATTTTCTAAGATTATACCAATTTCTAAAATTATTTAAACTAATTAAAATGGTTTACCGTGTCACCATGACACAGGGCTGACGTCAGCGGGGCGTTAAATCCTTTTTACACCAGATCTGGCTCAAGCCAAAGTGGCTGACCGCTGGGCCGAGGCCACGTCAGCGTGCCACCTCAGCGGTGGGGCCCGCATCAAGTTTGACTCGTGCTGACCCACACGGTGGACAGTGTCTGCCGCCGGCGACCACCCAACGGCGGTGCTACGGCACACGCGGGGACGCGCCCTTGCGCCTAAAAGAAGCACCTCTACCCGTACTACCAAGAAGGGTGGCGCCGCTACCTAAAGGTCACCGGAGCGACGTCGTCCGACAGTGGCGAGCGGTGGCGTTCAGCGTGAGGATGAAGCAGGACGAGAGGGAGGGAGCGAAGATGTCCAGAGGAACCACGAGCTCACCCTGAGCGTGTAAGGGTTGACGCCGAGGGTGGATATGGACGGTGGTGATGGCACGGTCGATGGCAACGCTCGGTCAGGGCTCGGGAAGAAGAGGTGCCGGGGTCGATTCCGACCACCCCAGATTGATTCGGTTGGCAAGGCTTCTCAGTATAGCGAGGTGGAACTCGAGGAAGCTTCGGCTGGCCTCGGGACGGTCTGGAACGGCGACACGGCGTAGCGACTGCAACAGCTAGATTTTGAGCTGAGTGGGGATCAAAGGAGAGAGGCTCGGGGGAGAGATAGAGGAACAAGGGAAGAATGGCATGGCAGAGGCGGTCTTATCCTCGTCTAGGAGTGGTGGGGCGTTGTGATTCACGACGAGGATCGGGCGGTGACGGTGCGGACACGCGGGAGCTTCTGCTCCATCATCGGCAGCGAAGACAACAAAAAATAGGGGACTGAAGGGGTACCGGGCCTTGGGCCAAGCATGGATTGCGCATGGGCCGCAGAAAAACTTGCTGCTACATGGGTGGACGGTAGGGAGAGGGGAAAGAGAGATGGGCCAGCCTGCTATGGCTCTTCTGCCTATTTTTTTAGCAAAACATTTTCCAAAATTGTTTTCTCTATTGAGTTTGTATTTAAAATTTTTGAATTATTTTAAAAATACCAGAAGGTTTACAATGTATGCAAAATACTCAGGGGCCCTTGTATTTAGTTTGGGATCTAAACATTTTGGGTTCTCAAAATTGAAAACCATTTTGAATAGGTTTGAGAGAGAGAGAAAACTAGGGTTTTAGGGTTTTACTTTGGTCATTTTCTTGCATGCATTTTAGAGTAGAGGATGCTCATGAATGCGCATACAACCCTAAATTGAGGATTAGCTAAAACTACATTGGTGGATTAATGCGATTTGTACTCCTTCCACAGAAGTAAGATGTGGCATATCGTTCGAGACTTTTACTTCCTTCCTTGTTTTTCCTAAGTGTTCCATTAAAAGAACGTAAGCATATCGTTCGAGGATTAGCAAAGTCTTGTTAATTTCAAGATGGAGCAAAGTTTTCCATGCATTCAAAATGTGGAAACACTATTGTGTGGAATCTAATGCAAAATCTTCTCCGACACTCTTCTTTCAATCAGATCTCAACATCATCAAACAAGATGGATGGAAGATATCTCTGACTTCATTTGTAAAATTATTATACTCTTAGTAAAGCCAATTATGGTTGATGCTATCAACTGCAAAATCTGTTGTAATAATCGCATGGCTAAGGAAAGCAATAAGAATCTCTACAATAAACTCTAGATATTCAACATTCAACATCTTCCTCGGGATTGCACCATAAACTTTTCTCACCTCCTTCTTTTGAAGAATAAATCCGCGCACCTAAATTGCATGATCCTTTGGTTCTTATGGTGCAAGATGAATCTAATCTGAGAGTTCCTAAACCCAAATATTTTCATGATATCAAGGAACTTTGGTGTTTGAAGGCAATATTGTTTTATGAAATTCATCTCCTAAATATAAGGGAAGAAACAATGTTACTTTCATAGTGGCTGATAACTTCTCCAAATTTGTTCTTTTCGTCCAACGAAAGAATCATCTTCACTTGCAGCTTTTGATCTCTAATCCTAACAATGTTTATTTTCTTTCTCTCCTCAATACATCATCTTTTCAATTTCTTCCAAGAAGTGGTTCTATTCCTTATTGTGTTTCTCTAGAAATTCAAGTTCTTTTTTTTATAGAAGCAAAACACAAGACTTGCAAAAAGTCTATCAAGTTTTACAAAGTGCCTGGTCGCACCATTCCGTTGATAAAGCAACTTGGGAACGTGAGGATCACCTTCGTTCCGAGCACCCGCTACCCTTGGAGTCTTCTTCTTTTTCTAGGAATCCCGAGGCAAGATTCTTGTTAAGTGAGGGAGAGTTGTAGCATCCCAAATGTCTAAGGTTGTAATCCTACCTAATAAATAAAGATCTATGCTACGATATACTTTTCATATTGCATCATCATAATATCATGCTCACGTCACCATGCCATATTGCATTTGAGCATCATATTAAAACAATTGCATTTGGTCTTCTCCCCGTCTTGCATTTGTTTTGTATATTTTCATTATTGCTTCTTGATAAATTTTATTTGCTTCTTACTAAATTGCTTGATTCCCAAGTTGACTTGGAGGCATATCTATTATAATTCCACCATCCTCTTGTCACCTTCCTTTGTTTTTACCCACCATCTTCACCATGCAATTATATATGAGAAAATGTGTTTCCTTTGGTATTTAACTCTTGCTCATAAATAATGGGTATGGATCCTTTCTTTTGTCTACATGATTCCATAGGAGTTCTCATATTGTCTTCACAATATTTGTTATGGAAGCCAACATGGCCAACTTTGCATGTTACGTAGTAGTAGAAGTCATTCTAGCTCCCGCCATGGTTTGATTCAAATTGTGAGGATACTTGACTTAATAAGGTTGCTTTTATTCATAGTGGTACATACACACTATATATATGGCCTTTCTTAATTTAAATATGCCATCAACCCAATTAAATCATCAAAGGGCTTAAATGGCTTTGAAGCTTGGCATAATTCAAATGCTATGGGAGTGAAGTGATTTTTACCACTACCTCATGCATGCATCCATGGCCCATACATAATTCCTTTCTTATCCCCTTTTTGGATTATTTTGTTATTACAAAATGATTTTATGTTTTTTGAAATTCAACCAAGGAGACAAATAAAATCAAATTAAGGAAACCACCTATCTAATATAATCACCTTTCTTTAGGATCTTGCATGGACACAAACCTCCACGTCCACTTCTAGCCTTTCCTTCCCCTTAATCAAGACCAAGGCCTAGACAAGATCCAACCTCTCTATTCCTTTGCATCCACCTAGTGCTAGCTAAGTAGAGGACAAGAGACGGAAGAGAAACGGGACCACCTGAGCATCTACCCCTTTTTTTCAAGGTTCAACCACCTAGTTAGCCTCATCCGCGCCCTTATCTACTGTCCAGCAACCCCATCATCTCCTCCATCTCCTCAACCAGATCTGGGTAGGACCAGCGCCCCTCTCTTCTTTCCTATTGATCGGCAAGGTCCTCCATGGAAAAAACCCTAGACTTCCAGCCACCTCCTCCCCTCATCGATTACTAGTTCCCAAGGCCAAGAAATAGCACCAGGAAGATCCCCTACCTCTCCTACATCACCTAAAGATGGAGCTAGTACAAGGAGAATCCTAGGAGCACCTCCAGCACGCGCACACCGTCCCTGTGCAGTCGCTGCTCGGCGCCTCACCGACACAGTACACACCTCGGTCGTCACCGTCACCTGAAGCTTGCGTCCCCCTCCCTTGCTCTCTAACTCGGTCATGGACATGCGCAAGATGCTAAGGAAGGATGTTATCAGGAGGACCTAGAGTATTACCTAGAACCTAGTTATTCCACTACTGAGCTTCCAGGAAAGAAATTCCCCATGCTTGCATCTACATATAGCACCTATTCCTCTATCATTATTCTTCACCATGAATCTCTTTCCAAATTAAATTGCAATCCCAAGTACTGCACATCCTTTAATTTTAAGCCCCATTGAAGCTTGTACCTCCATCCTATCAGACATTATTATAGGAATTTTTTTAGCCATGCGAGTCATAGAACAACATGTGTAGGGTTTGTGCGAGTCTGATGTGGATAATGATGTACCTAAAAAACTAAATTGTATAGTAATGGGATACCTAAAGAAAGAGGCACCAGTGGGAAATATTTGAGATTTGGCTTTTATCCGCTCACTTGTGTCCCATAGGACCCGAGTACTTGATGCATATTCCTTGATTGTCGCACTATCCACATGTTGGCCCATGGATCCCCTTGGTATGCATATGGTTCACATCTTACTTCTTGGGGCCACAATTAGTTTGGGGCTTTACTACTATCATGTACTTATGCCATGCTTTACTACATTATTTACTACTGTTGCTCGAGGAGAGTTTACTTGTACTGTTTTGGAATTGTGCCACATTTTTTTAGTATCAAAAAGCCCAGTCACACTTTTGGGCTCCCAGTCATTTACAACCATCGCCACAAACCTTGGGTCCATCTCGGAGCCCGGCCGACTTTGTTGCGGGTAGCTTAGTGGGGTGCCCCCCTGAAATAATTTTTGAATCCTGTAATTGCTTTATCATGATGCCTCTTTGCTTTGATTTGGTTTTCCCGAGGTTGATCATGCGTGTGTTTCTATTTTTGCACCCCTGCAGGGTAAATCTTTTCAAAAAGTTGTTTCCGTGGTTATGGGTGACTTGGAGCATAGTTTCTCGATCATAGACAACTCTAATTGAAGTACCATGTTTAACTTGGATAAACATGACTAGTAATAGTGCAATACTCATGGAACGGTTAATAAAACTGCCTATGGATGGGATATTCTTCTGTCTTCTCATTGTGTAAGTGAGAAGGAGGATGAGGTATGTTTACATTTATGTTGTATATAACTGTTGGTTTCTAATTAATGGGCATCGGTCTATATCTAGTTAGGAGGACGGTGTAGTGTGTCTCTAAAGAACTGTTAGATATTTTACCTTTCGCTACAATTGTGTCATCCAAGGTTATCCTTTTTGTTGCATAAAGATTTGCTAAGTGTGCCCTAGGGTCTCACACTCTACTAATCAGGCTGTCAGGTACACCCATATGGAGGCTACTAGTGATGAGACCAATGATGGAGGCAACGACTCCCTTGCGTAGAAATTCCAGTGATGGAGATCTCTGAGATCTGTGGGTAGAAATGTGCTTTGTTTGTGGCATCTTATGCCGATTTTACTCTTGATCCATACTCGGATCTGTGTTTTCTGCTTCCTCCCAATGTTTTAATGAGTGATGTACGAGGATATAATCCTAAAATATTATTACTATCTATATATATTTGGTTCTTACCGTAATGGCGCTACAATATATTTTTGTTTCTTATGCCGATGTACTGTTGTATGTCGCTGGCATATATACTCATTTGGGTATGCTTGACACGCAGACTAGCCAGCCACGTTTCTCGCACTCGAAGCTATAACCATGAATTTGGGTGGGATGGTTGGCCGGTACCGTGCCCTACCATTGCGACCTACTTGTGGGTGGCCTCGCGGCCTCCACGATAGTACGTCCTTCCCCAATTCAGGTTATATCGTGAGGTCCATAAGATTATAGAGTCCGCGAGGGGCGGGTCACCGAGCGTGAAGAGTCAGCGATGGGCGAGTCATGATGGTGGCGAGTCCACGAGGGGCGAGTCCCTGAGCGTGGTGAGTCCCTGAGCATGGCGAGTCCATGACGGGCGAATTCGCGATGGTGGAGAGTCCGAAATGGGAGAGACCTTGAGGGGCGAGTCCCTAAGTGTGGTGAGTCCGCGATGGGCGATTTCACGATGGTGGCAAGTCCACGACGGGTGAGTTCACAATGGTGGCAAGTCTGTGATGGGCAAGTCTGCGAGGGGAGAGTCCGTGATGGGCAAGTGCACGAGGGGCTCCCCGAGCGTGGCGAGTCCATGGCAGTGGAGAGTCTCCGAACGTGGCGAGTTTGTGATGAGCAAATTCACGATGGTGGCAAATCTACGAGGGGTGAGTCCTCGAGTGTGGTGACTAAAGCCTGAGTAAGTTTCACTATCTTTGTGTAGCGTAGTCGTTCATCCAAGGTTGGAAAGTATTGATTGTTTTGTTTTTCTTAGTGATTCTCTCATCTTGGAATGGGGGTCAGTCACGTGGCGACTCCAGAGATGCCTCTTGGCTGGGCATTCTTCCTGGATGATCCGAGGGTTGGTTTGCGAGTACCCGTATGCAGTACATAGCCGTGCGAGTCGCACTATCTAAGGTTGATGAGTACATGATGTTGTATGTGTAGCACTGCTATTTTTCTTGCCCGGAAGGCCAGTTGAGCAAGGCGAATCTAATGATGGATCTCGATTTTATGGACGATCTGAGGCTTAGTTTTAGAACCCTCGCCCGCACTACTTAGCCATTGTGAGTCGCTCTTTTAAAGGTTGAAAAATACGTGAAGGAGTTGACGCAACGGGCTCGGTCAACACTATGGACGGAGTCGCACAGTGGCATAGTCGACGTGGCGGATATTGTCTAAGCAGCGGATGTGGTCATGATGTGGCAGATTCGATAGGGTGGACATGGTCTACACGGTGGATGGAGGCTGCGCCGTGGCAGAGCCGATGCGGCGAACATGGTCTATGTGGCAGACGAGGCGCACTTTGGTGGAGTCGACACAGCGGACATGGTCTATAGGGCGGACGGAGGACTTATTTTGGTGGAGTCGACCGGGACGATATTGTATGCAGTGGACGGGGTAGCGATGTGACAGTTGACATGGGGTCGCGATATTGTCTATGTGGCATATGATGTATTCGATACGGTGGTCGGAGTCGACATGGTCGACACTGAGTAAACATGGTGGACATGGAAGTTGGCATAGAGATGGAGTCGTGGTGCTGCAGTCGGTTGCGATAGTGAGGAGGCCGGAATCGACCCAGCCATGACGACTAGTCGATGAGTTGACCGTACAAAGGATGTCGGCTTCTGTCGTTCAGCAGACTGCATATTGCGACTTGGTTCTCCATGTAATCGCAAAGACAAGATGATTAGTAGATATGATAGAATATAATAAATTGAATAAGATTGAGCAGAGAGATTGTAGTGGTTGGATTTTGATCGTTAGCCGCTTGGGAGCTCCGTTCCAGCGCTGCGGCCATATTAAGACACCCTCCTCCAATATCATCTTGGAATCACATGTATACAAATAAACGTGCGTGTGTGTGGAGGATTAAATCCGAACAGAATAAATGAAGAGATAGATCAGCGGATTTAATAATCAAAGAGAGAGATTTTTATGTTGGGTTGAAAAAAACCGACCAGTCAAGGGACAAGGTCACGTGGTGGCTTCTAGGAATTGATCGATCTGATTACTTCTCTTGGCTAGACCTGCTCCTTTTCCTCAGGATTTGACTGGTACCTTGCTTCTTGGATTTAGCTGTTTTATTTCTCTCTCCTTTGAAGTTGTGTACGTGTTCAGAAGGAAACCCGAGTGCATCCAAAAATGAAATCATCCATGTCATAATAAAACATGGATCTCACCTTTGCAGCCTGTCCGCATCATGGAGACGAATTAGGCCACATAGAAATTTACGGCAACATTGAAGCGGATGAGTCCACTAGATGCGATCTCGTCGCCATCGATGATGGGGGATCCCTCCCAGATCACGATTCCATGCACCACTTTCCCCACAGTGGGAGCCACTGTCGTGGGAATTATCACGCTAGATACTACCGGGAGTAGCACATGATAGTGAGAGGCAAGGCGATGTAGGAGAATGCAGGAGCGAGATTGGCACAAGATGTTACCCAGGTTCATGTCCCATCGATGGAGGATCGATATGTCATGCTAGCAATCGAGTATATAGTCATAGATTGGTTTACAAAGGGGCCGCCGTAGGCGGAGGGGGAGACTATGCCTTGGTTGCATCTGTCTAATATTATGACGTACCACCTGGGTGTACCTTCCTAGCTTTATATATGCAGTTGGCTAGGATTTACATGAATATAAGGCCGAGTGGGCCTGCTACGCTTCCTAGGCTTGCTTGAGCCTATCGCCACTTTAGTAGAGTCACTTTATGCTGGATCGGCCTTGAGCTTCCTTGATCCGGTCAGCGACTCCGCTTCGTGGGTATACCCCAATTAATAATCTCACGTCAAGTACCATCATTATTCGAAACCACTGACGCTAATACAGCTGCAGTTACATTTCTTACATGACAATCAAAGTTACGGAGCATCACGAAGGAGGCATCGAGTGCACGGAGATGGTGTCGTAAAGAGCGGGTTGAGGCCTTACCTCCTCAGTTACTCTCTCCACTACGGGCACCATAGCTACCTTGGCCAGAGAAAGTGTTGTTGGAGGCATATCTTGGAACATTTGGGCGAAAGGGATGTCGGGGCTGAGGCGGTGGAGTTGGAGCAGCACGAACCTTTTCGTTGCACGTACCACCTCCTTGGCCTAGTTGAGCATGTATGTGTCCAGCTCCACCGAGAAGAGCCTCGCCTTATCCACCACCTTCCGCAGAAATCCCAGGGCACCCGGCATGCCCATCAAATCTGCCAACTTCTGGGGCATGTTGACCACATGCATCTCTAGTGTGGCGGCCATGTACTCCGTGAAGCTCCTGATGAACTACGTGTCCACTCCTCTCGCGTGGGAGAGCTCCTTTAGTGATTCCCGTGCATGTCAGATCTCTTCCTCCGTTGTCGCTCGGCTTTGGCAGGATGACTCCGCCCCAGCCTCCATGCTCTTTAGCCGGTCCTATGTCTCCTTCAACAACACCTGGCATTGCGCCTCATGCTCGACAACTAGTGATGCATCCCTCCTCAACTGCTCACCATGCGCCATTAGCATCAAGATCTCATCGTGTGCTTGGGTCAGCTTGTCGCCGTGAGCCTTGAGCACCTAGGAGTAGTCTAGCTCCACCCTGGCTAGTGCCTGCCAATGCTCTTGCTACAGGGCTAGCAGCTGATGTGCTTAGCTGGCTTCATAGGAGGCCAAGGCGCATTCTCCATCTAGCACTTGACCCTCGCCCGCGGTAAGAGCGGCTAGCCGATCCGTGAAATTGCACTCAAGAAGCGCAAGCCCCTTTGGGTCGCTGCAAAAAAATCCATGTCCTCTCCAAGCACCTCCAAGACGTGGCTAGGAGCCCCCCTCTCCATCAGCCTCAAGGGCATGCCTCGGAGCTCCCGCATGGGGCCTCCCTCAACCCAAGGAGTCACTTCTTCCTAAGCAATCTTCAGAGTTGGGTCGCGCGGCATGCGGATCTTAGTAGACGTGTGCATGGGTGGCGGTGTCCCCATCCTCACTATCTCTACTGCCTAGGGACCTGTCTCCACCAGGTCAAGCATACAAATCTCGTGTGCCACCTCCTCAGAGGGCTAGCCTAATTTTGGACCTTCGGGGAGGAGAGTTGCGCCTGATGCGGGCCAAGAAGAGGTGCCCCCTACACCTTGTTCACCCACAGCGGTCCCGCATGCATGTGCGCGGCATGAAAGTTAGCCCAATAAAAGAGAAGAATAACAAGGGCGAGGCTATATGGCTCACCATCCAGGAGAGTCAAGGTCTCAGGGAGCGCTAGGCTCCCAGTGAGCCCTTCATGTTGGGGGATACCCCCAGGTAGGGTCATGCCAGGGTATAAATGCCGAGTTAGCCGAGGTACGACACGGTCAAAGCGAATGCTGACCGGGTCACCTCAAGGAAGGCCGACTTACGGAGTGACCCGGCCCGGTGAGTGTTCACCTAACGTTAACCCAGCCGGCGTAAAATATATGTCGGCTATGTTTGATCTACCTTGTTTGCGGGTACCCACGTACCCGGGTTAACCAGGCACTAGCCGGGTTACCTCTTGGCTTCCAAGAGAAGGAAGGAATCTCGCTAGTCAAAAGGTGGCCTCTGTCCACTGTAGCGTGAGCGAAGCAGGCAGAGGGAAGGACCAGCGGGGCGTGGCCGACAAAGGTGACATAGGCAATGTCGGCTGATGCCACCGGTGTCGGGTAATGCAACGCTATAGGGGGCTCAGGGAGGCTTACACCCTGAGTCAGGACTAGCCGTTTAAAGTGTAAAACGAGGCATCTTGCTTTAACCAAAGGGCATATTCGGGGAATATACTTCCACGTGTGCCCTAGACTTGTAACCTAGGATCCCCTATATAAGGAGCACTAGGGCCTCCATAGAGAGGGATCAATCATTTTAGCTAAGGAAGAACCCTAGAGCATTGTAGTGGGCAGTAAGAGAACTAGTCTCCTTCTCATGAACAGGTTGAGGAGCCCTTGTAATCCACATTCATCATGAGTGAAATGCGGACACTTGTGTGTGTAATCACCATACTATCCCTCTGGATTCCTCTAGTGCACACTGGCGCCATCTTTAGCCTATACATGGCATCTGCCGTCCCACCACCACGACAGTTGGCACCCACCATGGGTCTAGCGGCGCTAGAAGGAGTAAAATTCCGGACGGGAAACACCTTCAACACCGGCGAGCGCATCGTATCTGGGCTTGTTTAGCGCTTTGGGTGCTAGGTTACGTCAACGACAATGTTGGGAGCTTCGGCAGGCGCCCTCCACCGTGCAACAGCCTCTTCATCAAGCTTGGCACCCACAAGATCTATGCCGGCGTTGACGAGTCATGTGTTCACCCGCAGCACGTCATCGAGGGAGATGAACCACCTCTCAGCACGGCTTGCAGCACGCGTATCACTCGCCTTGCTAGGTGCGCTGAGGTCATTGATATGTTGTAAACGTATCTATAATTTTTGATGTTCCATGCTTGTTTAGTATCTACTTTCTTATGTTTTGTTCACACTTTGAGGTATTTTTATACATTTTCTGGAACTAACCTATTAACAAGATGCCATAGTGCTAGTTGCCTGTTTTCTGCTGTTTTTGATTTCAGAAAAGCTAGTAAGGAAATATTCTCGGAATTGGAAGGGACAAAAGCCAAAGTCAATATTTTACCAGAAGGAACACGGAGTCCGGAGGGCAGCCGAAGGAGGGCCAGGGGCTGGCCACACCCTATGGTGGCGCGGGTACCCCCCTGGTCGCGCCACCAGGTGGTGTGGGCCCCTCGGGCTGCACCGACCTTGCTCTTTCGCATATAAAAGCCTCCCATGACGAAAACCCTAAAGAAGAGATCATATTTCCAAGAAAAATTCCACAGCGTCGCCGCCACCAAAGAGGAGCTTCGGGAGACAGAAGTCTCTGTTCTGGCACCCTGTCGGGATGGGGAAGTGACCCCGGAGCCATCTCCATCGACTCCATCGCCATCTCCATCGCCGTTGCTGACTCCCATGATGAGGAGTGAGTAGTTCTCTCTCAAGGCTAAGGGCTCTACCGGTAGCTATGTGTTCATCTCTCTCTATGCGTGATCTTATGAGATCATGAGCTTTGTAATCTATATATATATTTTGCTACTCAAGTGCTTTAATTAATCTCTGCTTATCCCCACGTGTGTGAAGTTGACAGTGTGCACACCGTGTGGCACTTTGGCTAAGGTTACGGAAATACTTACCATGAGTATAATTTGAGTTGGATGTCTCTATGAGATTGTGGTGTTTGTTGGAACCATCTAGTGCTCAAGGTGACAGTGAGGGGTTATCTATATGGGGAATGCGAACTTTAAGGTGTGTTGTTATAGCCCTACATCGTCCAACCGGAGAGTAGTTCAGAGTAGCATCATGAAGACAAGATATTTATATGAGAGTGTCCACTAGTGAAAGTATGATCCCTAGGCCTTGTTTCTTAGGATTGAAACACCATTTACAATCAGTCATGTTACATGTTTGCTTGCTGCCACTCTTATTTCAGATTGCAATTACCACTTATAATCATCCATATTACTTGTATTTCACTATCTCTTCGCCGAACTAGTGCACCTATACACCTGATAAGTGTATTGGGTGTGTTGGGGACACAAGAGACTTTTTGTATCTTGATTGCAGGGTTGCTTGAGAGGGATACCTTTGACCACTTCCTCCCTGAGTTCGATAATCCTTGGGTGATCCACTTAAGGGAAACTTGCTGATGTTTTACAAACCTTTGCACTTGGAGGCCCAACACTATCTACAAGAATAGAAGCGTGTGTAGACATCAGTCATGATGACGGTGCCTGATGCGGGAGCAAGCAAGGACCCGGTGCTAGATCCGGACGCCATGCCAAAGAAGGCAAGGTCTAGATTCCCTCTGCTAGAGAGGCTAGAGAATGTACTGCAGTAGGCAATAGATAGCTTACAACGCCCATAGTGCCAGTGGTAGATCCAGCTCAGGCACATGCTGAGTTAGAGGAAACTAGGCAGAAAATGCTAGCTGGTGCGAAAAAGGTAGCTGAGTTACAGCAGTCACTGAACATCACTCTGCGGGAGTATGCAAAGGCATACCACATAGATGGAGTAAAAAACTCGAGGTAGAAACCTGATTACTAAGATAGACAAGGAGTACGTGCCTAAGCTAGGTCAGACAGCTACTATAGTGATAGCGGGGCTGGAGAGGTATAGTACCCCGAAAAAGAACCTCAGGGCTGCCAATGCGGCTGCATCCGAGTTAGTGGGTTTAACCAGAGAAGCTCGAGAGAGGCAGTAGGAGAGAGTTAACCACTTGTTGAGAGTGGCGTGTCAGTAGAATGAGTAAATAAACAAGGCAAACCCGGCGCAACCCGGAGCATCGCGCGTAGTTTATTCGGCAAGAAATAACCCGGTGAAGTCTGCTGGAGCTGCCTCGTCACCTCATGAAGAACCTAGGAGAGAGTAAGTAGTAACCTCGGCGAGAAAAGACAAGCGGATGGTCCCATATGACCCGGTAAGGGCAGGAAAAGGAAAGGCAGTGCAAGTTGATGAGGATCGTCATAGTGCCAGCCGGGGTGAAGCTGGCCGAGGTAACCGTGACCAAGGAAATGTCGTCAAAGGAATGCTGCCACCGGAAATGCCGGATAGCATAATCTGGTGGGAACAGGGCAAAATGCACCTCGGCAACAGCAGCAGTATGCACCTCGACAGGAGAGAAACATTGGGCCAGCTATGCAGTAGCAAAATGCTCGTTCGGGTCAGGATAGATACAATTATGGTTACTCGGCAATGGCTGATGCCGGATTTCCAAGACCAAAACACCATGTGATTGGATCGAGATTGGGAAACAGCAATTGGCAGCCAAATGATGCAAGGTTGAAGTTGGACCGAATCTATAGGTCAGAGATGATTGAGGTGCGGGATCCTCCGGGTCCCACATGTTTTGGGCCTCGGATCATGAGAGAGCCACCTGTGGCGAACTTTCAGTTAGCCAGAGGGACAAAGACATATGACAGTAGCACGAAGCCGGATGATTGGCTCATTGATTATGCAACTGCAGTCAACATAGCTGGATGAAATTTGAAATGGGTTGTGAGAAATGTGCCCCATATGTTGGAAGGACCATCAAGGGTCTAGCTGAACAACTTGCTGCTAGGAAGCACCAACTATTGGATATATTTTGAGGAGTTGTTCATCAACAATTTATCAAGCACATACAAGAGGCTGAATAGGCCATAAACCCTGGCGTTGTGCAAACAGAGACCGAATGAGCTAGATCGAGAGTTCTTGACTCGATGGTGTAATGTGCGCAATTCCTGTGAGGGGGTAATCAAATCACAAGCGATTGCATGGTTTGTCTAAGGCTGTAGGTATGGAAGTATGTTGTGGCAGAGGTTACAGCGAGATATGCCAACTACCTTGGCTGAGACGATTCGGATCGCGGATTCGTATGCTTTAGGAGATCCAACCCAACCTCGGTTGATGTCAAGTGAATCAAATGAGGAGTACTACAATAGAGATGGTGCTGGGTTATCCCGGAGGAATGATTTCTGGGGTAAGAGGAGAGATGATCGGCCGGATTACTGGTACAGCTCGTAGTAGGTGGCTGCTGCGGATCAGGATCAGCCCAATGGCAGCGCTAGCCAGCGCCAGAAAACTGGAGGGCAGCATTGGCAGCAAAATGGTGAAGGCAAGAAGCCTTGGACGCCAGAGAATAAGAGACGGTGGCAGGAAAGAAAGGATCGTCCGAGATACACGTTCGAGTCCATGTTGGATCAGCCGTGCAAGTTCCACACGCCAAGTCAAAATAATCCAGCGAACCACACGACCCGGCAATGTGAATGGATGAGGAAGCTAGAGCAGAGTAGCTCTGGGAATGCTCAAGCACCTCGGCACGATGCGCCTCGTCATGGTGGACCTCGGCACGAAGCACCTCAAAATTAAGCACCTCGGCAGCAACTGCGCATTGGGGGAATGGACAGCAACTGATGTTGCCTCCACCTCCACCGAGGTATGAAAATCAGAAAAGAAGGGATGCAGTGCATCAAGTGAATAACCAGCAACAACAAGACCAAGGGTATCATGGTAATGAAGGAAGGAACGAGTACAGGGTGCATCACCAAAGTTACTGTGTGTTTACCACAGAAGAAACTGATAGAAAGAGCTTGCAGCACCGACATATGGAGGTGAACACGGTAATGCCTGCTGTGATGAGGTATATGCCTTGGTCAGATCAGGAGATCACTTGGAGCATCAAGGATCACCCCAAGCTAATGCCAAGTCCTGGAACATATGCACTAGTGCTAGATCCGATGTCCATTGGGCCAAATATCAACATGAGGTTCTCCAAGGTGCTAATAGATAATGGCAGTAGCATTAACATCATGTACAAGGATACCATGCACAAGCTAGGAATATCGGAGAATATTCTTCAACCAACAAGGACCAGTTTCCATGGCATCGTATTGGTAAGGTACCTCCATGATGAATCCTGTGAGCCCATTGGTAAGGTCCGAGTTGACGTGTTACTCGGCACAAGGAACAACTGCCGGACAAAGAACTTGGAGTTTAAGGTTGTGAACTTGGAAAGCGCATATCATGCGTTACTTGGCAAACCAGCTTTGAACAAGTTTATGGCAAGTACTCACATCAGTTACTTGAAGATGAAATTGCCCGGACCAAGGGGAGTGATTACCATAGCTGGGGGCTTCAAGCGTTCTATTGAATGTGCTTCCGCCAGATCTAACCTGGCCAAGTCACTTGTGATTGCTCAAGAGAAGAGGAAAATTCTGGAGGTGGCTGCGTTGGCTCAGTCTGCGCAGCAGCATATGTCAGCTCTGACTAACCCGCATGGAAGTGTTTCATTTCAAGTGACAAAATATACAAAGAAAGTGCATGTTGATGACTAGTTCCCAGAGCGCACCGTAACTATTGGTGCCAGGTTAATTGACAAAGAGGAAAGCGAGCTCGTCAACTTCCTCCATGAGAATCAGGATATCTTCACTTGGTCCACACAGGATCTATAAGGTGTGCCGAGGGAGTTGGCCGAGCACTCTTTGAATGTAAGACCTAGAGCAAAGCCGGTGAAGCATCATGGAGGATTGGCTCTCTAATCCAGTACTAGTGGAAAAGAAGAAGGATGATCTGAATGTGGCAATGGTATGGCGCATGTTTATCGATTACACGAACCTGAATAAGGCGTGTCCAAAAGATCCATTTCCACTTCAAAGGATAGACCAGGTCATAGATTCAACTATTGGGTGTGAGTTTTTATCATTCTTAGATGCTTATTATGGTTTTCACCACATACCTTTGAATCCGGATGATCAAATAAAGACTTCGTTTATCACCCCGTACGGGGCTTATTGCTATCGCACCATGCCATTTGGTTTACGTAATTCTAGAGCAACGTATCAACGATGCATGCAAAAATGTTTGCATGACCAAATAGGTCGAAATGTGCAAGTATATGTGGATGATGTTGTAATAAAAACAAAGGAAATCAAAACACTCCTTGATGATATCCGGCAAACATTTGCGAACGTAAGAAGGTCCCGAATGAAGCTTAACCCGAAAAAATGTACCTTTGGTGTGTCGGCAGGGAAGTTACTCGGTTTCCTTGTATCCAGCCGTCGTATCGAGTCCAACCCCACAAAAAGCTGAGCTATAGAGAAAATTGAAGTACCGAAGTGTCTTAACGATTTGTAGAAGTTCACAGGCTGCCTGGCATTGTTAAGTCGGTTCGTAAGTCGGCTGGGAGAAAAGGCATTGCCCCTCTATTAGTTAATGAAAAAGGCAGACAAATTTACATGGACATCGCAAGCTGATAGCGCGTTTCATGAGTGGAAAGAGATGTTATCTTCTGCACTGGTCCTAGGCCTGCCACTATCTAAGGAGCCAATGTTGCTCTATATAGCCACGACCAACCGAGTCGTAAGTGCAGTGATAGTAGTTGAGCACGATGAAGAAGGTAAGTCGGTGCAAAGGCCAGTGTACTACCTAAGCGAGGTGTTGTCAGCTTCAAAGCAGAATTACGCACACTACCAAAAGATGGCGTATGGCGTGTATATGGCAGCAAAGAAGCTAAAGCATTACTTTGAGGAACACCCATCAAGGTGATATGCGAAGCGCCCATATGCAAGATTATGAGCAACAAAGATGCCAGTGGACGAATTGCAAAATGGGCAATTGAGTTAGCCCCATATGCACCATAGTTTGATAGAAGAGGTGCTATTAAATCTCAATTAGTGGCAGATTTCTTCGTGGATTGGGCTGAAATGCAATATGAACCACCTTTACCGGACTCAAACTATTGGAGGATGCACTATGATGGGTCAAAGCTAAAGGAAGGACTAGGGGCCGGAGTGGTCCTTACCTCGCCCAAGAAGGATCAACTGAAATATGTTCTCCATATCCATTTTAGCGCATCGAACAATGTTGCCGAGTATGAAGCGCTCGTGCATGGACTTAAGGTAGCAAAGGAAGTGGGAATATGTCGGATACAATGTTTTGGAGACTCGGATTTGGTGGTGCAGCAAGTGTCTGGCAATTGGGATGCTCTGGATGCAAACATGGCCCTTTATAGATTCCACGTCCAAAAGATAAGTGGGTTCTTTGAAGGATGTGAATTCCATCACGTACCTCGGATTGAAAATGAGGAAGCCGATGTATTATCTAAGTTGGGGTCATCTTGGCAGCCAATCCCACCAGGTGTTGCATTGGAATACTTGAGAAAACCATCCATCACACCGTCACCGGAATCCGACTCAATCTATGACCCATATCTCTCCGGATCAGAAGCTACCTCTATGGATATAGACTGGGGAAGCACCTCAGCAAACCCGAGGACTGCTTCGGTAGACCCGGGGACTGTCTCGCAGAACCCAAGAACTATTCAGACAGATCCGGCTGGAGTTATGTTGGTAGATGCAATGGAAATAGACGAAGAGCTTTTCCCCGTTCGAGCTATACCTGCATGGGCAAAGCCAATATTTGAATTCCTAAAAGAAGGGAACTTGCCAAATGATGAGATACTCTCGAGGCAGATCCAGAGAAGAGCAAAGGCATACACTATCATCAACGCTGAACTATACAAAAGGAGTGGTGCAAGTGTTCTACAGCGATGCGTAGACCCGTAAGAAGGGCTTGACATACTCTGGGATATCCATCAAGGAGAATGTGGTCATCATGCATCCTCCGGGGCATTAGCGGCAAAAGCTTTCCGGCATGGATTTTATTGCCCAAGTGCCTTGGAGCAAGAAGAAGATGTTGTAAGAAAATGCAATGGCTGATAGTGGTACGCCACGAAGACGCATAGAACTGAACACTATACCTACCACTTGGCCATTTGCGGTATGGTGTTTGGACATGGTAGGACCATTTAAGCCGACGAAAGGGAAAATGACCCATATCTTGGTTATGGTAGACAAATTTACCAAGTGGATTGAAGTAAAGCCAATTAGGAAATGAGATGGGGCAACAGCTGTGACATTCCTCAAGGATATAATCTTGAGATACGGCTATCCCCACAGTATCATAACTGATAATGGCACAAACTTTGCCAAAGCAGGATTTGCGAGGTTCTGCCGAGAAAAGAAGATCCGTCTAGATATTGCCTCAGTAGCCCACCCCGCATCGAACGGACAAGTGGAAAGATCTAATGGACTGGTTTTTTCCGGGATAAAACCCCAGCTCATTTAGCCGCTGCAAAGATCAGCGGGGTGCTGGATAGAAGAACTACCAGCACTTCTGTGGAGTTTAAGAACAACTCCGAATCGATCAACAGGCTATACGCCATTCTTTCTGGTATATGGGGCAGAAGCTATACTACCAACCGACATAGAGCATGATTCGCCCAGGGTCACCCAATATATAGAAGCCGAAGTGCGAGAAGCCTGGCAAAATGATATTGATCTGCTAGAAGAAGCAACAGAACTTGCCTTGTCCAGATCCACCATATATCAGCAAAATCTCTGAAGCTACCATAGCTAGAAAGTAAACCCCCGAGTCTTCCGGGAAGGTGACCTCGTACTTCGGCTGGTGCAGCGCACTGCTGGCATGCACAAGTTATCCCCCCATGGGAAGGACCTTTCATTGTAAGCAAAGCATTGCACAATGATTCCTATTATCTTATTGATGCACAACCATAGGAGAAGAATAAGGAGCACAGGTCCGGCGAGGAATCTAAGCGTCCATGGAACGTAGCTCTAATTTGTCCATTTTACACTTAGCAGAAGTGTATTGTAACATCCCAAAACTCTAATCCAAGGTTATTAAGATCCAAATCCTCAAAACTAGGGTTAACAAAAACTTTTCCAATTAAAAATATGAAAGCATTCATGTGTGTGTGCATTTAACTTAGGAATTGATTTGAATTGCCGTGGTTCTGTTATCATTGATTGTAAAATGATTCTTAGGTGAAATAAACATCATCTAAATCATTCCCAAACATTTCCCAAAGAAAAACAACTCAAAATGAATAAATGAAGTGAATGGTCATTCTTGCCAAATTAACTATCATGCCTACTTTGGCTATTCCTAGTACTCAAAACCTAACAGAAACAATTGTGGATCTTTGCACCCCTTGCTAATACACATAATGATGTACCAAGGCCCACCTTGTGATCTGCCAAAAACATTCAAACACTATATTTAATTGGCATTTGAAAATTGAATCCATTTCATATGGGAAGATCCCACTATTTCAAAAACCACGCAAACAAGCTCAAATTTCAAAACCCAAGCACCCACAGAGTCTCAAGCTTAGTACTAGCACACCCACCAAAAATCTTTTCAAAATTCAAAAAGAAAGTTCTTGCGGCCATTTTAGCAAACACTTGGCAGGCATGAATTACACCTAGTAATTAGCTCACTGTTTTGAACAGGGTTTTGCCCCCATTTGATCACCATTTAATCCCTTTGTCCCCTCTTGATCAAACCAGGCCTAACCAACCCATCCCCTATCCCCCTAGAAGCATGGCTAAGCCATGCCGAGCACCAACTCGCCGGCCAACTTGGTCACCGCCGCAGCAGACCGTCCCCCTCTCTCTCACCTTGTCTATGAACTAGCCAGGACCTCACCACCACCCACTGTCCCCTCCCCGAGCTGAGCCACACCATGGACCACCGAGGAAGCACTGCACACTGCTTGTCCGCGCCATGCCGAGCACGCGCCAGAGCACCGCGCCCGACACGGGTGCACAAGCCGCCGCTCGACCGCAGCCCGCGCCCACCACTCCGCCATGACCCCAGGAACACGCCAGACACGCCCATTCACCGTCCAACGCCTCACAGCCACCGCTCGCCGTGGACACCGCCGTCTCAGCCGCTCAGAGCGCCAGCTCCGCCCGACCGCATACCACCGCCCCTAAGCCCGCATTTAAGCCCTAGAGCACCGCCAGGAGACCGCGCATCGATCACCGCTCGCAGCCATGCCGCGAGCAGCCCGTAGCCATGTCGCCACCGTCGCCTGGCCACGCCGCGATGTCCCGTCGTCGAGCTTATAAAAGGAGGCCACCCCCAGCCATTTGCAGCACACCACTCACCGCCCCTCATCTCACTATCCATTCCCCACCTCTAGCCGGAGCAAGGCGAGCAGCAGTTCGACGGAATTGCACTGGAGCAGACCGCCTCTAGAGGAGAAGGGCGCCGCTGATTGCGACCACCCCCGGAGCTGCCTCGGCCGTCCCTGAGCTCGACGTCGACCACCAGTCCGTTTGCCAGCCTCGCCGTCGTTGCTGGAGCCCTGGTACGCCCCCTATGCACCCACACCGAGGCGCTAGGGTTAGAGTTCGCAGGCGACCAGTTCGTCGTCGACGAAGATCCCCAGCCATCGATACTAGTTCTAATCCAACGACCCATATCGCCCTGTACCGCTTCACGCGTTATGAGCCGCTGACCGGTGGACCCCCCCCCCCCCCTGTCAGCTGAGCCCCGTGCTGTGGAGTGACACTGGGCCGGCCTGTTAGCTTGAATTGGGAATTGGGAATTTTCTATTTAGTTTGAATTTAGTTATGTCCCCTAGTTTGAAAATCAATTCAGAGAGATTTACAAATCCAAATGGAGTGATTCCAATTTTGTTAGAAAGCTACTGAAAAGATATACCCAAGACTATTGGATTTAATTCAATTAGAATTATAGATCTCTCCTAGTAAAAATAACAAAACAGAAGCATTTGCTACTTGCAACATTTTTATAAAATCAACCAAGTTAGCTTTTGAGTTGATTCCAACTCTCAAAAATCACATTTCACTATACCTATCTGAATATGTAATAATATTAAGGTTTACATGCAGGGACTTTGGACTAGTACCAAAATAATGCTATATAGGCATTTCTAGTCACTTTAAATCATTAAATAATGAACTTAAACCAAAGTAATTATGATCCAACCTTTAAATCACATTCCCACATGTTAGAATATGTGGTGATGACATGTGTCCACATGATCCCATATTTTAAGTGGTGTCTATTAAATCTTAGTTAATTTTTAATGAGTAGAAATTACTTTTCTAAAATAAAAAGAAGGAAACTAGTTAATAAAACTTGTGATGCTTGTGATGATAATAGATCATCAAGTATATGCCTTAGAGTGCTAATTGGACTAGTTAAGTATTGATTGGTGATTATGTACTCCGTATGTATTTATAGACGATAGTACCGACCAAGTCTACGAGGAGGAGGAATTCTACCAAGAAGAGACGAAGAAAACTTCAACCACTGCACCAACCAAGGCAAGCTACTATTGGCAAACTAACACTTGCAAGTATAATGCTTAGCAAGCTAGGATTAAACTAGATGGTTAGCAAAGATGCTCTAGGAATGCTTTGGTTGCAATACCTTGACTAGTATTTACCCCAAGTATTATTTTCAAGCTTTACTTCCTTTACTTTACCCAAAGTTCTTTACTTGTTTTGAAGGTAGCATAAAGAGTATAAAACTTGGCCTATTTAGATAAGCTTTAGATGTCATTCTATGGCATGATATTGAACCCATCTTTTCCACCTTAGTGAACACTCTTAACTTAGTAGTTTAGAGTAGATAAAAAACTTGAGTCACTTTAGATGGGAACACTTGGTGAAAATGAATTGTGAAAACCTTGGAATGATTAGTCATTCTATTGAAAAGTTTTGACATGTGTTGAGAAACACAAAAGGTTTATGATGGTGAAAATGTTGAAGCATGAGCCTTAACTCTTTTACAAAACTAATGGTTGGATTCGGATGCGATACCATTCCAAATTTACCGTACAACCACATTACCTGAATTGGGTATGGCTTAGCTGGAAGTTTATATGCATTAGTATTAGTTCCCTCGCGGGAGAGGTTTGAGCTGAGGCTACCTCTCAATGTTGTCCACCTATGCAGTGCCCAAGATGACTAATGGTCATGGTTGGGAGGCCATGCTCATAGGAGAGGTGCTTATACTAGGGTGTGTAAAGGAAAGGTTATGTTTGATTATCTGCATACTAAGTATGATGATTCAGGGTTATCCCTGACAGATGTATCGAATCTTGTGGTGAAAGTGTACCACCTCTATAGAGTGTCAAACTATTTGAATAGCCGCATCCACGGTTATGGACAGTTGGAATGGCCATACTATTTCGTTGTCAGATGTTTTCAAAATGACTGATGAAATGAATGATGAATCTTGACTTGACCACAACAGGGTTGTGTTTATGACAATAGCTTCCCAACTTATGTGATTCTAGAACTTTATTTTATCTTTCTTTGCTTATGAACTCAGTTTAGGTTTCAAACTTAACTTTATAGTTAATCATAGAGTTAGCACTTTAACTTAGAACTATACTACTTGTTAGTGGTAGTTTGCGAGTACTTAAAGAGTACTCATGGCTTTTGTCCCTGGCTATTCTCATGGCTAGACTATGAAGGAGACTACCAAGATGATGGCCAGCAGGACGGCTATGATAACTGGGACTATATGCCTTCGTCAGCATTGCATGTGCCCCTGAAGATGGACCCCACCGCTACGCTTATCTTTTATTTCCGCTGCTTGTTGTATTAAGACTGGATCATGAGATCCTTATTTGTGTAAGACCTTATGTATGGTTTGTAATGGATGATGTACTGTGATATCCAATCCGTTATGTCTCACAAAAATTGTAATCCTGGGATTGCAAGGTATGGCATAACGGGCATCTAGGATTAAAAATCCGGGTGTTGACATGTATGTATCCGAGTCTCTCATATGTCGGTATGTATGTCGGCAATGAGTATATCAATGAAACCTCGGCACCCCAAGCAGAAACTTGGGGACTGCCTTAATAATTGTATTTTCTGTATTTATTTTCTATATGTCGACTGGCTTAAATTACTTTCAACTTAGCTGGATTAGTAGTGTGTGGGCACCAAAAACCTAACTTTTCGACTTGCTACTGTCCAACAAGAATTGGCTTCATGGCAAGCAAGAGAGCAAGTTTGGAATTTCAAGCCACATGAAAAATGACTAAGGAAAGGAATGTAATTGAGTCGACATTTGTTATTCGGACTAACCCTGTATTTATTTTATTCATATCATGTTGAATTATTTTGAGATAATCCCAAAGTTTCAAGTAATGTTAAGTCAATTTTTTGAATCTTAGACTCGTAAGTCGAAAACTAAATCAAGGTATATGCGAGCCGAATCATAAAATTAGAGGACCAAGAAAAGGAAACTCGGGGACTCTGCCCAACTTAATACGACCTTAATAACTTAGTAGCAAAACACAAACAATTGTAGAAGAACACAAACTCTTGTGCATAATACATTTGCAGCCAGCATACCCTTGGATCTGATGAATGTCAAAGTGTTTTTCGGCTCATGGAGCAGCAGCAGGAGCCGAATCATCGGTCAAAGAAGGGGGTAATTCAGCGTCTATAGGCGGAGCACTGGTCTATGCCTCATCTTTTGGATTAGCACCCGCATCCTCTGGATCTTTCGTATCCTTAGCAAATTCGGAGGCTTCTTCTTCGTCGTCGTAAGAGCCATCCGAGATATAAGCATCATCACGGCATCGAGGAAGCTAAGACCTTCGTTCGAGCTGTGGCAGAAGGCATACTGGATGAGGTCATAGGCGTAGGCCTTGCATTTAGCGATGCATTCTGGATCATTGGTCCACTTTGATCCGGTGCACATGTGGTCAAGTAACTTCAGATCCAGCGTCTTGTACTATGAGAGGACGAAACTCAATGATGTATCAGCCCCTACACGTGCAGCAGATTCTCGCCAAAGGTTCAGATTGGTCTCACACTCCATCAGTTTTGATATGAAGGTCGTACTGCCTTTGGGAGTGGGGTTAGTGGGCTAGAGAGCGTTGAACATCTAGACAGCTACTGGCATAATGTCTGCACCGTAATTTTTCATGACTTCAATGCGAGCAGCGTTGCTCACCAGCAGGTCCTCTATGTCATAAGGAATAAACTGAGAGGTAGGACCAATTGGGGTACCCCGCTGTAGGCAGAACTTGGCGACAGCGGCATAATCTAGGGGTTTGCTCTCTTGGAACTTAACTGTGAATAGCACAAGCAATATCAATAAGTAAGGGCACGTGAACCGGAGAAACAAGTGTCGGCGGGAGGAAGAAAACTGACGAGCAATATGGCTGAGGATCTGGGTCAGCTCCTTTTGACCATCAGTTGTCCTTGTCTTGAGCTTCTCATACTCAATGGTCACCGATTCAAGTTTGATGTCGGCTTCCTTCAGCAAATCATTGTCCTTGGTTAGCTAGGTCTTCAAGCGTTCTTTCTCCTCGGAGAACTCTTGGTCGGCCTTATCCAGCTTTGCCTTCTAGAGGTCCTTGAGCCTCTGGATTTCAGCATTCAGCCGAGTTATCTCATCATCCTTGAGGCAAAGCTGCACAATCTCATCATCTTTCATTTTCAGTTCAGCCTGGTGCTTTCCTGCTTGTTCGAGAAAGTGAAGCATCATGTTAGGAATAGGCACGCTATCGTGAAGTGTCACTGCAATAGTGGGTTGACCCGGTAGAGCCGAGGTATAATTATCTATCGAGTCAAGGTAAGAGTACGCAAAAGCTAAGTGATCAAGGTGAGTTACCGGCGATCTCGACCAAATTCTTTCGCATGAGGATATTCTCATCTTCAACCTCGGCTGTGCAATCCAGATGATAAGTTAATACGGATAACAAGTAACACAGAGAAACAAAAAGTGAAAGATCCTAAGGAAAATAACTTACCCTTCTTTTTGTGCTCAGCAATCAACTTGATATGCTTGGAGCGAAGGTCCTTGTATGTGTCCAGCAGACGCTGGAACTCAGAAGTTTGGCGGTTGGTGGTGATCTGAAAAAGCAAATGTTAGTTCAAGAATAAGAAGGAATATTCGAAGTCTACAAGATCCAAGCCAAGTGGAACTTACCCGGCTCAAGGTGTGTGGATATTCAAAGTCTACAAGATCCAGGCCAAGTGGAACTTAACCCGGCTCTAGGTGTGTGGATATTCGAAGTCTACAAGATCCAGGCCATGTGGAGCTTAACCTGGATCTAGGTGTGTGGATATTCGAAGTCTAAAAGATCTGAGCCAAGTGGAACTTAACCCGGCTTTAGGTGTGTGGATATTCGAAGTCTACAAGATCCAGGCCAAGTGGAGCTTCACCTGGCTCTAGGTGTGTGAATATTTAAAGTTTACAAGATCCGGGCCAAGTGGAACTTAACCCGGCTCTAGGTGTGTTGATATTCAAAGTTTACAAGATCCGGGCCAAGTGGAACTTAACCCGGCCCTAGGTGTGTGAATATTTGAAGCTACTAAGGACCTCGCTAGTTTTCTATGAGCATACGACCAAGTAACTAAGTGTTTCTACATATTAAAGGGCATAACGGAGAAGGGTTTACCTCCATCATCCGGCCAGCGAAGGAAATGGCCTTGGTGGCAGTGTTCATCTATGCGCTGAATTCAGCCGAACCAAATTTCTCTGGGAGATCATCTTGTGGGTTGATAAACTCGGCGTCATTCCAAGCATTGACATATTCAATGAGCGCCGGGCTATAACTCTCCCCTCTGACCACCTGGCTTGTCACCAGACCTTTGGCGTGGGCCTCTCCCTCGCAATTTGAGTAGCAGCTGGACTACTATGCAAGGTGAGCTGTTTGCTACCATCAGATCCGGCGGCAGATGATCTGGAGGCGGCGCCATCCTTCTTAGTCATGGACACAAGTGTGCACCGTCCAGACTCAATATTGATGCCCTTGGAGGCAGGAACCTTGGCAACCTCGGTTGTCTTGCTCTTGCTACCGAACTTGGGTTGTTGAAGAGGAGCCGAAGTTGCTCCTCTGGATTGAGCTTGCAATGCTAGTTGGAATATATCCTTAATGGAAGGAGTTGATCTGTAGGAAGTTGCCTGAGGCTTCTTGCGTGATGGTGCTGACGCTAGTGTTGATGTTGCTGCTAGTGATGGCGTTGCTGCTGGTACTGGTGTTGTTGTTGCTGCTGGTGCTGGTGTTGGTGATGATGCAGGTGCTGGTGACAATACTGGTGATGGTGATGATATTGGTGCTGGAGCTGATGCTGCTGCTGACCCTGGTACTAGCGAAGAATAAGTTTGGGGCGGTGCCAATGAAACTGGCACCTCTATAACGGCGGGTTGCGGCTAAGCCGAAGTACTGGGGAGGTCTGACATAGTCGTATCCTCGGCAGCCCCACTTCCCCTCGCATCGATGTTACCCTCCTCATGACGAGGTGGGCCCAGATCCTGTGTGGCTGCAGAACTCTCTTGGATAGGGCTCAACGGGCGAACTTCATCATCATGGGGGGAGATGGAGCTCTCTAGATAGGAGAGGAGATGTTGGGACCACTCTGGGGGATAACCCTGGGACCCTAGCCAAATCAGACAACAAACAACAAGTTAAAAGGAGAAAGAGAGACAAGAAATTTGTGAAGACAGTGAAGCATGACCCGAATATGAACGAGGAAGGAAAAAGGACTTACTCGGCTGAGGTTGGAGGTTCCCAGGGCTTGGGCGCACTCCGAACAGTGGTATTGGGTACCGGCTTGTTAGCACCCTTAACACCGGATTTATTTTGCCTCTTCTTGGGCGAGGGCACCTCAGAAGTTGCGGCCGATGTTGCCGGACGTTTATGGGAAGGGGCAGGAGCCGGCTCATTCATAGCGAGAGGAGGATCCTCGTGGACCTGTCCCGCCGGGTTAGCTGAAGCCAAGGTAACCGGAAACGCGTAAGAAATGTGCACCGGATCAAGTACCTCCATAATCTCAACATCGGAGTCATCGTCATCTAGCCAATCCCTCAAAGAAGAGGCCTTACCAAAGGTTCGCCTGGTGCCATCCGGAGTTGGCAAGAACATCTCTATGTCCGGCTCATGTGTGTCCGGATCTGAGCGGTCCTCCACCCATTTGAGGGCTGGTTCCTTGCCATCTTCCATAGTCTGTTGGAGAAACAACTGAGAGCAAAAATAATAAAGGATCAAATAAAGATACGGTCCTACATACCACGAGACTCGGGTCAGGTGAGGAACATACCAGAGGAGGCAAGTTACCCCGGGTGAAGTGCTCAAGCCCCCACTTGCACGCCTCGGTGAACTCCTTTTCTATCTTAAAGATAGCCTTGACTCGGCGAAATATGTCAGTGTTGTCGAGCTCGAAGGAGGACATGTGATTGGGGTCAAGAGGACCACTCATGTGGCAAAGCTTGTGCGTGCGCTTCTAGAGAGGGGAGATCTGGTTGTGAACGAAGGTGATCATGACGTCCTCGCTGCGCAGCCCCTGCTTGGCAAGCTCCTTGATCCGCCTGTCTACTTGATTCGCCAAGGTGGTTACCGGCCTTGGGATCCGGTCCCACAAGGTCGCGTCCGGAGGACTCAGCTTGAAGGGAAGTAGCCGGATCAGGTCTACATCCGTGTCATTTTTTACATAAAAGAAGGTCTAGGACCAGCCCTTGCAGGATTCGAGGCCTCTGACCCGGGGGAAAGCAGAGTTTTTGCAGGGAGAGATAGAAGCTCCACCGCACTGGGTCAAAAGCTTATTAGCTGGGGCAAGAAGAGGGTCAGGAATGACGTTTTTACAAAGACCAAAGAACTTGATCCAAAGTTCCTTGGTGGGCTAGAGGCTGACATATCCCTCTATGTCGGAGGCAAAGGAAGAAAGGGAAGTAATGGCGTTTGCCGGAAGCTGGTGAGGCTGAAGCTCGTAGGTGTTGATGAGGTCATGGAAGAAATCGGTCGCTAGGAGGCCGAAGCCACACTGAAAGTGGGATAGGAAGACCACATACACACCCAGATTAGGGGAGGGAGCAATCTCATCGGTGGCGAGGCAGCAAGTGACGCCCGTGGGGAAGTGGCAGGTCTGGTAGAGCCAGCCAAGATCACCTTGACAGACCCATGAGTCAGCCCAGCCGCCGCGCTCATGCGCCTCACCTTCCTACTCCTCTTCTTCGGCCATGATAATCTCCTCTTCCGTCATCTCCAAATCGCTATCCCCACGGAAGCAATCTGTGGTGGGGGCAAAGGCCTAGACTGGCGAGGCCCCGTAGCGGTGATGTAGAGCAGGAGCAGCAGCGTGGGTGCAGAAGAATAGCAAAGCACGGCGGCGGTGGCGCTACGTGGAGTGGAAGCACCGGCAGCAGTGACATTGCTGTGGAGAAGAAGGAAGTAGTGGCCAGGGGAGCATGCGAAGTGGGTGAAAATCCCCAAGGGCCGCCGCTGTCCCCTATTTAATTGCACCCCTGGCAGGCGTAGTGGAATCCAATGTTGCAGCGGTACCACACGACATGGTCGTGTATTTGCCAAGCCAACCAATCAGGGGCACGCCACATCAAGGGCCACATGGATCAGCGAATCCCATGACGCGACGTGATGATATAGTTAATGAGGAGATTTCCATGGCGTGACGTTTGCAGCAGTTATTCCTGACAATCAATACGGTAACTGGTGCAGTAACTGGTGCGAGTCCTTAAAATGAGGCAAAGTGATGATTACCATATAGGACGTGGGGAAGCGTATGAAAGAAGGAAGGATGATCCGCATAGATAAATAATAAAACGGCCATCGAGAAGTAACTCGGAATGAGCCAAGGGAATGTCAAGCAAAAGGAGTTGGGTTACAGGATAACTCGGTAAGGAAAGTGCAAATCTTGAAAAGTTGAACCTGTTGTGGCCTTATCAGCTGAAGTTGTTAAGACCGTGATGACCCACAAGTATAGGGGGTGTATTGTAGTATTTTCGATAAGTAAGAGTGTCGAACCCAACGAGGAGCAGAAGGTGCTGGCGAGTGGCTAGGAGCAGGAATTCTCTGTAAATACTTAGCAAATGGATTTTTAGGGGGTTTTGATAATGCAGGTAAATAAAGTACAAGTAAATAAAAGACAATAAGAATAAATGCAGCCTGTGGCCCAATCCTTTCTTCAGCAAAGTACAAGCCGGTTGTATTACTTAGGATGACCAAACGTTCTCGAGGACACATGGGAATATCGTCAAGTGCTTTCGCTTCATGTAGTTGATTAATCTTCTTTAGTTTGCTAACTGTTGTGTGGGTGAACCTGTGCTAATGTACCGACCTTCCTAGGACTAATACATACTTGTGATTATACCCCTTGCAAGCATCCGCAAGTACAAGAAAGTAATTAACGTAGAAACCTAACCACATGTTTAAACTCTAAGACCCTGACGTCCCTTGTGCAAAGGTTTCCTAACGGGGGTTCAGGTTTCTGTCACTCCGGCAACCCCTACGATTAGTAGCCAAATACAAAATGCATTCCCCTAGGCCCATATAGGTGAAGTGTCATGTAGTCGATGCTCACATGACACCACTAGAAGAAGTACACCACAACTTAAATATCAAACCATTCAATCTTTCTCAACACAATTCCACTACTAACAACATGACTTCTCCCATGTCCTCAAGAACTAAACGAACTACTCACAAGACATCATATGTATCAAGATCAGAGATGAAATAATGATATGTAACAATCTGAACATAAATGATAATTCAATGGTTCACTCAATAGCATCAACTACAAAGAGTAATCAACACCGGGCAAGTTTCCCCTAAGAACTATGCAAGATTCAACCCAATTGTTACAGAGGTATGAAGTGGTGGTGATGGTGCTGGTGATGATGATGGTGGTGATGATGATGATGATCCTGATGAAGTCCATCTTGATGGTGGTGTTGATGGCGACAATCTCCCCTCTCCTGGAAGGAATTACCCCGGCAGAATTTTGTCTGCCGGAGTGATCTTTTATCTCTCGATGTTTTCCGCCCCACAGAAGCGCCAGAATCTTTTTGTGGTTGCTCCCTGAGTCTTAGGGTTTCAGGAGGATAATATATGCCAGAGGGGAGAGGCTGCAGTGGACCAGGGCGGCCACACCACTTGGTGGCGCAGCCTAGGGTGGCCCGTGCTAGGGGGTTGTGTGGACCCCCTGTGGCCCATCTCCACTTATCCTTCTGGCTTTCTTCGTCTTCTGGAAAAATAGGATTTTCCATGTATTTTCCCGGATTTTCTGATCTTCACGAATTTTGCCTCCAAAGAGGACCTTTTCCATCAGAATCCTGACTACAGCGGCCCATGCTCCAAAAGTCATCAACCATGCAAAAACAGATGAAATAACATATGTATCATCTTATAATATGAAATATATCAATGAATAACAGTAAATTATGATACAGAATAGTGATGCGAAATGGACATATCAACTCCCCCAAGCTTACACTTCGCTTGTCCCCAAGCGAAACTGAACTTAATAAACATGACCTCGGGTTTATGGAGTGAAGAGTCGATAAAAGAATACGGACAAGAAGCATCACATTCATCAATACATAAATCATAATAGAAGACAACTCACTATTATATAACTTTAACTTGCAATAAGTAAAGGAAACACAATAAAGATACATAAAGTAAATCATAATTGGTAATGGAAAACTTAGCTCTTGGTCGAATAATAGTTGACAATTTGCTGGAGTTCACAAATAACTAATTTTCAATTATAGCTTTTGTAACATCCCAATTTCAGCAACCCTGATTAGTTGTCCAGAATGCAAAAATCAGGGGGAAGAAAAACTTTTTCTTGTTCACGGGTGCAGTGCTTGCATGCTATTTGTTTGTACTTGTGCATATGAGTGTATACCATATCATACCCCTTACCTCACCCTCAGTTGTCAAAAAGCTATTTAACAAAACTATCCTGGCTCATTTTACATATTCTCAAATGTTATGGCATTTCAAAGCATGAGCCAAGGTGCTTTTGGAACCAAAACTATTTTAGTAACTTCTATTGATCAAACTATGGAGAGCTATAGAATACTATCTCCTTATGTTTTCAAGACAGAACCTTCAACTACTCCTACCTATAAGATTTCCAAAACCTTGTATAAAACCTTAGAATTTCACTCTTGGTAGGGATACCAAGGACTCTCATCTCATTCAAAATCCAACCTCTTCAAAATGCCCCAACCTCACCTCAAGATAATCTTGATGGTAACCCTAGTAGTGGATTTTCTTAGTTCATAAGATGAGTTGCCTTGATCTGTTGTCTGATGAGTTGCCTTGATCTGCTGTTTGACTTGTTTGCTGAGGAGTAGGATGAGCCACTCTAGGAGCTCAACCCTAGGATCAAGATGTTTCCAAACCACCACACCCTAAGCAAGAATACAAAGATGGATCTAATCCCTAGCCACCAGGTGATCCTCTAAAACCCCTTAACCAGATCAATTCTGTAGTGATCCATTCTAGAAGTTTCCAAGTCAATGAAGACCCATATCAAGCATGGATCTATTCTACTCAATATACTCCTCAACCTCATCCACTTGATGATGCTTTGATACCTTGCAACTCATCAAAAACATCCCCTCTCATATTCTAGTCAAAAACCCTAAATCTGCTAAATTTGGCCAAGTCTGGAATCTGTTTCAACATCACCTCTTTGAATGCCTCCCTTTCTCAAGCCATGTGCATTTTTTTGAAATGCACTTGAACCATCTTGTTAACCATCCTAAGGAATACCAAGGCCGACTCTGGCCCTTGGTTAGGTCATCCTCCTACCCACTTGTTCTTGATGGTTTTGTAGGCAAGAAAATAACTTTTCTTGCAAATCTAGTCATCATACCTACTTTGACAAAATCTCACACCATCATCCAATATCCTTTGGACCAACTCTTTGCATGGCTGTGCTCTACCCATATTGTTCTATCAACATCAACTTCACTTGTTCCAATTGGATCTTTGTGCTACTTAAACCCACATGGTTTAGGAGGCATCATGACCCATTTTGTATGGCAGCCTTATTTTCAAGAAGTTTGCCTTCACTTCCAGACCACCCCAACTGCAACCAATCCAAACCCCTTCTTCCATGATCATATTTATGACTTGGTACAACTACCCATCTATCCCTTGCCTCAAGGTGAGCTCTGAGCTCCAAGATCCAACAAGGTTTAGGTGGTATAAAAATAACATCACCCTAGATCCTCAATGCCTTGTTCTTCCATCTAATTCAAGTTGGAATTCCAATTCCCAAGGTTGCAAATGCTTGCTACACCGTGTCTACATCATCTACCTTGATCATCAAGATTTATCAAATATTACCCATAATTATTATGGCTCTAAATCTATTTAATTCCTTTAAAAGACAAAATCTCAAAACCCCTTTCCCAATGGAAAGTTTGGTTTTTGTCAAAACACTTCCCCAAATTCTAGCTCTTGTGAGATCCATATATCATACCCTATCTTCCAACTTCAAAAATAAATATTTTTGAAAAGCTTTAATAATTCTTTTTGCCCATTTTCCTAAATGGCAGAAACAACAAAATAAATGTTTTAAATACTTCTACACCTCAATAAATCTTGGGAAAATTCCCCTAAGTGTGCATTCACATTTTGGACCTTCTCACGCCAAAAACCAACCTGGGACAATGTAAATTTATCAAATGATCTTCTAGAATCTACTTCTGCCCTATTTGAATAAATGATTTTAAGTGGACTAAAAATCCTCTGAAAAATCCCAATAAATTCCTAGAGTTGTGCCTCAACCATACCCATCTACCAGTACCATATTCCCACATTGCCCAATGAAAATTATTAAACTTCCTTCACAAGCATTCTTGTGATCAAAATAGCACAACAATCAAAACCTTGCACAAGTACCCCATCAAACCTTATCAAATCTTCTCCACCAAGCTTGTACAGCACATCTCTCTCCCTCTGGTCGAAAACACTGTATCCCTAGCACTGTAGCACCCCTTTCCCCTTGTCCCATGTGCTTAGAAGTGAGTAGGAGAGAGAGAGAGAGAGAGACAAGCATGTGAGGCCAATAAATTGCAACAACTGCCACCCCCTCCCCATGAGCTCCAGCTCGACCAGATCTCTCTCTCTCACACACCCCTCTCCACCACCCTCTAGGCCAATCACAAGCCAGCCCTACCCCCCTTGCATGTCCAAAATGGACATGCCCCCTCTTAGAGCTCCTCCCCGGTTTATAAGCCAGCAGGCCACCCCAGCACCCCACTCTGCCCCTCATTTCTCGCCCTCCCACTCCACTTACTTCCCTAGAGCCCCCTCTCCTCCTCCCTTGCTCTGTTCTGCTCGAGAGAAGGAGGAAGAGGAGCATCGGGCCTTTTCCAAAAATTGAGCAAGGCCTCCCCTCCCGCACTCCTTTCCCTCTGCATGTCGCCGTGTGAGATCCCCTATCCCCGCTGCTTCTAATCCTCTATATATCCCTGCTCAGGACGGCCCTTGGAAACTTCTCCGGCGAGCTCCTGAGAGTACATCCGCGATCACAGTCGTGTGAGCTCCTCCTCGACGCGGAAATCGGCAGTGCCGCCCCTCTCCCGGATCATTGTCATAGACCGCATCTCCTCTGACCCCTCCCGACCACCGGCGAGCCCCCAGGTACCATCCCACTCCTCCCAGCACCGCCTAGGGTTTCCGCCGCCGGCTGCTTTGTTCTTCGTAGACGACGACCACACGCCATCCATCGCCCTTTAATACAACGGCGGAGAACCGCCCATAGCCCTTTGCGCCCCCTCCCCCACTGACGGACGGGCCCAGCCCGTCAGGTTCAAATGCGCCGCCACGTGGGCTGTCCTTGCCTAGGTGGGCCGATTTCGCTCAGGCCGGCCCAACTCAGCGCAGATCCTGGCATGGCGCGCCCCTTTTATTTTTCTTATTAATAGGTCTATAGAAATCCAGAAGTTTGGCCTTAGTTTAAATCATTTCAAAAATTCTAAGCAACTCCAACTTACCAGATTTAAAATGTACCATGTTCAGGTGTGTTTTGTGAAACAATGCAGAATTGGTCCCTTGCCAAAAATAAATTTTATTATTTATTGGCAATTAATCCACTAAAATGTATCTTTGACACTAAATAAATTCCTTAGTGACCTACACATCCCCAAAATAGATGAAACCAAGCTCTTTTGGAAGTATATTCATAGGCCTTCCATCTAGCAGTTATCTCAGGTAAAGGTGAACCAAGGTCACCCTTTGACAAAAATAACAAAAACTGAGAATATCTGCCTTGGGTTAATTCTCTAGGTCAAAAAAAATTTGGTATTGAACTAACTCCAGCTCCCAGAGAAGTGGCACACCATTACCTATCTAAAACCAGGAGATAGGGATTTATTGATCCTCTGTTGGATTTTAGTGATTTAATTACTTCTGTAAGTGGTTCCATCACTCCTGCAGTTTGACATCTCCAAAAAGAGTGAATCCAATTCCTACAGAAAGGTATTCAAATTCCTATCACATGCCCTTGGAATCAACTCAATAGCTTCTGTAGAATTAATCTGGTTAAAAAGAGAAAAACCATACAGCACTGCCTTTGATGATTTATTAAGGGTATTCTGTTAATTATTTGGACTTGATTCCAACTCTCTGTGAACAAGTACATCAAACCCTACCTGACCACTCAAGGAAATAATTTTTGGGCCTCCAGATAAATTCTGGTGAATTATTTCCTCAAACTAGAGCTTTTTCCACTATAAAAAGCATAACTAAATCTAGGTAAATGATAATCTAGTGAAACCACTTGTGTTGGTCTTGTTTTGTCAAGACCTACCTGAGGATATCATTTTTGCACATTCGTATCCTACAGACCTCAAGTCTTCACCCCAAGTCCTTGGTTTACAACCTAGACAACTATCTTCCAAAGGAAAACACTTCTATGGCAAACTAGTAATTCCATTACTAGTACCCAAATTCTCCAAAACCACTAAGTTAAGTAGGATTCCTTATGTTTGTTTGTTGTATGGCTTGATGCCCGTAAGCCTTGTATTGATTGTGGTATTGTCTGCTTGCATGTATGCTCGATGACGGCGATAGTGTGATTGTCTGACGACGAGAAGAAAAGGACTCCTTATTCTTATTTTTTGGGTATTCTTGGTTATCTAAAGAAGTCCAGGGACTTATCGCTGATCACAGGCAAGCCACCTTTCCCAAATTCCGATACTTGTCCTATTCCATTTATTACCTGTTTTGTACCTCTTTTATAAATCGCATTATTTATCTACATGTCTTGTTTTATAAATACTGCGCTAATGACTTGGCTCCTCCAAGTTATGACTTTGTGTACTTCGTGGCACCACCCTGATGTACCTACCAATATATCCCTTTAGACCGAGAGTACGATGGCTAGCATCCTACCTCGTTGAAAACCCCGGCTTTGAGAAAATGAACTGTTTTGGGATTTACCCTACTACAAATGTTTCAAAATTGTTTTGTAAAACCCTTGGGAAGAGCCCTCATTCCAAGCTGATGTTTTAACGAAAGAAATGGTGTTGATGAGAAATGAGAAAGTGAAGGGATGTTCTACGCCTTTATCGAAACATTTTTTATCCATGCAACCACATTACCTCAGGTGTTGGGGCTTAGCTCGTAGTTTGTCTTCATTAGCCGAGGCAGCTTGTACAATGCTTATAGGGAGGAATCCCTTGAATTCCGGGCAGGCGCTAACAGATCTGCGGATCTGGAGCCTGTAGCTTGCTTCGGCAAGAGTGAGCATGTCTTGGCAGGAGTGTCGGTGCAACAATTGGGTCTCCCGCGGATGGTATGACTTAGGTGGTACGGAAGGAAGTGGAGTCACCAAGTTAAGGTATACGCCAAATTGCGGTTTGGGTATACGCGTGTACGGAAGGCAGGACTATGGCTGGGAGCCACATACTCGTTGCCGGGGAGAACAAATCCAAAAGGAAAAGAAGCCTTTGCTAGGGTCGACAAGCGAAAGGTTAGGTTTGATTATCCCGACCCCCATCTACCATGGGTAGTGGGCCGTGGTTTTATCTCGGTGGATGTATTGATTCTTGTGGGGAAAGTGCGCAAACTCTGCAGAGTATAATCTATTCGAATATTCGTGTCCACGGTCAAGGACGGTTGGAAAAGTGATGGCTAGGAGTACCCAAATGGTGTTTGTTTGGAGAAATGGATGAAATATGGAGGTTTCGAGGGAACCTGAGTTTAAAGTTTTGTCTTGACCAGAGGTGGTCAAAGAGGTTTAAAAAGGGTTTTTACTCCAAAACGATTTACGAAAAGGTTTTCAACTAGGATTTGGGGATGTCTTGATTTATAAAACAAAGGCATGTTATCCAAACTATTTTTCAACAAAGATATGGAGTTGTCGTAACTACAAGAGATAATCTAGGCATTTCAAAAACAACCCTAGATAGAGCTATCTCGCCACAGCCAAAAGTGCATTTCCTTATTTCCCTTACCTTGGTGGTTTGCGAGTACATTCAAAAGTACTCATGGCTTTGTCCCTGGCTATTTACCTGGCCAGGCTTTCAGAGGTTCAACATCGGAAGATTAAGGTGACGTCCAGCGAGCTAGGCTGTCTTCACAGTCAGTCGCCTGTAGGTTGAGGCATGATTGGGCGCTGCGTGTGATGAGGCTCCGCTATTGAAAGTCGTGTAGCCAAAATGGCAACTATGTAAGTCTTGTATTCGTTATGTTTCGGATATTGGAATGATACTTGTCGGTTATGTTCCACGGCTCACTGATCATGGGAACATGGATATTTACATAATAGGGATTTGTCGGATGATTGAATCTGGGGGACTGTAACACCTTCCAATCGGCCCTATGCAAGTTTTAGCCCTTTGTGCCAAACCCGCATAGAAACGATTCAAGGACGCCCACCAGGCACTTTTGTGCGGGTGGAAAACGAAGTAATACCATTACACAACAGTCCTCGATGGGACCCACATAACCAATATATATACAACACGACTCAACGAGTCAAGAATACAGATATACAATACAAAGATCCAAATCACCTTGAAATCGATAGGGCGTCCGACTACGGACAAGATGCAACTGGGGCTAAGAGCCCTGAAGAATAACCAATGGCATCCATAACCCTGCCCAGGCCAAGCCAGAAGGGTAACCCTGCTAACGACGTCGATCTCAAACCTGCTAAAACAAAAGGGGTGCCGACAAAGGGCAAAGGAAAAAGAGGAGCGTCAGTACTGAGGCCAGTACACGGCGAGGCTAGAATTCGGCGGCTCTCGCCTACATAGGTATGGTGGACTGAAGCGGCAGCGCAGCGGCACTAAACAACCTATAGAGACTCGGTATCACTGGCGGCTATTAGGAAGAGATAAGAAAGACCTATCCGGATCCAACCTGATAGTAACACCAAACATACCCATCCTGGTATTCCCCCTCGAGACCAAACGAGGAAGTCAAACCGAGGAACTCACACAGTTGGCAGTTTTATTCATTCGATTATAGTTGCAGCAATTACTAATCAGATATAGATAGCGTGAGTCATCCTGAAGCATCAGTAGTGGCAATTTTAATTAGCATTCCGTTGTAGTTGGAACATTTACTAGTCAGATATAATTGTCCTGAGGAATCCCAAAACCCAGCAGTTGTTGGCACTTTTATCACATTCCATTGGAGTTGCAATACTTACTAGGCAGGTATAGTATGACACAGATCACCACAAATCCACCAGTAGTTGGCATTTTTAATATCCATTCCGTTCTAGTTAGGCTGATTACTAGTCACATATTAGGTCAAATTTATAGCACTACTTTAGTTATGCTTGTCTATGATCGAGATACTGTGCTCCAAGTCGTCCATAACTGCGGACATGGCTTTCAGAAAGTTTTACCTTGCAGGGGTGCACAAATAGCAACACACACTCGATCAACCTCGGAAAAACCAACTCAAAACCCAACGAGGCATTCACGACAAAGCGATCGCAGGATTCATAAAATATTTCAGGGGGGCACCCCACTAAGCTACCCGCAACGAAGTTGGCCGGCTTCGGAATGGACCCAGGGTTTGTGTGGACGGCTGTATACAACTGGGAACCCGAAAGTGTGACTAGGCTCGTCGATACAGCGAAAACGTGTCATGATCCTAAACAGTACAGGTGCTCCACACACAATCATAAATAAAGCAGTAACATGGCATAAGTACAGGATAGTAATAAAACCCCAAACTAGTTTGTGGCCCCAAGAAATAGAAATGAATCAAGCTCTGGCTCAGGGGGGTCCATAAGGCCTCCCGGATGTGGATAGTGCAAAAAATCAAGGAACATGTATCAAGTACTCGGGGTCCTACGGGGCACAAGTGAGCGTGGAAGAACCAGATAACATCTATTGCCCACCGATGCCTCTGCATTAGTTATATCTAGCATTTTAATAGTTGTATTTAAAGTCATGATCATCTCCACCAATAAGGATCTCCACCAATAACCATCTGCCAGCATTCCAACAACTGTGGTACTTGTCAACACGAGATCGCACCTGAGCACGCAACTACGACTCGCAAGGCCAGCTATCTACCAAACACAGGTAATAGGAGGTGTCCAAGGCAATATAGAGGCTGCACGAGATATAACTGGGGTACGGAAACTAAAGCATCACGACACGGATAGCCATAGATCAACAGGAGGAAATATAGACTATAAATGCAAAATAGGTAGAAGGGGAAGAGATGCTCGCCTGGGAAACATAGCCAAAGAGACATTATCCGAAGAACTTGTCGATACTCGCATCCACTCATCGGTCTAATCCGCAAAGAAGCAAACACTAGAAGAAAACCGGATGCACTATTTCATATTATGGCAGAAGATCCGGCATGATTATGATATGATGCAGATGCGGTGCAATTAGGCAGTATTAAGCGGAACCGGGGTCCTGACAATTAATTAGACGGTTCAAGTTATTTAGAAACCCCGCAATTTAAATGTTATCTTAACAAGGCGAAACATGGCATCGGTTCGCTACACAAATTTAAATGGGGGCCATATGAGACAAAAATAGCCATCATATGGTCTCCATATTTAATTTAGGTGAATCGCCTAAATACCACCAAACAACAATGATATGCGTGCGAGATGAATGATTTAATGCAACAAATATATATGTCATATTATAAAAATAGGGGTCTCGGGTAGGGGTCACACACATCGGATCGGCGATCTTGGTGTTCACCGGGGGTCGATGGGGTTCAGTCTCGGGGTTCGACGGGAACGGCGAGGTTCAGGTACCAGATGGAGAACTTGTTGAGCCGGGGTTCGGTCTTGACGTTCCATGAAGAAGACCTTGTTGATCCATGGGGGTCGATCTTGCCGTCGATGGCGAACTTGAATGGCTCGGGTACCGGTGGTCTTCGGGTCCGTGAAGTAGATCTTGTCGCACGGTGTCCGGATAGGCAAACTTGGCGGGTTGGGATGATCTTGTCGACATCCTCGGGTTCCACTTCAGGTGTCGGCCATCGGACTCGTGCGGACGATCTTGGAGTTCCTCTTCGGGCGTCCATGGCGGATCTTGGGCCGGTACCGTAGTCTTCGGAAGATCTTGCCGTACGCGTCGAAGAACTCGAGTTCGGGGTCGGGTGTCGGTGGAGTACTTGATGTTCCACGTAGAAGATCTTCGGGTTCGAGAGATCTTGTCGTACCTGCGTCACCAAATTCTCGAAGGAGGCCTTGGCAGGAATCGTCCCTCGATTCCAGTTTCTTCTTCAAATGCATCGGGACGGTGCCGGTCTTGTCGAGGTACTCATCCGACTCGACAACCCGTGCAACGAAGAATCGCGGAAAAATGGAGCACCGCCACAGATCCATCTTCACGCGGTCGCCAAAGCAAACAACATCAAACTCCCTATTCTCGTGATCAGAACCGAAACACAGCACATGGAGCAACCCTACTGGTACTGGAGGAAAACAACGGCAGAAGCACAAGGATCCACGACGCGCAAGCTGTAGCACTACGAGGCAGAGACAGAAAACCGGGCGGCACCAGGGACAACTCCAACAGGCCCGGGCGGCGGCCAGAACAGGGGCGACGGCGAGCTTGAGCCGCGAGGTGGGGTCTGGCTATGTGGCGACTCAGGCCGCGGGCGCTCGGGGCCGGCAAGTTCGTCGGCGGGCGCGGCCACACGCGGTGCCAGGAGAGGGCGGCGAGGTCGCCGAGGGAGAACGGGGGCCACGGTGAGGAGAGGCCGAGCAGCGGCCTCTGCAGAAGGTAGGCGGTGAACTCGGGCCCTAGTGGGAAGAGGCGGGGTCGGAGGCAGATGTGGCGGATCGACCGACGTGTCTGGCGGCGGCGGAGGAGGCGCGGGAACTCAGGGGGTCCGGCCGGCGGCGGGGTCACGTCCCGAGGAGGCGCGAGAGGCAGAGCGGAGGGAGGCCGGGCCTCGCGGTCGCCGAGGATGGCCAGGAGGGGAAAGGGTGATGGGGAGGGGCCTCTCCGGCCGGGGCAGAGAGGAAGGCAAGGCGCGAGGGGGCAAGCAGAGGAGGGGCGTCGCGTCGGGGAAGGATGGAAGCAGAGGAGCGGGTAGGTGAGGGGGAGGAGACTGCAGGTGGGGCCAGGTCAGGATGAGGGCAGGTGGTGGGGAGTGGGTCGGCTGGGTGTGTGGTGTTGGGGCAGGTGTGTGAGGGTGTGGAGAGGAGGTGGCGGTTGTTGGTTGGCTGGAGTGAGGTGGAGGTGTGAGTTGGAGGGAGGGGATTGGTCAGGGTGAGGTGGAGGGAGGCTGGGTAGGATAGGATTGGGTAGAATTAGGATTAGATATTTTAGACTTGGGTTTGGAGGTGGCCGGCCGGGCTTTCGGGCCTGGCGGCTGCCTCCTAAAAAAATAATATAAAATTTTATTATTTAAAACGGGGCTTTTGCAAACCGTATTTAGACAAACCAAATTATTCCGAAGGCCCGGGTTTTGTATTTGAATAAAGGCTAGGTATTAAGAAAACAGAAATAGGGTTTTTCGAAAATAGTTTCAGACAACAGATGCATGATGATGACGATGCTCAAATGTAATGTGGCATGATGACATGAGCATGCGGTCATGATGATGCAATGCACAAAAACAACGCGATTTTCTAGTAGTGGTTTTTGCGGGATGCCACAGGGACCCCACAGACTTGGTATCAGAGCCATCCTGACTGTAGGAGACCTTAGTTAGCATGGATGTTAGACAGGAAACGACAACCCTATTTTCTAAAAGACAAGGGAGAAGAGTTGACTATTTGCAAAAATGCTTATGTCTTTTCCCCCTCTGTTTTGAAAAATACTTGCATTAATATGATTTTCTAATCTTAAAATCCTGCACACTTTTCACTAACTCGACCTAGCCCTAAACACTTTTGTAGATGGAACCTATTGATGAAGAGTGGCTGAAGGTTGGATTTCCCCGACTCCTTTGGGACTCTCTGCAACTTTGCGGTTACCCCTCCTCAAGGGACTGGAATTAGGAGATTATGTGGGACAGATTGTCATACTAGCCAAGCCGGGAACCAATGGAAGCCCTATCTATTCCATTGGACCTCAGATGCCCAGTCCCGTACTTGTTGTTGAATTGGTAGCCAGAGAAGCTTTGATGCGCATCCGTAGTTCCCTCCCAGAGATAGCCCACAACCTTCTTCCTCCCGATGAAGGGAAATGTCGACTGCACCGGAGGATCCCAAGACCCCAGCCTGGCATATCCTGATCTCTCCTTTTAGACCCGCTTCAGCTACTCTAGCAACGAGGTGTTAACAGCAGTCGTTGACGAATACCGTCACTCCCAGATGGAGCTCCGTCGCCTACAAGCCATTCTCACCCGTAAGGAAGCTCTAGAAACCCTGCAAAGGAATCAAGCACGAACCACCGCCACTGAAGGAACCTTGAGGGAAGCTGCTCCCAAGAGAAGCAGGAAGTGCATCACCGCCAGTCGGTATCTCCGTAGGTTCAAGCCCATCCAGGAGGTGCAGGAAACCTCCACTACTCTGCCAGAAGCTAGCCATGACTCCGTAGATGCACCCTCCGAGTAATCACCCGCTCTGCCGTACTCGCCCATCTAGCAATAGGGTAGAGTCATGTATCATCCCTGAACTCGTTTTGTAATGTTTAAGTACTATCAGGACCTTCGGGTGCAGACCGGTTTGTTATGTAATACTTTCCTTGGATTGCTATGCTTGCTTTTATGTTTCCCTCTTGCGTGTTTTACCCAAGACGGTGCATCAGACCCAACCCAGAACAAAAACGCCCCAAATGAACACTTCTCTTAGTTGTCTAGTATTCCTCTCGAAAGCTGGATGATTGCAGGTACCCCGTTAAATACACCCCGTGAGATCTAGAACCCCGGTTGGATCGGCTTGATTAGACCAAATCACTACCCTGCAGATCTATACCCCATTGGCACTCAGAAAGCTAACTGTTTAACACAGCTTACTCCCATAACTGGAACGCTTACCACCAACAGGAACTCCCTCAAGATGGCCTTGACGACCAGAAGCTCGAAGAAAGCATGTTGCCATTGCGGAGAAGACGGACACCAAGCCAGCAGGTGTTCCGGCCACTGCCCAAACTGTGGGAAACCTCATTCGCCCAGAGTTTGCCCAACTCTATCTATCACTTGTTTCCTTTGCGAATGCCAAGACCATGTCCCTGTCGACTGCCCAATATATCTCCTCCTTGGTAAGGCCCGTCAACTTCCCAGTGTCAGCATAGGAAGGTCGTCAATTCAGTTACGCCGAAAGGAAGGTACCTGTTTCTCGTGTGATCAACACGGTCACTTCAGCCGAGAATGCCCCCAGCATTCACCCGTCAAGGACTCCACAAAGGTGAAGCCCGAGGGCACCAAGCTCCTTACCCCAAGAAAGGACGACCATCCAACCTCTCGCAACACTACTCCTAAAGATTCAGGAATCAACTCGCATCTCCAAACTACTACATCTCGTTGAAGTACAATCGAGAGAGAAGCTCCCTAACTTACCCTAGAACTCCCTGAACGTCGGCAAGTGCAACTTGTAATAAACTAGTCCATGCCCCCCCTGGAACGACACCTATGATGCTACCCTCCCTTATGTTGTTGTACGTTGCCTTAAGAACTATCTTTTGCCACCCTCATAAGGATATCCCGGGCTTGTAACTCTCCGATCTACCCCAGTCTAAATAAATTCCTCAGTGACCTACACATCCCCAAAATAGATGAAACCAAGCTCTTTTGTAAGTATATTCATAGGCCTTCCATCTAGCATTTATCTCAGGTCAAGGTGAACCAAGGTCACCCTTTGACAAAAATAACGAAAACTGAGAATATCTGCCTTGGGTAAATTCTCTAGGTCAAACCAAATGTGGTATTGACCTGATTCCAACTCCCAAAGAAGTGGCACACCATTACCTATATAAAAACAGGAGATAAGGATTTATTGATCCTCTGTTGGATTTTAGTGATTTAATTACTTCTCTAAGTGGTTCCATCACTAAATAAATCACTCCAGGAGTTTGACATCTCCAAAAAGAGTGAATCCAATTCCTACAGAAATATATTCTAAATGCCTATCACATGCCCTTGGAATCAACTCAAGAGCTTCTGTAGAATTAATCTGGTGAAAAAGAGAAAAACCATACAGCACTATCTTTGATGATTTATTAAGGGCATTCTGGTAATTATTTGGACTTGAATCCAACTCTCGGTGAACAACTACATTAAAACCTACCTAACCACTCAAGTAAACAATTTTTGGGCCTCCAAATAAATTCTGGTCAATTATTTCCTGAAACTAGAGCTTTTTCCACTATAAAAAGCATAACTAAATCTAGGTAAATGATAATCTAGTGAAACCACTTGTGTTGGTCTTGTTTTGTCAAGAGTACCTGAGGATATCATTGTTGCACATTGGTATCCTACAGACCTCAAGTATTCACCCCAAGTCCTTGGTTTATAACCTAGACAACTATCTTCCAAAGGAAAACACTACTATGGCAAACTAGTAATTCCATTACTAGTACCCAAATTCTCCAAAACCACTAAGTTAAGTAGGATTCCTTATGTTTGTTTGCTGTATGGTTTGATGCATGTAAGCCTTGTATTGATTGTGGTATTGTCTGCTTGCATGTATACTCGATGACGGCGATAGTGTGATTGTTTGACGATGAGAAGAAAAGGACTCCTTATTGTTATTTTTTGGGTATTCTTGGTTATCTAAAGAAGTCCAGGGACTTATCGCTGATCACAGGCAAGCCACCTTTCCCGAATTCCGATACTTGTCCTATTCCTTTTATTACATGTTTTGTACCTCCTTTGAAAATCGCATTATTTATCTGCATGTCTTGTTTTATAAATATTGCGCTAATGACTTGGCTCCTCCAAGTTATGACTTTGTGTCCTTCGTGGAACCACCCTGATGTACCTACCAATATATCCCTTTAAACCGAGAGTACGATGGCCAGCATCCTACCTCGTTGAAAAACCTGGCTTTGAGAAAATGAATTGTTTTGGGATTTACCCTACTACAAATGTTTCAAAACTGTTTTGTAAAACCCTTGGGAAGAGCCCTCGTTCCAAGCTGATGTTTTAACGAAAGAAATGGTGTTGATGAGAAATGAGAAAGTGAAGGGATGTTCTACACCTTTACCGGAACAATTTATATCTATGCAACAACATTACGCCAGGTGTTGGGGCTTAGCTCGTAGTTTGTCTTCATTAGCCGAGGCAGCTTGTACAATGCTAATAGGGAGGAATCCCTTGAATTCTGAGCAGGCGCTAACAGATCTGTGGATCTGGAGCCTGCCGCTTGCTTCGGCAAGAGTGAGCCTGTCTTGGCAGGAGTGCCGGTGCAACAATTGGGTCTCCCGTGGACAGTATGACTTAGGTGGTACGAAAGGAAGTGGAGTCACCAAGTTAAGGTATACGCCAAATTGCGGTTTGGGTATACGCGTGTACGGAAGGCAGGACTATGGCTGGGAGCCACATACTCGTTGCCGGGGAGAACAAACCCAAAAGGAAAAGCAGCCTTTGCTAGGGTCGACAAGCGAAAGGTTAGGTTTGATTATCCCGTCCCCCATCTACCGTGGGTAGTGGGCTGTGGTTTTTCGCGGTGGATGTATTGTGGGGAAAGTGTGCAAACTCTGTAGAGTATAATCTATTCGAATAACCGTGTCCATGGCTAGGAGTACCCAAACGGTGTTTGTTTGGAAAAATGGATGAATTATGGAGGTTCTGAGGGAACCTGAGTTTAAAGTTTTGTGTTGACCCGAGGTGGTCAAAGAGGTTTAAAAAGGGTTTTTACTCCAAAACTGTTTTCGAAAAGGTTTTCTACTAGGATTTGGGGATGTCGTGATTTATAAAACAAAGGCATGTTTTCCAAACTCATTCTCAACAAAGATATGGAGATGTTGTAACTACAAGAGATAATCTAGGCTTTTCAAAAACAACCCTAGATAGAGCTATATCGCCACAGCCAAAATTACATTTCCTTGTTTCCCTTACCTTGGTGGTTTGTACTCATGGCTTTGTACCTGGCTATTTACTTGGCCAGGCTTTCAGAGGTTCGAAATCAGAAGATTAAGGTGACGTCCAGCGAGCTAGGCCGTCTTCCCAGTCAGCCGCCTGTAGGTCGAGGAATGATTGGGCCCTGCGTGTGATGAGGCTCCACTACTGAAAGTCGTGTAGCCAAAATGGCAACTATGTAAGTCTTGTATTCATTATGTTTCGGATGTTGTAATGATACTTGTCGGTTATGTTCCACGGCTCACTGATCATGGGAACGTGGATATTTACATAACAGTGATTTCTCGGGTGATTAAATCCGGGGGGACCCCATATCTTTCAAAGTAGTAGACACTAAGATAAGAGCAAACTTCAAAACAAGGAACATAATAAACATGATTGAATAAATCATCATATGAATGAATGAAATACCACAACTCAAAATACTTGCTGAGATAGAAGGGAATAGGTTTACTGACTCAACTAAAAAAAAGTAAAAGAAAGGCCCTTCACAGAGGGAAGCAGGGATTTCAAGTTTCATAAAGAGCTTCCAAAAATTATGGTACTTATTAGCTTTCAGCTCTCATTACCCCTATCAAAGGCATCTTTTGGTGATTAAGGTTAAAGTGACCAAATATGAGGATATGCTTGACAAGTTGTATGTTGAAAATCTCATGTCCCTTGAATACGAGGGCCGCTCCTCATGCTACTCAAGTTTAGTCACCGGTAAGTTCTTGTCATAGTAAGTACATGTGTATCATGGAGAACCGCCAACGGGGTACCCCTTACCCGATGATAAGGAAGAATTCCCATATCAAAATGACAAGGCAAGCAGACAATGAGCATCTCAGCAATCTTCTTATTTACCATAGGAAAATGGTGCTTTTTTCTCTCTTTTCTCATCTCTTTTTTTTCTTTTTCTCATTTTCTCAATCTCTATCTCTTTTTTATAAGAAGAATGCTTCATAGATGCTCATTATGGTTACGCTGCAGGTTTCCACCATGACAGCATGGATTAGACCGGCGGCCCAAGCATTTCTCTAACACACATACATAACTCCATGGACTTACAAGCTCCCCTTTCATTTCACACCGACGACATCCATAGACAAAAGAACATGATATCAACTAGGTACAAAGTACCGGTGCAATGTTGAAACCGTTCCCCATGACAGCATGGTTCTGCTAATTCACAACTTACAAAGTGCAAGCATATACGCAACATGGATGGGCACAATGGTTCAAGTTTATTAAATGCAGGAAAGTAAAGTGTGCCATCAAGTTCGTGAGAGCTTTAATCACTAATCTTCACATAACAAGTTTAATTTGGAAGGTACATAAAAACATGAATTTACTTGGAATAGCAATAGTGCTAATAGGTAGGTATGGTGGACACAAATGGCATAGGTTTTGTTTTATGGATTGGATGCACGAGAAGCATTCCCTCTCAGTACAGGTTTTTGGCTAGCAAGGCTGGGTAGCAAGCATAAGAGATGAAAGAAACAAACAAACAAACATGTGATAAAAAACAAACATGCAATCTTCCTTGGAAGCACAAAAGGTCTTAACTAGAGAATACTAAACTTATGAGAAAATCAGGAAAGAAAGATGATGAGATTATATTTCTTTAGAGTACTTTTTATCTTTTTCATTCAAATCTCAAAAATAGTGTTGCTAGTGACCGAGCCAGGTTTGCAAAAACCAACTAAATTAACTCAATGATCCCAAAGTGGTACCAATACTAACAACAAGATCAATCATATAACCATGAATCGGAAACTAATAAAAGATATGCAAAAGAGTAAATGACAGAACTTCTCATTAATATTCCATAACGGCAACTCACACCAAGCGATACATAGATATCTAACGAGAGGGGGGGAAACTTCCATAATGCAAATCATCCTACATGATAACTTCTCTATTCATGATATGACTCTACGAAAAAGGTAAAAAGATAGAAGATAGTGATGTGATACCGCGGCACTCCCCCAAGCTTGGAATAAACCAAGGGGATGCCAAAACCTGATGAAGAATTACTCCTTCGGTGGTGGTGGTATTCTCTCGGTTGGCGCAAGGAAATCTTCCAGCATCTTGTGAAGCCTGTTATTCTCCTCTTGAAGCATATCCACCTTCCTCCTCAAGACTCGGTACTTGTCGCAGAACTCAATAGTTACTCGTAGAGCTTCCACCGCTGCAGGGTAGGAACCGAGATCTAGAGAGGGAGGTATCAGCCCCTTCATGCCTGTTGGTGTGTCCTTTACTTCTTCCCCGATGTTCCGATCCATGTCTTCACACCTAGTTGCAATCCTTCCTTGTTTCACCCATCCCACGAGAATCTCCTATTCGAGATTGCGACGGAGTTCGCGACAGCGTTGCAGCTCGTGATCCTTTGAAGATGAACCCTTGAACGATGAACAAATCAGATCGAAACGAAAACACAACGAGAACACGATATACCAACCTCGGGGATCTGGGGGATTATATATTACGAAGTTTTAAAACAAAAGGAAGGTACTGGGAGAAAACGGCTCGGAGACGGAGTCCAAGGTGGCTACACCACCTGCTGGCACGGCCAGGGGCCCGCGCCAGGGGGTGGTGTGAGCCACCTTGGCTCCGTTTCCGTCCCTCTTTCGGTTCGTAGCTTTCCTTGTTGGATAAAAAATCTAAAAATGTAACTAGACAGAATTTTCGCGGTTGTTTTCTTACCAGAACTATTACCTATTCGAAAACAGACCCTACAGGTCTCTGAATTTGGCATTTAGCAGATTCTTCCGGAGTCACCGCTTGAATAACATCAACATCTTCATCTTCATACACATATTGCTCGAATCATGAAATCTTTCTCTTTCTCATTACACCATTTTCTCCAATAACCTGGAAATTTCTTTCACACAATTCTTATTAGCAACATTCGTGTAAGCGAGGTAATAAACCTTTTAAGTCCAAATTCAACTGAAATCCATCAAAACATTAGTTATTGTAGCAAATCCTTCCGAAAACCCAAAAATAATTCAAAAAGGAAATCGATTAAAGAAGCAAATGCAAGAGTGGCAAAATCTGTCAAAGCAGACCAGCAGGCAAAGATCAATTTTTTAGAAACTCTTCTGTTGCTCAAATCAAAAATTCCAAAACTAACGATAGTTAAATAACAACCTGGGGAAGAAGCACAAAACATGACAGCTCAATCCGACATACAGAGATCTCTCACGAATTTTTACGGTGAAGCACAAAAATCTGTTTTGGGACAGCAACTTCCCCAAATCTTACTTCTCTCTCATTAGATGTTGATCTTGACACAAAAACCAAACAAAAAGGATAAGGAGAGGTTATTACCGAAGTAATAACTTCCAAGACTCAAAGAAACAAAAACAAACTGAAAGCAAGAATAAATTGGGTTGTCTCCCAAAAAGCTCTTTCTTTATAGCCATTAAGATGGGCATGATAATTTCAATGATGCTCACATAAGAATATGAATTGAAGTGAAAGAGAGCATTAAGAAGTAAAAATATACATGTTTAAGTATAACCCACTTCCTATGCAAGGGAATTTTGTAAACAAACATATTGCTGAAACCAGAGGCTACTAGCATAGGAAGGCAAAAGAAGTGCAACATAAAGATTTTAAGCATAAACCGAGGAAACTTGATATTACTGAGATGCATAAGAACAGTCTTCCCTCTCTCATAATAACTTTCAGTATCATGCATAAACTTAATGATATAGCTATCACAAGAACCATTATAGCAATGATCGCTTATCCTAATAGAAAACACAGGGACAGTAACTCTCATAACACTACTTTGTGAAGCAATATTAGGGATATCCTTACAGAGGATAGTGTGTCCATCTTCCACATATTTAGTGAAAAAGTCTTTCACATTTGCTATTATAGGTTCATCATTTTGTTCATCAGATTCAACAGCTTTACTTGTACTTTCATTAACCATACTAGTTGTCATAGAATGTTCCTTTATCTTAACTGGAAAAGGCATTTTCTCAATGTAAGGTTCAGGTAAAGCATGATTAGGAGTATAAACTTCAGTATTTCTTGCAGGAACACACTTAGCAGCATCTTTATATGGTTCATGATACTTATTCCACTTCTTTTAGGAACTTCAATGTAGGAAGCAAAAGCCTTAAAATAAGTTGCAATGGCTTGAGAGTCTACACCATAAACACTTTTAATATTTTGAAAGTCATCAGTTCCCCCTAAAAGAAGCTTCTGTGCAGTTCCCACAACCAAGCTCCCATTGATTGTGTCACTTAGTTCTGACTGTAAATTCTTGATTTCTTGTTCCAGCTCCTTATTTCATACCGACTACTTGTTATTTTTTCAGCTACATCACAAGCATCAGTAAATCTCTCCGACCTTTCCAACTCATACATCTCCCATAACTGGGCCAAACATTTCTTAAGTGCATCTGGCCACTCAAGGCCACTCTACTGCTCCAACCTAAAAAACACACACTATCGTGTTATCAACATAACATGATACATTTTTCTTCATGTCACCGTTGCACATAATGTAAAAACCTTGATTTGTATAGCCCAAAAACCTTCTCCCGGTGTTACTGCCTTTGAATGCAACATATCTCTTCAATTTTAGCCCACGGCCACAAGGTACTTCTCCATCGAGATCTAGGCCCTCCCATTCAGGGTCGAGGTCATTTGTGGTACCTAAAAGGAAACAAAGCTAGAATTGAACACGACTGTATCCACAACTGGATCTCAGATCGAGGGAATTACCAATGTCTAACCCTAGCTGAAAAAACAGAGGAAATCACATCGGGGAAGGAAGACTCGATGTCGGAGAGAAGGTTGTCGCTGCTCGACTGGTTGTCCTTGTTGTTCTAGGATGGCATGGAGAATGCGTCGGTGCCAGCGTCAACGACGGTGAGGAGAGAGAGGAGGCAAGTGAGTGACAATGAGAGAGATAGAGAGTGAGAGAACACAAGAGTGGGGAAAGTGAAGTGCGTCACCACTGCAACATTGACTAAATTGGTATGTTACAATAGTTTAATGGATACCATGCCCTTTCAGTGGATTACTGTCTCCTACCTAATAGGTTTTCTCTTCCTACATTCTTATTTCAAATATTAAACTTGTACTTCCTGCATCCCAATTTCTTTGACTAATAGCAACATATCAGTATATTACATCATCTCAAGAACAAAATCATGTCAACTACAAGGTACTTATGCATCACTTGTTCAGTCGTGGTTTCACAAAACATTACATTACAATCTCTCAACAAACATAATAACAGAAACAAGTACGGTACGTCATCTTAAGAAACATAATCATGTCAACTACAATGTACTTATGTCTTATTACAACAATGATGGTTTCAATGAGTGACATGTCCGAAAATCTAAACAGCTCGCACAACATTATATCACAATCTCTCAACAAACATAATCACAGAAACACGCTCTAAATGCAACAGCAGTCAATATTACAAATACAGGCAGGGGAACACCACGGTCCATATGACAACCCTAGGGTAGGAGCTCTCATCAGATCTCATCAACGTCGACCACCTCATTCTGTTCATCCACTACAGGGGCCTCTACATCCACTATAACCTGTTCAACAACATCAGAAATGGTACCAAGGAAGAACACCTTCCTGGTTCGCTTCTTTCATCGCATAATCTACATAAGATCTTCATCATCCAAAACATCTATGAATTGCTGCTTCTTATGATGCCACCACCGGATTTGTGCCATCTGCTTAGGGCCAATATTGATTTCCTTACTGATCATCTCTCTCATTTCATCAAGAGTTATGTTTTTGGAATCGACGGTGATCTCCACAGTACATGACGAAACTGACTTATTACCTCCCTCATCAAGTTTTGCCATGTATGAATCCACCTCTAAGTGTATAATGAACTTAGCTAGATCAGCATTTATTGGTCCATAGTCTCTAGGAGCCAAAGCTCTGGCAGTAAGATCTCTAGCATCTGCATGCATATCAATAATCATCGCTTCAACTTTCACCTTAAGATCAGCTGCACAACACTCCCAAACCATCTGAAGCTCATCGGAGTGCTCAGTTTGCATATAGGTATCACTCATGTTGACCCACACCAATTTTGTCCTCTATCTAGAACCCCAAGGAATCCTAGAATGAAGCATATCTACCAGCTGCGAAACTGACACAACCTCTTTACAATTCACAAGCAGATGCACATCCTGCCTAAACACAACCCTCTCGCAACCAAAATCTAGTTTTGCAGTGTACTGGTGGACATGAACTGTGAACTCATATAGGTCCATTGCATCGAAGTTGTGCCTAATTTGATTAAAAAGGGGACTTTTCGGTTCATTCGCTTCTATTTTGCAGTAACTAATCTACTTGTAAGATAAGACACAAATAAGAAAAATTCACCTCTCGCACTACTCCCGGGTTTTTTCTTTCGAGATATGGGTGCCGCAACCCTCCACCGCCGCTGAACAATCCTCCACCGGCCTTGCTTTTCTCTTCAACCCACTACTCGTAGGTACCTTGGGAGCAGACTTCTGGCTGACCTCCTCACTAACCGAAGCTGAAGACCTCGCCGATGCTTCACGTTGAGCCTGAGACTCTGGCTGCGACAGACCTGGATCAGTCGCTAACGTAGCTACCACCTTGGCCTTTCAAGACATGTGGGCCTCCGCCTCCGCTAGATTCAGTGTCGGTGGAGGGAGAAAAAATGACCTATGTCACCGCCGGATTCAGTGTCGAGAAGGGAGAAAAAGGATCATCGCTGCCGCATCTAGATTTAGTGTTGGGAGTTAGGAAAGTAAAGTTATGGATTTGCCCCTACGAAACGTGTAGGGTGGTTAAGAAGGGGCACGCTAGGAACTAGTTTACTAGAATATCCTGACTTAACAGGGGAGATTCAAAAATATTTGTTTTGGCCACCGATCACTCGATATACCCCCCTCGGCAATTCCCTCCCCCCCCCAACTTTTTGAATCACGGTAATTAAAAGAAACTAGGGCCCCGCTATGCACTGGCATCTCAACTTTCGGGCCGTAAAATGATATCCAAAAGATGGCGGGGGCACGGTGCAGTATGACCACCTGTAGGGATGTTGTTGTCACCATGGGGGCCGCGAGCTGAGTAGCAGAGGAAGACGATGCTCCTCCAGCGGGAGCCAAGCGGTGCCATAGAGGAATCTTATCATCCTCGTTATCTTAATCCTCCTGGCCTATCCTGGTGGTGGGCTGGCGTGCTATGGGAGGAGCATCACGGTCTGGGGAAAGCTCCTCCTCATCATCATCATCCACCAAGTCAAGCACATGCACCCTCCTCTCCACGCTTCTCAAAGTTAGGTCACCATGGAGGAAGCGTTCCTCGGAGCACGGTGGCAGCCAAGAGTTGGGGGCTCCATGACAAACTCCCCGGTGATCCCCAGCTCATTACACTCTCGCGTCATCGACAAAAGAAGATTGTGAATTGGATTGTCCCAGAGCATCATTTGATCCTTGGGATCGGGCACGTCTGCCTCCAGCCCGAAGATGGAATACATCCATTGTCCAAGGTAAGTCACGATCAGGTTCCGGGAGGAGCCGATGCCTAGATGTGTGCCGTCCTACGAGCCCTCGTATGCCCACGCGGGATGCAATCGCTCTTGGAGAGGAGCCAGTCACTTGCCGAGGAAGTTAGTGACCACTCGCTGGAGTGTGAGTCCATTATTCTAGAAGAAGGCGATGTGCTGCAGCGCCAACTTGAACTTGTCACCCAGGGACCGCGATTGCCACCATCCTCCTTGAGGAGATGCCATCACGTGGGCATGGTGTAGCATGGCCACTAGGCCGGGGTTCCCATGAAGCACCAACGGTCACGCCATTCCTGTGCCTGGATGCAAAGAGCACCCGACAGGAATTCTTGGGCTCTGGGGGAAAGAGTCCATTTCACCCTACTTGAGAGGGCCCCCGACGTCAGGAGAAACATGATGTAGAAGTGGCAAAACAGCCTCACTAATGGCATGATGCAGATGAAATTCTCGCAAAGATGCTGGAAGACTACCGTCATGGCCACCGCCGGTGGGCTTAGATGGCACAAGATAAAGTAGACCACATCCAGAACGACGAGGAAGAAGCGCGAGTAGGGCACGAACATCCCCACCTCAGGAAAGAAGAGAAGATTTTGGATGTCATTTCCATCGCCTCCACCACAAAGGATGCCCTCAGAACATGAGTGGCTCCATGCTCATTGTAGTGGTCAGCCACTGCCTCTCGCACCAGGGACAACAGGTCAGCGTCTTCAATGACTAGTGAGAACAAGGCCTCCACGCGGTGGCACGCAACCAATATTTTGGCACACGTTGGGGCCAGTGCGTCAAGGGATGGCAATGGGGCCCCGAAACTCGCAAACCCAATGGGTACCCGCCTTAAACAGGGAGGGTTTGGTAAAAAGTTAAACCCACTAAGTCTAATGGGGCGGGTCTGGGGGTGGCAAACTGAAGGGTTCCATGGCAGAAAATAAAAAATTCCTATGTCGGAACTTCCTAACGCCCAAGATCTATCTATGTATTAATGCAGTAATGACCGGAGCGTATAGAATACATACCCTTGTATACCGTACGTGGTTAACGTTTTGAGGGGAACGTGGTTGAATTAGTCGAACTCGTAGTCGACCTCAAGGTTGTGAAGCTCCTCGCAGGTCACCCCTTGCTCCATATTCATCGTGTAGCAGCTCCGGCTCGCGACATCTAAGGTGCCCCAAGTGTGGAACCTCGTGGTTTTGTACACATACAATGTACGATGACGACCTCTGACTCCTTGATCCCTGCTGGGAGTGTGGAAGTAGATCTCTGGCTTGGAACCCCTACAGCGCAATGGCATGCTGCAGGTGTGCCGTCTCTTGCGCGAATAGTCCTTTCTTGGGACCGTGCCAATGCGTGGAGACAACTACGTAGATAGAGAGAGGGAGGAATTCTCTAAGGAAAATTCCTTAGAGAACATCTCAAATTGTGTGTCTATTCCCACCCATGGGCACCCCTTTATATAGGGGGGAGGTGTGCCCTCCCCTTTGGGTTTCCCATGTGGGACTAAACAAGGGAGAGAGGGGAAGGTGCCATGGGCCCTTAGGGCTCCATGGGCTGGTCGGCTAGGGGTGGGCCCCACCCCACGCATAGCCCTAGGTTGGCTGGGTAGGCCCCATGTGGCGGCTAGGCCTTGGCCCCTTTGGCCCTGGCCCTTCCCTCTTGCAGTTTTCCCTCATGGGCCCTTTTTCTTTAGGAAGTTTGGCCCATTAGTGGAATACCTCTACAAATTACATTTTAATATTATATTTAATATTAATTACATTAATCAACATGTAAATACATATTACAAAATCCGATTTGACCTGAAACACCTTTCGGTTCCCTTTCGATTTCCTCCGAACGACTTCGGAACTTTCTAGTAACAATTCTGGTTCTCTCACGGAACTTTACCGGTTTCATTTTCTCTTTTATATGGTGATTCCAACTTACAGCGGATCTCTATCTCATCGTACCCTTAAGCGTATTTCCCCACGGCTTGGGAATGGCACAGACATGATCTCCATCAATGATCAATAGCGGGACCGGGATGCCCATAATGACCCATGTGCATTCCATGATGATAATGTCGTTCGAACCGTAAACATCGTTTCCCATTCCCTTTGCCACTTGATACCTAGTTCACCCAAGATTTGATCTATGGTATCTCCATACCTTCATTCGACCTTGTTACCAATGAACTTGTTTTCACCTTCCCATGTCGTTGCATTCCGTGACCCAGTCACAAGCTTGCAAGCTTCATTAATGCAACGTCACCGAGATGGCCACAAATGTATATGTCTGTTACATGGATGGGAAAATTCTGGTCTTGATATGTACTCCTCTACATGCTCCTTTGGGAAACTTGAGTAGCACCTTTTTGATCCCCTAGTCACGGTATGATGCTTGATACCATCTAAGTTCCCTCTACAACGGTGATTTGCATTATCTCACAGTCTAAGGATTAGGTTGCGATGTTTCCTTAGCTTATCATTAATAGTGAACTTTGTAACTAGATCTCATTATGATACAAATTGTTGGGTTGTTTGTCTATCACATCATTCAACTAATGACATGACCTCATTGTCAACTGGCATAAATGCCCATGAACTCGAAACCGTAGATCATGCTCATGACCAATGTACTAGTTCGCTAGAGGTAACTAGAGAGTTGGTTTATTTACATACCACACGTGTATTAACATTTCGTATTAATACAGTTATAGCACAGTATGAAACGTATTATGAACATAAGAGATATATCAAACAATATGCTTTATTATTTGCCTCTAGGGCATGTCTCCTTTAGTCTCCCACTTGCACTAGAGTACAAATAATCTAGCTCGCATTTTACTCATCATAAACCATACCACATATGCGTTTATTGATCATGCATGCTTATGGAAAACGGCATGTCCATGTTCTGTTTTACCAGATCATTATGTCTTTGCAAATTGTTAATGTCTTCCTAACTTTGACATTCATACCATTATCTCATAATGGGTTGAAGTATTCATTTGGTGACAAAGTGAGACTTTGTTTCTAGTGTTTACCATGATGGTCACTTTCACTATTGTCACTTAAACTTTGAAACACACTTAGCACTCCTTTGTGTATGTATAGTAGTTATGGCAATAGAGTGAGGTCGGTTTCCAGGAGCCAGCAGTGATGTTAGATCAGCCAAAACGAGCTTTCTCATGGCACTGTGCCCTGGGACACACCCTCTGCATATAGACGAACTAGTCCCGCAACAACAATATACATCACGTTAGATGGTGCCCTTATACTTCTTTATCTATGTAGATCCTAGTGCATGAAATGCAACTATACGCCTTACTTTGCTTCTTGCCATTTAAAGACAAACTTAATTCTAGTTCAGTGATTAACTCAGGAATCACTTCAAGACATGTTCTTACAATTAAGAGCTTGTCCTTCCAACCAGAACCTCGGGTCACATTACGTCGAGTATACAATATGGTTGTATGGAAGAACCTATGACTGAGGCATAGGAGATGCAACAGATGTCTTTCTTTCTTTTTACCATGGTTGCATTACTGAGACTAATGCAATGCTTCATACAACTAAGAACTTCTTTCTTACCTTGTTCCATTCTAAATTACTTCAGAATCTTGTCTAGGATATTCTGAACATCTTGAGAATCAAGTCCAGGAAGCATTCAACTATGATGTTTATTAAACTTACCAATCTATCTCGATAGATCTCATTGTTTTAATAACTTTTTTAACTTCATCCATATTTACTAACCTAAATGTTATCAATACCAATCACATCATTCATATGTATTGTCCACATATCTCAGAATGATTTCACGCTCCTACTCAAAAATGGCATCCATATATGAGATTCAGGGATTTCACTTAGCTCCCTACTAAAATATGTCTTCTATGTATTAAGATTTGGCCAAGATACTTAGCTCCCACTCAAAATATGTCTCTTGCATATTAAGATTTGGCCAAGATAATTAGCTCCCAATCAAATACAGGTCCTCTCGATAATCTTGGACATTCCAAAATTCTTTCATCACCATCAAATCAAGAATTCCAGTTACGAGACATCAATATCCATATTGCTGGTGTAAATCCAATAGACTTAAGCATCGCTATTTTTTCAATTGTAGTCAACTCCTTGAATTTGTCCATACTTTGTGACAAATCGAGCTTTACTTCTTCATTAAGTTTCATTTTCTTCTAATGACTTTTAAGTCATATGAATTATCAAGTAAAATTATTTACTTAATAATATCATGTAACATATTATTTTGCAATCTTAAATGGAACTTAATATAGGATTTATGACTCCTAGTCATTTCTTGCACTTAGGTCTATCACGCTACTTTGTAATTCCTAGGTCTGTCTTGTTCATAAACATGACAAGTGAATCAATAATATAATTCCGTAAACTTGCAGAACATATATCGTTGAATCCAACTTTCTTTAGTAAAAGCATTCCCTAAAACTTAATGATCATTATCATTAGTTTCTCCTCTATTTGTAGAGTTCGGTTTCACGAAACAAATTTCGTTGTGCCACTCAACAATCAGGAGGCAAGGTCAAATACCTTGTTTTGACCTTTTACTTTCTTCCACTTGTATCTTCATCAAGAAACATAAAGTTTGGACAACATTAGGTTTGCCCCTTATGGAACATGTATTCATAGTTTCCTAGGAATATGCTATAAAGACTTGTTTATTCGCTACGATTTTGAATTATTGAAACCTCTAGAAACTCGAACGTGCCATAACTCTTATGGTGTTGTTTCCACGAATATTTAGATGTTCCTTTGTATTTCAAATGAGTGTTTGCTTATTTTGATCCCTAACTCTAAACAATAACTATAACCCCGATACGAGATAATATTAGACCATATGTATCTAATACAAAATGATTATGATGTTTAGACATTTCAATACACTTTGAATTTGCCATATTAGCATTATTTGTGAAACATATTTCACAAGTCCTTTTATGCCAAAATTAACTTAAATACTTTAGTCATGTCGATCAAATCGAAGAGACTTTGTATTCTTGTTAATTCAATATCCTCCTTCACTTTGACATCTTTTGAACAATTCAAAACAGTTTCAAACTTATGTTTCATTAAGTAAATACCCATATTCACTTAAATCCATAATGAAGTATGAAATAATGATTTCCACTATTTGTTGAAAATATGATACATTATTATGTATAAGATTCAACATTTATTCGCATATCACTGTTTTACCAGAATGCAGAGTTTTAGTCATTCTGCCCAACGAGGCATGGTTTTGTAAAGTCTCTAGATTAAGTATCTAAGACCCTGATCTTCATATAGAATGATGAACATGCAATAACCAAAATGACTTAAACTATAGTGTCATGTCATTATTAAACTTTGGATATCTTTTATCATTCTAATCCTTTAAATGCTTTAAACTATCATCGTTAACATAGTTATTCGAAAAACTCATTTATAATCATAATGTGACCATAACGGTATTATTCATAAGAATAGTACAACTAGATTGTAACATATTTATATGAATAATTGTCTCACTAAAAGCAAGACACACAAACAAGGATTACAAAATTATATTCAAGTCCACTAATCCAAATGATAAACCTTGAGGGAATGAGTGATGTCATCCATCAACCAGTTTGCTTGCCGTCATCGAGCCACATTGCCTCAATTCTAGCAATTCTCAAGCAGACCATCCTTTTTCACAAAACAGGACATGTATCCAATACTTTTGTAAACTGCAATGAGTTTTGCAAGAATTACATTTATAACTTTGTATATCTAACATATACCCTTTTCATTCATGACCTCCATTGCAATCAAGCCCTTTTGAGAGTCCATAACTCTAACGCAATATTGCCAAGTGTTTATCCAAATATTCTCTTTTCATCCATCATGGAAGAAAACTCATCCAACGGCTCATACTTTATGTGCCAGATCTTGCATAATACAAGATTGTAGTCCATCTCTCCATCGAATGGAGAATGGCTTATTAGATGATAATTGAGAAAACACAAACATTGGGGACTCATCGGATTATCTCCTAATGGTTATTGTATCAAGAAGAGAAGACCACCTTTTTTGAGGATATCCCTCAGGTGTGGGTATTAATCTATGAAGTTGGAAACTTTTGCTAAGTTCCACATCAAGCAAGCAATTTCCCATGGTCACAAAACACCTCAATGGGATAGGCCATGATCTACTAAGATATTTGCAAATAGATATCTAGACTAAGTTCATAATATGAGTTCAATCCTAATTGAGCTCCCACTAAAATTGACATCCCCTGGACGATTTTAGTGATCACATGGTCCCAATCTGCTACACCACCCCCGATCGTCACGGCCGGCAATGTGGTTTCAAAGGTAGACATTCCCCAATGTCAATCAAATCAACCATGTGACTCATGCTTGACCTTTCGGTCTCTTGTGTTCCGAGGCCATGTCTACACATGTTAGGCTTGCCAAATCTAACTTGTGTGTATTTTCAGTGCAACATGGCTTACACCCACTGTATGTGAACGCAGATATGTCTAACACCCGATCGTCATGGCCTGCCTCATAACGGAGAACTTTCTTGGTGGTGCACACATAAGGGGAACACTATCATTGGAATTATGTAGGGATTATCTTATTTGCTACCATTGAGTATCTTAAAACTAGCATACAATAAGATGAATAACAGGTATCAACATCACATGTATATTGTGATATGATATGGTCCTTCTTCTTGCGCCTTGATCTCCATCGAGCGCTCCGGTAGGATCTCCATCTTGCCCCTGGTTTGATGCCAAGTCCACGACGCCACCAGCAGGTCGTCCATCGGAATGATGGATATTACTATACTACTTAGTAATAGAAAAGTAAACTACGTTACCTTCATAACGACCAATACCATATCAAATTGCATGCCCTCCTGCAAAATAAACTTAGACACCTCTACTTTATCTATTGCAAGTTTTATGTGGTTGTTAGGGATTTCGCAATAGAACCATTTCTAAACTACGAACTTTCCAATCACAACATTGATCCAGTCGTTGTCTCTACTACACCCCTTTCGGGCCCTCTGTTGTAAATTCTATATCAACTATTGAATGAGAGAGAGACACCCGCTAGCCACTTATACGGAACAAGCCATATGTCGACCGTGGAACCAGTCTCGAGTACGAATACGTGTAAGGTCGGTATGGGCCACTTCATCAAACAATACCGTGATATAAACAAGTACACGTTAGAGGGTAACAACTAAGGGATCAATGCCTGCAGAATACTTGTGCGTACGGGCCGTAGAGCATTCCTACACATAGATCGACTCTGATACCACTGAAGGATTCCGTAGTAGAAAACAAAAAATTCCTACGTTGGAACTTCCTAACGCCCAAGATCTATCTATGTAGTAATGCAGTAACGACCGAAGCGTATAGAATGAATACCCCTGTAGACCGTATGTGGTTAATGTTCTGAACGAAACATGGCTGAAGTAGTCGAACTCGTAGCCGACCTCAAGGTCGCGAAGCTCCTTGCAGGTCACCCCTTGCTCCATCTTCATCGTGCAGCAGCTCCGGCTCGTGACATCCAAGGTTCCCCAAGTGTGGCCCCTCGTGGTTTCGTACACATACGATGTACGATGATGACCTCTGACTCCTTGATCCCCACTAGGAGTGCGGAAGTAGATCTCCGTCTTGGAATCCCTACAGCGCAATGGTGTGCTACAGCTGCGCCGTCTTTTGCGCGAACAGTCCTTTCTTGGGACCGTGCCAATGCATGGAGACAACTATGTAGAGAGAGAGGGAGGAATTCTCTAAGGAAAATGCCTTGGAGAACATCTCAAATTGTGTGTCTATTCCCACCCATGAGCACCCCTTTATATAGGGGGAGTGAGGTGTGCCCTCCCCTTTGGGTTTCCCACATGGGACTAAACAAGGGAGAGAGGTGGGGAGGCGCCATGGGCCCTTAGGGCTCCATGGGCTGGCCAGATAGGGGTGGGCCCCACCCCGCGCATAGCCCTAGGTTGGCCGGGTAGGCCCCATGTAGCTGCTAGGCCTTGGCCCCTTTGGCTCTTGGCCTTTCCCTCTTGCGGTTTTCCCTCATGGGCCCTTTTTCTTTAGGAAGTTTGGCCCATTAGTGGAATACCCCTTCAAATTAGATTTTAATATTATATTTAACATTAATTAGTTTAATTAGCATGTAAATACATATTAAAAAATTCGATTTGACCCGAAACACCTTTCGGTTCCCTTTTGATTTCCTCCAAAAGACTTCAGAACTTTCCTGGAAGGATTCCGGTTCTCTCACGGAACTTTTCCAGTTTCATTTTCTCTTTTATATGGTGATTCTAACTTACAGAGGATCTCTAGCTCATCGTACCCTTAAGTTTATTTCCCCACGGCTCGGGAATGGCACAGACGTGATCTCCGTCAATGATCAATAGCGGGACCGGGATGCCCATAATGACTCCTGCGCATTCCACGATGATAATGTCATTTGAACCGTAAACGTTGTTTCCCATTCCCTTTGCCACTTGATACCTAGTTCATTCGAGATTTGATCTAGGTATCTCCATACCTTTGTTCGATCTCCTTACCGATGAATTTGTTTTCTCATTCCCATGTTGTTGCATTCCGTGACCCAGTCTCACGCTCGCAAGCTTCGTTAGTGCAACGTCACCGAGATGGCCACAAATGTATCTATCCGTTACATGGATGGGCAAATCCTGGTCTTGATATGTAATCCTCTACGCACTCCTTTGGGAAACCTGATTAGCACCTTATTGATCACCCAGTCACGGTATGATACTTGATACCATCTAAGTTCTCTCCAGAATAGTGATTTGCATTATCTTACAGTCTAAGGATTAGGTTGCGAGGTTTCCTTAGTTTATCATTAACGGTGAACTTTGTAACTAGATCTCATTATGATACAACTTGTTTGGCTGTTTCTCTATCACATCATTCAACTAATGACAAGACCTCATTGTCAATTGGCATAAATGTCCATGATCTTGAAACCCTAGATCATCCTCATGACCAATGAACTAGTTCGCTAGGGGTAACTAGAGACTTGGTTTGTTTACATACCACACATGTATTAACGTTTTGTATTAATACAGTTATAGAACAGTATGAAATATATTATGAACGTAAGAGATATATCAAACAATACGCTTTATTATTTTCCTCTAGGGAATATCTCCTTCACAAACCCGTACCCGCAGACCCGTAGACCCGCTCTAAGCCTTAATCATATCCCTAATACCTACATCTAACCAAATGTCCCACACAGCCACGCACCACTTTTCCCCACACAACACACATCACATGCATGCGATGGAATATGGAATCCTGGAGAAAACACATGCATGCACGCATCCATTTCTACCAACCCCATCCCAATATCCCATCATTTTCTTCCCGCATGCACCAGCGTCACTCCCGTATCACGCGTTGGCGGGTACTCATTGGGGCCCCGAACCCGGCTTGGTCTCTGGTTTGGTAAAAATGAGACCAGACTAATTAAACACGGTGGGTATGGGGGTGGCGGACCCGGCCCCAAACCCGACGGGTGCCATCCCTATGCGCGTCAAGTTCATCCTTGCACCGCTACACCCACGCAATGTCATCCGCTAATGGAGCGCTCAGGCTGGCAGGCCTGGCAGCGTCATATCCAAGGAGTCCTAGAAGAGCCTCCGCTACAGTATTGTGGATGGAATGACTGGCTAGGAGAAGTAGTCTGGAGAAGAGGAAGTGCCTACCAGCAGTGGTTCGAGCTTCTAAAGGGAACTGGATGGTTTGTCCCCATTGTCAAATCCCCCGGGGAAGTTCCCCAAGAGAGATAGTGCCTCGGGGAGATAGGGCAAATTCGGCGCAACCACTGCCTATTCCGAGGCTCGAGGCGACACATTGTCATGTCCCATCTGTGTGATGTCTGTTAGCTATCATTGGGAATCTGCGACAGGAGGGCACGAGTGTGCCACGTGTAGCATGGCGCACAGATAATGATGGCTTGCAAAGGCTCGGTGTCCCAGTCCTCTTGATTGAGCATAGCCCCACCAACAGATCTTTTGCCGGAGCCATGCCCGGGGGATTCTATCGTATCCGGGCCCTAGGGGGTTCCCTAGATTATCTAAGGAGCGGACCGTCGAGCATGTCCCTGGGAAGTAAGAACTCGGGTGCTGCCAGGCGAGACCCAGGTGGAGAAGGATCGATCCCGTTGTAGCACACCGGAAATTCCTCAATTAGAATTTGCTTGTTCTTTTACTTTATTACATCACATAATATCATGCTCATGTCATCATACCACATTGCATTTGAGTATTCTATTAAAACACTTGTTTTGGTTCTTATCCACATAATTGCATCTTTTTTGCCTCCCATTAATATAGTTGCTTCTTTATAAATTGTATTTGGTTTTTAATATATCGATACATGACCAATATGAGTTGAGGGAACCTCTTTTCAAATCCTTCCACCTACTAACTTGGTAATGCAAACTTCTTTCTCTTCATACCATCTATCTCTACCATATTTTCTATATGTGGGCATTGTACTCTTCACTTGGTATTTCAATTCCTAGCTCACATGTAGATTCATATGGATCTACTTTTTCTACTCTTACACATGATCCTATGGCATGATCCATGCCTACCCTATTCTTGTCCATCCCCAAATACTAACATATATGAGCCATCTTCACATAAAGGCAAGCACATGTGAGAGATCTAACCATTAAAACCCTCCAAATTCCTCTTACTTTTTGCCTTAATTTTTGTTGTTGTTTCGCTTGTTTCAAAATAATCTTGATAAATGAATATGTTTCACACTCCATCTAACCTAATCTACCTTCATCACACTCTTAAGCACAGACACACCACATCTCTACCTAGCTACACACACCCTTATCTGCTAAAACCTCTTAAAACCGTGACCTACATGTGTGGCCATGGCACACTTGGTGCATATGGGGCCACATCACCTCATTACACTTGCTTCCTTTTCTTGCCATGCGAGCTGACCACCAACCGCATCTCATGTCCCCTCTCTTTTCCTCTCTTGGCAATAAACAAGAAAAGAGGAGGAGAGAAAGAGTCCACCAAACCGAGCCATCCTTTGAAAGCTACCACCGACAGGGGCGGATCTGGGCCCCGGGCTACCCGGGCTACCGCCCAGGTCTTTGTCCGTGTAATACCTTAACACCCCTACATATTTCTTAGAATATTTAGACTATTGGTATTTTAGCCCGTGTATTTGGGAATGAGTGACCCGGGCTGTACAGCCCAGCAAGGCAGGCGTTTCCGGCCGGCCGTGATGCTACGTCCCTAGATTTTTTTCTGATCAATCAGAGCGATGTCTCTGGTGCAAATTAGCTAGCTAGCCAAAAGAAAATTTGTTCGCAGAGGACTCCTATTCGATCGGATCAGGGGCTCAACCTTCGCCCCGCCTCCTCAGCCAAATCACACCGCCCAGCGCAACCCGCTTGATCGCGCCGCCACTAGCCTGCCACGACGGCCGCCATAGACACGCTCGACCACGCCGAGATACTACCCATCCCATGTGTTGTAGGGATGATTGCTACTACATTGAAGGGAGTTGAGAATATAAGAAACATCGGTTGGAATGATAGTGTTGAACAAACAGACGGCTTTTGTCTTGAGCATAAAATTGTTGTGCCGAATATGGAAGATAAAATACCAGCTAGAGTTCACTCAAGGGGTCGTGACAGCGAGTTAGTAACTTATTATGATCATTTCCATCACGAAATATTCAATGTGGTGCTTGATCAAATTATTGTTGAGTTGAATAATCGCTTTGCTGAAAGATCTACTCAGCTATTGAGGTGCATAGCTTGTCTTGGTCCACGGAATTCTTTTGCTGATTTTGATATTGATAAGTTAGTTGAACTTGCAAGAATGTATGTCGATGACTTCTCCCCATATGAGTGTATAGTCCTTCGGGACCAACTTGGCACATTTCGTTGATGCAAGAGATTATCCAACTTTGTAACTTGTATTGACCTTGGAAACCTTGCTCTAAAGATGGTTTAGACGGAGACACAAGACCTTTCCATTGGTATATTGTCTTATTGAGTTAGCCTTGATTTTGCTGGTTGCAACAGCGACAGTGGAAAGAGCATTTTCGGCCATGAAGATTATCAAGATAGATTTGAGGAACAAAATAAATGATGACTGGATGAATCATAGTATGTCATGCTATATTGAGCAAGACATATTTGCAAATATCGAATATGAAAAGATTTTGAAACATTTTCAAAGTATGAGGTCACGCAAAAGACAAGTACCACGTGCAGCTAGTGGTACGTTACTATCTTAAAAAATGCAACAGATGTATTATTCATCCATTACTATTTTTTATTAATTTTCTTGTCTTTGTTGTAGGTTCTAGTTCTTCTCCGGTGATTGACGAGGAAATGGTCGGCTAAGGATAAAAGAAAAGTTTCATTTCATAGGTATTAAAATATGTCCTAGTTATGCGGTTATAAAACATTGAACATACTTTCACGCCAATAGTTCAATTATGCATTTTAGTGTGCTTTGGCAAATATGTTCTAATATGAATAGGAGATTACAAGGTAAATTTTTGTGGTAGTTTTTGGTTCATCACAAGTTAGCCCCGGCCTTTGTGAATTTCTGGGTCTGCCTCTACCCGTCCCATGTGCTCCCTCTCCTCCCTGGGCCTTATTAGCAAGCCACAACTCACCACCATCTCCACCCTGATATGGATCGATATCCAGATCGGGAGAGCAAGCTTTCTTTCTCCCCAAGCCCAACCATGGAAAAACCCTAACCTAGATTGGCCACCTTATGTCCCCTATGCCCTGGTGGTCCCCATGAAAAACTAGCAGTACCAGGAGGTTCCTTTGCACCCTCTTTCTATCCCTGGACCGGCGGACACCGCTGGACCTCGCCGGATCAGCCGCAACGACGACGTCCATGCCATGATACCTAAGCTCGGTAGCGCGAGCCCCGAATCCGATCTCCTCCTCTCCCGCAAGCTCTGCTCGCTTGGAAGCACTATGCTGAGCACCTCTACCTACTGGACATCCCCATGCATCCTCTAGATCTCTCTTGCTGGAATTCCTTCCACCGAGTGCTCTACGCGCGCCGCCTCTCGTAGGCGTCCCTGTAGCAACTTGATGCTCTCATTGATCTTGTTCGCGTCCAGCATGTCCACTAGATGCGTCGCATCGTTCTAAATCTCCTAGTGTACGCCACCATCCGAATCCATCACTAGAGATCCTCGCTTGAAACACCCTTGAATCATCCCTATGCAGATTTTAGCGATCCCTGCCAAACCGCATAGAAACGATTCGATGATGCCCACCAAGCACTTGCGTGCGGGTGGAAAACAAAGTAATATCATTATACAATAGTCCATAATGGAACCCACAAGAACATATATATGTATATATAATGACAACTCACCAAGTCAAGAATACAGATATACATTACAAATATCCGAATCACATTGAAAACGATACAACATCCGAGTACGGATAAGATGCATATTGGACTAAGAGTCCTAAAAATAACCATGGTGTCCATAACCATGCCTAGGACAAGTCGTAACGGTAACCTTTCTAACGTCGTCGATCGGAAGGGTTCCGCAGCAGAAAACAAAAAAATCCTATGTTGGAACCTCCTAAACTGCCCAAGATCTATCTATGTAGTAATACGGTAATGGCTGAGCATACAGAATACATACCCTTGCCGACCATATACCATATGCGATTAACGTTCTGAGGGGAACATGATTGAAGTAGTCGAACTCGTAGCCGACCTCAAGGTCGTGAAGCTCCTTGTAGGTCACCCCTTGCTCCTTCTTCATCGTGCAGCAGCTCCGGCTCACGACATCCAAGGTGCCTCAAGTGAGACCCCTCATGGTTTAGTACACATACAGTGTACGATGACGACCTCCGGCTCCTTGATCCCTGTCAGGAGTGCGGAAGTAGATCTCCGGCTTGGAATCCCTGTAGCGCAATAGTGTGCTGCAGGTGCGGTGTCTCTTGCATGGACAGTCCTTACTTGGGACCGTGCCAACGCATGGAGACGAGAGAGAGAGGGAAGGATAAAGTCAACCAAAGGACTTCTCCAAATACTGGTGTGTGAAATCCCACCACCCCTTTATATAGGGGGAGGGGTGTGCCCTCCCCTTTGGGTTTCCCATGTGGGACTAAACAAGGGAGAGAGGGGGGATGCGCCATGGGCCTCATGGGCCAGCCATCCAGGGGTGGGCCCCACCCTACGCACAGCCCTAGGCTGGTCCGGTAGGCCCCCTTGAGCCTGCTAGGCCTTGTCCCTTTGGCCCTTGGCCCTTCCCTCCTTCGGTTTTCCCTCGTGGGCCCTTTTCCCTAGGAAGTTTGGTCCATTAGTGGAATACCCCTTCAAATTAGATTTTAATATTATATTTAATATTAATTACATTAATTAACAGGTAAATACATATTACAAAATCTGACTTAACCCGAAACACCTTTCGGTTCCCTTTCGATTTCCTCCGAACGACTTCGAAACTTTCCTAGAACGATTCCGGTTCTCTCACAGAACTTTTGTGGTTTCCTTTTCTCTTGCATATGGTGATTCCAACTTACAGAGGATGTCTAGCTCATCGTACCCTTAAGTGTATTTCCCCATGCCTCGGGAATGGCACAGACATGATCTCCATCAATGATCAATAGCGGGACCGGGATGCCCATAATGACCCCTATGCATTCCACGATGATAATGTCGTTTGAACCGTAAACAGACGTTTCCCATTCCCTTTTCCACTTGATACCTAGTTCACCCGAGATTTAATCTACGGTATCTCCATACCTTCGTTCGATCACATTACCAATGAACTTGTTTTCTCGTTGTTGTGTCATTGCATTCTGTGACCCAGTAACATGCATGCAAGCTTTGTTGATGCAACGTCACCGAGATGGCCACATATGTATCTATTCGTTACATGGATTGGCAAATCCTGGTCTTGATATGTACTCCTCTACATGCCCCTTTGGAAAACCTGAGTAGCACCTTTTCGATCACCCAGTCATGGTGTGATACTTGATAACCATCCAAGCTCCCTCCAGAACGGTGATTTGCATTATCTCACAGTCTAAGGATCAGGTTGCAAGGTTTCCTTAGTTTATCATTAATGGTAAACTTGGTAACTAAATCTCATTAAGATACAACTGGTTGGGTTGTTTGTCTATCACATCATTCAACTAATGACGTCACCTCATTGTGAATTGGCATAAATGCCCATGATCTCGAAACCCTAGATCATCCTCATGACCAATGAACTAATTTGCTAGAGGTAACTAGAGACTTGGTTTGTTTACATACCACACGTGTATTAACATTTCGTATTAATACAGTTATAGCACAGTATGAAACTATTACGAACTAATTGAGATATGACAATAAAAACATATTTATTATTTGCTTCTAGGGCATATCTCCTTCACGAACTCATACCTGTCTAAGCAAAAGGGGTGCCGACAAAGCACCAAGGAAAAATGGAGAGGTCAGTACTGAGGCCAGTTCACGACGATTTTTAGAATTTGGCGGCTCTCGCCTATATGGGTATGGTGGACTGAAGCGGCAGCAAATCATGCACTAAACAACCTATAGAGACTCAATACAACTGTTGGCTATCAGATAGAGAATAGAGACCTATTCGGATCCAACCTGATACTAACACCAAACAAACCCATCCTGGAGTTTCCCTGGCAAGACCAAACAAGGATGTCCTTCAAGGAAGTCAAATAGTTGGTAGTTTTATTTAAGAATTCCAATAAAGTTGCAGCACTTACTAGTCAGATATAGATAGCACAAGACATTCCAATAACACCAACTATTGGCACTTTTAGTTAACCACTCCGTTGTAGTGGAGTTGATTACTAGTCATGACAAAGTCATATTTATAGCACTACATTAGTTTGAGTTGTCTATGGTGGAGACAATGTGCTCTAAGTAGTCCCTAACCGTGGACACGGCTTTTCGAAAAGTTTTACCCTATAGGGGTGCACAAATAGCAACACACGCACGATCAACCTCGGGAAAAAACCAAATGAAAAGCAATGAGGCATCATGATAAAGCATTCACATGATTCAAAAATGATTTTGGGGGGCCACCCCACGAGCAATAGTAGTAAATAAATAAGTAAAGCATGGCATAAGTACACGATAGTAGTAGAGCCCCAAACTAGTTTGTGGCCCCCAAAAATAAGATGCGAATCAAGCATTGTTGGGTTTGGAGCATAGAAAACAAAAAAAATCCTATGATGGGAACTACTAAGCACCAAGATCTATCTACCTAGATACAAGCAACGGGTGGATATACATCAATAGAGAATATACCCTTAAAGACCGACAAAGTGTAATGAGATTAGACTCGTGGATGATGTAGTCGATCGCTTGCCGATCTCAAGATCGAGAGGAAGCCCTACCCTGCAAATCAGCAGCGCATCCGTGCTCGCACACACGTTTGGTCCACTGAACAACCTCCACCTCCTCGCTCCAGCGATGCAGTGGAAGCAGCAACTTCTTCCAGATGAAAATCCACCGGGAACATGTATCTCGCTAATCCGATACCAAGGGGAAATAATTCTAGAGGGGGAGAGAGATCCTTCATGAGGAGGTGTGCTTTATGAGGGAGGAGAGGGGGCCTTTTATAGGGAGAGGGGGCAGCCCCTCTCCATGGCCAGAAGCCAGGGGAGGTGCCCCCACCTCTTCCTCATTCATGTGGTGGATGCTCCACTCACATAAATTTGACTCCACCCAAAATTCCACTCACATGCATTAAATTTCCACCAAATTTAATGCAACTCTCATTTAATAAAACTCTTTTATTTATTTTATTCAAAAATTTGTTAATTACTTTAATTAACAAACATTCACATAAAATCCCTGCAACATTTAATATCACATGCAGAACCAATTTCACCCGAAACAATTTCAATGTCCATTGAATTAATTCTAGCGCTTTGTAATTCTTTTGTATGGAACACATTTGCTCCAAATGGTGTCAGTATCCCTTAAGTGTGTCACCCTATGGTTCGCAAATAATGCAGACATGATCGAGACCCTTCTCCAATCAATAATCAGTAGCGGGGCCTAGAGATCCATACTGACTCCCACACATTCAATGATGACTTCTGTGATCGTGAGAACCTTTAACACTAGTAACCAAATCCCTTTGTCTCGCGATATATTACATGTCCGAGATTCTATCATCGGTATCTCAATACCTAGTTTGATCTTGTTACCAGCATGCACTCTTTTCTCGTTCCCGTGACATAACATTCTAGTTATCACATCACTTGCATGCAAACTATCTTAATGTAATATCACCGAGAGGGCCCAGAGTATATCTATACGTCATCGGGATGGACAAATCCCACTCTTAATCCATGAGCCTCTACATAGCACCTTCGGAGTACTGAACCCACCTTTATAGTCACCCTATTATGGTGTGACGTTTGATGTTATCAAGATACTCTTCCAGTGTTAGTGATTGACATGATCTCATGGTCTAAGGACTAAGATTACTTCGTACGATGTTATAGCAATATAAACACAATGACTTTGATCATAATGCTATACTTTGGATGAATGTTCATCACATCATTCCACCAATGCTATGACCTTATTATTAACAACATCCAATGTCGATGATCAGGAACCTTGATCATCTTGTTAATCAACGAGCTAGTTTATAAGAGAGGCATAATTAGGAACCTTTTATTTGTTTATTAAACACACATGTATTAACGCTTCCAATCAATACAATTATAGCATGCAAAATAAACATATATCATATACTTGGAATACATATAATAACAACTTTATTATTGCCTTTCGGGCATATTCCCTTCAGTCTCCCACTTGCACTAGAGACAATAGTCTAGTTTACATAGTGACGAAGGTTTAACTCATCAATGCCCATTGTTATGGACTTGGGTTTTGGAGAAGGAGGGAGCGCTGGAGACATCTATCGGCTAGCAAACAAGCACACAGGGGACAAAGGATTTACCCAGGTTCAGGCCTCGTAGAGGTTCCTACTCTTGCTTGTCTGCTCGTGGAATTATCGAAGGAGTCGAAAGTTACAATTGTGCACAGATGCAATCTAGCAAGGGTTGTGGAAACTAGGGTTGCGTGTGTCCTCTTCGCCGCCCCCTCCTAGCCTTTATATAGATAGGCTAGGTCTCGGGTAGCAGGTCGAGTCGGTTACAAGTTAGGGTTTTCCCCTTCAAACTTTCTATCTTTAGCTTCTTCTTGTCCTTCAAGCAATCGAGAGTCCGCAAGTCAGTCGAGTCCTTTCATCCGGGCCTTGGTGACACCGTGGGCCTATACGTATTTGGACCGTATATAGCAAGCTCGAGTACCTGTAGGGTATACCCATGTCAGTAGCCCCCGAGTGCCCAGTGGAATCGCAGATTCGACAGGGGACTTTTTGAAGTCTTCGCGTGCCTGAATGAGTACATTTTTGACTGCTTTTATGTATGTCATAGGGATTGTTGATATACGTGCCTGATATAACCGAAGTATCGGTATCAGTTAACCACCTTAGGGTGAAACAACGCAATCTACTCGAACTCGAGTCCCCGGACTCGAATCTGGAAAAGTGCTGGCGTAATTCGACTGAGGCCGCGGAGGTCTTACAGGAGTCGAATTCCAGTTATATGGGTGTGAGCACTCGACGTGTCCGTCAAGGCATGTTCATCGTGCCTATAGGCACGGATATATTTCTGGTAGTGCGCAGTTAAATGCGTTGCCAGGCCTTATTCAGGTCTTACCTTCATGCTGTAAGCGTGGCATCCGAATTTTATCATCGCGGAGACGATTCGGGCGACCCAGGAGACGTAGTCTCTTTGTAGGGAAAATTATGAGGCGGTGTCGCCATGAGATGCGAGTGCGGATGTTATCAACACACAGTTTTTACATAAATAATCATAGGGTGCGCGACCAGCGCTCCCTATGGGAGTAGCCCCCGAGTGCCTGGTTGAGTCAAAGACTCAGGCAGGGACTAAAGAACTTTTGCCACTACTGTCGTCTTTTGCTTGTTTGTTTCAGTCGAAGACTTAGGCAGGGACTAAAACACTTTTGCGACTGCTGTCATCTTTTGCTTGATTGTTTCAGTCGAAAATTGTTTCCGGCGCTCCCTATGGGAGTAACCCATGTCCGTAATCGAACCGTGTTTCGAGTGGTTGGGTTTGATTGTGATTGCCCATGTTCCTGCAATAAGAAAAGAGAAAATCATAGGGTGCACGACCAGCGCTCCCTATGAGAGTAGCCCCCGAGTGCTTGGTGGAGTTGAAGACTCCAGCAAGGACTAAAGTAGTCGAAGTTTGCCGCTGCGTAGCTTTGATGACGTCAGTGCTGACGCTTGTATGACCTCAGTTCCCTGCGTGAGCGAGTTTGACGGGACGTGACCAGCGGTGGGTCCCACCTCCTGACTTTGATTTGACTGGGCATGCGTAATCTTATTTTTAACTACGCCACCTCAATTTCCGCGCGTAATGGGAGAAGTGGGGGGGACGGTTCGCGCTTCCTCTTCTCCACGTGTCCAACGCGATGCGTGCCACGCGTCCAATAGGGTTTTTGTGAGCCGTTGGATTGCATCTCCTAGGGGTTAAGTAGCGGCATTGCGGCGGTAATTTTCCATTTGCGCTCTTTCTTCTTCGCTGCCATCGCCATTGCTGTTGTTCTTCTGCTTTTCCCTGCGCTCGTCTCTTCCACAGTGCTGGACCACCTCCGCTCGTTTCCAAGATACTTTCTGCGCTCTCATCACCGCCGCGCAATGGGGAAAAAGAAAGGAAGCGCTGCCACTGATTCCGCGGCCGCCGTCGCCGCGGGGAAGAAGAAGGGTGGCTCCGCTGCTGCGGGCACCAGTGTCGCCGCCGGCGGGAAGAAGAAGGTCGCGGGAACCCGCATGACCAATGGTGCATGGCGCCCCTCCATCATCAAGGCGTCGGATCTCTGTCTTCTTTGCCAAGACGGAGTTATCCCTGCAGCAGTCGCCGATGCGCGCGTCCCCGGCGGTGAGACCATTCATGTTCCTCCCGCTGGTTTTCGAGTGATGTTTCTCGCATTCGTCATTCGCGGTCTCTCCTTGCCTCTCCACCCCTTTCTTAGGGGTCCTCTTTGTTTCTATGGGCTCCAGCTCCATCAGCTGTCCCCAAATTCGATTCTCCACATCACCTGCTTCATCACCCTTTGCGAGTGCTGGCTCAGAATCGAGCCACACTTTGGTCTTTTGAAGCGCTTGTTTAAATTGAAGCGTCAGTCCGCATGTGGCTCTTTAGTTTATGTCGTAGGTGGTTGCGGAATCCACGTCGACCCATCCGCCACCTACTTCGATATCAAGCTCACCAAGTCTGTCCATGGATGGAGGGATAAATGGTTCTATGTCCGCGATCAGAAGGCCGAAGATGAGCACTTCGGATTCGCACCCTTCGATCCCGCGACTCCCTGCAAGAAGATGCGTTCCTGGAAGAACGTAGTGATGCCTGGCGAACTTGCGGAGACAGACGTGCTATATCAGCGCGTCTGCGACCTCAAGAGTCACATAGGCACAGAAGAGGGAGGTTGCGCCCTTATCAGAACTTGGCTGCGCCATCGCATCCAGCCTCTCCAAGCCAGAGTCCATCCCATGTTTCAGTGGAGTGGCACTGATGATACCACTCGCGTGTCTGCCGATGGCATGTCCACGAGTGAGGTGGATAAGAGGGTTCGATTGGTCACGAGGTACAATGTCAAGGATGTGCTTCCGAGTGAACCAGTCATTCCTCCTTTTGATGCTTCGAATCCCCCTCCTGAGGTACATTTGTGCTACACAGTAGCTTATTTGCACGATTGCTTTTTTGTTGCTTACTTATGCCTTTTGCTGATCTTTGCTGTTTGTATGCAGGATTGGGCGGTGTCGCCCTGTATGCCTCCTCTTCCTGAGGGGATTATTCTTGGCGAAGCTTTGGAAGAGGATGAGTCTGAATGGACTGTCCCTTCTGACGTAGAAGAGGAAGCCCCCGACTCCGAGAGTCCGGATACTCACAAGCGTTCACGCAGCGAGGATTCAGATGCGTCGACTCCTTCGACTCCAGAAGGCGTGGCTGTTGGCGTGGAGTCGCCAATTCCAGCCATTCCTGTAAGGGCTGTGGCACCGTCTACTCGCAAGAAGATGCGATTGCCCAAGGAGTCTTTGTCGGAGTCGGCGGAGGCCACGTTTGATCTTGACAAGTTTGACTGGTAAATTTGCTAGTTCATTCATTCTTTTATGTTGTCTTCTTGTTGGCTTTGCCCTGGAGTTTGCCTTTTCTCAGTGTGGATTTGATCTTGTAGTCAAGAGGCGTCGTCATCTTCTGGCGGCATCAAGTTTTTGCAAGAATCGGGAGTCATGACCTCAAGGGCCAAGGTGGAGGTTGAGCGCGCTCCTTCTCCTGCGGCGGCGGCCCACTCCGGGCACAATTCTTCGAGCTCTCCTCATGTAGGGGAGCATCGAATGGTTGCTCGGATGACGGTTCAGCAAACTTCTTCGGAGTCACTGGAGGACCATGTAAGTATTTTTATCCTTCTTTTCTTGTGTGGCAGTCGACGACTTCTGTAGCCCTCTCTGATTCCTTGTTTTGTGCGATAGTTCCTTGTAAAGGAGGCCGCGCAAGTAGCGGAGCAGGTGATGGCGATGGGTCGCCAGCATGCAATGCTGGAGACGTGTCACCGCGTTGTCGAAAGTGAGTGTTCTACACTTATTCTTTTTCGCCTTCTCCTTTTTTGGTACAGTCGACTGATAGTTAACCTTTGATTGCCATGTAGCTGAGCATAACGCGTTGCTGCGCAACGTCGCCACTTTGGAAAAAACATTAGCTGCGGCTGTGAAGGGGCACGACGAGGCAATCGCGGCTCGTGATGATGCACGGAAGCGCGAAGAGGGTCTACGTGCCTCCTTTGTGGCCAGGGAAAAGTTGTTCGAGGAGCAACTATTCTCAGTCGCCAAGGCCCTCTCAGGTACCCTTGCTGGTAGATATTTTGATGTTGTCCTTCTCTGTATCTAGAGTGTTGTTGGTGGCGTTGGAGGTTTGATCCATGTGTGTTTTTTCTGTGCAGATGCTGGCAACTTGAGCTTTGACCCGCAGGCCCTTCGTCGTGATGACGCTCTAGCAGGCGCGGTGTCTGCGGTCGAGGACCGAAGCGCCGCCATCCAAGATACATTGTCTAAGGCCAAGGTCGCCCTCAGTCGCCTCCGGGAGGAGTTGATGCCGAAGGCGGAGCTGGTCGATAATATGGACGAGCTAGCGGAGTCACTCGCCGCGGGTGTGCCTGGCACCTACAAGAACTCCCTCTGCGCGGCTAGCGTGACCATGTCACTCGCCATGGTGCAATCCCACAGAGTCGAGGTAGATCCCTCGACGGTGTCGAAGGCGATGCCTGTTGGCGCAGATGGTCAGCAGGTAGTCTTCGCTCCTTTCGCGACTGCCTGTGCCAAATATGGCCATTCCTTGATAAATACCGTTGCCAAGTATTCGGAGGAGCTCCAACGTGCGAAGAAGGCGACGAAAGCCCTGAGGCCGACGAAAAGACAGTGGCATCTGATACTGCCACGGACTTGATGAAGCCCCCGAATCCGTCGAAGTCGAAGAAGCCAGTTGCTCCGTAGTTAGCTTGTTGTAATAGTTTATGAGTTGCCCTTTTGGTCTCAGAACATGCCTGCTGGTGAGTGTGTTTGTGAACACTTATGCTTATCTTGAATGCCTCTGTTCCCCTTGCCTTTGTGTTAATTTGGTCGCCTTATTTGCCTCTGCCTTGACTTGTGGTAGGGTACGTCGAGTGATCCTGTGGGGGGAAACCAGGACTCGCCATCTCTTGGTGAGACAGTGGCACCACTGCGCTCCAGGGTAGAGGAGCTATCCTTGCTGCCGCGACTTCGAGACCGCGTGAAGCAGCTGGAACGTGAGTTGCCCCTAATCCACGGTAACGTAGACGTGTGGAAGTCGAAGGCGGAAAAGGCCGCCGCCCGCGAGCAATATCTGCTTGGCGAGGTGACGCAGCTGGGTGACCAGTTTAGTGTTAGTTTGCTCATTCTCATCTTTTCCTTTGTAGTTAGTCACAACGGTACGTTGTACTCATGCTGTTGATGTTGCTTCGTGTAGTTGTTAGCGCACGCCATCCGGAGGAGGAGAAGGATAGGATTGCCATTCACCTTCATGATCTCACCCAGGAGCAACTTCAAGAGAGTGGATACTTCTGGGTAGATCATGATCGTGCGACTGTGTTGGCGACCCTGCAGGATCGCGCGTCGCGAGTGCTGTTCTTCCTGAAGAAATCGCAGTCGTGTTTGAAGGACATTTGTCGGGCGATGTTCCCGCTAGATGATACTCCATCAATCCTGTTGGCCCTTCTCTCCAAATTTCAAGATCTGTCCGCGGTTCGCGAATGCGTGAGGCAACAGCTGGTGGCTGGTGCCAAGGCCGCCCTCTCGATGGTGCGATTGCACAGGCCTGACGTGGATATTGCCGCCATTGCCTCTGGGCCGCCAGCGCCACCAGCAGGATCTGTCTGGAATATGGTACCGCACTATCAGGAAATGGACCGTCAAGCAGAGGAGATCGTCGACTTCTTTGAAGAACAAACCAATGTTCATCTGTTGCAAGAGTAGCCAAATTTGTATCCTGCACATAAGTGTACTTGTGTTGTAAAGTTCGTATAGATGTTGTAGATAATTAATTGTCGAATGTGTATAAAGAGCTCTATGAGCGTGAGGTGCGTTTGGACTATGTGAGTCCTTTTCGTTAGCCTGACCATCTTTTATCTCGGTCCCTTGTCAACCTGTCAGGTGCGCTGCAGCTGAGTTGAGGTCGTGTTTTAAGGGTTTCGATTGATGTGCCAGCTACTCAGGATATCGCATTTTGGTTCGAAGAACAAATGTGTACAGGGTGGCGCAGCCCCCGAGTATATAAATTGAAAAAGTAAGGGAGAACACAGAGTTTTGGGGCACTTAGCTTTTATTTATTCGAAGAACAGTGCGAGGTACAATGTGTGGCTAAGTAGCCTTGGCTGAGTAGCCTTATTTGTGATGTAAAAAGTAAAAACGACTAAGGGTAGAAGCATCGCAGCTGTGTGACGTTCCAGGGGTTGGAGTATGCGACTCCCGTCTCTAAATCTTTAAGGCGATAGGTGCCACCTGGGATTACTTCTGTAATCACGAACGGTCCTTCCCGGGGGGACTCGAGCTTGAGATGCCCCTGCTGCTTTAGTCGGAAGACCAGGTCACCTTCGACGAAGGATCTGGGGCGAAGCCTCCTACTGTGGTAGTTGCGTAGGTTCTGCTGGTAGATCGTGGATCTTTCTATGGCGATTTCTCTTGCTTCGTCTAGGAGGTCGACAGAGTCTTCGAGTGCGAGGGATGATTCCTGTTCGCTGTAGGAGACCACGCGTGGTGCTTTGTACCGTACTTCGGCGGGTAGCACTACCTCTGCTCCGTGCACCATAAAGAATGGCGTGTAGCCCGTGGCGCTGTTTGGAGTTGTACGAAGGCTCCAGAGTATGGATTGCAGTTCATCCAGCCAGCAGCCCGCGGCTTGTTCGAGTGGTCGGAGGAGTCGCTTCTTGATTCCGCTGCAGACGAGGCCGTTTGCCTTTTCCACCTGACCGTTGGTCTGTGGATGCACTACTGAGGCGTAGCTGATGTTGATCCCTAGGTTCTCGCAGAATTCTTGGAACTCCTTGGATGTGAAGTTCGTCCCGTTGTCAGTAATGATGGTATGTGGCACCCCGAAGCGGTAGACGATGGACTCAAAGAATTTGACTGCGCTGTGCGCGAATTGGTTGGTTACTGGCATGGCCTCAATCCACTTGGTGAATTTGTCGACTGCGACCAAGAGGTAGACGTAACCTCCTCGTGAGGATCTTGGAAGCTTGCTGACCATGTCGAGCCCCCATTGTGCGAAGGGCCAGGCCAATGGGATTGGCCGTAGCTCTGCGCCTGGTGCGTGCGGCTTGTCCGCGAATCATTGGCAAGTGTTGCATTTTTGGACGATGTCCTTGGCGTCGCGCATGGCCGTAGGCCAGTAGAATCCAGCTCGTAGAGCTTTGGCAACGAGGGCACGACTGCGGGTGTGGTGCCCGCAGGTCCCTTCATGGATGTCGAGGAGAACTGCTCTTCCATCGGCCATGGAGACGCATCGTTGTAGCACTCCTGTGATGCTGCGTTTGTACAGTTCGCCGTTGATGACGGCGAATGCCTTGGAGCGCCGCGCGATGTGTCGTGCATCTGTCGGATCGTCCGGTAGCCTCTTGCTGAGGAGGTACGTGATGTACGGCTGCATCCATGATTGCTCAATCAACATGACGCTCATTGGTCCTTTGAGTCCGGTGTCCAGCTCCAAGTCATCGAGTGCCATGGGCTCATTGGTTGGCGTAGCCCCCGAGTCCGTTGCTGCACTTGTTTTCTTCTCTACGGCCTTTGGCTTGATGGAGCGTTCGCAGATGCGCTCGAGAAATACCCCAGGTGGTATGGGGGCATAGGTAGAGCCTATGTTGGCGAGTGCGTCCGCCTCCTCGTTGCTTTCGCGACCTACGTGTCGCAACTCGCAACCATCGAAGTCTCCCTCGAGTGTATCGTAGAGGTCGCGGTATGCGATCATGTTGTCGTTCAGTGTGTCGCACTCGTGCATTGTTTGGTTGACGACCAGCTTGGAGTTGCCATATATGATGAGCCTCTTGGCGCCGCAAGCTTTTGCCATCCTCATCCCGTGTAACAGGGCCTCGTATTCAGCCTCATTGTTTGAGGCTGTGAACTGCATTCGCTGTATATATTTCAGCTTGTCCCCTTGAGGTGATGTCAGTATGACACCTACGCCTGCTCCGTCTTTCCGCTTGGACCCATCGAAGTGCATTGTCTAGAGGTAGGACATATCTGGCTTATCTGGGAGTTGGTTTTCCATCCAGTGCACGAGGAAGTCAAGGAGAACTTGCAACTTGATTGCTTCGCGCTTTTCATATGTGATGTCTCGTGGAGATAGTTCTATCCCCCAAAGCGCGACTCGCCCCATGACATCGGGGTTATTGAGGATATGTCCCAACAGGGCGTCGCTGACTACCATAATTGGGTGTTCCTGGAAGTAGGGGCGCAGTCGCCGAGCGGTCATGAAGACGCCGTACGCCAGCTTCTGGTAGTGCGGGTACCGCTGTTTTGTTGGCGTGAGGACCTCGCTGAGGTAGTATACCGGGCGTTGTACGCCATGGACCTTGTTTTCCTCAGCCCACTCGACGACGAGCACTGTGCTGACCACCTGGTTGGTGGCGGAGATGTACAGCAATAGTGGTTCTCTTTCCCGTGGAGTCACCAGCACTGGTGAAGTGGATAGCAGGCGCTTGAGATCTTCGAATGCCTCTTGTGCTTCATTGGTCCACTCGAATTTTTCAGCTTTGCGGAGGAGCTGGTAGAAGGGCAGTGCCTTTTCACCCATCCGACTGATGAATCGACTGAGTGTCGCGATTTATCCGGCTAGTTGTTGAACGCCTCTTATGTTCTTTGGCTTCTCCATGGCCAGTATGGCTTTTATCTTTTTCGGGTTTGCCTCGATCCCTCTTGCGGAGATGAGATACCCGAGTAGCTGCCTCCGAAGGCGCATTTGTCCGGATTTAGCTTAATCCGGTAGCGATCGAGGTTGGCGAAGGTTTCGCGCAAACCGTCGATTAGAGAGGCTTCCTCCTTGGTCTTGATTACTATGTCGTCGACATAGACTTGGATGTTGTGACCCAGTTGCTCCTTGAGGCAAGCCCGCATGCACCGTTGGTAGGTGGCTCCCACGTTTTTTAGCCCGAAGGGCATTGTGTTGTAGCAGAACACACCAAAGGGCGTTGTAAACGCTGTTTTCTCTTGATCTTCCTCCTTCATTCGAATTTGATTATAGCCTGAGTAGGCGTCGAGGAAGCAGAGACGCTCGCATCCCGCGGTGGAGTCGATGATCTGGTCGATCCATGGCAGCGGGAAGTGATCCTTTGGGCAGTGCTTGTTTAAAGAAGTGAAGTCCACGCACATCCGTAGGATATCCGTGTCCTTTTTTGGTACCAGCACCGTATTGGCGAGCCAAGTGCTTTCCTTGATCTCGCGTATGAACTTGGCCTTGAGGAGTCTGTTGATCTCCATTCCGACTGCCTGCGCTCGTGGCTCAGACAGTCGCCTGATTGTTTGCTTGACTGGCCTTGCGTCGGGGTTGACGTTGAGTGCGTGATTGGCGAATTCCCTGGGAACTCCTGGCATATCCGCAGGACACCAGGCAAAAATTTCCCAGTGCTCACGGAGGAATTCGACGAGCGCGAGTTCCTATGTGGGACTCAAGTTGTTGGCGATGAGGGTCGTCTTGGCGGGATCCGATGGATGGACCTATACCTTCTTTGTGTGCACGGATGAGTCGAAGGAGTGATCAGGTGAGCTTGGCCTACTCAAGGGAGGCAGACTGTTGTTTGTCGTCTCTTTCAGTCTTGCGAGTTCCTCCTGCATGCCGAAGGACTGGGAGATTCTGTTGAATTCCCTGTCGCAAGCGTCAGATCGCTCAAAATTTCCATTGATCGTTATGACGTCGTTGGGTCCTGGCATTTTCATCTGCAGGTAGGCGTAGTGGGGCACCGCCATGAACCTAGCGAACGCGACGCGCCCGAGGATGCAATGGTATTGTGAGGGCCAGTCGACGACTTCGAAGTCGATGCGCTCGCGCCAGAAGTTCTTCGGTGTGCCAAAGATGACGTCGAGGTTGATTTTGCCCAGGGGGTATACGCCTTTCCCTGGGATGATGTCGTGGAACGTTGTGTCCGATGCCTCCAAGCAGGTTAGAGGGATCCGCATTGCTCGCAAGGTACTCGCGAATATGAGGTTGATGCCGCTTCCGCCATCCATGAAGACGCGACTCATGTCGAAGCCTCCAATTTGCGCCTCGAGTACGAGAGGGCAATGACCTGGGCGGGGTACCTGAGGTGGGTGGTCGCGTTTGTCAAAGGTGATGCATGATTCACTGCCACTGAGGTACTCAGTGTTGGATGGTGGCGAGTGTATGGCCAGGTTGACTTGGCGAGTGATGGCCTTCTGCACCCTGTTGGAGGGGCGCCCCTTTTGTATCATCATGGTACCCATGGCCCGTGGGTACGGTTCGCCCCCGTTGTGCTAGTCCGATGCGGCTCCGTTCGGGGTTGGCCCAGGTGGTGGTGGTGGCGCGCCATGTGCCACGGCGCCTGGAGCGGCTCCGTAGCCTCTTTCGACTGCATTGCGGTTCATCCGAACTAATCCCTCGTGTAGTTTGAGGAACTCGCGGTAGTCCTTGAGGAGGTGACTGGACTTTCTCTTGCCATCATGCTTGTCGATGTAGAAATGTACCGTGCATGGCCCGGATAATTTGTCCTCGATGGAGGTCGTGGGTGCCTCATCGCGAGCGCGGCGTTGCCACACTTGTGTGGTTTTCCCGGAGTCACGGTTCCACCGCTGCGGTATCCGTTGTTGCGGTTGTCGTCGCGTCTATCGGTGTAGCCGGCTGCGACCATGTTGACGTCGTCGCGATCGTCGTAGATTTGCATGCGATGCTTGCCCCGACGGTCGCGTCTGCGTTCGAGTTCCGCCTCCTCGCCGGAGTGAGCGCGATTCTTCACCGAATCTTCTCCATCGGCCCACCAATTCGCGATCTCCATCAGGTGGTCGATGGTCTGGGGCTTTGAGCGGCCCAGCTCCTCCCTGAGCTCTAGGCGGCGGACGCCACCGTTGAATGCATCAATCGCGCAGTCTTCCGAGATGTTTTCTGCGGAGTTCTTGATGATGGACCACCTTTGGAGAGCGCAGCGATTCGCCAGATCTTTGCTGGCAGCATCTCAGTTCTTTGATTGATGCGGGCCGTTTGTACGTGCCCTTAAAGTTGCGCACGAAGCTGTAGACCAGCTCATCCCAACTGCGAATGGATCCGCGTGGGAGGTTATTGAGCCATGCCCGGGCGGCGCCCTGCAGCTATAGCTGCATGCATTGCATGGCAGTACTTCGACTGCCTCCGTGGAGCCTGACGGAGGAGATGTGATCCTCCAGCCAGATTTTAGGGTCATGTAGACCATCGAATTTCGGATTCTCCGATGGGAGTTTAAACCCTAATGGATCTGCTGAAGCATCTGGCGCCGCAGAGCTCCCCATCTTTTTCTTCCGAGTCAGTCAACCGAGCACGTCGTGCCCTTGACTTGACGATCTTGCGTTGCGTGAGGTCGTTGCGCGCATCATAGTCGCGATCGTGTCGCCGTGAGCGACGGCGTCGAGACGGGTCATGACTGTCATCACTTGATGAGGGCAAGGAGTAGCGCTTTGCCCTTTTTTGGGTCTGGTACCGGCTCCTTGTCGAGGGCGGCCTCGATTAGCCCCAAACCCACGATCGTAGATCGGTGCATGGCAGTTCGGGGATCTCCAGCTGGCGGCTGGTTATTGAGGAGGTACATGGTGGCTATTGTCACCGCAGCCTGCGGCGTCCTGGGAACCAAGTTGCCTCTCGTGTCGACTGTCATAGAGCCAAAGTCGAGGACTTTCGCGGCCTCTATGCGCTCTTGCTCGGTGAGGTGAGCCATCCGCGACTGCCTTTTCTTGGCGAGGTACTCGTTGCCTCTTGAGGAGGATCCTCCATAGGAGGAGAGCCCAGCGCGACAAAGGCTTGACGCATCCGCTGCCTTTTTACGCGCCTCAAGTTGCGCGATTGCTTGTTTTTGGCGCGTCAAAGCTAGCGCCAACATAACACTTAGCGACCAGCTCTTCTTCACCTTCGTGTACTAGAAACATTTCCTTAGTTCTTCTTAACTACTTAAGGATATTCTTGACCGCTATCCAGTGTTCTAAACCTGGATCATATTGGTACCTACTAGTTAAACTAATAGCCTGTGCCACATTCGGTCATGTACATAGCATCGCGTACATTATAGAGCCCATGGTTAAAGCATAGGGGATATTATCCATTATCTCTCTTTCTTCCGTCGTAGCCGGACTTTGAGTCTTACTCAATGTCTTGCCTCGCAACATAGGTAAGAACCCCTTCTTACTTCCGTCCATTTTAAACTTCTTTAAAATCTTATCAAGGTATGTACTTTGTGATAGCCCAATTAGGCATCTTGATCTATCTCTATAGATCTTAATGCCTAATATATATGATGCTTCACCAAGGTCCTTCATCGAAAATTTGATGTTTAGATAACCTTTAACACTGTTTAAAAGATCTATATCATTTTCAATCAATAATATGTCATCCACATATAATATTAGAAATGCCACATTTCTCCCACTCACTTTCTTGTAAATACAAGCCTATCCATAAGTTTGGACAAATCCAAACTCTTTGATCACCTCATCAAAGTGGAGATTCCAACTCTGGGATGCTTGCTTTAGTCCATAGATGGATCGCTGAAGCTTGCATACCTTGTCAGCATCCTTAGGATCGACAAAACCCTTTGGTTGTATCATATATAACTCTTCTTCAATATTACCATTGAGGAACGTAGTTTTGCCATCCATCTGCCATATCTCATAATTGAAATATGTAGCAATTGCTAACATAATCCTAACTAACTTTAGCATCGCTACGGGAGAGAATGTCTCATCGTAGTCAACTCCTTGAATTTTTCAAAACCCCTTTGCGACAAGTAGAGCTTTATAGATGGTCACATTACCATCATCATCAGTTTTCCTTTTGAAAATCCATTTATTCTCAACGGCCTTTTGGTCGTGAGGTAAGTCCACCAAGGTCCAAACCTAGTTTTCGTACATGGATTCCATCTCGGATTTCATGGCTTCTAGCCATTTGTTGGAATCCAGGCTCATCATCGCTTCTTCATACGTCATAGGGTCATATATTTCATCAACCATGAAATTCGTGACAGGATTCCCGTATAGTTGAGGAGTTGCAGGTGTCCTGCTTGACCTACGAGGTTCGGTAGTGTCCTCTTTCGCAGTTTCATGATTATTATCATTAGTTCCCTCTTCATTTGGTGAAGTCAACTTCGGAACAATTTTCGGCGCTGTGCCACTCGCCGTTTCATGAAAATAAGGTTCAATAACCTCTTCAAGTTCTACCTTCCGACTACACACACCTTTCGTGAGAAACTCTTTCTCTAGAAAGGATCTATTCTTGGCAATGAAAACATTGCCCTCAGATCTATGATAGAAGGAATACCCAATTGTTTCTTTAGGGTATCCTATGAAGACGCATTTTTCTGCTTTGGGTTCAAGTTTATCAGGCTGAAGTTTCTTCACATAAACATCGTATCCCCAAACTTTACGAAATGACATCTTAGGTTTGTTTCCAAACCATAATTCATACGGTGTCTTTTCAACGGATTTAGATGGTGCCCAATTTAAAGTGAATGCAGCGGTTTCTAATGCATAACCCCAAAATGACAGTGGCAAGTCAGTCAGAGACATTATAGATCGAACCATATCCAATAAAGTACGATTACGACATTCGGACACACCATTATGATGTGGTGTTCTGGCAGGCGTGAGTTGTGAAACTATTCCACACTCTCTCATGTGTGTGTGCTAAACTCGTAACTTAGATACTCACCTCCACGGTTAGACCGCAGAAATTTGATCTTTCTGTTATGATGATTTTCCACTTCACTCTAAAATTCCTTGAACTTTTCAAAGGTTTCAGACATGTGTTTTATCAAATAGATATACTTGTATCTACTTAAATCATCTATGAAAGTAACAAAATAACGATATCCACCTCGCGCTGACACACTCATTGGACCACATACATCAGTATGTATGATTTCTAATAAATCTGTCGCCCGCTCCATTGTACCAGAAAATGGGGTTCTAGTCATCTTTCCCATAAGGCATGGCTCACATGTATCAAATTATTCAAAATCAAGTGATTCCAAAAGTCCATCAGAATGGATCTTCTTCATGCGTTTTATGCCAATATGACCTAGACGGCAGTGCCACATATATGCAGATATATCATTATCAAGTTTAATCCTTTTAGCATCAACATTATGAATATATGTATCACTACTATCGAGATTCAACAGAATAAACCATTCATCACAGGTGCATGACTATAAAATATATTATCCATATAAATCGAACAACCATTTTTTTTGGATTTAAACGAATAACCGCTTCATAATAAACACAATCCGGATACAATTTTCATGCTTAGCACACGCACCAAATAATAATTATTTATATTTATAACTAATCCCGATGGCATATGTAGAGTCAGTGTTCCAACGGCGATCACATCAACTCTTGATCCATTGCTGACACGCATCGTGAACTTATCCTTGCTAGATGTCACTTGTTCCGTAGCCCTTGATTCGAGTTACATATATTAGCAACCGATCCAGTATCAAATACCCAGGTGCTACTGTGAGTACTAGTCAAGTACACATCAATAACATGTATATCACATATACCTTTGTTTGCCTTGCCGGCCTTCTTGTCCGCCAAATACTTGGGGCAGTTGTGCTTCCAATGGCTAGTCCACTTACAATAATAGCACTCTGCATGAGACATATGTCCAACTCGGGATTTCTTTTTAGGCGCAGCAATAGATTTGCCGCCCTTCTTTCCCTTCTGTTTACCCTTCTTGTCTTTCTTGAAACCAGTGGTCTTATTGATCATCAACACTTGATGTTCTTTCTTGATCTCCACTTCTGCAATCTTAAGCATTGACAGAAGCTCGGGGAGAGACTTCTTCACGCCCTGCATGTTATAGTTCATCACGAAGATTTTGTAGCTAGGTGGCAGAGATTGGAGAAGAAATGTATGCCTAAGTCAATGGGAATCGTTATTTCCAAGGACACAAGCTTATCGATGTATCTAGACATTTTGAGTACATGCTCACTAACAGAGTTATTCTCTTACATCATGCAGCTAAAGAACTTTTCAGATGCATCATAACTCTCTACGGCAGCATGGGTATCGAAAATCATTTTCAATTCACCCATGGTATCAAAGGCATTTCTATTCTCGAAACGCTTTCGGAGTTCCGGCTCTAGCCCATACAATATGTCGCAATGAACTAAGTTATGGTCCTCCTGACGAGTCAAATAGACATTCTTTTCCTTGTCAAGGGCATCAGGAGCTGGTGGGGGGCCTAGTGGCGCTTCTAACACATATTGCTTTTGTGCAGCTGTGAGGAGAATCCTCAAATTCATGGTCCAGTTGGTAAAGTTGCTACCATTCATTGCAAGTTTGTCTTTCTCCATGAACACATTGAAATTAAAATAAGGTGGTGCCATCTACAGCAGACTTTGTAAAGTTTAGACTAAGTTTATAATAGATCGAGTTCAACTAATCCAAATTACAAATGAACTCCCACTCAAAAACAACATCCCTCGAGTTGTTTTTGTGATTACATGAACCAAATCCACTACACCAAGTCCGATCATCATGTGAGTCGGTGTAGCTTCAAAGGCGAGCATCTGTATAGGCATCATATCCACTATATGACTCATGCTTAACCTTTCGGTCTGTGTTCCGAGGCCATGTCTGTACATGCTAGGCTCACCAAGTAAGAACCTTATTACTTGTGTGTGTAAAACTGTCTTACACCCGTTGTATGAAAGCATAGAGTCAAAAACATCCGATCATCACGTGATGTCTTGAAACGATGGACTTCCTTAACGGTGCATACTAAAGGAAGAACACATTTTATCTTGATATCTAAATGAGGGATCATCTTATAATGATACTAAAATGCCAAACAAGCAATATAAAATGCAAACATCATATGCATAAAGTGAAATGATATGGTTCTTGCACTTGATCACTATCATGTGCATGGTATGATCTATATCATTCCTTTGTGTGTAAGGCCAAGGTCTATGGAACTTACATATTGGGTATGTTATAAGAGTATCAACTAAACTTCAACTTACAACATTACCATATCATGACACCTATCATTGTATTGGGAACGGCAGTGCCTGAGTAGGCTAGATAAAGGTGTAGGAGCGAGCAGGGAGACTGCGATGGTGTCCGCAGGCGGTATTGGGTACAAGCGAGTGTAGCGAGACACGGAAAGTACCCAGGTTCGGAGCCCTCGTGGTGAGACAAAACTTCTACTCCTGCATGTCTGACAGTATATGTAGGTATATCCAGGCTACAAAGGTGCTCCTGAAGCTGTATCTGAGATGAAATGAGTTGAGTGTATGTGTGTCTCTGTGAGAGAGCTAGCTGGCCGAAGTAGTACCAGTGTCTCGTATGTGAGATTGAGCTAGCTAGTGAGTTGGTCGATGGGTGTACTAGTGGCATGTGGCCTCCTGGTGTTTTATAAACGAAACCTAAGGAACATGTTGGTCCACATGCGTAACTTCTACTAGTGCATATGTCATTTGATGAGGTAGTATATAGTGCTACGCTATTTGTTACATCATTTGATAAAGCAGCGTACTAAGTTTTGTCGATGTCTTCTCGTAAGTGAGTCTCTGGAAATCCAATGTGCTGGTGGGTAGTGATCTGGAGTAGTAGCCGGTCGTGTACTTGGAGCTGATCGATGAGTCGTGTAGCAATCGAATGAGTAGTAGCCGGCTAAGGAGCAATCGGAAAGCATGCATGCATGCAAGGACGACCATGCATGCCCGCGAGGCCAACATGCACACAGAGGCCATGGCATACATTCGGCTAAGCATGCGCGTAGCTTGTTTGCTTCAGTTTCGCTGATGGCAACATAGTTTTTGTCTGATTCGGGGTACTTTAGGACACCCGGCGCCATATTCCAGCACTAGTCCCGAGCGCGCGTTGATTTCATCCGGAGGGGGAAATTCGCACGAGCTTTAAAAAACTTGATGTTGTCGTTGTAGATAAAGTGTCTGAATAGCGTCCAGCTGGACACCTCTAGCCTGGGAGACAATACAACTCCTGCGGGGCGCGCGAGCGCATACACACGGTGTAGCCCCAGAGATTCGGAGTAGCTGGTGGAGTCAGGTGCTTTGAATCCAGTGGCGGACCCAGAAATTTTGGTTTGCCGGGACGGACATTTACGGAAAAAAAATTAACACACAAATACAACTCTTCTACAAATAAATCATATTGTAAATGGTAGACGAATTATGCAGCGGTCATGATCATATGATAATGGAACATAAAAACACTTAGAACCTACTAACACGGACTTTTGTAGCGTGAGACGACTATTTGCAGCCATAATAATATCCCGATAGTCCAAGCCAACCCTACAACACATGAATAAAGGAAATGAATATAAACCTTAGCACAATTTTAAACGTAGCTGATAAGATTGCATTATACCATTATGATGTAGTAGACCGAGCATGGAATTGTCGAGGTAGATGGCTTCGACGCCTCTTCAAGGCATGAAAACGTAACATAATCTGCTTGTCAGATATCTTTGCAAATATCTCTCGCTCAACAAAGAATATCATCAGATCATTGAGCCAATCATCACCTATCTTATTTCGTATATCCGTCTTTATAATATTCATGGCCGAGAAAACCCTCTCAACTGATGATGTCGCCACCGGTAGTGTTAATTCAAGCCTAATGAGGCGATAAACCAACGGAAAGGCCAAATGTTGTCTAGTTTTAACCAATTTGAGAGCGAGGCCACTGAGACTATCACAAGTCAAGAAATCTGGGCTTTTTCTCATCACATCAACATATATATTGAGTTGATCAATCAAATGATAGCAATCTTGTGAAGAGAAATCAACAGAGTAAATATTTGCAAGCTCAAGTAGCTTATCATGATCAAAGCTACTAAATGAGTCCCTAGGATCAAGACATGCAATGCACTTCAACAAACGTGTGAAAGTTTCACTAAATCGATGATTCATCTCAACTATATTTCTGTCAATCACCTCATTGAATATTTGTAGCTTGTAGTGATGGAAGTTAGTGACCATTTTGCGTGAGCTCCTTGGGTAACCTCTAGCATAAATGTTATCATCCATACTTGGTACTAAGAAATTTCTTCCAACGCAAAATTTAGTAGCAGCCAACAAGAGAGGCTCCCACCCATCATCTCTCAACTTCTGCAACATACTTTTCATCGAGACAATCATATTCATGGCACTCACTGTGTTTTGATCTTTTTGTTGCAATGCTTGTGATAAATCATTTGTTAAACCAAGAACACGAAGCATCAAATGCAAGATAATAACAAATTCAAAGGTTTCCAGGTTGATGAGGTAACATAAAGCCACACCTCTATCTTCCATATTTGTCCCATCCTCGACAATACCTCCAAGTACTTCAACTATAGAATCCCACATTTGATGCAAACGGATTAGAGTTCTATGATGTGACCCCCACCGTGTATCACCTGGTCTTGCTAAGCTTGTCTCTTGATGTTGACCACTTCCTGACACAATATCCCCATTCTCTAATTGTGATACCAGTTTGTCATGATGCTTCTGCAAACAAGTCATCTTTCCTCCTACAAGAGGCACTTGCCTACAAACAAGATTATGTACATTTAGAATTGTGTAATGGAAGAATACATATAGTAGTATTGCAAACATGTAAAAGAAAGACTAACCATGGTAACAATCTTATTTGTATTCCCAAAGAAATTACCAACTGCCAAAACTCCTTTCACAACAGCAACAACCACCAATTGGAGTTGGTGGGCAAAACAATGCACATAAAAAGCATGAGGGTTGACATCTAACACCAATTTCTTCAACCCATTTAGTTCTCCACGCATATTTGAGGCGCCATCATATCCTTGTCCTCTCAATCTAGACATGGATAAATTATGCTTAACAAACATGACATCCAAAGATATCTTCAGAGATGCAGATTTAGTATCCACAACGTGCTGAACACCAAGCAACCTTTCCAAAACCTCTCCTTTTTGGTTCACAAATCTACATACAACATATATAAAATTAGAATAATAATATGAAGGAGAGCAAGTAAATTTAAAAAATAGGTAATGCCAAATAACTAACCTCACAATCACACCCATTTGCTCTTTAACTGATGCATCACGAGACTCATCAACAAGTAGAGAAAAATTACTATCCCCAAGCTCATTCATGATGACTTGCATAGTCTCTTCTGCACATGCTTGTACTATTTGTTTATGGATTTTAGGAGAAGTCAACTGATGATTGCCAGGAGCATTTTCATTCATCACATTGGCTACATCTTACATCTTTCGACAAACCAATCCACCATCTCAAGAAAATTACCCTTATTCAAGGAAGTGCTAGACTCATCGTGCCCACGAAACGTCGGGCCTTGCGAAACGAGAAATCTTGCAATACCTACAACAGCCCTCAAGCGCTCTTCATATTCAACATGTGATTTCTCAACATGACAAGTGATTGCATATGACACACTCTGCTTTTGATTTCTGAAATCTTCACAATGTCTTCTAACATTGTTGTGAGTGCTGTTTTGTTTACCTACATGAAGCTTGAAATACTCCGGTCCTTTCTTCCCATTTTTAAACCCCTTCTTTGTGAAGGCATCATACCCAAATTTTTCACCAATGCTTGTAGGCTTAAAAACGAAACAATAGAAACAGTATGCCGCATCTTTCTCTATACTGTACTCTAACCAATCAAAATCCTTATACCATGCTTCTTTAAATGGCCTCCAATATTTTCCAAACTTTGTGCGTGGAAAATCATGACCAATCAAGCGACATGGACCTTTCGACAAATACGCCCTTCTCACTTCATCTCTAATTTCCGGGGTAGCATACTCTTCAATCTTTTTTCGAATACCAGGATCGGAAATCACATCATCTTGATTAAATGCATGAGCTGGTTGGATGTCCTACAATATCAAATTTGGTGGCAAAATTGAGTACTCTACTTATTGTCAGTATTTTACAAAGAAAATATGGCACACAAATCAGAAAAGTGGAAAATCACCTGCGCAATCTCGTGCGTCTGCTACGTTTGGTCCATCCTCTGGCGCTTATTTCCTGTGGCTACGCCATCTTGTGCCACCACCGGCGCCGGAGCCGCTACTGCCGCTGCCGCCTCTTCCTCCTCTTGAGCAATCCTTTCGGCCTCCTCATCTGAGTCCATCGATTGCACAGGTCAGATCGGGATCAATGTGCAGACGTACTACAGCGGTGTAGGTCAGCCGTCGAGAGAGAGGGAGCTAGGGATCGGTGAAGGGATTTTTTCGATCGTAAGTTGGAACCGTGACCGTGAGCCGTCCAGGAGAGAGCCAGGATCGTGCGTGCGTGCGTGGTGTTTGGCCAGCTGAAAAATACAAACGCCCCGTTACTCATTACTGCTTACTTAAGCCCAATAGTCTCTAGCCTAATTTTCTTTGTTTCTCATCTCCAGGTACCATACGATGGGATCACGGGAATAAACAACAGTTCGGAAATCCAGGGTATCTTGCTCCGCGCCGGGAGACCGGGGGCGGCCGCCCCTGCTCGCCCCCCCGGTAGGTTCGCCACTGTTTGAATCTTATCTTGTCCTCGACTCGGCATAGTCCGGACAAAATAAACACACAGAAATTAATTTGTTGTCAGTACATCAACATATAGAATAGATGTTGTCAACGGAATGCCGGTTTTACATTTCAAAATCTAGCTCGTGCTTTTCTGAACACTTAGTCACCTTCTCATGTGCTCTGTTGTTTACGCTGTGTTCTTGCCAGACAGTCGGGTTGCGGTCTGGAGCCGAAACCGAAGGGGGAGCTGATAATACATTACGCACGGTACTAGGGGCTTAGCAGCCAGGAAATACAAACTAGGCAGATGGCCAGAATGTCCAATTTGTTGCATCTTTCGCCTTTTTCATGTGGGATGCCTCGGACTTTTGCTCTTACTAGCCGGACAGCCGGGTTGCGATCTGTAGTTGAGCCGAGGAGTGGGCCTTTGACACCATCGCACACTTCTCAATCGGTTTACATAATTAGCAGGTCAGGCCAACCGGCGAGCCCCCGGGTAGGGGTTGCCGACGTCGGAAAACTAAAAGCAGGAAGCATATCAATAGCTGGTGAGTCCTCGAGGGTTGCTCGAGGTCAGAAAACACTCACATTGTTGCAGCCGGTACATTAGGGTTGATGGCGCGATTCTGCAGACGTTGTGGGCGCTGAAACGGTGGAACAGGCGTTTCAGCCGGATAGCCTGGCTCCAGCCGTCCAGGCAACCAAACGCGGCGTAGCCAGATTCGGTCCCTACCCGGCCAGACAACCAAACGCACTAGGAAGCGCCGAGCTGGCCTAGCCCAGTCGGACCGGGTCCAATTGGCCAAACCGGCAACCAAATATGACAAAGTCACGCTAAGTCGGACGGACTCAGCCGGAACGGGTCTGAACCGGGCAAATCGGGCAGGCAAACGGGGTCAGCTGGACCGATTAACCAAACAGTCAAAGCGGCCCATCTGGAATTTTTTCTCTTATTTTTTCCTTGCTTTTCCCTTTTTCTAATCGGATTCTTTTTTCTTTCTCTAACCGGATTACTCTATCCGGATATTTTTTCAACCTTTCTCTCTTATCCTAATCGGCCCACTTCTTTCCTTTCGTTCTTTCTTTTTCTCTATTTTTTGTTTTTCTCCGAACTAACCGGCCAGATCCACCACTTTCCTTTCCTCTTTTTTTCTGTCCAACCGACTATAGCCAATTGGCCCCTTATCTTTTTTCTTTCTCTTTTTCTAATCGGTCAATGCCACCACTTTTTCTGCTTACCCGGCTGGCCCAAGTCGGCCTTTCCTCTTCCTCGTTGCCTTTCTCTTTTTACTTTTTATTTTTTCGTTTCTTTTTCCTCCCAACTGGCAGGATCCTACCACTTTCTTTTGCTTTTGCTTTTCTCTTTCCCCTAGCCGGCTCTCTCTCCAACCGGTCGTGGAAACCGCAGGGGCCGTAGCCGGAGCAGCAGGGCGCCGCGGCAATACGAGGAAGCGCAGCAGCGGAGTCTGACGACGGGGTGGCGGCGCGGAGGCGCCTGTCGACGAGGATCTCGCCGGGGGGTGCGCGCAGGGGCACGCGTGTGCGGGCGCAGGCGCACACGGGCGTGCCACTCGGCGGCGAAACGGGCGGTGGCACCGTGGCTCGCTAGGGAGCTTGCCGGGGCAGGACCGCGAGCGGCGGAGGCGCACGCAGGCGGGCGCGCACGGGCTTGGGCCCCAGCGACGAAGCAGGCGGCCGTGCGCGCGGGCGCGCTGGACAGGCGGGTGGAGCGGCGCAGCCACCGCAGGCACGATGAGCGTGTGTTCGCGCATGGGAGAAGCAAGGCCTGGGGGAGGTGCGGCCGACCGCCGGAGGTGCTGCTGCAGCGGCGGATGGGCGCACGCGCACCCGTACGAGGATCCACGGCGGCGCGGGCATGCGATGAACCGGGCGAGGGAGGCCACGGCCGGACTCGAGCGGAGATGAACACGGATGTGCATGGGGGCGCAGAGGGCATCGAGAATGAGCTGTGCGGTCTCAACGAAGACTGCCACGGGGAGGCACGCGCAGAAGACGCTGTAGGGACGGGCGTGGGGAGGGCCCAACGCTGCGGTCGCGGAGGATGGGGAGAGGCACGCGGACGGAGACGCGACTGCGGATGACGGACGTGCAATGGTGGGCGGCGACATCGCGCACGGGCGCGCGAGGGACCGCAGGCTCGCAGAGCTTACGGTAGAGAGGAACCAGATGATGCGCGCTCACGCGGGAGCTCGCTGGAGGCGCGGCGGCGGTGCCGCTGGCACAACGACACTCACGAGGACGACACGGATGGCTGCACGGAGAGACCGAAGCCGCAGGCTCACGCGGACAAAGACAGCACAGCGACGGCGGCAAGCCCCCGCGAGGCTCGACGAGGCAAGGGCAACGACGGCGTGGCTGCGACGAGCCCCCGGGCCACTCGGCATGGCGGAGGTGATGACGGCATGGTAGCGGCGAGGAGCCCTCGAGAAACTCAGGAAGAGAGCCCCGAGGCAACTCGAAACGGCGTTGGCGCCGACGGTGATGAAGAAGTCCTATGCGAAACGAGCTCCGGCTGCAGCCATACTTGTCCCACGGTGGGCACCAACTGTCATTGTATTGGGAACAGCAATGCCTAAGCAGGCTAGATAGAGGTGTGGGAGAGAGCAGGACGACTGCGACGGTGTCTGCGGGCGGGATTGGGTACAAGCGAGTATAGCGAGATATAAGAAGTACCCAAGTTTAAACTCCTACTCCTGCTTGTCTGACAGTATATGTCAGTATCTTTGCGCTACAAAGGTGCTCCTAGAGCTGTATCTGAGATGAACTAAACTGAATGTGTCTATGTGAGAGAGCTAGCTGGCCGAAGTAGTACAAGTGCTTCGTATGTGATACTAATGCGTATGAGTCTCTCTTTTGCATGTGGCCTCCCTGACGTAGGACCCGAGGGAACATGTTGGCCCACATGCCTAACTACTACTAGTGCATATGTCATCTAATACATTTGTTATATTACATGATAAAGCAGTGTACTAGGTCTTGTTGATGTCTACGTGAGACTCTGGGAATCTAATGTGCTGGTGGGTAGCGATCTGGAGTAGTAGCCGGTCCTGTACGTGGAACTGATCGATGAGTCGTGTAGCAATCGAATGAGCAATGAGCAATCGGCAAGCATGCATGCATGCAAGTACGACCATGCATGCCCACGAGGCCAAATGCACACAGGGGCCATGCATGTACATACATAGCCAGCGCCCATGCATGCATGCAAGTACGACCATGCATGCCCACGAGGCCAAATGCACACAGGGGCCATGCATGTACATGCATAGCCAGCGCCCATGCATGCACATAGGAATTAGTCGGCCATGCATACATCTGCCTAAGCATGCGTGTAACCTGTTTGCTTTAGTTTCGCTGATGGCAACATAGTTCTTGTCCGATTTGGGTAGTTTGGGACACCCGGGGGCCATATCCCCGACAACACCAGCCAGCAACAATCTAAATAAGGTAGAATCGGTCTTACCTACGAACACGAAACCACAACGATGATAACCAAATTATTAGCAATTCGTTGTAAATCAGATATTGACTATAGTAGTAGAGACAGACATCCGCTAGCCACTTATGCAAAACTAGTTGCATGTCAATCGTGGAATAGATCTCATGTGCGAGGATATGTAAAGTTAGTCTGGGCCGCTTCTTCTCACTATGCCACCAATATCTAAAATACATGTAAGAAGCAACAACATGATCATCATCGCCCACATACTCTTATGTGTACTATCCGTGCAAAGCATCTACGCATAGATCAGTCTTTGATACCACTGTTGGGTTCGCAGCATAGAAAACAAAAACTTTCCTCGATGGGAACTACTAACCACCAAGATCTATCTATCTAGATACAAGCAACGGGTGGATATACATCCATAGAGAACATACTCTTGAAGACCAACAAAGTGTAACGAGATTAGACTTGTGGATGATGTAGTCAATCGTTTGCCGATCTCAAGATCGAGAGGAAGTCCTAGCGCCGCAAATCAGCAGCGCATCCGTTCTCGCACGCACGTCTGGTCCACCGAACAACCTCCACCTCCTCGCACTAGCGATGCAGCAGAAGTAGCAGCTCCTTCCAGACGAAAAGCCACTGGGAACATGTAACTCGCTAATCCGAGACCAAGGGGGAATAATTCTAGAGGAGAGTGATATCCTTCACGAGGAGGTGTGCTTTGTGAGGGAGGAGAGGGGGCCTTTTATAGGGAGAGGAGGTCAGCCCCTCTCCATGGCCGGCGGCCATGGGGAGGTGCCCCCACCTCTTCCTCATTCATGTGGTGGATGCTCCACTCACATAAATTTGACTCCACCCAAAATTCCACTCACATGCATTAAATTTCCACCAAATTTAATGCAACTCTCATTTAATAAAACTCTTTTATTTATTTTATTAAGAATTTTGTTAGTTACTTTAGTTAACAAACTTTCACATAAAACCCCCAGCAACATTTCAATATCACATGCAGAACCAATTTCAGCAATTTCACCTAAAACAATTTCGGTGTCCATTAAATAATTCTAGTGCTTTGTAATTCTTTTGTCTGGAACACATTTGCTCCAAATGGTGTTGGTATCCCTTAAGTGTGTCACCCTATGGTTCGCAAATAATGCAGACATGATCGAGACCCTTCTTCGATCAATAATCAGTAGCGGGACCTAGAGATCCATACTGACTCCCACACATTCAACGAGGACTTCTATGATTGTGAGAACCTTTAATGCTAGTAACCAAATCCCTTTGTCTCGTGATATATTACATGTCCGAGATTCGATCATCGGTATCCCCATACCTAGTTTGATCTCCTTACCGACATGCACTCTTTTCTCGTTCCCGTGATATAATATTCTAGTGATCTTATCACTTGCTTGTAAGTATCTCAATGTGATATCACCAAGAGGGACCAGAGTATATCTATCGTACATCAAGATGGACAAATCCCACTCTTGATCCATGAGCCTCTACATTACACCTTCGGAGTACCGAACACACATTTATAGTCACCTTGTTACGGTGTGGCATTTGATGTTATCAAGATACTCTTCTAGTGTTAATGATGGACATGATCTCATGGTCTAAGGACTAACATTACTTTGTATAATGTTATAGCAATATAAAACACAATGACTTTGATCGCAATGCTATACCTCGGATAAATGTTCATCACATCATTCCACCAATGTTGTGACTCTGTTATTAACAACATCCAATGTCCATGATCAGGAAACCTTGATCATCTTGTTAATCGACAAGCTAGTTTATAAGAGAGGCATAACTAGGTACCTTTTATTTGTTTATTAAACACACATGTATTAACGTTTCCAATCAATACAATTATAGCATGCAAAGTAAACATCTATCATATACTTGATATACATATAATAACAAATTTATTATTGCCTCTCGGGCATATTCCCTTCAAGCACATACAAAGGGGATCCTTGTGCCCACATTAGATAGTGTGATAGTCAAGGAACATGCATCAAGTACTCGGGTCCTAGGTGGACACAAGTGGGCGGGATAAAAGCCAAATCTCAACTATTGCCCATCGGTACCGCTTTATTAGTTATATCTATTCCCAACATTTTAATTATCAATTTGTAATTAGAACCATGATCATCTTCACCATCAAACATGTACCAACTTCCCAATAATTGTGGAGCTCGATGACTCGAACCAACACCTGAGTAGGCAACTACGACTCGCAAGGGCAACTATAAACCAATGGACAATAGGAAGTGATCAAGGCAATATAGGTTGGAAGGAGTATAGATGTATGGAAAATAAATCATCGCAACATAGATATAAATAGAGAGAAGTAAAGCCATAAAGAAAAATAGGTACAAGGGAGAGGATGCTCGCCTGGAAAATATTGCCGAATGTACATCATCCGAAGAACTCGTCGAACCTCAGAACAATTCAATGTCCTATCAAGGAATTAGCAAAGCACTAAACAAAACACAAGATGCACTATTTAAAGATACGACAAAATATCCGACATGATTATGATATGTTGCATGTCATGGCAAGATGCAGTACAACTTGGCAATATTAAGCGGAATCGGAATATCGACAATTAATATTATGGTTCAAGTTGTTTAGGTATCACACAATTTAAATGTTGAATTAACAAGGCAAGAGAGCGCATAGGTGAGCTACACAATTTAAATGAAGTCAGAATAAGACAAGAACATCCGCATATACTCCATATTTAATTAGTTGGTGAATTTCTATTTAGCACGAGACCACAAGATATGTATGCAAGCATGAGTGATTTAATCAACAAGATATATTGCATATTATAAAAACAGGGTTTCGGAAAGGGTCACACATTAGGGGTTCGGAGATCTTGGGTTCCAAGGGTTCGGTTCGACGAGATCGGTCTTCAATTTCCGAGGTTGGGGTCTTCGGATTCCATGAAGGAGGCCTCGAGGTTTCAGATCGACCGTCGGTGTCGGACTCAGGTTTTAGCATCGATGGCCTTCGTGTGGCACCATGTTCCTTTTTCAAAAGCATCAAAATCGAGGTGGTCTTGTCGATGAGCGTCCATGTACGAAGGTCTTGGTTTTCCATGAAGGAGATCTTGTGGTCACAGCTTCTACGGTCGGCGGTGAACTTGGCAAGGCATCATATCTTGACGCACGGGCAACGAACACATTTGAACTGGCGGTGACAAAACAAGTCGACGCAGGGGAATAACTTGATGGAGACACCCCGAGACATCCTTGGGTGTGTTGAGGCAGCAAGGAAGTTTGATGTACATGGTGCTATGACACGCAGCTATTGCGGTGACCGATTAGGGGCACACAACCAGAAGTGTGGCCTACCAAATGCTTCCCTGGCTAAAGTGGAAAAGAGCAGCACACACGATTGGAGGAAGGAAACATGATCGACCGTAGAAGAGCTTGGAGATACGGGGCCAAGCAAGGCACGGGGCGACGATTTTGCGGGAAGGCGCATTCATGCGCAAGATCGACGTGCAATAGGAGGCGAGCAACGATCAGCGGCGCTGCACGATGCCTAGGAGAGGGAAGGAGTTGAGGCTGATGGCAGATGGTGAGCTCGGGAGGGTGGCCTCCATGCTGGTAGGGGCGGAGGCGAGCGGTGGCAAGGATCAGAGGGCAGTGCTTCCCATGGCGGTGGGGAGGAGGACGTCGGGGTTGAAGCAAGAGGCGATGGTGCTTGCTGGTAGGGGCTGGAGGTCGAGCAGGGAAAGCAGTCGAGGCTGAGACGCCGGAGGCAGGGCTGCAGGGAGAGCGCGGGGTGGTGACGCCATGGCGGGGAGGAGCATCAGTGGCGGCATGGTCTGCAGCAGGAGAGGGGCGAGATCGGTGAAGGGTTGTGGGGAAAGGAAGTTGGGCGAGCGGCGCTGATGGAGGTGCGGTGGCGCAGGGTGCTGGTAGCATGGAGAAGGTGAGGTGAGGTGAGGCGACGGCTCGCGATGGGATCTAGGGGTTGGGGTTGGTGGTGACCGAACGCAGCAGGTGCTTCGGTGTAGTGTGGCTGGATCAGGGTGGCGCTATGCTGCGCGAGTTGTGTGTGCGCATGTTGTGTCGCATGAGTGGTGTTGTGTCTGTTGAGGTGAGGATGGGTCGTGTGTGTCTGATTGTGTGGGTCGGGCAGCGGCGGCGCCAGGGGTATACACCTGTATTCAGGTGAATACCCAAGATTCTATACAAAACATTTATACATTGTTTAGTCAGCCGATAGCGGCATACTGCTAGCTCCACATAGCCCAGCCGACAGCCACACATGACAGTTGCACACGTCTCTGCACGCACGGACGCACCACTTCCCACCTCCTCCTATCGATCAGATGCACGCCAGCGCAGGCGCACAGCGGCAGGGGCAGGCCCCTAGCGAAGCGACTTGATGAGTCAGCGACCGGCGGCGGCTGGAAGCAGAGCGGAGCAAGCGACTGTGACGGCAAGTCAGCAACGCCCTGAACACAGCGGCCAGATACTCTTCACTTTTTGCTAGCAGATTAGCTGATTTGAGTAGCAGATCTAATCTAATTTAATCCCCTGGATTAGATGCTATGTAAGCTTCTAATTTCCGATTTTCCTCCTTGGTTTTCACCGGTAGACATGCAAGCTTCTAATTGCCACACACGTCTCTGCACACAAGGCCGCACCGCTGCTGGCAGTAGCATCCTTTTGTAGTAGCAATATAGTTCATACATTGCATTAAGGATTTTTTTAACAATGAATACCCAGCACTTGCAACCTGGCGCCGCCACTAGGGTCGGTTGGTGTAGTGGTGTTGTGTCCCTTGTGTGTGTTGTGTGGGGTCTAAGTTAGGTTGGGTCGGTGTGGATGTGTGAGTTGATGGTGGCGGTGAGTGTGGTGTGTGTCAGATTAGGGTTTCGGTTCTAGGGTGGTAGGTGGCCTACTGGGTGGGCCTTTGGGCCTGGCCGGCTAGGTTACCTCCCCCACTAATAAAACATTTACTTTTATCATCTAGAACAAAACCATTTGCAAATAGTTTTAGACAAATAATATTTTGAAATAAGAGAGGGTATTTAGCAAAACAAAAGAGAGCTTTTAGAGAAAATATTTTTGGGACAAACATATGCATGATGATGTTGTCATGATGATGCAATAAAAATAAAGACATGTAAATTATATTTGGGGAAAACCCAAGATGCTACAATTTGACACCACTAACAATGGATCTCGTCCTGAGATCTACTCCATGGTACGAGGAAGAAGGGTGATGATCCGATTCTTCTTGCTTCGTCCACATCCTTGCAACACCACTAACAATGCTTCTTACTCTATCTTGAAATTTTCAACACCACCAACAAGAGGTTGTTGTTCACATTCATCGAGAGAACACTACGAAGAAGAAAAGGCAAAGGAAAAGGTCTCAAAAGATAAGGCCACTTTTAACTTCCATGGAAGGAGTAAAATGGCATTGATCCACCCATTCAATGTCCAAGAGCTAATGATAAGAGTAGTCGGATGGGGATCGGTCCATTGCGCACCCAAAGCATTACTCTGCACATGAATAGGAGAATTGTGCAACGAACTCTCAGAATTTAGACTAAATATCTCAACAAGCGATGTTCGACAAGCTTCAGAAAACAAAGGAGCGATGTAGGCTCTCTATTAGATCTAACGTAGATGATGTCGTCGTGTTGGAAAACAATGGATGGTATAAATAAAATATTTAGTGGATTTTGGGTTAAAGGAAAGATACGCCAGATGAAAGATTTCTCAGATAGCATGAAGACTAGACGTAGAAACATTGTTGTAAGAGGAAGGAATCGAAATCATGAAGGTACGACAGAAACCCAACCACGAAAAATCCTAGACTTGAAGAAAAGGTAATAGAAAAGATTCAAAACATGCAAAGGTAAGAAGACAATAGTATATAGGTAAGGAGTAAAAGCAAACCTAACTAGATCTATCCAACCGATTTTGTAAAATAGTTCTGACTCTCTATATCGACCGTTAGCTAGGTTATCCTACAGGCTGGACTAGTGGGGTATCGTAAACTAAGGCTCTGATACCACTTCTTACACCCTTGAATCAGCCCTATGCATATTTTAGTGATTCCTGCCAAACCCGCATAGAAATGATTTAAAGATGCCCACCAAGCTCTTGTGTGCGGGTGGAAAACAAAGTAATACCATTACACAATAGTCCACGATGGAACCCACAAGAATATGTATATATATAATAATGACTTAGCGAGTCAAGAATACAGATATCCATTACAAAGATCCAAATCACATTGAAAATGATACCACGTCCGAGTATGAATAAGATGCAAATTGGAACAAGAGTCATGAAGTATAACCAATGGCGTTGATAACATTGCCCAGGTCAAGAAAGAAGGGTAACCTTTCTAACGTCATCGAACTCATACTTTTCAAAGAAAAAGTGGTATCAAAAACGGGTAAAGGAAAAAAGGGAGTGGTCATTACTGAGGTCAGTACACGACGAGTCCTAGAATTCGGTGGCTCTCCCTACTAGGTGTTCTAAGACTCACCGAATTCTAGAACTAACCGTGTACTGGCTATGGTACTGACCACTCCCTTTTTCCTTTGCCATTTGTCGGCACCCATTTTGCTTTGATAGGTATGAGTTTGATGACGTTAGCAAGGTTACCCTTCCAACTTGGCCTGGGTAGGGTTATGGACGCCATTGTTTATTCTACGGGACTCTTACTCCAATTTGCATCTTATCTGTACTCAGATGTGGTATCATTTTCAATGTGATTTAGATCTTTGTAATGTATATATGGATTCTTGACTCGCTGAGTCATTGTTATATATATATATATATATATATGTTCTTGTGGGTTCCATCATGGACTATTGTGTAATGGTGTTACTTTGTTTTCCAACTCCACGCAAGTGCTTGGTGGGAACCATTGAATCGTTTTTATGCGGGTTTGGTAGGAATTGCTAAAATATGCATAGGGTCGATTCGAGGGTGGTACAAGTCGTATCAGAGCTCATTAGTTGCGATACCCCACTCGTCCAGCCTTTAGGATAACCTAGCTAATGGTCGATGTGGAGTGTCAAAACTATTTTTACAAAATTCATTGGATAGATCTAAGTAGCTCCAATTTTACTCCTTACCTCTATGGTATTCTTCTCTTACCTTTGCGTGTCTTGAATCTGCCATCTTACCTTGCTTCAAGTACAGGATTTCTCGTGGTTGGGTTTCCGTTGTATCTTTAGGATTCTACTTCTTTACACTTGCAATGGTGTTTCTACATTCGCTCTTCGTGCTATCTGAAGAATCTTTCATCTGTAGTACCTTTCATTTGACCCAAAATTCACTAAAAAATCTTTATACCGTCCAATGTTTTCCAACACGATGACATCATCTACGTCACATCCGATAGAGAGCATGCATCACTCCTTTGTTTTCTGAAGCTTTTCGAACATCACTTGTCGAGATATTTAGTCTGAATTTTGGGAATGGGTTGCACAATTTTCTTATCCATGTAAGGAGCAATAGTTTGGGTGAGTGATGGATTGGCCCCCATACCGACTACTCTTTCTATTCTCTCTTGTACATTGAATTGGATTAATGTGTACCTTTTCTCCTTCCATCGAAGTTAGAAGTGGCATTATCTTTTGAGACCTTTACCTCTGCCTTTGTTTCTTCAGAGTATTCTCCTGACAAACATGAGCAACAACCTCTTGTCGGTGGTTTCCATGATTTCAAGATAGAGCAGTCGCGAGGATCTACACGAAGCAAGAAGAATACGATCATAACCTTCTTCCCTGTACAATGGAGCGGATCTCGAGACGAGATCCTATATTAGTGGTGTCGAATTGTAGCACCCCGAAAATTCCTTAGTTAGAAATTGCTTATTCTTTACTTTATTACATCACATAATGTCATGCTCATGTCATCATTCCACGTTGTATTTGAGCATCATATTAAAACACTTGTTTTGGTTCTTATCCTCATAATTGCATCTTGTTTTTTGCCTTTCATTAATATAGTTGCTTCTTGATAAATTATATTTGGTTTTTAATATATTGATGAATACCCAATATGAGTTGAGGGCACCTCTTTTCGAATCCTTCCACCTACTAACTTGGTAATGCCAACTTCCTCTTTATACCATCTATCTCTACCATATTTTCTATATTCCACGATCCTAGCTGTGTTGAGACACGAGATCTTCGGTTCGAATTCCCAGAAAAACCATTTTACCTTTTGTTTTCTCCACCCACTGACAGAAGAGCCCCGCCAGTAAACCTCACTCCAGCGCCATCTCATCTCTGTTCTAGTCAGATTTCCCCTGGTCTCACATGTCACCCGCACTAGCTCAGTTTCTTCCCATATAAAAAGTTCTGAAACATTTCTCTAATTAGTAAAATCCCAGAAAATGTTTTAATAAAGGATAAATCATTCCTTTTTATTGGTTTATCCAAATCAAGTGTTTTATATAGGATTTCTTATCAGAAAAATGCAAGGATTAATAAGATGACCTCCAAAATAATTTTTGGATAATTAAAATTTTCTAAATTGTTTAAATGCTATTAAATGCCCTTTTTATTAATAAATTCATATCTTTAATTCCGTGAATTGGAATTCGATAAATAATATGTCTAAATCGATCAGCACAACAATCCCCTTCTAAATATGCATTCCATACATAAATTTTATTACTGTTTCATGCATTTATAATATGTTACTACAAGGAAATTTATTAATAAAATGGACAAATAAAATTTAAATTAAATCCTTATTTTTACTAATGCCTCACTAATGTTGTATCATCATTGTACTATGCCAATGACATATTTTCAACATGTTTTGCATCATTAAATTGCCATGGCATGCATCATACCATGATCATGTCGGTTCTTCCGCCTTAGTTGTAATTGTTGTGTCGCTTGTTCCTTTTAGTGCTTTGCTTCTTCCCGGATAGGGCCATGAGATGTTGTGAGCTTCGACAAGTTCTTTGAATATATATCTTTAGCGATGGTTTTCAGGCGAGCATCCTTCCCCTTCTACCTATTTTCTTTTTATGGCTTTACTTCTCTCTATTGCTATCCGTTTTGTGATGCTTTAGTTTCCGTACCATTTATATTCCCTGCAGCAAATATTTCCTTGGTCACTTCCTATTGCCTGTTGGTTTGGTATATAGTTGTCCTTGCGAGTCGTAGTTTCTTGGCTCATGTGTTGGTTTGAGTCGTTGGGTTCCATAGTTGTTGGGAGGTTAACACATGCTTAATGGTGGAGATGATCATGATTCTAATTACAACTTGATAATTAAAATGTGTGCGTAGATATAACTAATAAAGTGGCACCGGTGAGAAATAATTGAGATTTTTCTTTTATCCCGCTCACTTGTGTCCATCTAAGACCCCAAGTATTTGAAACATGTTCCTTGACTATCGCATTATCCACATGTGGGAGTCTTTCTAGGACCCCTTGGGCTTGACTTGATTCTAGAGAATGTTCCGTGGCCACAACTAGTTCGGGATTTATACATTAACTACTGTTGATATGCCATGTTATGATATGTTTATTACTTGTTGCTCGATGAGCGTTTATTACTGTTGCGTAGGTGCGGCACTCTGTCACGGAAATATATTTTATATGGCCTCTGCTCGCATGACAAGTCCATGTAACCTCTGGGTCCATACAAGACTTAGCTATACCTTGTACGGGTAGCCCTTTTGGGTGGCCCCTAAAACATTCTTTGGTTTCTTGGAATGGTTTTGTCGTGATACCTCATTGCTTTTTATTCGTCTGCTTTTTCCGAGGTTGATCATGCATGCATTGCTATGTGTGCATCCCTACAGGGTAAATCTTTTCGAAAAGCCGTGTCCATGGTTATGGATGACTTGGAGCACAGTTTCTTGATCATAGACAACTTACACTAAATAAGTACTCTAAGTATGACTTGGATTTGACATGACTAGTAAGTTGGGCAAATACCATGGAATGATTAATAAAATTGTCAACTGTGTGAGTTTTTCTTGAAAGGACTTCCTCATTTGGTTCCGAGGGGGAAATCCCAGGATGGGTTATGTTTGGTGTTAGTATCAGGTTGGATTCAAATAGGTCTCACTTCTCTCTGATAGCTGATAGTTGTATCGAGTCTCTATAGGTTATTTAGTGCATGCTTTGCTGCCGCTTTAGTCCACCATTATCAACACCCGGATTTTTAAGTCCAGATGCCTGTTATGCTATACATCGCAATCCCAGGATTACCATTTTTGCGAGACATAACAGAAGTGCTACCATAGTACATCATCCATTACAAACCATAATAAGGTTCTTACAAACAAAGGATCTCATGATCCAGTCTTTAATACAATCAAAGCAGCGGAAAATAAACATAGCGGGGCTTCATCTTCAGGGTCACAAGCAATGCTGATGATGGGAGATGATCCTAGTTGTCATAGACCTCCTGTTGTCCATCTTCCGTGTAATCCTCCTCATAGTCTGGCCATGGGATAGCCAGGGACAAAGCCATGAGTACTCTTTAAGTACTCGCATAATAACACTAGTATAGGTACGATAAAAGCTAATAAGAATATTAAGCTCTAGGTTGGTTTTGCAAAAAGCCAGATTTACTTCATAAGGGTTTTCAAGAGAAAAGACCTAATTTAGTTCTCTATATCACTTAAGAGGGAAACTAGTTTTCATGTCCACAACTCTGTTGTGGTCAAGCCAAGGTCATCTTTCAAGTCACAAATCATTTTAAAAACATCTGACAACGGAAAAGTATGGCCACTCCAACTGTCCATAACCGCGGACGTGGCTATTTGAATTGTTTGACACTCTGCAAAGAATGTACACTTTCACCACAAAATTCGATACATCCGTCAGGAATAACCCCGAATCATCATACTTAGTATGTGGATAATCAATCTTAACCTTTCAATTACACACCCTAGTATAGGCACCTCCCCTATGAGTTTGGCCTCCCAACCATGACCATCTATCATCTTGGGTACTGCATAGGCGGACATTCATCACGAGGTAGCCTCAGCTCAGCCTCTTCCACAAGGGAACCCATACTAAGACATATAAACTTCCAGTCAAGCCCTACCCAACTCAGGTATTGTGGTTGTACGGTAAAATTGGAATGGTATCGCATCCGAACCCAACCATCAGTTTTTATAAAGGGTCAAGGCTCATGCCTTAACATTTTCATCACCAACCATTGTGTTTCTCAACACATGTCAAAACATTTCAATAGAATGAATCATCATTCCAAGGTTTTCATAATCATTTTCACCAAGTGTTCCCATCTTAAGTGATCAAGTTTTATGCTTAGCACTAGCCACTAATATTGAGGGTATTCCCTATTTGGGGGTGCTAAACTAGTATAAGTATCCAAGACTAATCATGTGATCTTGATAAGATCCATTTCATTTTCCACTACTCATAATTCATTAACTAAGTAAAAACTGCAGTAAAGGGGAAAGTACAGCTTGGAGTAAAACTGGGAATTGGTAAAGTTGCATAACCAGGTATGACTAGTGCATCTGGTATGAGGGGCTTGTATATATATTATGCATAGTTCTAGCTTGCATTTAGTGATGTCTTGCATTAATAGCTTGCCTTGAGCAGGGCAGTTGTTGCAGTCCTTGAAGTTTTCCTCCTCCTCGAAGTACTCCTCTTCGTTGAATCCCGGGTCGATACCAATGTCTATAAATACATCCAATGTACACAATCACCAAACAACACTTCACTACTCCTATTTAGCACACAAGGCTCATACTAGATGATCTAATATCATCTCAATCATTCCATGTTATAATGGCACATTTTTTATTTCTCTTTAATGAGAAAAGTAATTTCTACTCATTGAAATTGTTAAGATTTAATATTCTCCAACTAGAATATAGGTTCATATGGACCATGTCCTCACCATATATTCTCAATCTTGGGAATGTTATTTAAAAAGGTGGTTAAGCATTACAAGATTTAATATTACTATTTAATTAGATTTAAATGACTAGAAAAGCCTATATAGCCTTCTTTTAATCCTATTACAAGTTTAATATCTGCAAAACTAAATGTTTTTACATATTCATGTAGAGCATGGAAAATGTGATTTTTGAGAGGTGGAATCATCTCAAAAGCATTTATAGTTTATTTTATAAAAATGTTTGAAATGTCAAAAGTCGTTGTCTTGTTATTTTTGGTATAAGTGATCTATAATTCGAATTGGTTTGAATCCAACGGGAGTGATTAGATAATTTCAATACCTTTCCAACAAAATTAGAATCATGCATTTTTGTTTAGTGAATCTCCTTGAATTGATTTTTAATCTACTCACAGAATCTAGTTTTAACTAAAATGGAAAAATACTATTTGAATGGGTGGGCTTTGCGCGGGAAACTAAACGGGCCGGCCCAACTGCACTGCACAGGCGTAGCTAGCTACTGACAGACGGGTCCTACTCGTTAGTGACTCTATCTAACCAAAACGGTAAGTTTCAATCTTAGCCCTATGATTAGAACACGATCTAACGGCTGACGTGTGTCGTCTACATCAAACAGCTCCGTCGAGAACTGAACCCTAACACGGTGGTGGGGGTCGCGTGAGGCTCACCTGGGCTCCAACTAGGGTCGGCAATGGGGGCGCATGGGGTTGTCATCGACGGCGGTGCGAGGCGTGGTCACGGCGGCTCCTGGGGTGGTCGCAATCAACGGGCTCTTTTCTCCTCTACAGCGGCGAACTCCAGCCAAATTCCGGGGCTGTGGTGCTCGCCTTGCTCCGAGGAAGGGATGGTGAGGTTCTGTGGTGAATGGGGAGTGGAATGGTGCTGAGATTGAGGGCTGGGGTGGTCTCTATTTATACACCAAGTGTGGCGGTTGGGCGGCATGGTCGAGGTACTCCGACGACGCTGCTACAGGTTGCAATCGTCACGACGGAGGGCATGGGTCGAGGCGGTGGACTATGGCGGTCGTCATAGAAGTGATTGCATGACAAGGGGTGCTCTCCATTGGCCGGAATACGTCGGTGCACTGGGCGGGTACGCTGGCGTTCGTCACTTGGTATGGTGGTCACGGGGCGCGAGACAGCGAACGATCATGTCTAGCAGCTCACTGGGGTCACGGTGAACGCGGGTACGGGCGGAGAGAGTGAGGCGCGACATATGCGAGCGAGGCGGTTGCGGCGCTCCGTCGTGCTCTCGGCATGGCCAGGGTTAAAGCGGCACGGTTGGTCTGGCTCCTTCTCACCTCGCCATTGGTCCATGGGTGGTCAGGGGGTGGCGGTGAGGTCACGCCTACCTCGTGGGGGTCATGGTAGAGGGTGGCGCGGCACGCTGCGACTGGCTCCTGCTCGACAGGCATGGACGGCTCGGCATGGGCATGTCACTGGTGCAACGGTGGGCAAAGGGCTCTCCACTGCACGAACAAGTACTAAGGATGATCTAGGACAATTCAATGGGTTGATTGCAGTATATTTTGTGAGCAATTGACAATTCCAAATAGTGTTTAGTTGGTGAGATTGTACTGTGCATGCCAAGTGTTCGACACAATGGCCGCATGAATTCATAATTCGAATTTTTGAAAGATATTTGGTGAGTGATCTTGTTGAAGGGAATATGTCCGAGAGGCAATAATAAAGTGGTTATTATCTTATTCCATGTTTATGATAAATGTTTATTTTGCATGCTATAATTTTATTGATCAGAAACATCAATACATGTGTGTTTAATAAACAAAAAGGGTTCCTAGTTATGCCTCTCTTATAGACTAGCTTGTTGATTAACAAGATGATCAAGGTTTCCTGATCATAGACATTGGATGTTGTTAATAACAAGGTCACAAGATTAGTTGAATGATGTGATGAACATTCATCCGAAGTATAGCATTACGATCAAAGTCATTATGTTTATATTGCTATAACACAATACGAAGTAATCTTTATCCTTAGACCATGAGATCATGTTAATTGCTAACACCGGAAGAGTATCTTGATAACATCAAACGTCACACCGTAACAGGGTGACTATAAAGATGGGTTCAGTGCTATGAACGTGTTATGTTGAGGCTCATGGATCAAGAGTGGAATCTATCAATCCCGATGACGGATAGATATACTTTGGGCCCTCTCGGTGATATCACATTGAAATAGCTTGTAAGCAAGTGATGTGATCACTAGAATGTTATATCACGGGAACGAGAAAAGAGTGCATGTCGGTAACGAGATCAAACTAGGTATGGAGATACCGATGATCGAATCTCGGACATGTAATATATCGCGAGACAAAGGGATTTAGTTACAAGCGTTAAAGGTTCTCACGATCATAGAAGTCATCGTTGAATGTGTAGGAGTCAGTACGGATCTCTAGGTCCCGCTGCTGATTATTGATCGGAGAGGGGTCTCGATTATGTCTGCATTATTCGCGAACCATAGGGTGACACACTTAAGGGATACCGACACCATTTGGAGCAAATATGTTTCAGATAAAGATTTAAGAAAGCGCTGGAATTATTTCAATAGACACCGAAACTGTTTCGGGTGAAATTGCTGAAATTGGTCCTGCATGTAATATTGAAATGTTGCAGGGGGTTTTATGTGAATGTTTGTTAATTAAAGTAATTAACAAAATTCTGAATAAAAATAATAAAAGAGTTTTATTAAATGAGAGAGCATTAAATTTGGAGAAATTTAATGCATTTAAAGTGGAGACTTTAAAAGGGAATGTGAAGAGGCATTTTAATGTGGAGGGGTTACCACCACATGAATGGAGGAGGTGAAGAGGCACCTCCTCCATTCGCCGGCCATGAAGGAGGGGCACCCCCTCCTCCTATAAAAGGCCACCCTCTCCTCACTTCTCACACACACCTCCGTGTGAAGGATCTCTCTCCCCCTCTAGTATTATTCCCCCATGGTCTCGAATTAGCGAGATAATGTTCCCGGTGGCTTTATCTAGAAAGGAGTTGCTGCTTCCGCTGCTTTGCTGGAGCGAGGGACGGAGATTGTCGGGGTACCGGACGTGTGTGCGATCACGGATGCACCGCTGCTTTGCGGTGCTGGACTTGGTGGTGCTAGAGCTGGATCTGATGGACGTGCTGGAGCCGGACCTGCTGGACTTCCTCACGATCTTGAGATCGGCAAGTGTACGACTACATCAACCACGAATTCCTACTCGTTAACAAAACTCGTTGTCTTCGAGGGTAAGTTCTCGTTGGATGTATGTCCACCCGTTGCTTTGTACCTAGTAGATAGATCTTGGCGTGTAGTTCACACCGTAGGAATTTTTTTGTTTTCTATGCTGCGGACCCAACAGTGGTATCAGAGCCTGATCTATGCGTAGGTGATTTGCACGGGTAGTACACATATGTTTATATGTGGGCGATGATGATCATGTTATTGCATCTTCTATGTATTTTGGATATTGGTGGCATAGTGGGATGAAGTGGCCCGGACCAACCTTACATGTCATCGTACATGAGACCGGTTCCACGACTGACATGCAACTAGTTTTGCATAAGTGGCTGGCGGGTTTCTGTCTCTCCTACTATAGTCAATATCTGATTTACAACGAGTTGCTAATAACTTGGTTATCCTCGTTGTGGTTCATGTTCGTAGGTAAGAACGGTTCTATCTCCGAAAGCCCTAAGCCACGTAAAACTTGCAATTGGTAAATTAGAGGCGTCTAGTTTAGATCGTTGCTGGGCTAGTGTCTTGATATGGTATTGTTGTAGGTATATGTATGATAGATAGTCTTACAACACACTCAACGTGTAAGTTCCATAGACCTTGGCCTTACACACAAAGGAATGATAGAGATCATACCACGATGCAAGTGATAGAGATCAAATGCATGGACCATATCATCTCACTTTACACATTAGATGTTAGCATCTTATACTGCTAGTTTGGCGCTTTCTGTAGCATTGTAAGATGATCCCTCATTTAGATATCAAGATAAAAATGTGTTCTTCCTTAAGTATGCACCGTTTTATGGATCGTGTTTCGAGACATCACATGATGATCGGGTGTACTCGACTCTACACTTTCATACAAATGGGTGTAAGACAGTTTTACACATGCGAGTACTAAGGTTCTTACTTGGCGAGCCTAGCATGTACAGACATGGCCTCGGAACACGGATCGAAAGGTTAAGCATGAGTCATATAGTTGATATGATGCCCATATAGATGCTCGCCTTTGAAGCTACATCAACTCACGTGATGATCGGACTTGGTGTAGTGGATTTGGTTCATGTAATCACCAAAAGGACACAAGGGATGTCGTTTTTGAGTGGGAGTTCATTAGTAATTTGGATTAGTCGAACTCAATTTGTCATAAATTAAATCAAAGTGAATTTGCATAGTTTGTTGTAGTCATTGGCATTCGTTTTCTACCTTATGCTTAGTTTTTATTTGAGATAATAGAACTATAGAATTCTGGATATTTACTTTACGAACTGGTATCGTATTGTTTTGAATGTCAATTGAAAGTTTATAAGTCCTATTGCAAACTTTCAGCAAACTCTATTTACTCCATGAAGTTTAATAAGTAGTACTAAATCAAGAGTAAGAATTCCAATGTTAGTATCTAAAGTATCATGTTTGCCTCCATGATTATTGATATTCAAAATTTGTTTTAATATCAAGATTATATTGGAGCTGAAAATTGTTTCAGAAACCATCATGTGTGAAAGATATTGTGATATCTGAAACAATGCTTTTGGTTGCATTATGATAGAGTATAATTTAGTAAAATACATGTTCTCATATTGTATGAGAATTTGTGAAGGTTGGAGATGCTAGGCATCCGAATCTACCAAAAAGGTTTTGGGAACTGATATTATACTCGCGATTCTTCCTTATAGGCTATAGTAGCTTGATCATGAAAGTTGTCATGATAAGGATGAATAGAAGATGTAAGTAAAATGTTTACTACTCTAATAGATTACTAAAGAATGGATTTTTGAAAGAATGCCAAACATTTGATGATGGTGATCCACTTCAAAGTGCAAGTCCAAAGGTATTAGTATTTGACTATATAGAAGCTTTGTACCATGTGTCATGTTGATGACACCACTATTGATGTTGATAGATTCTTTTAAAAGAAAAGGAATTGCTGAAAGAGAATCTATAAAATATTTGGCAGAAAATAAAAGGTTGGAGATGTCCAACTTGGGTATATAGAAGATATACATGTTATGGTTGTATTCCTTGCTTATTAAACAATGTGGTTCTTAGGTATTGGATACCGGTATTGGATACCTAATTGGTTGGTATGAAGTGTCATACAGGACAACACAATTCATGAACTGCAATGGCCTAAGTAACTAGCAAGAGAATAAGTGATGATGATCATCGAAAACAAATAAAGTGTTATTGTGCTTTTTTGTTGTCGTCAAACCTAGCCTTCAAGATTTGTTTTAATAATTGTTATTTTGTTCCAGTATTACGAGAACAATGGTTGTTCAAATAATTACCGTATTCCATAAAGAATGGATGAACTTTTACAAGTCTAGTGGGAGAAATCACATCCATAAACACTATTGCTAAAATGTCGCAAGACAAATGATTGAAAGATCACTTATGAAGTGACATCGCTATTTAAATTATATTGGAAAGAAAACATGAAGAAAATCCATGTTGATGGATTTTTGGAGTCTTTTGATTTTGATCAATTGATGCTTGTGAGACTTTCCTCGAGATAATTGAAACTCCGTCCATAGGCCAGAGAGGAACGGATGACTAGCTTATTGGAAATTGTGCATGCTAATGTGCATAGTCCATTATGTGTATCCATATGCGATGGATCTTTTTGCTTCATATGCTTTCTCCGAAAATTTGAGTGAATATATCTGTATATTTACTTAATAAGGAAGAAGTATGAAACATTTGAAAGTTGTTCAAAGACTTTCAAGATGAAGTGAAAAATCATTTTAACAAGAAAATAAAAGAGTTTATGATTTGATCATAAAGGAAGATATTTTAGTTACATGTTTAGCAAAAACACCTAAAACTTGAGGAATTGTTCCATGATTTGTGTTTCCCGATAAACCATAGGAGTATGGCATATTTGAGAGATGAAATCAAACCATGTTTGACATGGTAAGATCAAAGCTGTCAATTATAAAACTGCCATTATGTTTTAAAGATTGAAGCTTTAGAGACTACCGCTTTTACACTGAAAAGAGCACCATCGTGATCCATTGAAATGACACCATATAAGTTATGGTTTGGGATAAAACCCGAATTGTCTTTTCTTAAATTTTGGTATGCTATGCATAAGTAAAATGTTTACAACCAAAGTCGGATAAGCACGTCTTTGTTGGTTATCCCAAAGAATTTGTTGGGAATTTCTCCATAACACCGAGGACAAAAGAGTTTGTTACTTGGAACGTCAAGTTTCTTGAGAAGGAATTTTTCGTGAAAAGTTAAGTGGGAGGACAATAGAACTTTGATAAGGTTGTTGAACCTTAGCTATGTGTGCTAAGTAGCGCAGCGCCGGAAAGTGTCCCGGTGGCGGCCACAATGCTCATGGCTCTCGCGATTACAAAAGGTGTGATCTCGGAGATTAGAGTTCCTATAGAACCGTGTGGGTTGGTAAGAATCAAATAGTAAGATTTGATAAGCAAGTCGTTATTGTTTTGACAATGATGAACCGACTACATGCAAAGAAGTGATGATGGGCCCTGACTCCATAAAATGACTAGAAGTCATAGAATCCGTGATAGTATCCATACACGAGAAATCAAGTTTCTGAACTTGGAAGACCCTCCGGAAAGGCATGAAGCCTATCGGTCGTGTTTGGATCTATAAAGAAATAAGACATGGATGTTTAACATCTATGAAATAGTCGACATGTCGGAAAGAAGTTTACGACAATGTTCAAGGAGTTGACTATGAAAAGATTTGATCTTTCATAGCGATATTTAGTCTTGACGGATTAATGTAGCAACCACTACATATAATTTGGTATATGGTAATTGAATAAACAAAACAATGTTCTTCTAATAGAACGGTTACCTAGGACATGTACATGACACGGTCCAAAGGGTTTTGTTAATTCAAAGGGTGCTAAAAGGGCATGCAAACTTCAATAGTTGAAGTAAGCATAGCAGAATTGGAACCTTCACCATGATGAAACTGTTAAAAGATTTTAAATTCATCGGAGATGATGAAGATGCTTGCATTTGCAAGAAATTAAGTGGGAGTGCTGAGACATATTTCTAATACATTATGTAGAGGACATATTGTTGATTGGAAATGATGTATCTTGTATTGACACGAGTTAAGAATTTCATTAAAATAAGATTTCGATGAAAGACTTGGGCAAAACCGGAATATTAGGCATCAATATCTATATGGCTAGATTAAGGCGCTAATATGGTTGTGCCAGACATACATATATGAGATATTGAAAGGGTTCAATATGGAAACAACAAGAAAGGTTCTTGCTGCATGGAAAGGATTGTATCAAAATTCAAGTGTTTCAACACTTGGTGAGTAAAATCACATGAAGATTTTGATCGATTATACCATGATATGTATATATCCAGAATGTCCTATGCTCTAAATGTTATGAGCATATACCATAATGATTCATAAGATGATCATTGGACAATAGTAAAGATATTCTTATGAGCTTTGGAAGAACTAAGAATATATCATGTATAAGTGACAAATAGTTAAAGGTAGTTCATTTTAAAGTGTTACATTGATACTAGTTTTGTCAACAAGATACAAATTAAATTTATCTCAATTTAGACTATGGGTGGCACAATGTAATGGAAAGGATGTTCCGTGATGGATTTGGATGAGTTCCAAAGTTGAGACATTGTGACGGATACTACAACAAAAGGCTAAGTATATGACTGCTATAGTAGCAACATAGGAGGGCATTTGTGTTAAGTAGTTTGTTATCAAACTAGGTGTGGTTCAAAGTGGGCTAATACTATGAATATATATTGTGTGACAATAATATCAACATATTTTAACCCGAATGAACTAAAGGTCTCACCAAAGGACCAAATTTATACAATGCCATCTCATTTGAGAATGAGTGATGCGTAGAGACACAAAGACATCCAAATATTGATGTTAACCACTAGCAATCGCGTATATGCAACACAAGAAAGCCATAGGTGTTCAATACGCAAAGTTTTTCCAACTACACTATTGACTCTAGTGCAAGTGGGAGACTAAAGGGAATATGCCCGAGAGGCAATAATAAAGTAGTTATTATCTTATTCCATTTTTATGATAAATGTTTATTTTGCATGCTATAATTGTATTGATCGGAAACATCAATACATGTGTGTTTAATAAACAAAAAGGGTTCCTAGTTATGCCTCTCTTAGAGACTAGCTTGTTGATTAACAAGATGATCAAGGTTTCCTGATCATAGCCATTGGATGTTGTTAATAACAAGGTCACAACATTAGTTGAATTATGTGATGAACATTCATCTGAAGTATAGCATTACGATCAAAGTTAGTATGTTTATATTGCTATAACACAATACGAAGTAATCTTTATCCTTAGACCATGAGATCATGTTAATTGCTAACACCGGAAGAGTATCTTGATAACATCAAACGTCACACCGTAACAGGGTGACTATAAAGATGGGTTCAGTGCTACGAAGGTGTTATGTTGAGGCTCATGGATCAAGAGTGGAATTTGTCAATCCCGATGACGGATAGATATACTCTAGGCCCTCTCGGTGATATCACATTGAAATAGCTTGCAAGCAAGTGATGTGATCACTAGAATGTTATATCACGGGAACGAGAAAAGAGTGCATGTCGGTAACGAGATCAAACTAGGTATGGAGATACCGATGATCGAATCTCGGACATGTAATATGTCGCGAGACAAAGGGATTTAGTTACAAGTGTTAAAGGTTCTCACGATCACAGAAGTCATCGTTGAATGTGTAGGAGTCAGTACTTATCTCCAGGTCCCGTTGCTGATTATTGATCGGAGAGGGGTCTCGATCATGTCCGCATTATTCGCAAACCGTAGGGTGACACACTTAAGGGATACCGACACCATTTGGAGCAAATATGTTTCAGATAAAGATTTAAGAAAGCGCTAGAATTATTTCAATAGACACCAAAACTGTTTCGGGTGAAATTGCTGAAATTGGTTCTGCATGTAATATTGAAATGTTGCAGGGGGTTTTATGTGAATGTTTGTTAATTAAAGTAATTAACAAAATTTTGAATAAAAATAATAAAAGAGTTTTATTAAATGAGAGAGCATTAAATTTGGAGAAATTTAATGCATTTAAAGTGGAGACTTTAAAAGGGAATGTGAAGAGACATTTTAATGTGGAGGGGTTACCACCACATGAATGGAGGAGGTGAAGAGGCACCTCCTCCATGCGCTGGCCATGAAGGAGGGGCACCCCCTCCTCCTATAAAAGGCCACCCTCTCCTCACTTCTCACACACACCTCCTTGTGAAGGATCTCTCTCCCCCTCTAGTATTATTCCCCCATGGTCTTGGATTAGCGAGATACATGTTCCCGGTGGCTTTATATGGAAAGGAGTTGCTGCTTCCGCTGCTTTGCTGGAGCGAGGGATGGAGGCTGTCGGGGTACCGGACGTGTGTGCGATCACGGATGCACCGCTGCTTTGCGGTGCTGGACTTGGTGGTGCTGGAGCTGGATCTGATGGACGTGCTGGAGCCAGACCTGCTGGACTTCCTCACGATCTTGAGATCGGCAAGTGTACGACTACATCAACCACGAGTTCCTACTCGTTAACAAAACTCGTTGTCTTCGAGGGTAAGTTCTCGTTGGATGTATGTCCACCCGTTGCTTTGTACCTAGTAGATATATCTTGGCGTGTAGTTCACACCGTAGGAAATTTTTTGTTTTCTATGCTGCGGACCCAACACTTGTTGTTTGCTTGGTAGACTGTGGTTGGTGGGATTTGTCAAGTGGAATTGATTTGAGTGGTTTTTGAGAAAGTGTGATCTATACATATGACCTTGATTCCATTTTGCAATGCTTCTTAAATAGATTTGAATTTAGTTTCTTTCACTTTATAAAGTTTGCTTGGATTCACTTTTAGTTGGTATAGCAAGGGGTGAAAAGAATTGGAATTGTTTATGTTGAAAATTCTTTACTAGGAACACTCAAAGTGGTCTAGTGAGTGAGTTTGGCTAAAATGACCATTTGCTTATATATATATATATCTTATATTTGATTTTTCCTTTATTTGATTCTGCTTGGAAATGATCTAGATGATGTAGTATTCATCTTTAAACCATTCTTTATCATTTATAATAATCAAACATGGCAATTGCAATCATTCATACACAAATGCAAACTCACACACACACTCTTATTAGGTTTAATTATAAAAGTTTTTGTTAACCCTAAACTTGGGTGATTAGAGCTTGATAAGCTTGATTAATATTTTTGGGATGTTACAACCATACCCATGTAGGCGATAGCCACCAAATTCTAAGACTCGTCGTGTACTGGCCTCAGTACTGACCGATCCCTTTTTCTTTGCCCTTTGTCGGCACCCCTTTTTCTTTGAAAGGTATGAGTTTGATGACGTTAGCAAGGTTACCCTTCCGGCTTGGCCTAGGAAGGGTTATGTATGCCACTGGTTATTCTTTAGGACTCTTAGTCCAATTTTTATCATAGTCGTACTTAGATGTGGTATCGTTTTCGATGTGATTTGGATCTTTGTAATGTATATATGTATTCTTGACTTGCTAAGTCGTTGTTGTATATATATGTTCTTGTGGGTTCCATCATGGACTATTGTGTAATGGTATAACTTTGTTTCCACATCGGGTTCCAAGGTGCTGGCGTGGGCTAGGGTTTACAGGCGCGACAATGCATTGAAGGCGGAGTTGAGATCCCAACGGCATGCATTGGAAACGCGCACCCATGTTGGCGCTGGAGAGAGCGTGGGCGCATATCCTCCTCTCCAGGGCCACTAGAAGCAGCGGCATCTGACACCGGTACGGCGCGGGTGCAGTGGTGGCTGGGTCTATGTTGCTAACATCGGGCCATGATGTTGGTGTTGCGCGCCTGAATACAATAATTTTTACTACGCCAGAACCCTATTGCTAGGATCTATATATTAGTAATGCAGTAACGGGAGGCATTTCGAAAACTTACCTTTACGAAAAGCTTTGTCACTCGGGAGAGTGTTGTTGACGTAGTCGTACCGACGCCAACCTCAGGGTCGTTCTGAGCTTTGACGGCTCCGACAGCTCCTAGCACCGCAAGTGCAGCACCTCTGAGGGAGTCACACACGGCCGGTGCTTGATGATGACTCCAGCTCCTCTGATCTAGCATAGATTGTGGAAGTATATCTTCTGGATCCCGAACCCCGCAGCATGACGGTGCTCCGCGGTGAAGAAGTCCCCGTTCACACAATCCAGACTTGGGACTAGGGTCTTAGGAGAGAGAGGTGGCTAGAAGCTTCCCTCAAAGCTAGAAAGCTTTTATTATTTTCTGATGATTTAATTGCCTCCATATGCCTCTTATTATATAGGGGGAAGGGGGCCCCAAAATCCCTTGTCCTAGCCATGTGGGACTAAACAAAGGAGAGGAGGGGAGGCTTGTGATGGGTTCGTAGCATGGAAAACAAAAAATTTCTACCGCAAGAACGAACAAAACCCAGATCTAATCTAGATAAAAGCCAAGATCTAATCTATTAGACATGCGCAACGAGATAGATCTGTACTAACCCTTGTAGATCCGAAAGCGTTATGAGATTGGATCTCGTGGTTGATGTAGTCGATCACTTGCCGATCTCAAGATCGAGGGACGATCCTTCCGGCGCCGCGTTCCGGCAGCGCTTCCACAGTCGGTCACACGTGCGGAGTCGAAGCAGACCTTCCTCTCCCCGTTCCGCGAGCAGCGGAGGTAGTAGATCTCTCCATGGAATCCCAGCAGGACGACGGCGAGGTGGTGGTGGTCGAGTAGAGAATTCTGCAGGGCTTCGCCTAAGCCTGAGCAGAAGAAAGGAGGAGGAAAGAGGCGGCTAGGGCAAGAGTCGAGGGGGCCAGGGGGTGGCGTCTCCACCCCTCTATTTAAAGGAGGGAGGCGCCATGGGGAGGTGGAGTCCTTGTAGGACTCCCCTCTCCCTTGGCCGGTGGATCAAGGAGGTGGGGGGAGAGTCCTTCCCCCCCCACGAATCCTTGTCTTACCCCACAAGGATTCCTTGATCCTTTCTTGGTTTTCAAGTAAACTCCAAGAAATCTTCCAGAACCTTCCGGAACATTCCGAAACCTTCTAGAATCCCCATACAAATACTCCAGAACATTTCCTAACTTAGAAAATGATCCCCAATATATGAATCTTATTCTCCGGACAATTTCGGAGCTCCTCGTGATGTCCCGGATCCAATCCGAGACTCCGAACAACATTCGGTCTCCAACGCACATTCCATATCTACTTAAAACAACTTCGAACCTTAAGTGTGTCACCTTACGGTTCGTGAATATGCAGACATGATGGAGACACCTCTCCGATCAATAATCATCAGCGGGATCTGGAGATCCATAACGACTCCCACATACTCAACGATGACTTCGTGATCGATAGAACCATTAACATACGAAACCAATTCCCTTTGTCACGCGATACTCTACTTATCCGAGGTTTGATCGTCGGTATCTCCATACCTAGTTCTACCTCGTTACTGATAAGTACTCTTTACTCGTTCCATGTTATGTCATCCCTTGTGACCCAATCACATGCTTGCAAGCTAATTAGATGACATTCCACCGAGAGGGCCCAGAGCATATCTATCCGTCATATGGATGGACAAATCCCAATCTTGGTCCATGCGCTTTAACACATACTTTCAGAATACCCAATGACACCTTTATGACCACCCAGTTACGAAGCGGTGTTTGATGTCATCAAAGTACCCATCCGGTGATGGTGATTAACATAACCTCATGGTCGAAGGATTAGGTTACTATGTATTTTAAAGCTTATAGCAAATGAACTTAATGACTTGATCTTATGCTATGCTTACTATGGGTGTGTGTCCATCACATCATTCTCCTAATGATATGATCTTGTTATTAACGACATCCAATGTCCATGATCAGGAAACCATGATCATCCATTAATCAACAAGCTAGTTTAACAAGAGGTTTACTAGGGACTCTTTTATGTTTACAAAACACACAAGTATTAATGTTTCCGGTTAATACAATTATAGCATGGGATGTAATATTTATCATAAACATAAAGATATAATAATAACCACTTTATTATTGCCTCTTGGGCATATCTCCAATAGTCTCCCACTTGCACTAGAGTCAATAATTTAGTTAAAAAACTTGTGCATTCAACACCTATGGCTTTCTGGTGTTGTATAGACACTATTTCTAGTGGTAAACATAATCTTCGGATCTGACACTTCTAGGTCCGTGTGTATTTGCATGTCCTTGCGTCTCTACGCATTACTCATTCTCCAATGAGATGGCATTGTATAAATTTGGTCCTTTGGTGAGACCTTTAGTTCCTTGGGATTAAATTATGTTGATACAATTGTCATACAATGTATCTTCATAGTATTATCCCACTATGAACCACACCTAGTTTGATAACAAACTACTTAACACAAATGCCCTCCTTTGCTGCTACTATAGCAGTTATATACTTAGCCTTTTGTTGTAGTATCCGTCACAATATCTCAACTTTGGAACTCATCCAAATCCATCATGGAACATCCTTTCCATTATATTGTGCCACCCATAGTCTAAATTGAGATAAATTTAATTTGTATCTTGTGGCAAAACTAGTATCAATGTAACACTTTACAATGAACTACCTTTAACTATTTGTCACTTATACATGATATATTCTTAGTTCTTCCAAAGCTCATAAGAATATCTTTACTATTGTCCAATGATCATCTTATGAATCATTCTGGTATATGCTCATAACATTTAGAGCATAGGACATATCTGGATGTGTACATCTCAAAGAATGATTGATCCAAATATTCTTGTGATTTCACCAAGTGTCAAAACACTTGAATCTCGTGTCAACACACTTGAATCTTGATTTAGTCCTTTCCGTGCGTCAAGAACCTTTCTTGTTGTTTCCATATTGAACTCATTCAACATCTTATCTATGTACATTTGGCAAAACCATATTAGCGCCTCAATCTATTCATATAGACATTGATGCCTAATTCTCGAGTTATGCCTAAGTCTTTCATCGAAATGAAATTCTTAACCTGTGTCAATAAAAGATACATTATTTCTAATCAACAATATGTCTTTCACATAACGTATTAGAAATATGTCTTACCGCTCCCACTTAATTTCTTGCAAACTGCAAACATCTTCATCGTCTCTGATGAAATTAAACCTTTCAACGGTTTCATCACGGTGAAGATTCCAACTCCGCGATGCTCACTTCAACCATTGAAGTTTTGCATACTCTTTTAGCATCCTTTGAATTAACAAAACCCTTTGGATCGTGTCATGTACACGTCCTAGGTAACCATTCTTTTAGAAGAACTTGTTTTGTTTGTTCAACTACCATATACCAAAATATATGTAGTGGTTGCTACATTAATCCGTCCAGACTAAATATCGCTATGAAAGATCAAATCTTATCATAGTCAATTCCTTGAACATTGTCGTAAACTCTTTCCGACATGTCGACTATTTCATAGATTTGAAACATCCATGTCTATTTCTTTATAGATCCAAACACGACCGATAGGCTTCACGCCTTTCCGGAGGGTCTTCTAAGTTCAGAAACTTGATTTCTCGTGTATGGATACTATCACGGATTCCATGACTTCTAGTCATTTTATGGAGTCAGGGCCCATCATCGCTTCTTTGCATGTAGTCGGTTCATCATTGTCAAAACAATAATGACTTGCTTATCAAATCTTACTATTTGATTCTTACCGACCCACACGGTTCTATAGGAACTCTAATCTCCGAGATCACACCTTTTGTAATCACGAGAGCCATGAGCATTGTGGCCGCCACCGGGACACTTTCCGGCGCTGCGCTACTTAGCACATATAGCTAAGGTTCAACAACCTTATCAAAGTTCTATTGTCCTCTCACTTAACTTTTCACAAAAAATTCCTTCTCAAGAAACTTGACGTTCCAAGCGACAAACTCTTTTGTCCTTGGCGTTATGGAGAAATTCCCAACAAATTCTTTGGAATAACCTACAAAGACGTGCTTATCCGACTTTGGTTGTAAACATTTTACTCATGCATAGCATACCAAAATTTAAGAAAAGACAATTCGAGTTTTATCCCAAACCATAACTCATATGGTGTCATTTCAACGGATCACGATGGAGCTCTTTTCAGTGTAAAAGCGGTAGTCACTAAAGCTTTAATCTTTAAAATATAATGGCAATTTTATAAATGACACCTTTGATCTTACCATGTAAAACAAGGTTTCATTACATATCTCGAACACTCCATACTCCTATGGTGTTTTGGGAAATGCAAATCCATGGAACGATTCCTCAAATCTTAGGTGTTTTGCTAAACTTGTAACTCAAACATCTTTCTTTATGATCCAATCATAAACTCTTTTATTTTCTTGTTACAATGATTTTCCACTTCATCTTGAAAGTCTCTGAACATTTTTCAAATGTTTCATACTTCTACCTTATTGAGTAAGTATATACATATACTCACTCAAATCTTCGGAGAAAGCATATGAAGTTGAAATCCATCGCCCATGACTACACATAATGGACTATATACATCAATATGTACAAATTCCAATCAGTTAGTCGTCCGTTCCTCTTTTGGCCTACAAACGGAGTTTTAATTATCTCCAGGAAAGTATCACAAGCGTCATTTGATCCACATCAAAGACTCCAAAAATCCATCAACATGGAGTTTCTTCATGTATCCCTTTCAATATAATTTAAACGGCGATGTCACTTCGCAAGTGATCTTTCAATCATTTGTCTTGCGACATTTTAGCATTAGTTTTATGGTCGTTATTTCTCCTACCAGACTTGTATATTGTCCATCTATTATGAAATACGGTAATTATTTGAACAACCTTTTGTCGTCATAATACCTGATCAAAATAACAATTATTGAAACAAATCTTGAAGGCAAGCTTTGATGTTAACGAGCAACACAACAACCCTTTGTTTGTTTTCGATGAACATCATCACATTTTCTCTTGCTAGTTACTTAGGCCATTGCAGTTCATGAATTGTGTTGTCCTGTATGACACTTCATACCAACCAATTCGGTATCCAATACCGGAGAACCACATTGTTTAACAAGCAAGGAATACAACCATAACATGTATATCTTCTATATGCTTAAGTTGGACATCTCCAACCTTTTATTTTTTGCCAAATATTTTATAGATTCTCTTTCAGCAATTCCTTTTCTTTTAAAAGAATCTATCAACATCAATAGTGGTGTCATCAACATGACACATGGTACAAAGCGTATATAGTCAACCACTAATACCTTTGGACTTGCACTTTGAGGTGGATCACCATCATCAAATGTTTGGTGTTCTTTCAAAAATCCATTCTTTAGTAATCTTTTAGTGTAGTAAACATTTTACTTACATCTTCTATTCATCCTTATCATGACAACTTTCATGATCAAGCTGCTATAGCTTATAAAGGTGAATTGCGAGTATAATGTTTCTTTTTCAAAACCTTTGGAGGATTAGGACGACTAGCGTCTCCAACCTTCACAAATTCTCATCAAATATGAGGACGTATACTCTATCATGTTGTAACCAACACATTGTTTTAGATATCGCAATACCTTTCACATATGATGGTTTCTGAAACATTGCTTTCAGCTCTTAGATAAACTTGATATTAAAAACAATCTTTTGAGTATCAAGAATCATGGAGGCAAACATGATACATTAGATACTAACACTGGAATTGTTACTCTTGATTTAATACTATTTATTAAACTTCATGGAGTAAATAGAGTTTGCTGAAAGTTTGCAATAGGACTTATAAACTTGAAATTGACATTCAAAACAATACGATACCAGTTCGTAAAGTAAATATCCAGAATTTTTATAGTTCCACTATCTCAACTATAACTAAGCGTAAGGTGGTGAACGGATGCCAATGACTACAACAAACTATGCAAATTCACTTTGATTGTGTTTATGATAAATTGAATTCGACTAATCCAAATTACAAATGAACTCCCACTCAAAACAACATCCCTCGAGTTGTTTTAGTGATTACACGAACCAAATCCACTACACCAAGTCCGATCATCACGTGAGATGATGTAGCTTTAAAGGCGAACAATCAACATGTTCATCATATCATCCATATAACTCATGCTTTACCTTTCGGTATTCCATGTTCCGACACCATGTCTGTACATGCTAGGCTCGTCAAGGTTAACCTTAGTTTCCGCATGTGCAAATCTGGCTTGCACCCGTTGTATGCACACGTAGAGTCTATCACACCCGATCATCACAAGATGCTTCGAAACGACGAGTCTTAGCAACGGTGCCAACTAAGGACGAACACTTTATTACTTGATATTTAGTGAGAGGGATCATCTTATAATGCTACCGTCGCGATCTAAGCAATACAAGATGCATAAAGGATTAACATCACAGGCAATTCATAATATGTGATATGATATGGCCTTTCTTCTTGTGCCTTTGATCTCCATCTCCAAAGCATGGACATGATCTCCATCATCACCAGCGTGGCGTCAAGGTCCGTGGCGCCGCTTCATGGTTGTCCATCACCAACAACTATTACAACTACTTGGAATAAAGCTATTACATGATGAATAGACACGCAGGTCTTAAACAAAATTTAAAGACAACCATTAGGCTCCTGCCGGTTGCCATATTACAATAAGGATCATTGCATACATCAAATATAATCACAATCACATAATGGCCATATCACATCACAAAACCCCTGCAAAAATGAGTTAGACGCCTCTAATCTTATTTGCATGTTTTACGTGGCTTGGGGCTTTCGAATAAGAACGGATCTTACCTACGAATATGAACCACAACGTTGATACACGTGCTATCAAGTGCAAAGTGTAGATTGGATCTATACTATGGTGGGAGAGACAGACACCCGCAAAGCCACTTGTGCAAAGCAAGTTACACGTCAAGCGTGGAACAAGTCTCATGTGCGATGACATGTAAGGTTAGCCCGAGCCGCTTCATCCCACCATACCGCAAGATGCAAAGTACACAAAGCAAAAGACGGCACGAGCACCAACGCCCACAAAACCATTGTGTTCTACTCGTGCAACAGATCTACGCATAGACACGGGTCTGATACCACTGATGGGTTCGTAGCATGGAAAACAAAAAAATTCTACCGCAAGAACGAACAAAACCCAGATCTAATCTAGATAAAAGCCAAGATCTAATCTATTAGACATGTGCAACGAGATAGATCTGTACTAACCCTTGTAGATCCGAAAGCGTTACGAGATTGGATCTCGTGGTTGATGTAGTCGATCACTTGCCGATCTCAAGATCGAGTGGACGATCCTTCCGGCGCCGCGTTCCGGCAGCGCTTCCGTAGTCGGTCACACGTGCGGAGTCGAAGCAAACCTTCCTCTCCCCGTTCCAGCGAGCAGCGGAGGTAGTAGATCTCTCCACGGAATCCCAGCAGCACGACAGCGTGGTGGTGGTGGAGTAGAGAATTCTGCAGGGCTTCGCCTAAGCCTGAGCAGAAGAAAGGAGGAGGAGAGAGGCGGCTAGGGCAAGAGTCGAGGGGGCCAGGGGGGTGGCGCCTCCACCCCTCTATTTAAAGGAGGGAGGCGCCATGGGGAGGTGGAGTCCTTGTAGGACTCCCCTCTCCCTTGGCCGGCGGATCAAGGAGGTGGGGGGAGAGTCCTTCTCCCCCACGAATCCTTGTCTTACCCCACAAGGATTCCTTGATACTTTCTTGGTTTTCAAGTAAACTCCAAGAAATCTTCCAGAACCTTCCGGAACATTCCGAAACCTTCTAGAATCCCCATACAAATACTCCAGAACATTTCCTAACTTAGAAAATGATCCCCAATATATGAATCTTATTCTCCGGACAATTCCGGAGCTCCTCGTGATGTCCCGGATCCAATCCGAGACTCCGAACAACATTCGGTCTCCAACGCACATTCCATATCTACTTAGAATAACTTCGAACCTTAAGTGTGTCACCCTACGGTTCGTGAATATGCAGACATGATGGAGACACCTCTCCGATCAATAATCATCAGCGGGATCTGGAGATCCATAACGGCTCCCACATACTCAACGATGACTTCGTGATCGATAGAACCATTAACATACGAAACCAATTCCCTTTGTCACGCGATACTCTACTTATCCGAGGTTTGATCGTCGGTATCTCCATACCTAGTTCTACCTCGTTACTGATAAGTACTCTTTACTCGTTCCATGTTATGTCATCCCTTGTGACCCAGTCACATGCTTGCAAGCTAATTAGATGACATTCCACTGAGAGGGCCCAGAGCATATCTATCCGTCATATGGATGGACAAATCCCAATCTTGGTCCATGCGCTTCCACACATACTTTCAGAATACCCAATCACACATTTATGACCACCCAGTTACGAAGCAGTGTTTGATGTCATCAAAGTACCCATCCGGTGATGGTGATTAACATAACCTCATGGTCGAAGGATTAGGTTACTATGTATTTTAAAGCTTATAGCAAATTAACTTAATGACTTGATCTTATGCTATGCTTACTACGGGTGTGTGTCCATCACATCATTCTCCTAATGATATGATCTTGTTATTAACGACATCCAATGTCCATGATCAGGAAACCATGATCATCCATTAATCAACAAGCTAGTTTAACAAGAGGCTTACTAGGGACTCTTTTATGTTTACAAAACACACAAGTATTAATGTTTCCGGTTAATACAATTATAGCATGGGATGTAAACATTTATCATAAACATAAAGATATAATAATAACCACTTTATTATTGCCTCTTGGGCATATCTCCAACAGCTTGGCCGCCAGCCAAGGCCCCTGTGGGCCCCGCGTGGTGCCCTAGGGCCTAGCCGACCACCTCCTCCCTCTCCACCCTTTTGGTTTATCCCCTCATGGCCCCTTCCCCTTATGGAATTGGCCCAATAGGGAATTTAACCATTTTAATTCCTTTTCTTCTATTAAATAAATATAAATAAATAATTAAATCAATATAATATCTATTTACATATTATTTAATTCATGTGGCTATGGAACTCCTTCCATTCCACTCCGGACATCCTTCAGACCTTCTCGAAACCCTGCTAATTTCTCCCTCCCTTTTCTTCGGTGATTCTGATGATACCAAAATGATCTCCAAGCTTCATCAAACCCTTAAGCATGCTACCCTACGGTTCAGGAACACTCCAGACATGGTTGAAACCCCTCTCGGACCAATGATCATCAGTGGGACCTGGATGCCCATAATGACCCATGTGCATTCCACGAAATCTTTGTTGTTTGAACCATCAAAGCTGTGTCCTATTCCTTTTTCCTCTGTGATACTTGCATTGTCCGAGATCTGATCAACGACATCACCATGTCGAGTTCAATCTCGTTACCGACAAATGATACTTAACTCGTTCCAACAAGTGATATCCTCGTGACCTAGTCACACGTTGCGCAACTTATGGATATAACTTCTTTGAGTGGGCCAATAGTATCTTTCCGTCACGCGGATAGACAAATCCCGATCTTGACACCTACATGCCCCTTTGATGTACTTGAACACACCTTTATGATGATCGTTTTACCAAGTAACGTTTAATGCGAACAAGTCACTCTCGGATGGCAGTGATTAAATACAGTCTCACGGTTTGAGGAACAAGTCACCACGTTTCCTAATTATCACAACTTGAACTTTATGACATGATCGTGTTATGATGCTTAGATTGGGTATGCTCATCATCTCATTCTCCCAATGAGGTGACTCCATTATCAACTGGCATAAATTCCACATGATCAGAAAACCTTGATCACTGTTGATCAATGAACGAGTGACTAGAGATTCACCGGGAACTCCTGGTTGTTTACATATCACACATGTATTGTCGTTTCCTTTTAATACAGTTATAGCACGATATAAAACCTAATTATAAACTTTGTAAAATATAATAATAATCCATATTATTATTTGTCTCTAGGGCATATTTTCAACACATGACGTCGTCACGGTCAGTGAGAGAGGGTTGCGAGCGCCGGCATGGTTACACAGCCGCTCGACTGATGTTGCTTGCCAAGGTCGCTGGTGCTGACATGGCCATGGCAAGGGCAGGCCACTTGGCTGCCAGGTGGACCAAGGTGGGGCTAGGTGAGGTGTCCCACTTCTGATAAAAATTCAAATTTGGATAGGAAGTATTTTCTGGAATTGTTAGTGTAGGTTTTTTATTTTTTGTAATTTGAATTCAAATGAATTCATTTGTATTCAAATCAATGAGTTTAAAAATAATTCAAAGGTCAATTCCAACTGATTTTTAGGATATGGAAACAATGGTTGCAGCACAATGCCGCTTGCACCATGTTTGAATTTAAGAAGAATTCAAATGGATTTCTATTATGCAACCTTGCATAAAGAAAATGATCTTTATTTTATTCTCTTTCATTTGATTTTATTTCACCACAACAATGATCATGGAATGTCAAGTGGCTGGTATAGATACAATGTGCATGGTCACTTCATTTGATCTTGTTGGATATCAAGCATTGGTGACATATGCACACTTGCATATGTTTTCCTTTTCTTCATTTTCAGGGAAAGTGAGGTGCGTCACTTACCTAGTGTTTTTGGGATAAAGGGGTTTAGAGAAGGTGATGATCAAGATAGGGTTTGAATACAAATCTATGCCATCCCTCTTGTTCAAGAAAGGAGTGAGAAGGCATTTATAATTTTCTTTCTTGACATCAGAAAACTGTGCATAGTCCATTCATAGGACTAGCAGACAAGTGAGGGTTTAAGCATCCAAGATAGATACTGTGATGATGAGCAATCATGGTCATCTACTTAACACAGATTCATCTTATTTATCAACAATTTTTTTTGTTGGTTCAGAAAATTGAATAACAAGTAGCACCACTTATTATTACTGAATTTAGAGTGTTACGGTGGGTCCAAGCGTTTTCCATTTGGTATGCTCGTAGGTCAGGTAGCGCAAGAAGCAAGTGATACATTTGTTGACAAGGTGGTGTATTCTTTTGCTCTCATTTCTGTGTACCAAATAGTCGAGGAGTGCCAAGTTTCAAGATTCTGTTTCCTAAAACTTTTCTTCGAAGACCCGTCTGAAACGGACGAGCACGTGCCTTGAGGTTCCAACTGGCGGAAGATAGCAAAATCGTTCCTTGCAAATAGAATGCGGATGTGTTCGCCGGCCCATATGGCCCAATAAAACCGGCCTAGGGCTAACACTCCGGACAACATCAGGCCCCTTTGTACGCTCCCCAAATCCCTAACCTTCCTGGCGCGGCGACGACCGACGGCGAGGTGAGGCCGGCGAGACGCGTCTTGCTTCTCGTGACGGTGATCTCGCGGTGACTGTCGTTCGCAAGGAAGGGTCTCAAGGCGACCTCGGACCTCGTGGCCTCTTGGCGGACGGCGGTTTGCGGGAGCCGGCGCCAGGTCCTCTGATCTCCGGGAGCAGGCGACCTCGTGCCCGCGGCAGTGGGGCCGGCAGCAATCAAGCAGTCTCCTATTCAAGCTCGACTGCCCGACCTGAGCACCGTGAGTTCCATCACAATCCCCTTATCGTTTTAACTTTTAAACCGTCAGTTCAGTTGCCACAGTTTTGATTAGTGATGAGTTTCGGCATGTACAAAACCGGAAGAACATCAGAATGCGAGAGGGCTAAAAAACCGAACTTCTTAGAACAACCCGTGTCTCAAAACCTGTACATTTGAGGGATAATTCCAACCTTGTCATGTATGGGCTCAATCCAAAAGGAGAACATGGTGCTGAGCTGGGGCTGGTGACAGCGGACAAAGGGGCATAATGGTCAGATCAGGCGCTATGTTTTGCCCCTTTTGTTTCTGAAATGTTGGTACAAAATGTAAAACCTGGAAATGTAGCTGTGTTTCCACCACTGTAGTACTGCCTTTAAGCATGTGATGTCAACATGTAATTAGAATTTAGGCATTCTCCCTTTGTCTCTAGGTATTTTGTTCATGCCTATATGGATGCAGAAGTTTTTGTGCAATTACTTGTTTAATCTGTCAAGCCTAGATGGACGCAGAAGTTTTGCATTTCCCTTTTAGCATCTACCACAGCTGGTTATGTTGGTGGCTTCAGCAATCACCGAGGAATTTGTAACATCCAGAAGCCATGTAGGATAATGTTTTGTTTCCTGATGGCCCTCTGTTCAACTGTGCCTTTCTCCACTTGATTTATCTTTTTTTCTAACACCAGTGTCAAACTGCTGTGAGATGGATATTTTATATCAGTGCAAAGAGATCTTAAAGATTCAGAAGCTTAGGCGACTGACGTCTTATGCTGGATTCTATGCCTTCACTACCCTGGTTACTTATGCTTACACAAGCAATACGTATGTCACTGCCGAATTACCCTTTTTTTCCACAGTTGCAAAATGTTGCCACTTATTGATCTTGCCTGCCAATATTTTTCTTTCTCTGAGCTTAAATGCAGCACAAGGGCTGGCATTTCCAGGGCGGATCAGTATTACGCTGCCTACCCTTCTGGTACTGAGCTGCTAACTGACACTGCAAAGGTACGGAATCTGAAAAGATATTCTGTGTTTATTCTATGATAACTTATGCATTACCTTAGGAGTAAGCAGAGGTAAATAAATTTTCATTTTGTTTAGCATGTCAATTGCTCACTTGCTTCAGAGAGTTGATATGTGATTTCTTCCGGTGGTTTGCAGCTTTACAAGGCTGCATTAGGTAATTGTTTTGAAATAGACGATTGGGGTCCAATAGAGTTCTCCATCATGGCGAAGCACTTTGACCGGCAAGGAAAACCACCATATTCTTACCATGCTGTAAGTTTCTTAATACTTGCAGATATGCACTATGAAAGAGCTATGCTTCTTTGTATGGATCCATTCTCCCTGCATAATTTGCAAGTTTTGTATTGACCTTCTTTTTACAGCAATACATGTCGCACCTCCTATCCCATGGCCAACTCGATGGAAGTGGTTAACTGCCGGATGTTTGACTCTTGTGAGGCCTTGTTGTAGTCAGCCAACTATAAGCGCTGTATCGGGTGTTGTAAAAACAAGAGATGTCTTGCTTGGAATCCTGAATTTTGCTGTCCCGTGACCATGGATGGCAGAGTTAAAATACAAATAGATGCCGAGTATTAGGCCAGGATGTGATTAACCACTACAGTATCAGCTTATTTAACAGTATAAATTGTGCGGAATTTACCAAAGAATCATGATTGTATACCTTGTTGAACCATGGAGGATGTAGTCGTTCTGTTGCTGAATGTAACCCTCTGATTGTCAATGTTTAGTTCGTGTGCTCTTATCAGAATGTTGTCTTACTCCAGCAAAGATCAGGGACCTCCACCATACGTCTGGAGTCCCTGTACCCTTGATCTCTGACAGGCGAACTAGTAACTGCAGGTACGTGAATGGCAGCTGGGTTGGCTTTTGGACTTCAGTTGACCTTTTCGGTACAGTACAAAGTTCAGAAGTTACGGGGAATTCAGTGAATCACATGCGTGCATACTGATCGACCACATGAAACACACTGCTAATCTGCTACCCCTCCGTTTCAAAATATAAGATGTTTTAGATTTGTGAAACGAATGTATCTAGACTTCTTTTAGTGTGTAGGTTCATTCCAAACCTGAGTGGATTTAAAAGAAGACTAGATATATTTTTTAGATTTGTGAAGAAAATATATCTAGATGTCTTTTAGTATGTAGATTCACTCGAAACCTGAGTGAATCTACATATTAAAAGAAAACTAGATACATTTTTCAGATTTGTGAAGAAAATGTATCTAGACTTCTTTTAGTGTAGATTTACTCTAAACCTGAGTGAATCTGTTGGAATATTAGTTTCCCCATGAGATTAATTACCGAAATCAACATTATGTAAGCACTAGCAGATCTAAACACATGTAGCCAAACAACCACATCTAGTAGATCTAAAAATCTAGCAAGAACTAGTGCATACAAAGAGAAGAATATCTCGTACAGGTTGACCGGAAATGTCGTCCCCACAGCAGCACCTTGGTCATTGTTGTTGTAGCCCATGGTGCTGATGAGGTCGTCGGTTGCCGAAAAAGAACACGCGAACGGAGACGAGCAGTCGCGTCGAGACGCTCCCCAAAAACCTTATCGCCCGTTTCCCGGGGTAGGATCTCAACGGACGGGGTTTCGGAGGCAGTGCACGCAGCCGCCGGGATGGGGAAGCCTAGAGAGCAGCGCAGCAAGAGGAACACACAACAAGAGAGACTGAGAAAAGAACTGAGACCCCTCTAGATCTGTCTGTCTCTCGCTCTACAAAGCCTGGGAGGTGAGCCGACCAAGTCGCCACGCGTTGGAAGACAAGGACACGCGTCAAACATGCACACAAATGTTGACACGTACCCAACAGCTAGTGCACCAAGCAAAATTTAGTCTTCCACAAAACGAGTTTCTAACTCGAACTCGATTCACGAAACGCGACGCCCGTGCGGGCGAGGCGAGGCGGGCGGCGGAGGAGGAGGAGTGTGCGTGGACTCCTTCTCTTCTCACTCACTTAGTGGGAGTGAAACAACTCACCTTATAAGCTGGTCCAACTCTCTCCCAACTAGCAATGTGGAACTAAACTTTGTCTCCCACAGAGCTCCTAAGCTGCCATAGTAGATGGGCCTTGAGATTTCAGGATTTATTAGACTAGATGGTCTGCCTACATGGGCCGCAACCCATATAAATCTAACAATTCCCCACCAGATCTCAGAGGCACATCATATGGCTTACCAGTTCTAATCACTGTTTAATATACCTGCAGTTCAGTGAAGACTGTTAAGTTGAACTTCCACCTAGACAAAGAGATACGCTTACTACAACTGAACAATGGACTATGCCTTGAATTGCCAGTCTTACGCAGCAAGTTTCACTCAATGCCTTTACCGGTACTTGGCTACCATAGGCTACCCCTCGGGTGGAGCTTATAAGTCATACTCCTCGGCCTTTCATGAGCTTTCTAGAGATTTACCCAAATCTCATACACTGTGACCAGCAGTGTAGCTCATATAGGTGTGTTCTTTCAAGATCGCTCTATAGGAAAACGTCTTTGCTCCAAAGGAGATAGACAGAACACATTCAGATTTAATCAACCTTCCTTACAGTATACTATGAGAGAATTGCATCTACAGTGGAGTGGGAGTGTAAACGTTTCTCTCAACTCAGTTGCTTCGGTTTGTTTTCCCAGGTCCTAATTCACGGGATCTCCGATCACATAGGTTGGGTTACCCCCTTGACAACTCACGTGGGTCTCAAACCCATCTCCCTCGATGCATTTTCTATAAAATTTCTTAATAGTCCTTTCGTAAAAGGATCTGCCAGATTCTTAGCCGTTTGGACATAATCCAATGCTATAACTCCGGAGTTTCTCAGCTTTCTGACAGACTTTAGTCTTCTCTTGACATGTCTTGAACTCTTCATATTGTCCTTAGAACTGTTCACTTTGACAATCACAGTTTGGTTGTCACAGTTCATAAGGATTGTCGGTATTGGTTTTTCAACCATAGGAAAATCTGATAAGAGTTCACGAAGCCATTCTGCTTCGACAATCGCTGTATCTAATGCTGTGAGTTCTGCTTCCATAGTTGACCTCGTTAAGATGGTCTGCTTGCAAGACTTCCATGAAACAGCGCCACCACCAAGAGTGAATATATATCCACTTGTGGCCTTTATCTCATCAGCATCTGATATCCAATTTGAATCACTATACCCTTCAAGTACTCTTGGGTACTCGGTATAATGAATTCCATAGCTCACGGTTCCCTTTAGATAGCGCATTACTCTCTCAAGAGCATGCCAATGATCATCTCCCGGGTTGGCCACAAACCGGCTAAGTTTGCTCACAGCAAACGAGATGTCAGGCCTCGTAGCGCAAGCTAAATACATAAGTGAGCCAATTATCTGAGAGTATCTCAATTGATCTCTAGCTGCCTCTTGATTCTTTCGAAGCAAAACACTAGGATCATAAGGTGTGGGAGGGGATTTGCAATCATCATATCCAAATCTACTCAACACCTTCTCCACATAATGTGATTGCACAAGTGTAATCCCATTATTCTCATCTCTCAGTAGCTTGATGTTTAGGATAACATCAGATTCTCCAAGATCCTCCATCTCAAAACATTGAGACAAGAAGGTTTTGACCTCATTAATCACTTTGAGACTTGTCCCAAAAATTAGTATGTCATCAACATAGAGACATAGGACAACTCCCTCACCCCCACCATGGCGGCAGTACACACATTTGTCAGCTTCATTTACAACAAAGCCCACAGATGTCAAAGTTCTTTCAAACTTCTCATGCCATTGCTTGGGAGCTTGTTTGAGGCCATACAAAGATTTCTTCAATTTACACACCTTTCTTTCTTGACCTTCTAGTACAAAACCCTCAGGCTGTTCCATGTAAATTTCCTCATCCAACTCTCCATTTAGGAAAGCCGTCTTAACGTCCATTCGTTGAACGAGAAGACTGTGTGAGGCAGCCAGTGACAGTAGTACTCGAATTGTGGTCAATCTAGTCACAGGTGAGTAAGTACCAAAGAAATCTTCGCCTTCCTTTTGGGTATAGCCTTTAGCCACAAGCCGAGCTTTGTACTTTTCAATAGTAGCATCAGCCCTAAGCTTATTTTTAAATACCCATTTACATCCTACAGGTTTACACCCATACGGACGTTTAGATATCTCCCACGTTCCATTATCCAAGATGGAATCCATCTCGCTTTGAACCGCTTCCTTCCAGTAGTCTGCATCCGGAGATGCAAATGCTTCTGAAATGGTAATGGGAGTGTCATCCACTAAGTACACAATGAAATCATTACCAAATGACCTTGCAGTCCTTTGTCTCTTACTCCTTGTGGGAGCTTCATTGTCATCCTCATCCGAATCTGAACTCACATCATCTGATTGTTCATCAGTCTCTATGGGAGTTTCAAGTTCAGAAACTAGATAATATTCCTTATTAGATATGCTAGACATATCTCTCATAGGAAATATATCCTCAAAGAATGTAGCATCTCTTGATTCAAAAATGGTATCGACACTCATGTCGTCCATTTTAGATTTCACCACAAGAAATCTGTAAGCAATGTTGTGAGAAGCATAGCCAAGAAAGACACAATCCACAGTTTTCCGTCCAAGCTTATGCTTCTTGTTGATTGGCACGTTGACCTTTGCCAAACAACCCCAAGTTCGTAAGTAAGAGAGTGTCAATCTTTTCTTTTCCCATTCTTCAAATGGTGTAATCTCTTTATTCTTAGTTGGAACACGGTTCAGGACATGACACAAAGTCAATATAGCCTCCCCCACCATTCCTTGGATAAACCAGCAGTGTCTAACATGGAGTTAACCAAATCTGTTAGAGTCCGGTTTTTCCTCTCAGCAATCCCATTGGATTGAGGGGAATTGGGAGGCGTCTTCTCATGTATAATACCATGTTCCAAACAGAATAAATTGAAATCATTAGAAAAGTACTCTCCACCACGATCAGGACGAATTCTTTTGATCTTTCTCTCAAGTTGATTTTCAACTTCTGCCTTATGGATTTTAAAGAAATCTAAGGCCTCATCTTTTGTTTTCAAGAGATATACATAACAATACCTAGTAGAATCATCAATCAAAGTCATGAAATATTTCTTTCCACTGATTGTCAACACACCATTCATCTCACATAGATCTGAATGTATGAGCTCAAGAGGTGCCAAGTTTCTCTCCTCCATAGGCTTGTGAGGCTTGCGGGGCTGCTTTGCTTGCACACAAGCATGACACTTAGAGCCTTTGACAATAGTAAATTTCGGAATTAAACTCATACCGGCAAGCCGCGACATACAACCGAAATTAATATGACAAAGTCGTGAATGCCAAACATTGGTTTCATTACTAGTAGTGCAAACATGCTTCACTACATCATCACAGAAGTCTACCAATGAAAAACGGAACATGCCTCCGCGTTCATAGCCTTTTCCAACAAAGGTTCCATACTTAGACAGTACAACTTTATTGGACTCAAATACCAACTTGAACCCATCTTTCATAAGACGAGAACCACTAACGAGATTCTTCTTGATAGAAGGGACATGCTGCACGTTCTTCAATTGCACGATCTTGCCCGAAGTAAACTTTAGATCTACCGTGCCAGCACCAAGAACAGTAGCATGTAACCCATTCCCCATCATGACTGAGGAATCTCGAGCCTGATAAGAGGTGAACATGAAAATGTCAGCACACACATGGACATTGGAACCCGTATCAACCCACCATTCTGTGGGTTGAAATACTGAAAAAAATAGTAGGTAATAAATTACCGTACCTAGAATCTGAAGTTCCTGCATCAGTATTGCCAATGACCATGTTGACAGATTTAGAACTCTGTCCAGCCTGACCCTTCTTGCCTTTCTTCTATGGACAACGATGAGCCCAATGGCCAATCTCGCCACACACCCAGCAAGGTTCTTTCTTTTCCTTGTTCTGCCCCTTCTTCTTCTTGAAGTTGGTAGTCTGGCAGATTTTGTTATTTCCTTTGGACTTGTGGGCATTTTTCCGTACCATATTGGCAACAGAATGTCCTTCGGTTCCACTAGTGTGTTTGTCTTTTGCCCTCGCCTTGTCTTCAACATCCAGAGAACCAATTAGGTACTCAATAGAGAGCTCATTCCTCTAATGTTTCAGAGAAGTGGCAAAGTTCCTCCATGAAGGAGGAAGCTTAGCGACAATGCATCCCGCGACAAACTTGTCCGGAAGCACACACTTGAGGAGTTCGAGTTCCTTTGCCATGATCTGTAGTTCATGATACTGTTCTACTACAGATCGGTTTTCAACCATCTTGTAGTCATTGAACTGCTCCATAGCATACAGTTCACCACCGGCATCGGTAGCACCGAACTTAGCGTCCAGCGCATCCCACAGTTCCTTGGCATCACGGATATACAAATATGCATCAACCAACTTATCTCCAAGCACACTGAGTACAGAGCCCACGAAAAGTACAGTGGCCTCCCGGAACGCTCTCTCTTCCTCGAGAGTAAGCGGACCTCTAGGAGTGTCATCTGCAACTTTTTCTATGCCCATAGCAGTGAGCCACAAGAGGGTTTTCCCTTGCCATCTCTTAAAATTAGCACCCGCAAAAGGGCTCGGTTTCAGCGAAGCAGCAAAGGCAGATGACGAAAAATGCCTAAATAAATAAGGTTTCTGGATTATTGGAATATTAGGCAATTTCCCCATGAGATTAATTACCGAAATCAACATTATGTAAGCACTAGCAGATCTAAACACATGTAGCCAAACAACCACATCTAGTAGATATGAAAATCTAGCAAGAACTAGTGCATAGAAAGAGAAGAATAGCACGTACAGGTTGACCGAAAATGTCGTCACCGCAGCAGTACCTTGGTCATTGTTGTTGTCGCCCAGGTGCTAATGAGGTCGTCGGTTGCCGAAGAAGAACACGCGAACGGAGGAGGCGAGCAGTCGCGCCGAGATGCTCCCCCAAAACCTAATCGCCCGTCTCCCGGTGCAGGATCTCAACAGATGGGGTTTCGGATGCCTGCTCTCCTGGACAGCAGTGCATCCAGCCGCCGGGATAGGGAAGCCTAGAGAGAAGCGCAGCAAGAGGAACACACAATGAGAGAGACTGCGAAAAGAACTGAAACCCCTCTAGATCTGTCTGTCTCTCGCTCTATAAAGCCTAGGAGGTGAGCCGATCAAGTCGCCACGCGTTGGAAGACAAGGGCACGCGTCAAACATGCACATGAATGTTGACACGTACCCAACAGCTAGTGCATCAAGCAAAAAATTAGTCTTTCACAAAATGAGTTTCTAACTCAAACTCGATTCACGAAACGCGACGCGACGCGACGCGCGTGAGGGTGAGGCGAGGCGGGCGGCGGAGGAGGAGTGCACGTGGACTCCTTCTCTTCTCACTCACTTAGTGGGAGTGAAACAGCTCACGTTATAAGCTGGTCCAACTCTCTCATAACTAGCAATGTGGGACTAAACTTTATCTTTCACAGAGCTCCCAAGCTGCCATAGTAGATGAGTCTTGAGATTTCAGGATTTGTTAGACTAGATGAGCTGCCTACATGGGCCGCAGCCCATATAAATCTAATAGAATCTACATATTAAAAGAAGACTAGATACATTTGTTTCACAAAGCTAAAACATCAATTATTTCGAAACGGAGGGAGTACTGTCCATGGAAGGAAGTGATCGGCTAGGGATTTGACAAAGTGCCACACCTACTTGTCTGACAGGTGGACGTCTAGAGTTGCCTAGGTACTTGTCAATGACATATTTCCACCAAAATGCAAACAAAGGTGTGCCATTTTGTCAGAATTTTCTCTACTTCCTTTCCTACAACCGAGATTTTTGTCAGAGACTTTGCTAACACTCTGTTTAGATGTTAGAAAATAAGCTTGAAATTGGAATTCTGAAATTATTGGACCTAATTCAACCGTTTGGAAGGGTCTAGGAATTTCCTCCTGGAAACATGACACGATTCCGAGCTGCCCCCCGCGAGCGTACGCCCCTCCCAGTGAGTTTCCGAGCTCCCAGCCTCGGAAAGATGTGGAATCTAGCCTCGCGACCCTCTCCCCTGCTCCCGATAGAACGGTTCGCGACGCCCCAAGAAACCCGTCGCCCCTCCCCTTCTGCCTAGCGCCGCCACTGCCGGTGAGCTCCCCGCCAACATATATAGAGTGGCTGCAAGGCTTCTGACATGTAAGGCCGCTAACTGCACTAGCAAGATCCGCCTCTGACCATAGCTAGCCTTGTTTGAATAAGAAAAATACAAGCCCAAATGTGCTAAGTGCATAATCTGAACATACACGAAGTATATTATTTCAAACAAGTAGTACCCCGCTTCGGCCTCCTGTGTAAATAGGAAAAGACACTTTCTATTTTATCATGTGACTCTCCGTCCCAAAATGTAAGACGTGGATAAGACACTTTCTATTTTATCTCGTGACTCTCCGTCCCAAAATATAAGACGTGGATGACCTTTTTCAGCAACAATGCATACCTTTGACTAAAATTTCACTTTTTTTTTCGAAATGAGGAGCGGAGCCGCGGCTTCTGCATCAAATGATGCACACAGCCTTTATTTACTATTAGGACCACATAGTTTTGGCAAAAGTCATTACAAAGATCATACAAATCGGAACTGCCAAAGCAAAACACTGAGCAAAAATGATAACCGTATCGCCAGCTCCCCAACGAGATCTATCAAATCCCTATCTACCTGTCTCGACCCCGCCCCATAGTCACCCACACTGTTGCCACTCGTCAAGAGAAGTTAGAGTGCCTTGGCGCGGTGGCACGAACTCAAGCCAAATGAGCCCTAGAAGCGCACAGTATATCCACGGAGCTACGCCCCCGCACATGCTATGGATGTTGCCGCCTTCATAATCTTCCGCCAACCCGCCGTCTCATGTAGATCGATGCGCAGACTCTCCCACAGCAGCCACCGACACCACATTGGTGCCAAGCATCACCACCCCCCGCATGCTAGCCGCTCCACCTCTCCTGCCGCTTCCACCCAACGCTTCTTCACATGCGATGCTCCTAGGAGAGAACGCGATACCGACACCGCGGCACCCCTATCACCCGACCCGAAGATCTTAGGGTTTCCCTAGAGTAGCACGAATGAGGTCGACACAAGGTGCACGACGATGCCTTCATCAAGGTAACGACGTGGTAACGCCGCCATCGCCTGCCAATGGCTTGGTTTTCACCAGCACCTAGGTCTCCCCGCCTCACTGCTGGAACTAGAAGACGGATCGCGAGATCTGCCAATCCAGTCGCAGGTCGGCCACCTTCGAGGAGAAGATGACCACCTCCGCCCCGGGCGCCCTTATTATGCAAAGTAGGCCACAAAAGACCTCCGGATGACACCGGCCGACGTCGAGGAGGCGAAGACGACCGATCTAGAAACCCTAAATCTCGCCACCACCTGCCGCACCGCCGCCTAGAGACCGCTGCCAGCAGAGCTCACCGGCCGCCACCCACCCGCCATCACTGCTACAGATCCGCTGGAGCGCCGCCACCGTTGTCTGGATCTCAAGCCGCTGCCGCCATGGAAGCGACGCGCGAGGGCTGGGGCCCTGCAGCCGTCTCGCCGCTGAAGCTTTGTCCGGCGACGGATCGGGCAGAGGTGGAGAGGAGGGGCGTGCGAGAGGGTGTGGCTGGCCGGGGGCGCGGGTGGCGACCCGGTGCGGCGGCGGCGCCGCCGCACAGGATGTTGCCAATGGGAGTTTCCACGGGGTGTTGCCACAGGGTGCGGCGGCGGTGGCGCCACACAGGGCGCGTGTGACTAAAGTTTCACTTATAATACGTTTGTAAAATTAGTATGAGTACAGATGAAATGGAAGTATTCCACAAGACAAATACTTCACTTCTTCCTCTTCTTGCGGTAGCACCGTCGGTAGTGACAGTGACTTCTCTTTCTTATAGGAAATAGAATCTGGGCGTCCATGTAGAAAAACTGCCACCATCAACGTAAAATTCACATTACTATCTTTAGTAGTACAATATATCCGTTCTACTTGTCCACCCAAATCATTCCTAAAAAGTATAATATGAACTGTATGTGTAAGATGGAAACACAATTGCTTCATCAATTTTTCTCCAAAGTAATCATATAACACATCTGAGCGTGAATATGCAAAGAGTCATTTTGTTGCTCACAATTTTTCTCCAGATCCAAAGTATAGAAGAATTGTTGTCCTCAACTCTATCAATCCCACCGCTCCTTTTGTTACCACAAAATCAACTTCTCTAGGATACACACGACTAGGAAGGTATCGTTGCACCGCTGACGAATGTTGGCAAAGACTCCTGCATTGCTTTGCTTACATAGGCTCGACATTACCATGGAACCGAGGCCGATCTACTCCCTCCGTTTTAAAATATAAGAATTTTTAGCTATGTGAAACAAATGTATCTAACTTTTTTTAGTATGTAGGTTTACTTAGGTTTAGAGTAGATTTACGCATGAAAAGAAGTCTACATATATTTTCATCACAAACCTAAAACATTTTATATTTTAAAACGGAGGGAGTAGCTTGGATCTAGCTTGGGTAACTGTTGTCTTTCCTAAGGCCACCATTCTTGCAGGCACTCAGATTACGAAGGCACCAGAATTGTATGATTCATGCACTAAATCCTGATAAGTAGACCTACAGAGTGTAGACGCTAAAGAATGATTGGGTTGGTAATGTCAAGCACATAATAAGGATTATACTAGCTTCATGTTTCCCAGTCTATCCTAGTCACCTCTGCCTGCGGCGGGGATCACTTTCGAGGAAGGTGAGGTGTGCTCTCGTACTCTCCGATGCTCGGTGTCAGGACAACGCATCTAGTGTTCTGTGGATCTTGATGCCATGGTGATGTGATGTTGCATGGCATCTACAGCGTGGTCAATGCTTTTGCTCAAATCTAGCCACATCAACTCTAGATTTGGAAGTTGCCGAGGCGATTGTGGCTTCATCTAGTAGTCAACTGGGTGGGTAGTTTATTTATTCTGTCGTGATATTGCCGACGAGTACGCTATAGAGGGGTTCTTACAGTGCGTGTTTAGAGACGTGGGGTAAGGCGGAGAGTTGGCGGATACGAGGTAACACAGCTTACCCAGATTCAAGTCCTACAATGGTGGCGGAACTCTACTCCTGCTATAAATCACTATAATGGCCATACGCCGAGTTACAGAGATAGGTTCGCTGTGCGAGGTGTTGCATGTTGTACGTAGCAATCTAAGAGGTTGTGCTTGTCTGTTACCCTAAGGCTCCCACATGTCCGGTTTATAAAAGCACCAGAACCTAGGGTTTACAGGAAAAAGTCCTTGCCGAATAAGGTAAAGAGTCCTACACTAATACGAACTAGTCTTCCATGTCTTGCACTCCAAGGCTCCGAGTATGTCGGCGACTCCTGCGTACTCCTTCCTTTATCGGGGCATGGGCCTTCCTTCTGGATCCGTCTAACTAGGCCGTCCAGCAGGCCATAGGCCTTGCTACCAACTATGGGCCACCCGGGTTAGCTGGATTGGTGACATGCTATGAGGGTACCCATTAAGCATATACCCAATAGTAGCCCCTGGAGAACTTTGAAATCTTGCGCCGTCTTGCTCATTGATCTTTGAATATCCCGTCTAAGTGATGCCAACAATTCATTAAGCAATATCTCAAAGGTCTCTCAAAGAACCCTGCAATCCTCTCCGGCTTTGCAATGTAGCCGAAGATTTCTTGAGTCTTTGTTTTCAGAGCTGGACATTCTCCGCCTTCAATGGAATCTTCAGAACTGTCAGGAGGATGACGTAGGGTACATCCTACACTATCTCGAAACTCACAGAAAACAGGGAATTAATCATTAGCTATTTTCAAGCGCGCGAAATCCGAAATAGCGAAGCGGCAAAGACGGAGGACCTGGCGAAATTACCGCGCGCGTTCACTTCCACATCGGCAACGCTCCATCCATTAGATCCCTTTGCACGAACCTTGACGCGGGGTCTATATATATATATATATTCACCGCGGTCAGTTTATTTTCTTTTTACCCGCATTCGCTTCCTCGTCTTCGTCTTCCTCCAGCCGCGCGCCCGTTCGAGCTCCTCTGCGAAAACCCTAGCCAGAGCCCTTCTTTCCTCCACCTACTCCCCCGTCGCAATGGCCTCCAGCAGCTCCATCCCTTCGACAGCGGCAACCCCAGAGGCTATTCCAGAGCCGTCCCAAGGAGTAACTGTCCCGTCGGAGGGGGTGGTTTTCCTTGTCAACGCCGTGGTGGAAACCACCGGCGACGACCAAGAACGAGCGGCGCCAGAAGCTGCTGAAGAAGATAACGACTCGCACAAGGGGGTGTGGAGGGGCTCTGACCTCTCTGCCAAAGATCTACAGGAACTGGTCACCGAGGGGTATCTCCCCGCAACGAAGGAGTTGGTCTGGCGGGCGGCGCCAGCTGGTGAGGTGGTTCCTTCTCCCCAAGCCGGAGAGAATGTGTACCTCAAGGCCCAGCTGGTACGAGGCGTAAGCCTGCCAATCTCCTACTTCTTTTTGGACGTTCTCCGGCACTTCTGGGTACTTCCCCACAATCTCTCTCCCAACAACATCTTAGTCCTTAGCAACTTCGTAGCCTTGTGCGAAGGATTTCTAGGCATTAAACCTAGGTTAGATATGTTCGTGTACTTTTTTACCGTCAATAGAGAGTCCATAGAGTCCAAGGACGAATTACGAATTTGTGGAACCATTAGCTTCAAGATCCGACCTAACCGGCGCTTCCCCGACATCGCATGGGCATGAGTCATGCAAGAACTGGCAGCACACGTACTTCAACGACCCAGATATTCCTCTCCCTGACCGCCTTGAGACTTATCCCAACTTCGTCGATGGAGCCACCACCTAGGTGCCTGCATGGCGGACCCCAGCCTCCCTTCCCTCCAACGACGAGGCCAATCGCGACGTAAGGCGGATTGAATGGCTTGTAGACGGAGGTCTGACAGGCTTGGATCTTGTCATGTGGTGGTTTGTTAGGCAGATCCAGGCTCTGCAGCATCGTGCCGAGTTGATGTGTAAATACACTCAAGACAGGAGGGATCCCATGCGAATTTCGCGGGATAAATTCTCTACTGACTCCATCAAACTCCGGCTTAAGGACATATTCAAGGTGAAAGATAGGAAGCGCGGCTTCAAGATCACCTACGACATGTTTGATTGCAACACATGCCCAGAGGTAGCCTTTGTTTCCTTTGTTGCACGTTATATACTCTAAGGTTTTTCTGACTTGAAGTTGTCACTCTAACACTCCTCTGTATCCCAGCTAGCGACCTTGGCGGCGGATCAGATGGCCACCCAGGTCTATGATCCCAAGCTGAAGGATATCCAAGTGGTGTCCGACGACGACGCCCCCAAGGATCAACCGGCTCCGACAGCACGAAAGCGGAAGAGCTCCACCTCTAACGCTGTTGCCGAGGCTAAGAAGAAGAACAAATCGGAGAGTGGAGTCTCCAAACAATCCACTTCTGCCTTAGAGGCGGAGAATAAGAAGAAATCCACCGGCATTCCCCTCACCAAGGCTCCTGTCGTGGAGTAAGTGTTTTCATTCTCCGACTTGTACTTTTCATTTCATACCTTTTTTCAACTCTTGTACTTATACTTCGTATGTTTCAGGAGGAAAGCCGGTGTTAGTTTGAAGCGATCCTCCAGAGATGCTGGAGGGTCAAAAAATATTCATGACATGCTCACCAGAGATGTGGCTGCCAAGCCCTCTCCCGCTAATGCTCCCCCCCACTCCTGCCGCCAAGCCTTCTGCTGGCCCCGCTGGGCCTTCGTCCCCCGTCATCCCTTAGATCTCCGCCATGGAGACAGATGTCAATCCAATCCTTGATATCTTAGGCTTTGTCGAGGAAGACGTTGCTCCCAACGGCCAAGCGACACAGGAGAGCATTTCCTCCAAAGTGGCTGAAGCTCCGGCTAAGGATGCCACCGAGAAAGGGAAACAAGTGATGGAAGAGGCGGAGGCAACGGTTAAGGCAGGAGCCTCTGAGCCATCCTCTGTCTTGAAGATGGAACAGGCGACTAGGGCATCATCCATGCCTCCGACATCAACGTCTCCTGTGGCAGAAACTCCTCCGACATTGTGCTTAGATGACCTCATTGCGCAGGCGGATGCCGTATATAATGATGCCAGCATCTTCCACACCGCATATGCCAATCTAGCCAACAAAATCAAGCTTATTTCCATTGTAAGTCTTTTGAACTTCACTTCGTTTATTTTGCATAGTATATCCCTCTGTAGCCCCCGAGCTCTTAGGTGGATAAACAAAGGTTATTGGCCTGAGTGCTCCAAAGAACTTTAAGAGTAGAACTTGATAGTGTAGCCCCCGAGCGTCTAGGTGGAAACTTAGAAGAATTCCGGCTAGATGCTCTAAGAGTAGCATACTTGTTGACTAAAAACTTGCGTTGTAGCCCCCAAGCGTGTAGTTGAAACTATATAGTTCCGACTAGATGCTCTAGAGAAACTAAACATGCTTGTTTGTTTGTAGCATGAGAAAATTCGGAGGATCATGGCCAATGAGAGGTTTGCTGCTTTGCGGAAGGAGCTGGACCTTGAACTGGGTAAAACATCCTTCCTGAAGCAAAAGATAAAAAATAGACAGAGTCTATTTCTTGTAACAACTCCTTGCTTTTCCTCATGAATTTATTTCTGCCGTCTTCTCATAGTACTTTCTGATTTCTGTCTTACAGAAGCCATTGCCAAGGACAAGAGCATCGTCAAGCAATCCAAGCATATCCAGGAGCTCAATGATGATAACAACATTTTGAAGAAGGACCTGGCTGATGCTGTCAAAGGCCATGAGGCGGCGATGAAGGTGCTGCAAGAGTCTGCTGACGCCGATATGCAGCGCCTGAAGGATGAAATTGCGCAACTCAAGGAGCAGAACCAAGATGCCAAATAGCAGAATGCTAGGAACGTTGAGGTGTACAAGACAGTCCAGAAGGAGCGGGATGCCTTGGCGGAGACATGCAAGAAAGCAGAGACGAGCATCTTCGGTAACCTTTCTCCGTCTTGGTCATTTTTGTACTTTGGATAATCATTCGACTTGTTTGTACTCATGGTCCTTGTATCTTGTGCAAACCACAGCTCCCATTGGTTTGGCCAACTTGGGTGAAGGTGCTCCAGATCCCAAAGAACGCATGATTCTTGCCGGCAACTTCGTCATCACCGCCATTGCCCAGGCCAAGGAGATAGCCCAGCCTCTAGGGATTAACATCAAGGCAGCTGACTCAGCGGCCAAGTACGCGGAGATCCTTCGCCGAGCTCCTGAGAAGGTCAAGGACTGGAAGGCCTCTTGCGTTTGGGATGGTGGTAGGATGCCCCTATCTTTGGTCAAGGCACACTACGACAATGCCGACATCGACCTAGCGACCTCTAGCTTTCCCAAGCTGGATGAGGAAGGGAGATCGATAGCGATGCTATTTGGAATTCCCTCTCCGGCTTCGACACCAGGATTGCCAGAATGGTCAATGCAGATGTCTTTGTGCCTGCCGAGATACTTGATGAAGACATGACCTCGTCTGAGTCTAGCCCATTGATGTCTACACACTTCTATTCTTGTAGACAGTTGTTGGGCCTCCAAGTGCAGAGGTTTGTAGAACAACAGTAAGTTTCCCTTAAGTGGATCACCCAAGGTTTATCGAACTCAGGGAGGAAGTGGTCAAAGGTATCCCTCTCAAGCAACCCTGCAATCAAGATAAAGAAATCTCTTGTGTCCCCAACACACCCAACACACTTGTCAGGTGTATAGGTGCACTAGTTCGGCGAAGAGATAGTGAAATACAAGTGGTATGGATATAAGACAACGGTGCCAGAAAATAGCTTGATGGCGTGGAAGAGACTAAATGCAAACTGAAATAAAGATGGAAGCAAGCAAACATGTGATACATTGCAAATGTATCTATAATTTTTGATGTTCCATGCTTGGTTTTATCCACTTTCTTGTGTTTTGTCCACACTTTGGAGTACTTTTCATATGATTTCTTGGACTAACCTATTAACAAGAGCCACAGTGCCAGCTGCCTGTTTTCTGCTGTTTTTGGTTCTAGGAAAGTCAGAAAATGAATATTCTCGGAATTGGATGGGACAAAAGCCAAAGTGCCTATTTTTCCGGAAGTCATCAGATGCCAGAATACGAGATGGAGAGGGGCCAGAGGACGGCCACACCACCTGGCCCACGCCAGGGGGTGGTGTGGCCAGCCCAGGCACCCCCTCGGCCTCTCCTTCCGCCTATAAGATGCCCTCGGGATGAAAACCCTAAGTACCCGATCAAAAATCCACGAAAGAGTCTATAACCGCCGTCATCTCCATCCCTAGATCGGGAGGGATCTGAAGCTCTTCCCGGAACCCTGCCAAAGAGGGGAATTCACCCTAGAGGCCTTCTTCATTACCATGCAAGCCTCCGGTGTGATGCGTGAGTAGTTCATCCTTGGACTACGGATCCATGTAGTAGCTAGATGGCTGGTTCTCCTCCTTTGTGCTTTCATGTCTAGATCTTGTGAGCTCCGTTCATGATCAAGATCATCTATTTGTAATTATGCATGTTGTGTTTGCGGGGATCCGATGGATATTGAGATGCTATTTCAGATTGATTATTGATTCTATCATGTCTTTGTTATTTGTGATCTTTCATGCATTCCGTTGTTAGTAGCTATCTTGGCCAAGTAGATGCTAGCAACTCCAAGAGTTAGTATTTATGCTCGATAGTGGGTTCATGCCTCTGGTAATCTGGGGAAGTGACAAAAATCTCTAAGGTACTAGATGTGTTGTTGCTACTAGGGAGAAAACAACAATCCTTTGTTCATAGAACAATCGTATTGTTTACATTACACGCAATTCGTAAAGCAATAATCTGTTGCTTGCAACTTAATATTGGAAGGGGTTCGGATGATAACCTGAAGGTGGATTATTAGTCATAGATGCAGTTGGATGGCGGTATATGTATAATGTTGGAATGGCCAATCAAGTTCCAAAGGAGTCAAGATGATTAGTATATGCATGTATTGCTTTCTCGATGTTTGTCAATTGTCCCGCTGTAATTTGTTCACCCAACATGTTATCTATCTTAAGGAGAGCCACCTCTAGTGAACTATGGATCCCGATCCTTTTTCTTTTACATACAATCTATAAATTGTTTACTGCTTTGTGTTTACTTTCTGCAAACTATTACTTCCTTCCATTCGATACGTTTAATCCTTTGTTTTCAGCAAAACACGGTGAGATTGACAACCTCATCGCAAGTTGGGGACAAAGTTCTATGGTTGTGTTGAGCAGGTCTCCACGTTGCTACTAGCACCAGTAGTGTGCCCTGCCAAGGCTCAGCTAGCAACACCTTTGGGGTGTTTCCTTGCTCCTACTGGTTCGATTAAACCTTGGTTTCATAACTGAGGGAAACTTGCTGTTGTGCTCATCATACCTTCCTCTTGGGGTTCCCAACGAGCTCTATATCAACACTGAGCCATCAAGCATTTTTCTGGCGCCATTGCCGGGGAACGAAGAAGAAGAAACTCCCACGTCAACACCACACCAGAATTTTTCTGGCGCCGTTGCCGGGGAGTCAAGGACATCTTCACAAGGGGAGTCCCTCATAACCAATCTCTTTACTTTGTTATTTTTGTTTTTCTTAGTTTCTTTTTGCTTTGTTTGCTTGTTTCTTTATCAAAAACACACAAAAATAGTTTTACAAGTTTGCTTTCTTTATTCAAAAACACAAAAAAATTAAGTCTCCTTTAGTTGTCACCTCTTCCTTAGCTCACCATGTTGATCCCTAAATTCACCCTGAAAGACCTTTCAATTGGTAGTGGTTCTATAATTGGGAAAGATAACATCGAAGAATTATTTAATCATGTTAGTAAGCATGAAGATACTGAGGATAGATCCCTTGCAGAACTTGCTCCAAACTATGAGATTGGTGCAGCTTCTTTAATTCACATGTTAGAAGCAAGGTTTGTTAACCTCAACCCCTTAATGCAAGTAATGTTTCTTAAGCTTAAAGAAACTGAGGACCCTGAAAAGAGGGATTTTATTCTAGAAACTTTGTTTAAGGAGTTCTATGATGTTGGCAAGGAAGCTAGGAAAGTCTTTGAACGTTTCAATATGCTAGGCTCATGTGTAGATGTTGTTGGTACACGAGAAAAGATGAACAAAACCGAACCTAATGGGGAGGAACCTAAGATACCAATACCCTTTAAACTTGCAGCAATACATGAAGCCATAGAAAAGAACCTTGATTGGATTGTTCCTGAAAACCCTTTTGATGAGAATAGTGAACCTAAGAGCATTGAGAAAGGATCCTCTAGAACATATTTGGATGATACACCTTGCCTCGTTGAAGATATTTCTGGTATTAATCTTAATGCTTCTTCATTTGAGAACTCTTGATTCATTTTCTTGCTTCGTATGCCTAACTTAAAGGCGTTAAAGAAAAGTACTTATTGGGACATAACCCAAATGTTTTAGATGAGTCTTGGAAGTTATTTGCTTTTTGTGCCAAGAGTAACCTCTAATGAGAGAGAAGTAATGATTGGGAAAGTTGCTGTCCCGAAACAGATTTCTGTGCTTCACCGTAAAAATTCGTGTAAAATCGCTGAACGTCTTTTTGAGGCATGAATTTTTGTGCTTCTGCCCCAGGTTGTTACCTAACATTTGTTAGTTCAACACCTTTTTATTTGAGCAACAGAAGGTCTTCGAACAAATTCGTCTTTACCTGCTGGTCTGTTTTGACAGATTTCTGCCATTTTCTGAATTTGCTTCTTGTTGGTTCCTTTTTTAGTTTTTTTGGGGAATTGAGATTTTTGAGGGAAGTGCTACAGTAGCTAGTGTTCTAATGGAAGTTTATTTGGTGTTAGAACTAAACCTAAGACTTATTTATCTTGAGTGCACTAATGTTGCTAATAAAGATTGTGTGAAGTTTTGTATGAAGGAAAAATTTCAAGTGTATGGAAGGAATGAGTAATGCGATGAAGGATGGACTAAAGCTCAAGCTTGGGGATGCCACGCATGTCACCCAAGAAATATCCAAGAAGTACAAGCGTCAAAGCTTGGGGATGCCCAAGGCATCCCCTTCATTAATAAAAATCCTAGGTTTCTTCCAAACGCTTCATTTTTATTGTTTCATGCACATTTGTGTTGTTCTTGGAGCGTCTTCTTTTTCGTTTTCATTTTGGGTTTTCGTTTGCTTGGTTTTCTTAGTTTTCTGAATAAATTGGTTGGACCCCCTCTTTCTTACATTGGTTTGCAAATAGTTTGGTTTGGTTCAGAAAAGAGTAGGAAAGTTCATGCTTTTGTGGTAAAAAGAGCTCTTTTTTGACTGTGGCCTAAGCTTTGTCATGCCATGCTTGATATTGTTTTGGCTTTATGCTTAGTATTATTTGCTGTAGCATGAATTGTTACAAACAATTGAGATTGCTTAATGTGCCTTGGATGAATCATGCGTTGTTTTAGCATATTAAAGCATAGTATAGTGGTATTCGACTTTGATGCTTTATTCGGGTTGACTTCGCGCATGCTCACACCATGTTATGACTATCTCAAGTCACCATAGCCTTTATGATCCTTTAGTTTTCAACTTGTAGTATCACTTTATGCTTTGATCAATGATGTTTTGTTGCTCTACATGATTATGGCCATTATTGCTCTCTTAGTTTGTCGCTCCCAGTCTTTTGCTAGCCTCCACAACCAAGTATGAGTTCCACTCATGCATCCAACTTCCTAAACCAAGTTATTCCAAAGAGTCCACCATACCTACCTACTAGCTTATACTATTCCAAGTATATTCATGTTTTTGTTTACCTTCCGAATTAAACTTGTTATGAGAAAACTAGTGATTAAAGCTCGCACGAACTTGATGGCACAGTTTACTTTTCTTGCCCTTAGTAAACTTGAACCATTGTGTCGTCTATGTTGTATATGCTTGCACTTATTTGTTGGGGATTAGCAGAACCATACTGTCATGGGGAACGATTTTAACATTGCACTTGGTACTTGTACCTAGTTGATAACATGCTCTTTTGTATATGGATGTCGTCGGTGTGAAATGAAAGGGGAGCTTGTAAGTCCATGGAGTTATGTATATGTGTTAGAGAAATGCCTGGGCCGCTGGTCTAATCCATGCTAACATGGTGGAAACCTGCAGTGTAACCATAATGAGCTGTCTATGAAGCATTCTTCTTATAAAAAAAGAGAGTCCTATATTGAGAAAAAAAGAGAAAGAAAAAAAAGATTATGAAAAGAGGAAAGAGAGAAAAAAGCACCATATTCCCATGGTAAATAAGAAGATTGCTGAGATGCTCGTTGTCTGCTTGCCTTGTCATTTTGACATGGGGATTCTTCCGTATCATCGGGCAAGGGATACCCCGTTGGCAGTTCTCTATGATACACATGTACTTACAATGACAAGAACTTACTGGTGACTAAACTTGAGTAGCATGAGGAGCGGCCCTCGTATACAAGGGACATGAGATTTCTAACTTATACTTCGTCAAGCATGTACACCATAGTTTGTTCACTTTAACCTTAATCACTTCAAGATGCTTATGATAGGGGCAATGAGGACTGAAAGCTATAAGTACCATAATTTTTGGAAGCTCTTTATGAGACTTGAATCCCTACTTCCTTCTATGAAGGCCTTTCTTCCACCATTATATTGAGTCTCCACCTTCTACCTTTATGCACCTACTTTGAGAGCATAGTGGCCATTCTTAGTTCTATGTGCATTGTCCCAAGACTAGTTGATTGATGCATAACTTGATATTGCTTATTTTAAACTATTTGTATCTAGTCACTCTTATGAACTTTGAAGGTGTCTTATGCATTTATATTTGCTACTCTATGAGGGACAAGCTGAATGCTATTATGCTATGTTTTTTTATGTGAAACAAACAAACGTCTTGCAAAGCATTGTTATTCATGAATCTTTTGTTTGTGCCTTTTCATGTTGCATCTTAGTTTCTTTGTCTTATTGCTAGAACTTTATCTTTCATGTTATGATTGAAGTACTATGATCCCAGCTTTGAATGTTTTACAAATACTTTGATCAAGTCTTTGATGGTGCATGTCACCTCAAAAATTATTCTTTCTTTTTATCACTTACCTACTCGAGGACGAGCAGGAGTTAAGCTTGGGGATGTTGATACATTGCAAATGTATCTATAATTTTTGATGTTCCATGCTTGGTTTTATCCACTTTCTTGTGTTTTGTCCACACTTTGGAGTACTTTTCATATGATTTCTTGGACTAACCTATTAACAAGAGCCACAGTGCCAGCTACCTGTTTTCTGCTGTTTTTCGTTCCAGGAAAGTCAGAAAATGAATATTCTCGGAACTGGACGGGACAAAATCCAAAGTGCCTATTTTTTCGGAAGTCATCAGATGCCAGAATACGAGACGGAGAGGGGCCAGAGGGCGGCCACACCACCTGGCCGCGCGGCCAGGCCTGGCCCATGCCAGGGGGTGGTGTGGCCAGCCCAGGCACCCCCTCGGCCTCTCCTTCCGCGTATAAGATGCCCTCAGAACAAAAACCCTAAGTACCCGATCAAAAATCCACGAAAGAGTCTGTAGCTGCCGTCATCTCCATCCCTAGATCAGGAGAGATCTGAAGCTCTTCCCGGCACCCTGCCGGAGAGGGGAATTCACCATGGAGGCCTTCTTCATCACCATGCAAGCCTCTGGTGTGATGCGTGAGTAGTTAATCCTTGGACTATGATCCATTTAGTAGCTCGATGGCTAGTTCTCCTCCTTTGTGATTTCATGTTTAGATCTTGTGAGCTCCGTTCATGATCAAGATCATCTATTTGTAATTCCGCATGTTGTGTTTGCGGGGATCCGATGGATATTGAGATGCTATTTTAGATTGATTATTGATTCTATCATCTCTTTGTTATTTGTGATCTTGCATGCTTTCCGTTGTTAGTATCTATCTTGGCCAAGTAGATGCTAGCAACTCCAAGAGTTAGTATTTATGCTCGATAGTGGGTTCATGCCTCTGGTAATCCGGGGAAGTGACAAAAATCTCTAAGGTACTAGATGTGATGTTGCTACTAGGGAGAAAACAACAATCCTTTGTTCATAGAACAATCGTATTGTTTACATTACACGCAATTCGTAAAGCAATAATCTGTTGCTTGCAACTTAATACTAGAGGGGGTTCGGATGATAACCTGAAGGTGGATTATTAGTCATAGATGCAGTTGGATGGCGGTATATGTATAATGCTGTAATGCCCAATCAAGTTCCAAAGGAGTCAAGATGATTAGTATATGCATGTATTGCTTTCTCGATGTTTGTCAATTGCTCCGATGTAATTGTTACCCAGCATGTTATCTATCTTAAGGAGAGCCACCTCTAGTGAACTATGGATCCTGGTCCTTTTTATTTTACATAGAATCTATAAACTGTTTACTGCTTTGTGTTTACTTTCCGCAAACTATTACTTCCTTGCATTCGATACGTTTAATCCTTTGTTTTCAGCAAAACACGGTGAGATTGACAACCTCATCGCAAGTTGGGGACAAAGTTCTGTGGTTGTGTTGTGCAGGTCTCCACGTTGCTACTAGCATCGGTAGTGCGCCCTGCCAAGGCTTAGCTAGCAACACCTTTGGGGTGTTTCCTTGCTCCTACTGGTTCGATTAAACCTTGGTTTCATAACTAAGGGAAACTTGTTGCGGTGCTCATCATACCTTCCTCTTGGGGTTCCCAACGAGCTCTACATCAACATTGAGCCATCAACATGTAACAGATCTAGTTGCAAACGGTGTTTCGATGCTTAGAAACAAGGCCTAGGGATCATACTTTCACTAGTGAACACTCTCATATAAATATCTTCTCTTTATGATACTACCCTGAACTACTCTCCGGTTGGACACTCTAATCCATGGTAGGGCTATAACAACACACCTCAAAGTAAGCCTTTCCCATCTAGATAACCCCACACTATCACCTTGAGCACTAGATGGTTCCAACAAACACAACAATTTCATAAAGACATCTAACTCCAAATATAACTCATAACAAGTATTTGTAATCTCTAGCCTAAGTGCCACCATGGTGTGCACGCTGTCACTTTCACACACATGGGGAGAGCATAGATCTATTAAAGCACTTGAGTATCAAGGTAGATATACTTGATCACAAATCTCATGATCACAATATGATCATGCATATAGAGAGAGATGAACACATAGCTACCACTAGAACCCTTAGCCTCGAGGAAGAACTACTCCCTCATCATCATGGGAATCAGCAACGGCGATGGAGATGGTGGTGGAGATCGATGGAGATGGCTCCGGGGGCACTTCCCCGTCCCGGCAGGGTGCCAGAATAGAGACTTTCTGTCCCTCGAATCTCCCCTCGGTGGCGGCGGTGCTGCGGAAATTTTCGTGGTTGGAGGCTGGACTCTTTAGGGTTTCTGCATCGGAGGCTTCTTATAGGAGAAAGGGGAATGTCAAAGGGTGGATCAGGGGCCCACACCCCTTGGTGGCGCGGCCAGGGGACCCACGCCACCACATGGTGTGGCCAGCCCCTGGCCTCTCTCCGTCTCGTCTTCTAGCTCCGTGAGTCTTCCGGTAAAATATCGACTTTGACTTTTGTCCGGTCCAATTCCGAGAATATTCATTTTCTGGCTTTTTTGGAACCAAAAACAGAAGAAAACAGGCAACTAGCACTATGGCATCTTGTTAATAGGTTAGTTCCAGAAATTGTGTAAAAGTACTCCAAAGTGTGGACAAAACATCAGCAAGTAGATACTAAACAAGCATGGAACATCAAAAATTATAGATACGTTTGTAACATATCAGCATCCCCAAGATTAACTCCTGCTCGTCCTCGAGTAGGTAAGTGATAAAAAAGAATAATTTTTGAGGTGACATGCACCATCACAATCTTGATCAAGGTATATTGATAGCTGGGATCATAGTACTTTAACATAGCATGAAAGATATAGTTATAACAATAAGACATAGTAACTATGCATGCAACATGAAAGGATACAAACAAAGATCATGAATAACAATGCATTGAAAGACGTTTGTTTGTTTCACATATAGAAAACATAGCATAGTGGCATTCAGCTTGTCCTCATGGAATATCAAAACATAAATGCATAGGACACCTTCAAAGTTCATAAGGGTGACTAGATACAAATAGTTCAAGAGCAAGCAATATCAAAGTTATGAATCAATCAACAAGTTTTGGGACAATGCACATAGAACTAAGAATGCCCACTATGCTCTCTCAATAGGTGCATAAACATAGAAGATGGAGACTCAACATAAAAGTAAAAAAGAAAGGCCCTTCATAGAAGGAAGGAGGGATTCAAGTCTCATAAAGAGCTTCCAAAAATTATGGTACTTATTAGCTTCCAGCTCTCATTGCCCCTATCATAAGCATCTTGAAGTGATTAAGGTTAAAGTTAACATACTATGGAGTATATGCTTGACAAAGTATAATTTGGAAATCTCATGTCCCTTGAATACGAGGGCCACTCCTCATGCTACTCAAGTTTAGTTACTGGTAAGTTCTTGTCATAGTAAGCACATGTGTATCATACAGAACCGCCAACGGGGTACCCCTTGCCCGATGATACGGAAGAATCCCCATATCAAAATGACAAGGCAAGCAGACAACGAGCATCTCAGTAATCTTCTTATTTACCATGGGAAAATGGTGCTTTTTTCTCTCTTTCCTCTTTTCTCATATCTCTTTTTCTCAATCTCTATCTCTTTTTTATAAGAAGAATGCTTCATAGACAGCTCATTATGGTTACGCTGCAGGTTTCCACCATGATTAGGCATGGATTAGACCGGCGGCCCAGGCGTTTTTGTCTAACACACATACATAACTCCATGGACTTACAAGCTCCCCTTTCATTTCACACCGACGACATCCATAGACAAAAGAGCATGATATCAACTAGGTACAAAGTACAAGTGCAATGTTGAAAGCGTTCCCCATGGCAGCATGGTTCTGCTAATCCCCAACATATAAGTGCAAGCATATACAATATAGATGACACAATGGTTCAAGTTTATTAAGGGCAAGAAAAGTAAAGTGTGCCATCAAGTTTGTGAGAGCTTTAATCACTAGTTTTCTCATAACAAGTTTAATTCGGAAGGTAGATAAAAACATGAATATACTTGGAATAGAAAATGCTAATAGGTAGGTATGGTGGACTCTTTGGAATAACTTGGTTTTATTTGGAGTTGGATGCATGAGTGGAACTCATACTTGGTTGTGGAGGCTAGCAGAAGACTGGGAGCGACCAACTAAGAGAGCAATAATGGCCATAATCATGCAAAGCGACAAAACATCATTGATTAAAGCATAAAGTGATATTACAAGTCGAAAACTAAAGGATCATCAAGGCTATGGTGACTTGGGATAGTCAGAACATGGTGTGATCATGCGCCAAGTCAACCCAAATAAAGCATCAATGGAGAATACCACAATACTATGCTTTAATATGCTAAAACAACGCATGATTCTTCCAAGGCACATTAATCAATCTCAATTGTTTATAACAAGTCATGCTATAGAAATAATCACTAAGCATAAAGCCAAAACAATACCAATCATGAGATGACAAAGCATATGCCACAGTCAAAAACAAGCTCCTTTTACCACTTAAGCATGAACTTTCCCACTCTCTTCCAATCCAAATCAACCTATTTGAAAGAACTCACAGAGATAATAATAAATAAAGATCAGTGAGATTGTCTCACAAATCCAAATAGAAGAACTAAAAAGTTCTAAGCTGAAAACACAAGAAAACTAAGGCTAAACACAGTCCTAGCAAAAGAGAACACTCACAAAACAATAAGAATGAAAACTAGAGTGTTCTAAGCAATGAATAACGAGGTATGTCTCTCTACAAAAGAAGTGTGTTGGGATCCAACCAACTTATTTAAGAAAACCAAACAAAATAAAACTAAAAGAAAAAAACAAAGACGCTCCAAGAACAACACAACAGTGCATGAAACAATAAAAACAGAGTGTCTAGAAAGACCTGAGATTTTTATTGATGAAGAAGGGGATCCCTTGGGCATCCCCAAGCTTTGACACTTGTACCTCTTGAATATTTCTTGGGGTGACATGGGGTGGCATCCCCAAGCTTGAGCTTTTGTCCATTCTTCATCTCATTACATCATTCTTTCCCTACACCTGAAAATTTCCTTCATACAAAACTTCACGCAATCTTCATTAGCAACATTAGTGCATTCAAAAGATTATAAGTCTTTTGGTTCAGTTTCAACACAAATAAAACTTCCATTAAAACACAAGATACTGTAGCACTTCCTTTAAAAAGTTCAAATGATTAAAGAGAACTCAAGAGAAAGAGATTAAGAGGCAAATGCAAATAATGGCAAAATCTGTCAAAACAGACTAGGAGGTAAAAACAATTTTTTCGAAGACCTGTTGTTGCTCAAATCGAAAAGTGTTGAACTAACGGAAGTTGGATAACAACCTGGGGTGGAAGCACAAAAATATACAGCTCAAACCGACATATAGAGTTTTTTCATGAATTGTTACAGCGAAGCACAAAAATCTGTTTCGGGACAGCAACTTTCCCAAGTCTTACTTCTCTCTCATTAGAGGTTACTCTTGGCACAAAAACCACACAAAAATGATAAGGAGAGGTTATTACTGAAGCAATAACTTCCAAGACTCAACTAAAACTTTTGGGTTATCTCCCAATAAGTACTTTTCTTTAACGCCTTTAAGTTAGGCATGATAGTTTGAGAAGATGCTCACATAAGAAATATGAATTGAAGTAAAAGAGAGCATCAAGAAGCAAATTCAAAACAAATTTAAGTCTAACCCACTTCCTATGAAAAATAATATTGTAAAGAAACAAGTCATGAAAGCACAAAGTAACAAGCATAGGAAAGCAAAACAAGTGTAACTTCAAAATTTTCAACATAAAGAGGGGAAACTTAATGTTGTTGAGATACATAAAACCATGTTTCCCTCTCTCATAATAACATTCAGTAGCATCATGAATAAAATTAACAATATAACTATCACATAAAACATTCTTATCATGAGACACATGCATAAAAGAATCAATACTCCCCACATAAGCATAGTCATTCTTAATAATCGTAATGGGAGCAAATTCGACAAAATAGCTATCATTATTATTCTCATCACCATAATCATCAAATATAGGAGGCATATTATAATCATAATTAATTTTCTCCTCAATAGTAGGTGGACTGAAAATATCATATTCATCATTGTAATCATCATATATTGGAGGCATAGTATCATCAAAGTAATTTTTCTCCTCCATGCTTGGGGGACTAAAAAGATCATTTTCATAAAAACTAGCTTCCCCAATCTTAGACTTTTCCATAGCATTAGCAATAATGGTGTTCAAAGAATTCATACTAATAATATTGCCATTAGCATGCAAATAAAGTTCCATAGGTTTTTTAATTTTCTCTTCAAACACTTCATGTCCTAACTCAAGATAAATACTATAAAGTTCTCTAATTTTGTTGTTGTTTTCCATTAAGCCTAACTAGTGAAAATAAAAACAAGAAACAAAAAGATATAATTGCAGAATCTAAAGGAAATAACTTCGAGCACTCACACCGGAGGATGTGAGTACCTTTTACCTTACCTACCAGGCAATGGCGCTAGAAAATAGCTTGATGTCTACGCACTACTATTCTTGTAGACTATTGTTGGGACTCCAAGTGCAGAGGTCAGTAGAACAGCAGCAAGTTTCCCTTAAGTGGATCACCCAAGGTTTATCGAACTCAGTGAGGAAGTGGTCAAAGGTATCCCTCTCAAGCAACCCTGCAATCAAGATACAAGAAGTCTCTTGTGTCCCTAACACACCCAATACACTTGTCAGGTGTATAGGTGCACTAGTAAAGTGAAGAGATAGTGAAATACAAGTGGTATAGATATAAGACAACGGTGCCAGAAAATAGCTTGATGGCGTGGAAGAGACTAAATGCAAACTGAAATAAAGATGGAAGCAAGAAAACATGTAACAGATCTAGTTGCAAATGGTGTTTCGATGCTTAGAAACAAGGCCTAGGGATCATACTTTCACTAGTGAACACTCTCGTATAAATATCTTCTCTTTATGATACTACTCTTAATTACTCTCCGGTTGGACACTCTAATCCATGGTAGGGCTATAACAGCACACCTCAAAGTAAGCCTTTCCCATCTAGATAACCCCACATTGTCACCTTGAGCACTAGATGGTTCCAACAAACACCACAATTTCATAAAGACATCTAAATCCAAATATAACTCATAACAAGTATTTGTAATCTCTAGCCTAAGTGCCACCATGGTGTGCACGCTGTCACTTTCACACACATGGGGAGAGAGAGATCTATTAAAGCACTTGAGTAGCAAAGTAGATCTACTTGATTACAAAGCTCATGATCACAATATGATCATGCATAGAGAGAGAGATGAACACATAGCTATCGGTAGAACCCTTAGCCTCGAGGAAGAACTACTCCCTCATCGTCATGGGAATCAGCACGACGATGGAGATGGTGGTGGAGATTGATGGAGATGGCTCAAGGGGCACTTCCCCATCCCGGTAGGGTGCCGGAACAGAGATTTTTGGTCCCCCGAATCTCCCCTTCGGTGGCGGTGGTGCTGCAGAACTTTTCGTGGCTGGAGGCTTGACTCTTTAGGGTTTCTGCATCAGAGGCTTCTTATAGGAGAAAGGGCGATGTCAGAGGATGGACCAGGGGCCCACACCACCTGGTGGCATGGCCAGGGGGACCCGTGCCACCACATGGTGTGGCCAGCCCCTAGCCCCTCTCCGTCTCGTTTTCTGGCTCTGTGAGTCTTCCGGTAGAATATCGACTTTGGCTTTTGTCCGGTCCAATTCCGAGAATATTCATTTCTGGCTTTTCTGGAACCAAAAACAGAAGAAAACAGGCAACTGGCACTATGGAATCTTGTTAATAGGTTAGTTCCAGAAAATGCGTAAAAGTACTCCAAAGTGTGGACAAAACATAAGAAAGTAGATACTAAACAAGCATGGAACATCAAAAATTATAGATACGTTTGCAACGTATCACCCATCTCCCTCCGAGTTTGACGAGCTCTCCCGTCCTGGCTCTCTTGATGATGCCACCATGAAGCCCCCTACAACAGATTCATAAAAAACAATGTTTGTATTCAGAAAAAACTTATGTTTTGCTAAGGCGGAAAAACTTGTACTCAAGTTTCCTGCTACTTATCTGTTTATAGCATATGTATATTTTTTAAGAAAGTGTTGGCTTATCAATTATTCTAGTTCGTATGCTTGACCTTTCGTGAGACGGAAGACTCGCAACACATAACTATGCCCTCAGGTGATGATGCTTAATAGCACCATCAAGAACCTAAGAGAAAAATCGCCGGCTTTGAGTGCCGACAAGTCACTACTCCGGAATCCACATAAGAACTTCAAAAAACGTGTAGACCAGAAAACTTAAGCTAACGCCCGTAGGAGGAATTTTCACAAGTGCAAATGCAAACTTGCGCATAAAGGGGTTTATATGGTCCAAAAATGAACAACTAAAGGAGGTAAAAGACTCAGAGAATATGAGTGAACCAAATGCTTTATTTCATTGATCATACAAGAAACTTATTACATAATATAAATGTGCTAAGTGTAAAAGGGATGTAGTTGTGCTATGTTCCATGGCCGATCTGTCTCTGAGTATTCATCATCAGAGTCATGTTTCTTGTGCTTGTGATTTTTTGGCCTATCTTTCAACTCGCGAATATCGATGAGGTAATAGGAACCATTTAGCAATGCTTTGCTTATGACAAACGGTCCTTCCCAAGGCGGGAATAGTTTATGTGATTTCTCCTGCTTGAGCCTAAGCACCAGATCCCCCTCTTTAAACGAGTGATGCTTTACGCCGCGACTATGGTAGCCATGCAGCTTCTGCTGGTAGATGGAGGATCTCTGGCATTCCAATACGTGCTCTTCTTCAAGTAGGTCCACAGATAGGTGTCTGGATTCTTTAGCATCATCCTCCTTGTAGGCGGAAACTCTTGGTGCATCATGGAGGATGTCAGATGGGATGACCGCTTCTGCTCCATAAACCATGAAGAAAAGAGTCAAGCTGGTGGATCTGTTGGGTGTTGTTCGTAAACTCCACAAGACAGATGGTAATTCCTCCGCCTAGGCTCCAGCTGCTCTACGCAGCGGTGCCTCTAAGCGTGGTTGTATTCCGTGCAGAATTAGTCCATTGGCCCTTTAAACTTGCCCATTTGATTGTGGGTGTGCCACAGATGCTAGGTCAAGGCAGATGCCTTTTTCATGATAGTACTCCTCAACTTCTCCGAGAGATAAATTTCTGGCATTGTCGATGATGATGCTGTGTGAAATATGATACGTCCATTTTGCATCACTATTCTATATCATAATTTACTGTTATTCATTGATATATTACATATTATGAGATGATACTTATGTTATTTTATCTGTTTTTGCATGGTTGATGCCTTTTGGAGCATGGACCGCTGCAGTTAGGATTCTGATGGAAAAGGTGCTGTTTGGAGGCAAAATTCGCGAAGATCGGAAAATCCGGGAAAATACAGAAAATCCTATTTTTCCAGAAGGGGAAATGGAGATGGGCCATAGGGGGCCTACACCACCCCCTGGCGCGGGCCACCCCAGGCCGCACCACCAGGTGGTGTGGCTGCCCTGGTCCACTCCAGCCTCTCCCCTCTGGCATATATTATCCTCCCGAAACCGTAAGACTCAAGGAGCGACCATAGAAAGTTTATGCCGCCTCTGTTGGGCGGAAAACACCGAGAGAGGAAGATCTCTCCGGCAGACAGAATTCTGCCGGGGGAATTCCTTCCCGGAGAGGGGAGATCATCGCCATCAACACCACCATCAAGCTGAACTTCATCGGGATCATCACCAGCACCATCACCACCACTTCATACCACTGTAACAATTGGGTTGAATCTTGCATAGTTCTTAGGGAAAACTTTCCTGGTGTTGATTACTCTTTGTAGTTGATATTATTGAGTGAACCATTGAATTATCGTTTATGTTCATATTATTACATATCATTATTTCATCTCTAATCTTTATCCATATGATGTCTTGTGAGTAGTTCATTTAGTTCTTGAGGACATGGGAGAAGTCATGTTGTTAGTAGTGGAATTGTGTTGAGAAAGATTCAATGGTTTGATATTTAAGTTGTGGTGTACTTCTTCTAGTGGTGTCATGTGAACGTCGACTACATGACACTTCACCTATATGGGCCTAGGGGAATGCATTGTGTATTTGGCTACTAATCGTAGGGGTTGCCGGAGTGACAGAAACCTGAACCCCCGTTAGGAAACCTTTGCACAAGGGACATCAGGATCTTAGAGTTTAAAGTTGTGGTTAGGTTTCTACCTTAATTACTTTCTTGTACTTGCGGATGCTTGAAAGGGGTATAATCACAAGTATGTATTAGTCCTAGGAAGGTTTGTACATTAGCATAGGTTCACCCACACAACACTTAGCAAACTAAATAAGATTATTCAACTACATGAAGCGAAAGCACTTGACGATATTCCCATGTGTCCTCGAGAACGTTTGGTCATCCTAAGTAATACAACCGGCTTGTCCTTTGCTGAAGAAAGGATTGGGTCACTTGCTGCATTTATTCTTATTGTCTTTTATTTACTCGTACTTTATTTACCTGCATTATCAAAAACCCCTAAAAATCTGTTTGCTAAGTATTTACAGAGAATTTCTGCTCCTAGCCACTCGCTAGCACCTTCTGCTCCTTGTTGGGTTCGACACTCTTACTTATCGAAAATACCGTGATACACCCCCTATACTTGTGGGTCATCAAGACTATTTTCTGGCCCCGTTGTTGGAGAGTGAAGCGCTATTGGAAAGTGGAACTGGTAAAGGAAACTTCTACTGTGAGTATTGTTTATTTCTGTTAGTTGCTTTATTTTCATTATGGATAATTCAATGAGTTTCTTATTTCATAATGCTACTACCACGGTTAAGGTAGTAGATAAACCACCACCTGCTGAGAATGATACTTTTAAAATACCTACAAGAATTATTGATCGTGTTATAGATAACTATTATGTTGGAGATGGAACTGTCCATCCCGGAGATCATTTGCTCTTTATACACGAATTATGCGTGTTGTTCAAGTGTGCAGGTATTACTACAGATCAAGTTAGGATGAAGTTATTCTCATTATCACTGAAAGGAAGAGCTGAGGAAAGGTACAAGCTGTTGAAGAATGGTCAAGCTCTTGAATGGGAGGAAATAGTAACTCTCTTTTATTCAAAGTTTTATCCTCCTAGTGAGTTTCATAAAGATCGGAATCAAATATACAACTTTTGGCCTCTTGATGGAGAGAGTACAGCTCAAGCTTGGGGGAGATTGAAGTCACTAATTCTCAAATGTCCCATTCATGAGCTCCCCAACAATATCATTATCAATAACTTTTATGCAAGGCTTTCTCTTCATGATAAGGATTTATTGGATGCTTCTTGTGCTGGATCATTCACTCGCATGGAAGAAGAAGCTAAATGGGATCTTCTGGACCGTATTCAAGACAATGCTGAAGCATGGGAGAATGACAAAGGAATAAATTCAGGTATAAAATATGATTATGAATGCATTGAATCTTTTGTAGGAACTGATGACTTTCAAAATATTAGTAATGTTTATGGTCTTGATTCTCAAGTTATTACAAATTGCTTTAAGGCTTTTGCTTCTTATATTGAAATTCTGAAAAAGGGATGGAATAAGTATCATGCACCATATAAAGATATTGTTGATTGTGTTCTTGTTGGGAGTACTGAATTTTGCACTATTGGTCACATCCTACATGAACCTTATATCGAGAAAATACCCTTCTTGGATAAGGTAAAGGAGCATCCTATGATAACTTGTGTAATCAATAAAAGTGCAAAGAGAACTATAAAACCTGATGAACAAATAAACATGGAACCTGTTGTAGCAATTGTGAAAGAGCTTGTCACTAAAAGTGTAGAAGATGGACACATAGTCTTTTGTGAGGATGCTTCTAATATTATCTCACATCCTAATAGAACTACAAAGGCTAGTGTCCCTGTGCTTTCTGTTAGAATTGGTGATCATTACTATTATGGTTTATGTGATATTGGTGCAAGTTCAAGTGCTATTCCTTATGAGCTTTACAAAAAAATTATGCATGAAATCAGTCCCTGCGAACTGGAAGAGATTGATGTGGTTATTCACCTTGCTAATAGAGAGACCATCTCTCCAATTGGTATTGTGCGGGATGTAGAAGTTCTTTGTGGTAAGATTAAATATCCTGCTGATTTTCTAGTACTTGGTTCTGCTAGTAAAACTTATCCCATCATTTTTGGTAGACCTTTGTTGAGTACTTGTGGAGCTATTATAGACTGCAAAAGGGAGAAAATCTTGACTAAATTTTATGGGGAATCTTATGAGTTTAATTTTTCGAAATTTACTAAAGAACCTTGTGAAAATGAAACCCATAATGAGGATTTTAGAGTTGAAAAACTTGCTTCTATTTCTCTTCCTCATAACAATGCTTTGCGGCAATTTATGGAAGATCATGAAAGTGAAATCTTCATGGAAGAAAGAAATGAGATTGACGAGATTTCCGTCGTCAACCTAAGATGCTTAAGCATAACTTGCCTGTAGAAGACTTGGGTACCACGATGCCACCTAAAAAGGATCCGGTCTTTGATCTAAAACCTTTACCTGACGATCTTAAATATGCTTACATTGATGATAATAAGATATATCATGTTATTATTAGCTCCAAACTTTCAGGGAAGGAAGAAGAAAGGTTATTGGAGGTACTGACGAAACACCGAGGGGCTATGGGCTTTACTCTGGATGATTTAAAAGGGATTTCTCCTACTATATGTCAGCATGCTATCAATATAGAACCAGATGCAAAGCCAGTGGTAGAGCACCAACGACGTTTAAATCCTAAAATGAAGGAAGTGTTAAGAAATGAGGTATTGAAACTCCTTGATGCTGGTATTATTTACCCTATTGCTGATAGTGAATGGGTTAGTCCTGTTCATTGTGTCCCTAAAAAAGGGGAATTACTGTCGTCCCTAATGATAATGATGATCTTATTCCCCAAAGAATAGTAGTAGGCTATAGAATGTGCATTGATTTCAGGAAAGTTAACAAAGTTACTAAGAAATATCATTACCCACTTCCTTTTATTGATCAAATGTTAGAAAGGTTGTCTAAAAAGACCCATTTTTGTTTTCTTGATGGATATTCATGTTTCTCTCAAATTGCTGTTAAACAACAAGATCAAGAAAAAACTACTTTTAAATGCCCTTACGAAACCTATGCTTATAGACATATGCCTTTTGGTTTATGTAATGCCCCTGCTACTTTTCAAAGATGCATGTCTGCTATCTTTCATGGTTTTTGTGAGGAAATTGCGGAAGTGTTCATGGATGACTTCTCTGTCTATGGAACTTATTTTGATAATTGTCTGCACAACCTCGATAAAGTTTTGCAGAGATGTGAAGAAACTAATCTTGTTCTTAATTGGGAGAAATGCCACTTCATGGTGAATGAAGGGATTGTACTTGGACATAATGTTTCTTAAAGAGGCATAGAAGTTGATAGAGCTAAAGTTGAGGCAATTGAGAAAATGCCCTGTCCAAGAGATATCAAAGGTATTCGTAGTATCCTTGGTCATGCTGCTTTTTATAGAAGGTTTATTAAAGATTTCTCTAAGATATCAAAATCCCTCACTAATCTTCTTCAAAAAGATGTACCCTTTGTCTCTGATGATGATTGTAAGGAAGATTTTGAAACTTTAAAGAAGGCTTTAACTACAGCTCCTATCGTTCAACCACCTGATTGGAGTTTACCCTTTGAAATAATGTGTGATGCTAGTGATTTTGTTGTAGGTGCTGTCCTTGGGCAATGAATTGATCAAAAGTTAAATGTTATCCATTATGCTAGTAAGACTCTTGACGCTGCTCAAAGGAATTATGCTACTACTGAAAAATAATTCCTAGCCGTCGTCTTTGCTTGTGATAAGTTTAGACCTTATATTGTAGACTCAAAAGTTACCATTCATACTGATCATGCTGCTATTAAGTACCTTATGACGAAGAAAGATGCTAAGCCTAGGCTTATTAGATGGGTGCTACTCTTACAGGAGTTTGACCTACATATTGTAGATAGGAAAGGTGCTGATAATCCTATAGCTAATAATTTATCTCGATTGGAAAACATCTCTTTTGATCCTATGCATGTTAATGATAGTTTCCCAAATGAACAATTGGCTGCAGTAGGGGTAAGCTCGCGAGGGAACCCTTGGTATGCTGATTATGCTAACTTTATTGTCTCCAAGTATTTGCCTCCAACTTTCACAGCTCAACAAAGAAGGTAGTTATTTTACGATTTGAGGCATTATTTTTGGGATGACCCACATTTATATAAAGAAGGAGTGGATGGTATTATGCGAAGATGTGTTCCAGAATATGAGCAAAAGGAGATATTGCGGAAATGTCATGGTAGTGCCTATGGAGGACATCATGTAGGAGATAGAACTGCGCAAAAGGTGCTACAATCAGGTTTCTACTGGCCTACCCTTTTGAAAGATGCAAGAAAATTTGTTTTATCTTGTGATGAGTGTTAGCATGTTAGTAATATTTCTAGACGCAATGAAATGCCTATGAACTACTCTCTAGTTATTGAACCCTTTGATTGTTGGGGATTTGACTTTATGGGTCCTTTTCCTCCCTCAAAAGGTTATACTCATATTCTTGTTGCCGTTGATTATGTCACTAAGTGGGTAGAAGCCATACATACGAAGAGTGCTGATGGGGAGACCTCTCTAAAAATGCTCAAAGATGTTATATTTCCTAGGTTTGGAGTGCCTAGGTATCTTATTACTGATGGAGGTTCTCATTTCATTCATGGTGGTTTTAGAAAGACCCTTGCTAAATATGATGTTAATCATAGAATCGCTTCAGGTTATCATCCCCAAACTAGTGGACAAGTAGAGTTATCAAATAGAGAAACTAAATCCATCTTGCAAAAGATTGTTAATAGATCTAGAAAAAATTGGGCTAAAAAGTTGAACAATGCTTTATGGGCTTATAGGACTGCCTAGAAAAACCCTATAGGGATGTCTCCTTATAAAATGGTTTAGGGGAAAGCTTGTCACCTGCCCTTAGAATTAGAACACAAAGCTTATTGGGCAGTTAAAGAACTTAACAGAGATTGTAAGCTTGCTGGTGAAAAAAGATTATTTGACTTAAGTTCGTTGGATGAATGGAGGAGTGAATCATATGAGAATGCTAGAATCTTTAAGGAAAAAGTTAAAAGATGGCATGACAAGCGAATACTTAAGAGAGAATTCCATGTTGGTGAGAAAGTTCTATTGTATAGGTCTCGTCTTAGATTTTTTGCAGGGAAACTGATACGTCCATTTTGCATCACTATTCTATATCATAATTCACTATTATTCATTGATATATTTCATATTAAGACATGATACTTATGTTATTTCATCTGTTTTGCATGGTTGATAACTTTTGGAGCATGGACCACTACAGTCAGGATTCTGATGGAAAAGGTGTTGTTTGGAGGCAAAATTCACGAAGATCAGAAAATCCGGGAAAATATACGGAAAATCCTATTTTTCCAGATGACGAAGGAAGCCAGAAGGAGGAGTGGAGATGGGCCACAGGGGGCCCACACCCACCCCTGGCACGGGCCACCCTAGGCCGCGCCACCAGGTGGTGTGGCCGCCCTGGCCCACCTCTAGCTCTCCCCTCTAGCATATATATTCCTCCCAAAACCCTAAGACTCGGGGGAGCGACCACAGAAAGATTCCGCCGCCTCTGCGGGGCGGAAAACACCAAGAGAGAAAGATCTCTCTGGTAGACAGATTTCTGCCGGGGGAATTCCTTCCCGGAGAGGGGAGATCATCGCCATCAACAGCACCATCAAGCTGGACTTAATCGAGATCATCATCATCACCACCATCATCACCATCAGCATCCTCATCACCATCTCAATATTGCTGTAACAAGTGGGTTGAATCTTGCATAATTCTTAGGGGAAACTTTCCTGGTGTTGATTACTCTTTGTAGTTGATGCTATTGAGTGAACCATGGAATTATTGTTTATGTTCAGATTGTTATACATCATTATTCCATCTCTGATCATGATCCATATGATGTCTCGTGAGTAGTTCGTTTTGTTCTTGAGGACATGGGAGAAGTCATGTTGTTAGTAGTGGAGTTGTGTTGAGAAAGATTCAATAGTTTGATATTTAAGTTGTGGTGTACTTCTTCTAGTGGTGTCATGTGAACGTTGACTACATGACACTTCACCTATATGGGCCTAGGGAAATGCATTGTGTATTTGGCTACTAATCGTAGGGGTTGCCGGAGTGACAGAAACCTGAACCCCTGTTAGGAAACCATTGCACAAGGGAAGTAAGGGTCTTAGAGTTTAAAGTTGTGGTTAGGTTTCTACCTTAATTAATTTATTGTACTTACGGATGTTTGCAAGGGGTATAATCACAAGTATGTATTAGTCCTAGGAAGGTCGGTACATTAGCACAGGTTCACCCACACAACACTTATCAAACTAAAGAAGATTAATCAACTATATGAACCGAAAGCACTTGACAGTCTTCCCATGTGTCCTCGAGAACGTTTGGTCATCTTAAGTAATACAACCGGCTTGTCCTTTGCTGCATAAAGGATTGGGCCAGTTGCTGCATTTGTTCTTATTGTCTTTTATTCACTCGTGCTTTATTTACTTGCATTGTCAAAACCCCCTAAAAATCCGTTTGCTAAGTATTTGCAGAGAATTCCTGATCCATACAACTAGCCAGCACCTTCCGCTCCTCGTTGGGTTCGACACTCTTACTTATCGAAAATACTGCGATACACCCCCTATACTTGTGGGTCATCAAGACTATTTTCTGGCGCCGTTGCTAGGGAGTGAAGAGCTATTGGAGAGTATAACTGGTAAAGGAAACTTCTACTGTGAGTATTGTTTATTTTTGTTAGTTGCTTTATTTTTTTTATGGTTAATTCGCTGAGTTTTTTATTTGGTATTGCTACTACCACTGCTAAGGTAGTATATGAACCACCACCTACTGAGAATGATGATTTTAAAATACCTACAAGAATTATTGATTGTGTTATGGATAACTACTATGTTGGGGATGGAACTATCCATCGCGGTGATCATTTACTCTTTATACACGAATTATGCGGGTTGTTCAAGTGTGCAAGTATTACTACAGATCAAGTTAAGAATAAGTTATTCTCATTATCACTAAAAGGAAGAGCTGAGGAATGGTATAAGCTGCTGAAGAATGGTCAAGCTCTGGAATGGGAGGAAATAGTGCCTCTCTTTTATTCAAAATTTTATCCTCCTACTGAGATTCATAAAGATCGGAATCAAATATACAACTTTTGGCCTCTTGATGGAGAGAGTACATCTCAATCTTAGGGAGATTGAAGTTACTGATGCTCAAATGTCCCATTCATGAGCTCCCCAACAATATTATTATCAATAAATTTTATGCAAGGCTCCCTCTACATGACAAGGATTTATTGGATGCTTCTTGTGCTGGATCATTCACTCGGATGGAAGAAGAAGCTAAATGGGATCTTCTAGACCATATTCAAGACAATGCTGAAGCTTGGGAGAATGAAAAAGGTAGAAAGTCAGGTATAAATTATGAGTATGAATACATTGAATCTTTTATGGGAACTAATGACTTTCAAAATTTAAAAATGCTTATGGTCTAGACTCTCAAGCTGTTGCTTCTTATTTTAAGGCTTTTGATTCCTATATTGAAGTGCCTAAAAAGAAGTGGAATAAGTATCATGAACCTTATAAAGATATTGCTAAGAGTGTTCCTGCAAGAAATACTGAAGTTTATACTAGTAATCATGGTTTACCTAAACCTTATATTGAGAAAATGACTTTCGCAGTTAAGATAAAGGAACATTCTATCATAGCTAGTATGGTTGATGAAAGTATAAGCAAAGTTGTTGAATCTGATAAACAAATGGTTGATGAACCTATAATAGCAAATGTGAAAGACTTTGTTACTAAATATGTAGAGGAGGGACACACTATCCTTTGTAAGGATACCCCTAATATTGTCTCACAAAGTAGTGTTATGAGAGCTAGTATTCCTGCGTTTTCTGTTAGAATACGCGATCATTGTCACGATGGTCCTTTTGGTAGTTATATTGTTATGTTTATGCATGATACTGAAAGTTACTATGAGAGAGGGAAAAGTGTTCTTATGCATCTCAATAATATCAAGTTTCCTCGTTTTATGCTGAAAGTTTTTATGTTGCACTTCTTTTGCCTTCTTATGCTAGTGGTTTATGGTTTCAACAACTTGTTTGTTTACAAAATTCCCTTGCATAGGAAGTGGGTTAGACTTAAACGTGTGTATTTTTGCTTCTTAATGCTCCCTTTCAACTCAATTCATATTCCTATGTGAGCACCCTCAAAATTATCATGCCCATCTTAATGGCTATAAAGAAAGAGCTTTTTGGGAGACAACCCAATTTATTTTTGCTTTCAGTTTGTTTTTGTTTATTTGAGTCTTGGAAGTTATTACTTCGGTAATAACCTCTCCTTATCCTTTTTATTTGGTTTTTGTGTCAAGATCAACCTCTAATGAGAGAGAAGTAAGATTTGGGGAAGTTGATGTCCCGAAACAGATTTTTGTGCTTCACCATAAAAATTCGTGAGAGATCTCTGTATGTAGGATTGAGATGTAATTTTTTGTACTTCTGACCCAGATTGTTATTTAACTTTCGTTAGTTTTGCACTTTTTGATTTGAGTAACAGAAGATTTTCGAAAAAAATGATATTTACCTGCTAGTCTGTTTTGACTGATTTTGCCACTTTTGCATTTGCTTCTTTAATCGATTTCCTTTTTGAATTCCTTTTGGGTTTTCAGAAGGAGTTGCTATAGTAGCGTATGTTTTGATGGTTTTCAGTTGAAATTGAGATTTAAAGGTTTTATCACTTCACTTATACTAATGTTTCTAATAAGAACTGTGTGAAGTTTTGTGTGAAAGAAATTTCCAGGTAATGGAGATAATGGTGTAATAAGGAAGTGAAAGGTTTTATAAATCAAGTAATAAGAGTATGAAGATGAAGATATTGATGTTATTCAAGTAATGACTCTGGAAGAATCTACTAGATACCAAATTCACATACCTGCAGAGTCTGCTTTCAAATAAGTAACAGTTCTGGTAAGAAAAGTTCCGCGAAAATACTATACAACTATATTTTTGCAGTTTTTAGTCAACTAGGAAAGCTACAAAGCGAAAGAGGGACGGAAACGGGGCCAGGGTGGCACCACCCTATGGCACGGGTCCACCCTGGCCGCGCCACCAGGTAGTGTGGCCACATCGAACTCCGTCTCCGACCCGTTTTCTCCCAGTACCTTCCTTTTGTTGTGAAACTTCGTAATATATAATCCCCCGAATCTCCCGAGGTTCGTATATCGTGTTTTCGTCGTGTTTTCGTTTCGATCTGTTTCTGCCAGGAACTATCTTTGAAAGCTTAGAAGCACAATGGTGTCTGCCAAGGATAAAGGAAAGGAGCCTATGGAGGAAGATCTCCAAGACCCCGGGAAGGAGAAGGAGATCAAGAGTAAAGGTGAAGAGAAGATAAAGCAAGGCCAACATCCGCACACTGGCACTACCATTGTAAGCATTGGAGTGTTGGCAAGATCCGTCAGGGTCAGGAGGACTGCACGGATGTCGACCGGAGGGAAAACTCCGCGTCACTGTTTAGCTCCACGATCACTTCCTCCACGCACCAAGAATCCTTTCCATAAGCATCAACACCAGAATATGCCCAAGGAGAAATTACCCTCCAATTGGTATTTGCCTCGTTCTAGCCATGCAGGGAAAGAAGACTCCAAGAAGGACGAGTGGAAAAAGAATCGCAAGAGCTGGGATCCACAATCTGACATGATCATGCACCGCATCGAGCACAACTCGGAGTTGATTCGTACTCTCACCTTCGATATTGAGGACTTGGGGAAACTAATCAAAGAGCTCATCGAGAGGATACCACCACCACCAAAGGAGTAATTCGTCATCAGGTTTGGCATCCCCTTGGTTTGTTCCAAGCTTGGGGGAGTGCCGCGGTATCACATCACTATCTTCTATCTTTTTACCTTTTTAGTAGAGTCATATCATGAATAGAGAAGTTATCATGTAGGATGGTTTGCATTATGGAAGTGTCCCCTCTCTCGTTAGATATGTATCCCTTGGTGTGAGTTGCCGTTATGGAATATTAATGAGAAGTTCTATCATTTACTCTTTTACATATCTTATATTAGTTTTCAATTCGTGGTTATATGATTGATCTTGTTGTTAGTATTGGTATCACTTTGGGATCATTGAGTTAATTTAGTTGGTTTTGGCAAACCTAGCTCGGTCAGTAGCAACACTATTTTTGAGAGTTGAATGAAAAGATAAAAGTACTCTAAAGAAAAATATAATTTCATCATCTTTCTTTCTTGATTTGCTCATAAGTCTAGTATTCTTGAGTTAAGACCTTTTGTGCTTCCAAGGAAGATTGCATGTTTGTTTTTAGCACTCGTATGTTTGTTTGTTTCCTTCAACTCTTATACTTGCTACCCAGCCTTGGTAGCCAAAAACTTGTACCGAGAGGGAATACTTCTCGTGCATCCACTTCCTTAAGCCAAAAACCATGCCATTTGTGTCCACTATACCTACCTATTAGCATTATGGCTATTCCAAGTAAATTCTTACTTTATCTACCTTCCAAATTAAACTTGTTATGTGAAAATTAGTGATTAAAGCTCTCACGAACTTGATGGCACACTTTACTTTCTTGCACTTAATAAACTTGAACCATTGTGCTCACCTATATTGCGTGCATGCTTGCGCTTAGTAAGTTGCGAATTAGCAGAACCATGCTATCATGGGGAACGCTTTCAACATTGCACTGGTACTTTGTACCTAGTTGATATCATGTTCTTTTGTCTATGGATGTCGTCGGTGTGAAATGAAAGGGGAGCTTCTAAGTCCATGGAGTTATGCATGTGTGTTAGAGAAACGCCTAGGCCGCTGGTCTAATCCATGCTGACATGGTGGAAACCTGCAGCGTAACCATAATGAGCTGTCTATGAAGCATTCTTCTTATAAAAAAGAGTCCGATATTGAGAAAAAAGAGAAAAATAAAAAAAAAGATTATGAAAAAAAGGAGAGAGAGAAAAAAAGCACCATATTCCCATGGTAAATAAGAAGATTGCTGAGATGCTTGTTGTCTGCTTGCCTTGTCATTTTGATATGAGGATTCTTCGTATCATCGGGCAAGGGGTACCCAGTTGGCGGTTCTCTATGATACACATATTCTTACGATGACAAGAACTTACCGGTGACTAAACTTGAGTAGCATGAGGAGCGGCCCTCGTATTCAAGGGACATGAGATTCTCAATTTACAACTTGTCAAGGATATCCTCATATTTGATCACTTTAACCTTAATCACCTAAAAGATGCCTATGATAGGGCAATGAGAGCTGAAAGCTAATAAGTACCATAATTTTTGGGAGCTCTGTATGAAACTTGCAATCCCTGCTTCCCTCTATGATGGGCCTTTCTTTTACTTTGTAGTTGAGTCAGTAAACCTATTCCCTTCTATCTCAGCAAGTATTTTGAGTTGTTGTGTTTCATTCATTCATATGCCGATTTATTCAATCATTTTCTTATGTTCCTTGTTTTGCACTTTACTCTTATCTTGGTGTCTACTACTTTGAAAGCTATCATTGAAAATCAGTTATTTGTGAACTCCAACAAATTATCAACTATTCTTCGACCAAGAGCTAAGTTTTCCATAACCAATTATGATTTACTTTATGTATCTTTATTGTGTTTCCTTTACTTATTGCAAGTTAAGTTATATAATAGTGAGTTGTCCTCTATTATGATCTATGTATTGATGAACGTGATGCTTCTTGTATGTATTCTTTTATCGACTCCTCACTCCATAAACCTGAGGTCATGTTTATTGAGCTCAGTTTCGCTTGGGGACAAGCGAAGTCTAAGCTTGGGGGGAGTTGATACGTCCATTTTGCATCACTATTCTATATCATAATTCACTGTTATTCATTGATATATTTCATATTAAGAGATGATACTTATGTTATTTCATCTGGTTTTGCATGGTTGATGACTTTTGGAGCATGGACCGCTGCAGTCAGGATTCTGATGGAAAAGCTGATGTTTGGAGGCAAAATTCCGGAAAATCAGAAAATCCGGGAAAATATACGGAAAATCCTATTTTTCCAGAAGACGAAGGAAGCCAGAAGGAGGAGTGGAGATGGGCCACAGGGGGCCCACACCAGCCCCTGGCGCGGGCCACCCTAGGCCGCGCCACCAGGTGGTGTGGCCGCCCTGGCCCACTTCTGGCTCTCCCTCTAGCGTATATATTCCTCCCGAAACCCTAAGACTCGGGGGAGCAAACACAAAAAGATTACGCCGCCTCTACGGGGCAGAAAACACCGAGAGAGAAAGATCTCTCCGGCAGATAGATTTCTGCCAGGGGAATTCCTTCCCGGAGAGGGGAGATCATCGCCATCAACACCACCATCAAGCTGGACTGCATCGAGATCATCATCATCACCACCATCATCACCATCATCACCCTCATCACCATCTCCATATTGCTGTAACAATTGGGTTGAATCTTGCATAATTCTTAGGGGAAACTTTCCCGGTGTTGATTACTCCTTGTAGTTGATGCTATTGAGTGAACCATTGAATTATTGTTTATGTTCAGATTGTTATACATCATTATTCCATCTCTGATCATGATCCATATGATGTCTCATCAGTAGTTCGTTTTGTTCCTGAGGACATGGGAGAAGTCATGTTGTTAGTAGTGGAGTTGTGTTGAGAAAGATTCAATAGTTTGATATTTAAGTTGTGGTGTACTTCTTCTAGTGGTGTCATGTGAACGTCGACTACATGAAACTTCACCTATATGGGCCTAGGGGAATGCATTGTGTATTTGGCTACTAATCGTAGGGGTTGCCGAAGTGACAGAAACCTGAACCCCCGTTAGGAAACCATTGCACAAGGGATGTAAGGGTCTTAGAGTTTAAAGCTGTGGTTAGGTTTCTACCATAATTACTTTCTTGTACTTACGGATGTTTGCAAGGGGTATAATCACAAGTATGTATTAGTCCTAGGAAGGTCGGTACATTAGCACAGGTTCACCCACACAACACTTAGCAAGCTAAAGAAGATAAATCAACTATATGAAGCGAAAGCACTTGACAGAATTCCCATGTGTCCTCGAGAACGTTTGGTCATCTTAAGTAATACAACTGGCTTGTCCTTTGCTGCATAAAGGATTGGGCCACTTGCTGCACTTGTTCTTATTGTCTTTTATTTACTCGTACTGTATTTACTTGCATTATCAAAACCCCCTAAAAATCCGTTTGCTAAATATTTGCAGAGAATTCCTTATCCATACCACTAGCCAGCACCTTCTGCTCCTCGTTGGGTTCGACACTCTTACTTATCGAAAATACTGCGATACACCCCATATACTTGTGGGTCATTAGAAACTACTGTCAAAATGGGAAGGACCTTTTGTTATTGAAGAAGTGTGCCGTTCAGGAGCAATAAAAATTTCTTGTTTAAAAGATAACACTACACAAGTGGTGAATGGGCAGCGACTAAAGCACTATATTGCTGGAGATTCTTACAATGAAGATTTTGATGCTTTTCAAGTTATAACCCCGGAAAAATTTATCAAAGACCAAAGTCAAAAACCTGCAGAGTCCGTTTTCGAATAGGTAACAGTTTTGGTAAGAAAAGTTCTGCGAAAATTCTGTCAAATTATATTTTTGTAGTTTTTATCCAACAAGGAAAGCTACGAAGCGAAAGAGGTACGGAAACGGAGCCTGGGTGGCTCACACCACCCTGTGGCGCGGGCCCACCCCTGGCCACGCCGCTAGGTGGTGTCGACTCCCCGGACTCCATCTCCGATCCATTTTCTCCCAGTACCTTCCTTTTGTTGTAAAACTTCGTAATATATAATCTCCCGGATCCCCCGAGGTTCATATATCATGTTCTCGTTGTGTTTTCGTTTCGATCTGTTTCTCCCAGGAACTATTCTTTAAAGTTTAGAAGCACAATGGTATTCCCCAAGGATAAGGGAAATGAGCCTATGGAGGAAGACCTCCAAGACCCCGGGCAGGAGAAGGAGATCAAGAGTGAAGATGAAGAGGAGGCAAAGAAAAGTCAACATCTGCACACTGGCACTACCATTGCAAGCATTGGAGTGGTGGCAAACCCTGCCAGGATTAGAACGATTGCACGGATGTCAACTAGAGGGAAGCCTCCGTGTCACTGTTTGGCCCCACGGACACCTTCTCCAAGCACCAAGAGTCCCTTCCATACCCTTATCCATGAGCATCATTACCGGAATATGCCCAAGGAGAAACTACCCTACAATTGGGATACGCCTCGTTCTAACCATGCAGGAAAAGAAGACTTCAAGGAGGAAGAGTGGGGAAAGAATCACAAGAGATGGGATTCACAACCTGACATGATCATGCACCGCATCGAGCACAACTTGGAGTTGATTCGTACTCTCAACTTCGAGGTTGAGGACTTGGGGAAATTGATCAAAAAGCTCAACGAGAGAATACCACCACCACCGAAGGAGTAATTCGTCATCAGGTTTTGGCATCCCCTTGGTTTATTCCAAGCTTGGGGGAGTGACACGGTATCACATCACTATCTTCTATCTTTTTACCTTTTTTAGTAGAGTCATATCATGAATAAAGAAGTTATCATGTAGGATGGTTTGCATTATGGAAGTGTCCCCCCTCTCGTTAGATATCTATGTATCCCTTGGTGTGAGTTGCCATTATGGAATATTAATGAGAAGTTCTATCATTTACTCTTTTGCATATCTTTTATTAGTTTTCAATTCACGGTTATATGATTGATCTTGTTGTTAGTATTGGTACCACTTTGGGATCATTGAGTTAATTTAGTTGGTTTTGGCAAACCTGGCTCGGTCAATAGCAACACTATTTTTGAGAGTTGAATGAAAAAGATAAAAAGTACTCTAAAGAAATATAATCTCATCATCTTTCTTTCTTGATTTTCTCATAAGTTTAGTATTCTCTAGTTAAGATCGTTTGTGCTTCCAAGGAAGATTGCATGTTTGTTTTTATCACCTGTATGTTTGTTTGTTTCCTTCAACTCTTATGCTTGCTACCCAGCCTTGCTAGCCAAAAACTTGTACTGAGAGGGAATTCTTCTCGTGCATCCAATCCTTAAACCAAAACCTATGCCATTTGTGTCCACCATATCTACCTATTAGCATTATTGCTATTCCAAGTAAATTCATGTTTTTATCTACCTTCCAAATTAAGCTTGTTATGTGAAGATTAGTGATTAAAGCTCTCATGAACTTGATGGCACACTTTACTTTGTTGCATTTAATAAACTTGAACCATTGTGCCCATCTATGTTGTGTATATGCTTGCGCTTTGTAAGTTGTGAATTAGCAGAACCATGTTGTCATGGGGAACGTTTTCAACATTGCACCGGTACTTCGTACCTAGTTGATATCATGTTCTTTTGTCTATGGATGTCGTTAGTGTGAAATGAAAGGGGAGCTTGTAAGTCCATGGAGTTATGTATGTGTGTTAGAGAAACGCCTAGGCCGCCGGTCTAATCCATGTTGTCATGGTGGAAACCTGCAGCGTAACCATAATGAGCATCTATGAAGCATTCTTCTTATTAAAAAACATAGAAGAGATAGAGATTGAGAAAAAGAGAAAAAGAAAAAAAGATGAGAAAAGAGGAAAGAGAGAAAAAGCACCATTTTCCCATGGTAAATAACAAGATTGTTGAGATGCTCGTTGTCTGCTTGCCTTGTCATTTTGATATGGGGATTCTTCCGTATCATCGGGCAAGGGGTACCCCGTTGGCAGTTCTCCATGATACACATGTACTTACTATGACAAGAACTTACCGGTGACTAAACTTGAGTAGCATGAGGATCGGCCCTCATATTCAAGGGACATGAGATTTTCAACTTACAACTTGTCAAGCATATCCTCATATTTGATCACTTTAACCTTAATCACCTAAAGATGCCTATGATAGGGGCAATGAGAGCTGAAAGCTAATAAGTACCATACTTTTTGGAAGCTCTTTATGAAACTTGAAATCCCTGGTTCCCACTGCGAAGGGCCTTTCTTTTACTTTTTTTAGTTGAGTCAGTAAACCTATTCCCTTCTATCTCAGCGAGTATTTTGAGTTGTTGTGTTTCATTCATTCATATGATGATTTATCCAATCATGTTTCTTATGTTCTTTGTTTTACACTTTGCTCTTATCTTAGTGTCTACTACTTTGAAAGCTATCATTGAAAATTAGTTATTTGTGAACTCCAGCAAATTGTCAACTATTCTTTGACCAAGAGTTAAGTTTGCCATTACCAATTATGATTTACTTTATGTATCTTTACTGTGTTTCCTTTACTTATTGCAAGTTAAAGTTATATAATAGTGAGTTGTCTTCTATTATGACTTATGTATTGATGAATGTGATGCTTCTTGTCCGTATTCTTTTATCGACTCTTCACTCCATAAACCTGAGGTCATGTCTATTAAGTTCAGTTTCGCTTGGGGACAAGCAAAGTCTAAGATTGGGGCGAGTTGATACGTCCATTTTGCATCACTATTCTATATCATAATTTACTGTTATTCATTGATATATTTCATATTAAGAGATGATACTTATGTTATTTCATCTGTTTTTGCCTGGTTGATGACTTTTGGAGCATGGACCGCTGCAGTTAGGATTCTGATGGAAAAGGTGTTGTTTGGAGGCAAAATTCGCGAAGATCAGAAAATACGGGAAAATACATGGAAAATCCTATTTTTCCAGAAGACGGAGAAAGCCAGAAGGGGAAGTGGAGATGGGCCACAGGGGGCCCACACCACCCCCTGGCACGGGCCGCGCCACCAGGTGGTGTGGCCACCCTGGTCCACTCCAGCCTCTCCCCTCTAGCGTATATTATGCTCCCGAAACCCTAAGAAACGAGGAGCGACCACAGAAAGATTCCGCGGCCTCTACGGGGAGGAAAACACCGAGAGAGAAAGATCTCTCCGGCAGACAAAATGCTGCCGAGGGGATTCCTTCCTGGAAAGGGGAGATTGTCGCCATCAACACCACCATCAAGCTGGACTTCATCGGGATCATCATCATCACCACCATCATCATCACCAGCACCATCACCACCACTTCATACCGTTGTAAAAATTGGGTTGAATCTTGCATAGTTCTTAGGGGAAACTTTCCCGGTATTGATTACTCTTTGTAGTTGATGCTATTGAGTGAACCATTGAATTATCGTTTATTTTCAGATTGTTACATATCATTATTTCATCTCTGATCTTGATCCATATGATGTCTTGTGAGTAGTTCGTTTAGTTCTTGAGGACATGGGAGAAGTCATGTTGTTAGTAGTGGATTTGTGTTGAGAAAGATTCAATGGTTTGATATTTAAGTTGTGGTATACTTCTTCTAGTGGTGTCATGTGAGCGTCGACTACATGACACTTCACCTATATGGGCCTAGGGGAATGCATTGTGTATTTGGCTACTAATCGTTGGGGTTGTCGGAGTGACAGAAACCTGAACCCTCATTGAGAAACCTTTGCACAAGGGATGTCAGGGTCTTAGAGTTTAAAGTTGTGGTTAGGTTTCTACCTTTTTTTGTACTTACGGATTCTTGCAAGAGGTATAATCACAAGTATGTATTAGTCCTAGGAAGGTCGGTACATTAGCACAGGTTCACCCACACAACACTTAGCAAACTAAAGAAGATTAATCAACTACATGAAGCGAAAGCACTTGACGATGTTCCCATGTGTCCTTTAGAACGTTTGGTCATCCTAAGTAATACAACTGGCTTGTCCTTTGCTGAAGAAAGGATTGGGCCACTTGCTGCATTTATTCTTATTGTCTTTTATTTACTCGTACTTTATTTACCTGCATTATCAAAAACCCCTAAAAATCCGTTTGCTAAGTATTTGCAAAGAATTCCTGCTCCTAGCCACTCGCCAGCACCTTCTGCTCCTCGTTGGGTTCGACACTCTTACTTATCAAAAATACTGCGATACACCCCCGATACTTGTGGGTCATCAGGAGACCAAATCTCACCACTAGATCTCGGACAAATTTTAGGGTTGTTGCCCCATCAAGCTTTCTAATGGGTTTAGCTTCAATCCATTTTGTGAATTTGTCCACTACTACTAGCAAGTGTGTGAATCCATAGGGTCCCGTCTGCAAAGGTCCCACCATGTCCAGCCCCTAGACTGCAAACAGCCAAGTTATTGGTATGGTTCGCAATTCTTCAGGTGGGACACTTGGTTGTCTTGCATAAAACTGACACCTAAGGCATGTTTGTACCAACTTTTTGGTGTCCGCCTTGGCAGTTAACTAGTAGAATCCTTGTCGGAAGGCCTTAGCCACCAACGATCGGGGAGCGGCTTGGTGCCCCCAATCTCCGACATGTATTTCTCTAAGGATTTCGATACCTTGCTGCTAGCAGACGCATCAAAGGAAAAATCATGTGGTACTTCTTTTGTAAAGTTGTCCATCAATGATGACGTAGCCTTTTGCTCTACGTACTATTTGTCGGCTTTCGACTTCATCGGTGGGCAAAGTTTCGTCTTGTAGATAGTCCATGAACGGTTTCGTCCAAACCGGAGAGGTCACTATTAATGTATTAACAAATGAATCCACTCTATCTAGGTTGTCGGGGTCCGGTCCCTTCACGGATGGGGTCCGTAAATGCTCTAGGAAAACACCTGGCAGAATTGGTCGACGAGCCGATCCAAGCTTTGACAGCAGATCTACCGCCTCATTTTCCTCCCTTTTGACGTACTTGACTTCGTAGCCATCGAAGCACTTGGCTATTTCGTCTACTTCGTCTTGATATGCCACCATCATAGGGTTCCGCGTGTTCTAGGTGCCAGCTACTTGCTGGGAAACCAAGTCAGAACCTCAGTAGCAAACTATGCGCTTGATGCCAATATCTTTGGCTATGCGAAGTCCGTGAATGAGGGCCTCATACTCCGCCATGTTGTTGGTAGCATTGAAGTGAATCTGCAGGACGTATTGCAACTTTTCTCCTATTGGTGATTGTAATAATACACCAGCCCCCGAGCCGTTGAGTAGCTTTGATCCGTCAAAGTGCATGACCCAATATTCTGGCAAGAGTGTCTTCTAGCAGTTCTGTCCAATCTGCGAGAAAATCCGCCGATGCTTGTGATTTGATAGCGTCGCCTCTCTTGTAGGTGATTTCAAAGGCGGCAAGTTCAATGCCCCACTTTTCCACTCTCCCTGTAGCATCGTTGTTGTTGATGATGTCGGTCAGTGGAGCTTTGCTCACCACTGTGATAGGATGCTCCTGGAAATAATGCCTTAGCTTGCGTGAAGCAAGGAAAACTCCATAAGCTATCTTTTGGTAGTGCGGGTAACGCTGTTTGGATTCCGTCAAGACCTCGCTTACATAGTAAACGGGTTGCTGAACTCCGTATTCGTGCGTTGGTTCCTTGTGCTCCACCACGGTGATGATGCTGATTACTCGGTTGGTTGCCACCATGTATACTAACATAGGATCCCTTGACACCGGTGCTGCAAGTATTGGCGGGGAGGAGAGTATTCTCTTCAACTCCTGAAGTGTTGCGTCAGCCTCGTCCGTCCATGTGAATTTTCCGCCTTCTTGAGCAACTTGTAGAGTGGCATAGCCTTCTCCCCAAGTCGGCTGATGAGCCGGCTTACTACGACTACACAGCCCGTGAGCCTTTGTATGTCCTTCAGGCATGTTGGACGTTTGATATCGAGGATGGCCTTGATTTTCCTCGGGTTCACCTCGATTCCGTGATGCGAAACGATGAAGCCCAACAGTTTGCCGGAAGGTACCACGAAGACACACTTCTTGGGGTTCAGCATCATGTTGTATTTCTGGAGATTGTTAAAGGTTTCCTGCAAGTCGGCGATAAGATTATTTGATTTCTTTGACATTACCGCGATGTCATCCATGTAAGCATGTACATTGCGACCTATTTGGTCGTGCATGCAACATTGCATTGTCCGCTGGTAAGTAGCACCAGCGTTTTCAACCCAAAGGGCATCGTGACATAGCAATACGTGCCATAGGTTGTGGTGAACAAAGTGGCCAGTTGGTCTGACTTTCACATCTGGATTTGGTGGTAACCTGAGTAGGCATCGAGGAAACATAGAAGTTTCGAGCAGGACGTCGAGTCAATGACTTGGTCAATGCAAGGAAAAGCAAACGGATCCTTCAGACACGCTTTGTTCAAGCCGGTGTAATCAACGCACATTCTTAATTCATTGGTTCCCTTTTTGGGGACAAGTACAGGATTTTCCACCCATTGGATGTGAATAACTTCTCGGATAAAGCCAGCCTTAAGTAACCTAGCTATTTCTTTGCCTATAGCCCTTCGTCTTTCATCACCAAAGCATCATAGAGGTTGCTTCACCGGTTTGGCATTGGGATCAATATTCAAGATGTGCTCGGCAAGTTCCCTAGGTACACCTTTCATGTCGGCAGGTTGGCAGGCAAAGATGTCCCTATTCTCATGGAGGAACTTAACGAGCACGCTTTCCTATTTGGGATCCAGGTCTCTTGGAGGAATCTCCTTCAACAAGCTCCACCGGCTTGGTCTTGATGGAGGCCTTGAACACGGGTTCGGCAGAAGTGATCTGCTTCTTCGAAGCCGCATCTCTAAGGCATCGACCTGGTTCTAGATTTCCTTGAACTCCTCACTGTAGAGAACTACTTCGGCGCAGGCAGCCTCACTGAGCTCACACTCCCGTGCCTTGGTGAAGCTTTCATCAATGGTGACGATGCCGTTTGGTCCAGGAATCTTGAACTTGTGGTAGACAAAGTATGGCCTTGCGAGGAAGGAGTGGAAGATGTCGCGTCCAAAGATGATGTGGTACACGCTCTTGAAAGGCACCACTTAAAGGTCATGCGTTCTTGGTGGTAATTGTTAACATCGCCAAAAGCGACCGGAAGGGTGATGCAGCCCAGGGAATTTACTTGCCGGTCGGGGACAACCCCATGGAACACGGTGTTGCTCTTCCTTAGCTAGGTCTCTGTCAAGTTCATCTTGTGCAGTGTATCCAGGTACATGATGTTGATGCTGCTTCCACTATCCACGAGGCACTTGGTGAACTCTGTGCCGTCAATCAAAGGGTTTATGACCATGGCATATTGGATCTCTGTTGGGATAAGGTCTGGGTGATCCTTCTTATCCCAAGTAATTGGAACTTCCGACCACCTGACGTACTGGGAAACCGGAGAGGTTTTCTGGGCCCGGACGGTGGGGGTGCCAAGGAAGGTATGGTAACATGGAGCCTTCTTTTCGAAGGGATTTTTCTCTTTACCCTCTCCCTTGTCGGAAGATTTGAGTTTCATGTCTTCATCCATGTCGCTTGATTCCTTGGGATCTTCCTCCTTCTTCTTCCCTTTGCCCTTTCCGCGGGGTCTGTTCTTCCGACTTTGCTTGTAGCCGGACTCAGGGTCTTCCTTGAGGCCGTTGACAAATTTGCATTGGCGGTTGGTGTGGGTGGCCTTGCTGTTTGCATCAAGGTGGACAAAACACGACATATCACGGTATTCTTCGTATGTTTGGGGAACGCGGGGCACTTAGGGTGTAGAGTCACTCCTCTGTTGGCCACTGCTAGCCCCCAGACGATGTCCACGCTGTCCGCCTCTGCCTCTTCCGGTGAATGTTGCGATGACCATGTCGGCTGCTTGCTTTTCTTCAGGCGGATTCTTCCGCTTGTTATTGTTGTTCTTTCTGGCCTAGGTAGGGATTGCTATTCCTGGTAGTGATCCGCGCGCGTCTTCATCAGCAGCGGCGAACTTTCTAGCCATGGCGATCATTGCGTTGAGGGTGAGCTTATTATTGTCTTGCTTGCGCTTCAACTTATGGCGAAGCAAAGTTCCCTTTTCCAGACCGTCAACGAAGGCAGCCATAGCGGTCTGTTCGTGCACCCATGTGCAGGAATTTTTCATATCTAGCCAGCGAGAGAGGTAGGCACGAGAGGTTTCATCCTTTTATTGCACACACCACTGTAGGTCTCCGACAGTGCAGGGATGTTTGTACGTGCCCTCAAAATTCTTGCTGAACACTTCATGCATGTCCAGCCAATTGCATATTGATTTCTCCAGCAAGTCATCGATCCATTGTCGAGCGATGCCGGTCAGCATGAGTGGGAGATACTTGACGGCGACATTGGGGTTTCCTCCTGCGATGTGAATCGCTTTGCTGTAGTCCTGCAACCATGTTGTTGGCCTGGCAGTGCCGTTGTAGGGCTTGATGGTCTTGTCTATCCGGAGACCCTTTGGGTAGGTTGTGGCCTGTATTACCGGTCCAAAGCAACGTGGCCCAAGGTATGGGAGCTCTCGAGCTTCTTGGATCTTATCCAGTCATGAACGTGCGTCATACGACTCTGGCTGCTTCCCTTTTCCGTCATCGGGAGGGGAGTTGTGGCGCAATTTATGAGATCCACCGTGCCCTCGGCCATGATGGCTGCTAGGTGGCGCCGGTGGCGGTGGAGGTGGTGGGTTAGCTTTCTTGCGTTGTCCCTCCTGCGATTCCTCACACCTATTGCGGTTGCTTGTCGGACGTGGCGGCTCCTTGTGGGACCTCCTCCTATGTCCTTCAATGTCGTGCACTCTCCGGCATGCCGGGGCTGCTCACCCTAGTCGCATATAACGATGCCGGCCTAGGGACATCTTGGCGGTGGCATGCTTGTACGGTGGCGTGGCTCTGGTTCCTTGTGACGTCGAGATGGTGATGGAGGTGGCGACCGGCGGGGACGAGCCTTTTCTCCATGATCGTATGATATGGGGATGGCGTCAGTCTTGTTGTGTGCCTCCGTCTTCGCTCTATGGAGCCCGTATGCGGTCCCTCGTCACGGGGAGATTTTGGCCTTCTGCGGCTATTCAGGGTTGACTGGCAAAGCTTCGGGTTGGACTCTAGCCTTTGCAAGGTAGCCTTCTCCTGTTGGTTGCATGCCTTAGCGACGAGGCCATACACCTGAGCAACTGCTTCTGGCGACCTGTCCTGTTCCAGGAGGGTTTTGGCGACGGCGATGTTGAGGGCGGGAGTTGGCATGACTTGCCTCCCCTCTGAATCAATGTACGGGGTGGATTTTATCGGCTTAGACCCGCCATATCCCAACCTCCGCCAAACGCCGGGATCTTCGACGACATGAGCTGGCACTTTCTTTGCCTTTTGCTTTAACAACAATTGCTTGTACTCAGCCTCCATAGCTCTTGTCGCCTTAATGGATTGATGCGCCTTAGCCATGTCTTCGTCCAGCTTAGCGCCCTACTCCGCAATGCACTTGGCCTCCGCCAAGATTGCCGCGCGTTTCTCATCAAGCTCCATAACGCTCCGGATATGGGCAATGGTGATAGGCTCAACGAGGAGTGCGCCGTAAATTGTCTTGTCAGTGGGAGTAGCCAATGGGTTGCCAGCTGCAGACATTGATGGTGGCATTGGCGGCTGATTTGATTGTCGGGTAGTACTGGGGGCCATGGTGAGTTCCTGTACCCGTTGCAGGCGGATAACCGGAGGAGGCATGGCCTTGGCCGGAGCCGGAGGCTCGGCAGCTTTTTTAGCTTCTGCTGCTCTGGTAACCGCTGGCGTGGGTGGAGCTCTCTCATGTTCCGGTTCCTGTCCGTCTTCTTCCATCATGCTCCCAATGGCGACTAGAACCTGGTGGGAGGCGTTGATCTTCTCGGCGTGCTCCTCCTTCTCGATCTCCTACTCGATCTCCCTCATAACAACATCGTATTCCTCCGAGTTAGCGTCCGAGCCACCGCCATCCATATTGATGTCGGCGTATAGCGCGTCAAGGACGGAGTCAGAGTTGGCTTCGGTGTTGGCAATGGCGGATGTGGAGGGTGATGGAGGCGGGTCGTTGTTGTTGCTTCCTCCTCCGGCTACGACGACGATCGCTGTTTCGGCCTCTTCATTGGCATCCGCGTATTCGTTGACGATGGTGACCATCTCACCAATGTTGAGAGGACCTACGGCCTGCCACCTTCGGAGGGTATGCCAGAGGAGTGTTCCGGGCGTGTGCCCTTCCACGAAGTGGTACACGAGCTCGTTGGTGTGGTCGCCCTCTAGGGTTTCCCTCACCCTCATCCATCTGGCGAGGTATTTGCGAGGAGGTTCTCAATCCCTTTGAACGCATCTGGCCAAATCGAAGATGGTGACTACACCGACAAAGTGTGACCTATGCATCTCTAATGCTCGGGGAAGCCAAGCGGATTTGCGGGTCCTTCCACCTTTATATCCTGCATAGGGACGGTTTGGGTGGGCCTTGAATTTTCCTGATCTGAGCCACCATACTCCAACGAGAGGTATGGCCCAGATTCTTCCGCGAACGTGTCCTGCTCATAGGCGGTCCGTGCGGGATTTGACGAGTTTCCGACTTCCTAGGAGCTAGGACCCGAGTCGGTTTCGCCGATGAAGATGTGGATGTCTCTGAAGGGGATGACGGAACAGCGCGTAGGGTTTGTCTTCGCCGACACCCAGAACTCATCTGGAGGGACGATTGGAACTTTGCCGGAGAAGAGAACGTGTCCGATGGCTACGGTGTTGCCGATTCCTGGGAAGAGATTGGACCTCGCCCGGTGTAGAGCTCGAAGCGCCTTTTGCCCCACGGTGGGCGCCAACTATCGTGGTATTGCCGACGAGTACTCCATGGAGGGGTCCTCACAGTGCGTGTTTAGATACGTGGGGTAAGGCGGAGAGTTAGCGGGTACGAGGTAACACATCTTACCCAGGTTCAAGTCCCACAATGGTGGTGGAACTCTACTCCTGCTATAAATCACTATAATGGCAATACGCCGAGTTACAGAGATAGATTCGTTGTGCGAGGTGTTGCACATTGTACGTAGCAATCTAAGAGGTTGTGCTTGTCTATTGCCCTAAAGGCTCCCACAGGTCTGGCTTATAAAGGCATGAGAACCTTAGGTTTACAGGGAAAGGTCATTGCTGGACAAAGTAAAGAGTCCTACACTAATACGAATTAGTCTTCCGTGTCTTGCACTCCATGGCTCCGAGCTCCTGCGTAGCCTTCCTTTATCCGGCATGGGCCTCCCTTCTGGATCCGTCTAACTGGGCCATCTAGCAGGCCATAGACCTTGCTACCAACTATGGGCCACCCTGGTTAGCCGGATTGGTGACATGCTATGAGGATACCTATTAAGAATATCTCCAACATATTATTCGAAAAGGGAAAGCTCCGGACTCTGCATCGACCGATGCATATAGCCATACTGGATGGGTAGGTATCCAATGATGTCTAGTATGTGGCAAATTTTTTGAAAATTGGCGGCCAAAATATGGTAGCGTAGCCAGGAGTTTGTCGTTAGAAGGCAAACATGGTGTGTGTCCTTTCACGTCTAATTCAGATTTTCCCTCCTAGAGGATTTGTTTTTCTTCTTTTTGAGGTGTGTCGGGCTATGCTTTTTCCTTGAGGTCTTATTCACGTATTATCGAAGGTTCGTGGTGTGCCGATGTTGTGCCATGGTCATTGTCTGTCTTTAAGAGCATGAGAAATGGTGTGAGTTTTCGCGTCTAGGGCCATCAGTGGCAATTGTCATATATTTCCTCTGCATTTCTGGTGAAGTGTCACCGTGCTCTCTAGAGTCTATTGGGATTGGTCATCAATGATTTGATCTTGTTGGGGGGTGTAGGGTAGCCTTGGCATAGTGGGAGCATCTTCCATGTTTATGCAAGAAGCAAGTTTGTGGTCGTTGCATTGTGGTTACCATTTCATCAAGTTGATGCCCCAATTCCTGGTCCTCTTTGTTGAGTTACCTTCTCTTCTCGCTAGGGAAGTTTTGGCTTTTGTGATGAGATGATGAACACATATGTATTCAACGAGGTTGTTGTTAGTGTTTTCTAATGCATTGTTTGTCCGATAACGTTTTTATTTGCGGCTTTGTGTGTGATATCCTCTCAAAACCCTAGTTTTTATCATTAATGTATGTTGATTGTTGGAATCTTTCTGGCCGTTTCTTTGGAAAGAAATAGCCCACTCATGCCTGTTTTGTCAAAAAAATAATGATGCCAATTAATTTGCAACCAGAGACACCTCTCCTTGTGTGAACTGCGTGCAAACCTAAACCTAGCAACAACATGACCAAGTATAATGTGATCTGAATGAGTAGGGTATTCCCGGGATGAGCACCAGGGAGAAAGTATTCATCACGTACTCATTTCTGTCTTTGTGGAAATAAAGGTACCGATCTAAATCGTGTACTTGTAGTTGGCGCTTTTGCGCAAGGTGTTCTCATTAAACTCTATTCCCATCTATCTCGTGTGTTTTCATATTAATATGCTCGGTTGTTGGACTTTCTCTGACCGTTTGTTTGGCAATAATAGCATATCGATACTTGTTTTGTGAAGAAGGTGCAACTTAAATTGCATGCAGCGAAATCTCCTCTAGGATACGCCGTGAGAGAGTCGAACCTAAATCTAGCAGAAACATGACAAAGTATATTAAGAAATGACTTTCTACCATGCACTGTATCTACCGCATGGATTCAGTGTGTTTCACATGATCAGATTCGTAGAGGTATTTTGAAACATGACGAAACTTTATGAAACTTCTAGCACGAATCTTAAAACGCCAAATCAGGGGATGAAATGTGCACAGTGGAAAAACAGGGTTATGATTAAATCTGAATCTAGATGAGTAGGATGCAGGACACGGATTCTGTAACTTCGCTTGACAGCTTTTTTAGTCGTCCGACCAGAAATCAAAGGGTGAGATCAGCGCATACCTAGCAGTCAAGTTTCACCGGTAACTCACGTTTACTGTAGCTTCCTTGCTCAACTCTTGTAAGCACGTGTCAAAAAAAGCTCTTGTAAGCTAGAGAATGTCAGTCGGAGCAACCAGAGAGAGAGAGGATTCATCGCGTAATCGTTCCGGGCAGGCTTTGCGGAAATAATAGCGTGCGCATTTTCACTATGGAAGGACTGCGTTTTTCTTTCTTTTTATCAAATTCTCAGTCAGGCCATGTACTATCGATCAAACAACTTATGTCCTGTAGCATCCCAATTGTCTAACAATTGCAATGCTACTAGCCTAGTCTATATATATGCTACTTCCTAGATAGAATTAGTTGCATCATCGTTATATCATGATCATGTCATCATGACACCTTGTATTTGAGCACCATATAAAACCCTTTTCATTTGGTTCTTATCTCATATGCATTTATTAATTGTATTTGCCTCTTGATACATTGTAGTTGATTCTTGATATATTGTTTAATGCCCAAGTTGAGTTGGGGGCATATCTCTTTCAACTCCACCACCTTTTCTTGTCACCACCTTATAATTCCACCATCCAAAATAATTGTGGGATTTTGCATCTTCCTTGGTTCTTGTTTGCGCTCACACTTATATAGATGGATTCAATTATATACCACATGCCCATATAAGATTATGTTGTTTTCATAATATACACATTTGGGGAATTACATGTGGAGTGCTTAGTGCTCATGTGCAAAAGCTTGGAAGGATGAGCTTATTTGAATGTTATGGAACCAACTAAATAGCTAGTGGCCAATACACACTAGCAAGTTGCATTATATTCAAATAGGCCATTTATTTCATACTTGACCATGTGGTTCTTCACAATCTTGCTCAAGCTTGGATTTCATTCAATTTTGAATGCATGCATCAAAACATAGTGCCCTTTTTGAATTATATTTGTTTGAACAAATATATGTGGCCCTATGTGATCATGCATGAGCCATACAAGTGACCTTTCATCTTCTACTTCCTATTTTGAGTTCTTATGTGATTTTTATGGGTTTTAATTCAAGCAAAGTTTGGAAGATTGAAAAGACAACCAAGCTTTCTCTACATCCACTTACCCCTATCTAGTCTCGACACATGAAATAATGAGACCCACATGAAATAAAGCCCTTGTATTTTCATTTGCTTGGTTGGGTTTTTGTTCTTTGAAATTAAAAACTTGGGCTTTTGAATGGTTTAGAGCTCTACCTCACCTCACCATCCACACCACAACCAAGCTAGCCAAAGCACCATCATCTCTCACCCTCCCATGCGTGTGCAAGTGCACACCTATGCCATCTTCTCTCAACCAAGCCTCATCTAGCTAATGTCTCTCTTTCTCTTTTATCTACATAGACTAACCATCTAGTCTAAACCCTCTTCCATCTTTTCTCCCTTTGGCAAGCTCCAAGTCCACCACGTCCTCCTCCCTGGTCCCTCTCCCTTTTCTACTTTTAGCTAAGGCACAAGAGGAGGAGAGAAGAGAACTCACACCGACGCCACCTCCCTCACTTTTTGAAAAGAAACACCACCACCTCCCATGTGCTCTCCTCCCTCCCATCCTTATCTCTCCCAGTACTAGATCGAGATCCAGATGCCTAGTTCGTCCTTCCTTTCTCCTCCCTCCTTCTTCCCAAGAACACCTAGGCCATGGCCATCTCCATGTCCATTTGCAAACCCTAGCTCGGCCACAACCATCTAACCGTCGACCCTGAACTTTCCAAGGCATACCAAGGGAACCCTAAGTCTCTCCGACGTCCTCTACTTCTCCCTGGGACGGAGCTAGACGCTGGAGCTCGCCGGAGCGCCGCCAACGCTGCCGTGAACCGAGATATCGATGCTGCTGCCAACCGCTGCCTCCTCGTCGTTCTACGCCTCCCCGAGCCCACTTGCTGCACCTGAGGGTCGTGGGTGAGCTACTTGAACCTCCTGATACGGTCCCTCCTCCTATCTCGCCGTGCCTCGCCGCCGGGCGCGCTTGCCGTTGCGGGCGTGCCAGCCATTTTGTTCAGTCCCAGTTCTTCGCATAATAGCCTCTGTAGAGGTTCTCGCCTCCAGACGAGCCCTGAACGAAAGTTGTAGATCTCAACTCACTCTTCAAAACTAGCTAAAGAACATTCAAAACCATCTAATAGATCTTTGGGAATCTTGCTCGCAAGATCGATGTCCGATTCAGATATGTCTTGTTCTGTCTCCGCGTTCTTCACGAAACTGCATGAGACACAGTCCACCCCAGCATGAACCGTCCACACCACAGCGTAGATCTTTTTCTCCCCGTCGTTTTGAGTACTCATAGGCCTAATTCCGTCCAGCGAGCGCGAAGATCTCTTGCCTGCAAGATCAAGCCGCAGCATTGCTTCACTCGCGAGATTCAGTAGTGCGATCTGCAGTTTTCGTCAGGCCAACGAGTAACAGAAGCTAACTCAACTTAAGAGGAGGCGTTAGTCTAACAACAACTTCAGCCTGGCGCAATGGCATGTTCCTTGATCCAATCTGGGCGTGAGTTGAGAGGTCAAGGGTTTGAGTCCCTGCGCTCGCCCCTTTTGTTTTTCTTTTACCACGTGCCGGAGGCCCACCTGTCATCCACTATGGCTGGACTCCCCGCGGTGAGAAAAGCCGGACCAACCCCGCTGCCCCACCTGCCGCTGAGTCAGCGTCGGGCCCCGCGCGTCAGTGACTCGGGCAAGTTCCTCCTGAGTACAGAAAGTTTCCGTGATCTTTTTCAAAATAACAAAAATTCCTGAAAATGTTTAATATGTTTTAATATCCAGAAATTAATAACTTTTTATTGATAAATTCAAATAATACAAATAATATATGTTTTTGAATCAGAAAAACGTGAGGATTTCAAATATGCCATCTAAAATATTGTTTGACTCTTTTAAATTTTCGAGATGATTTAATTTGTAATAAATGCCTTTTTCTCACTTAATTAATAACTTTAATTCTATAACTCCAAATTTAACAAATAATATGTCTAAATCAATCAACACGACGAGCCCGTTCTGTTTATGTATTCTATGATATGAATTGTAGCATGCATCATAAAAATATTAAGTGGACAGCAAGTGTTATGGGAGCAAAACATGACTAAAAACTTAATAAAATGATTTATTCTTGCCCCCACACCTCATCCTTGCCATGCTACATTATTTCCATGTAAATTGTGCATCATTCATCATGGAATGCTTGGTTGTTTGTCGCATTTTATTTATATGCTTGTGCACTTTATTTATGTTGGCCCTTATTTGTTTGGTTCTTCTTTCGAATAGACGTCGAGCAGGGGAGATATCAGGAATCCTAGGAGTACTACCCAGATCCATCTCTTGCTTCAACTGAGCTACCAGGCAAGCACTACCACATGCTTTGCATACATATAGTACCTATTGCCTCTATCTTATTCTTGCATCATTGAGTCGCGATTGCATTAAATTGAATCCCAAGTACTGCATAGCCTTTACTTCAAAACCCCACCGAGCTTGTTTCTCCATCCCATGAGCCATTACTACAGGAGTTGTTTGAGCCATGCGAGTCGTAGAACATCATGTGTAGGGTATGTGAGAGTCTGATGGACAACGAGATACCTAAACAACTTAACCTGAGTAGTATGGGATAACTAATGAAAAAGGCACCGGTGGACAATATCTGTTATTTAGTTTTTCATGTTCACTTGTGTCCCGTAGGACCCCGAGTACTTGATACCTATTCCTTGACTATTTGCACTATCCACATACGGGAGACTCTATGAATCCCCCTTTGCACGAGCTTGATTCACACTTTATTTCTTGGGACCATAAAATAGTTTGGGGCTTTATTACTATCCTGTACTTATGCCATGCTTTACCGCTTTAATTATGATTGTGCGTGGAGCACATGTACTGTTTAAGAATGCGGAATGTTTTCACGGTATCGACAAGCCCAGTCACATTTTCGGGTTCTCAGTCGTTTACAGCCATTGTCGCAAACCCTAGGTCCGTCTCGGAGCCAGCCAACTTCGTTGCGGGTAGCTTATTGGGGTGGCCCCCTGAAATATTTTATGAATCCTGTGATTGCTTTGTCGTGAAAGCCTCGTTGGGTTTTGACTTGGTTTTTCCGAGGTCGATCGTGTGGGTGTTGCTATTTGTGCACCCCTGCAGGGTAAATCTTTCTGAAAGCCATGTCCGCGGTTATGGACGACTTGGAGCACAGTTTCTCGATCATAGACAAGTATAACTAAAGTACCGTCTTTAATTTGACTAAATATCTGACTAGTAAATAGTGCAATATTCATGGAATGATTAATAAAACTGCCAACGGATTGGTTGTTCGTCCGCTTTCTCATTGGTAAGCGAGAAGGAGGATGGATCTGTTACCTTATACTATTATAACTGTTGATCCTAATTAACGGACATCCATCTATCTTTGGTTACGCGGATGGTTAGCGAGTATCTATAGACTTGTTAGTTATTATCTTTCGCTGCAATTGCGTCACCCTAGGTATATGTCCCCTTTAGAGGCATAAAGACTTGCTGAGTACCCCTAGGGTCTCACACGATAAATTGTTTGATTCAGATGAACAGGTGTATTCGCAAGATGGATACTGAGTGGGGGAGACAGATGATGTTGGCAACGATCACTCGGTGTAGAGATTCCGGGGATGGGGATCCGTGAGATCTGTGGGCGAGATGTGCTTATTTATGTGGCATTTTATGTCGATTTGCTTTTTATCCTTACTCGGATCTTGTTTCCCGCTTCCACTTGATACTCTGTTGATTGATGTATGAGGAGCTATCTTACACTATTATCTCTATTTAGGATATTTGGATCTTGCCGTATGGCGTTGCAATATTTTTATTTCTTTTAGATGGTATAGCTCTGAGAACTGTTGTAAGGTAGTTTGCATACATACTCACTTGTGTATGTATTTGATCTCTTCGCCTGTTGCCTACGCTGCTCGCTCTTGTCCCGATGTTCTTGGAAGTGGTTAGGGTGGCCGACGGGCCTACACGTGGGTGGCCCTGGGCCCCCGCTGTACTTCTTTAACCACTTTTGGTTCATCCAGGCTTGAACTTAGAGCATAGGGTCCGAGGTTGTTACATGTCCCTAAATCAGAAATGACAATCAGAAATGTTCATATTTTCCACGACACGAACCATTTTTCGTACATACTCCTTCCGTTTTAAAATATAAGATGTTTTAGATTTTGTAAAATGTATCTACATCTTTTAGTGTGCAGGTTCGGAGTGAATCACACACTAAAAGACGTTTAGATATATTCATTTCACAAAATTTAAAGCACCTTGTATTTTGAAACGGAAGGAGTACTCACTAACCGGACAAGCATGCATGATGCGATCACAACGCATTAACTAACTCTGGAGCGGCGCACGGGCACAACACTTCACTTTCTTGGACACGCTACGACGGCCTTGTCGACGACGTCCGACGACCGGCAGAGACTCGTGACAGCCGACTTCGCCACACGGCTGGGCTGCACGATCTTTCGACCGTGGCTGTCGTAGTGGATGGCACCGGAGAAGTTGAGTGGCTTGCACCGCCGCCCCATCAGTATCTCCCGGCACCACAGGGCATCGGCGTCGTCGGCCAGGCACTCACTTGGTAAGTCCTTGTGCCGGGAAGACCTCCGTGCGCGCAAGAGGCGGCGTGTGGCGCGCGAGACGCTGTGGGCGCTGGCGGCCACGGCGCCGAACACTTTGCTCAGGAGGCTAGGCATCTATGAGATGGTCTGGCCGGTGCTGCGTTGGTGCACCGGGAACTTCTGTGATTCAGTCACGGTATGCAGGGATTGCTCGAGAGTGCAAGAAAACACTGATCCAGGAGTTCGTATATATTGACGGGAGTTATTAATTTTGCATGGCATACAATTAATTCTTTCCCTGGAAAGGATGCACTATAAATTCTGAATCCCTTATGAGATTTTATGATGCTATAAATTATCAGCATTTAATACTAGTTTAACAAGATAAGATATGAAGGTTGCTAAAGAGATATATATATATATCTGCAGGTTCTTCCCAAAATAAAAGAAAAATATATCATGTCCGTGGAAAAAATCTTGGTTTGGGTTTCTGCATGAGAAAATATATAGTTTGGCACTATTAAATACAGGGAATTGCTATTGCGTGCTATTCCTCTCCGTCACCCAAGCATGAAGGAGGGATATGGTGCTTATCTTGTACTCCATACGTTTTAAACTATGAGATGTTTTAGAATTTTTCTAAAGCGGATGTATCTGGTTACCTAGTGTGTAGGTTCATAACAAAATGAATAAACCTACACACTAGAAGAGTCTAGATACATGTATTTCAGAAAAATCCCAAAACATCTTATATTTTGGAACGAAATATCATCACCGCTCGATGATAAGATGATGCTTAACTACCCAAGCATGAAGGAGGGATATATTGAAAATGGTTATGATTTAGTTCCAAAAAAGAAAATCCTGGATGAGAATTGAAGGAAAAATTAGGTCATGACTAACATCTTTTCGATAAGTAATACATAAGAATGCCGAGTACTTATATGATCATGTTTCACCAGTGTGCCTATAGTATAGGGAGATAACGGCTCCCCCCCCCTAAACCCGGTCTTACCTACCACGGCTGCTCCGTAAGCAGCTTCTACATGAAGCATGCTTTCTTGCATAGATGCTTTGCAGTGTGACCATATAACTGTAAGAAATGTTCCTACCTCGCCAAGCCTCATCTCCCCTCTCCTTGCCCGCTCTCTTGTAATTTACCTAGAATATAAAACAATTTTCCTTATAATTTTCTATTAGCTTAAATATATGTATGCATATATGGCTATTATGAAGAATTCTTGCAAGCTTTGGGGCTTCTAATTGTAAGCAAATATTGTGTGCCCCACGTGTGCTTGGTTCCCGACGGACAAAAGCAATATATGTGTGCCCGCATGCCTTTCTCACATTATATCTTGATTCTGGTGGCTGCCTCCGCCGTACTAGATGTCAATACGAAACCCGCCGGATCTAGTTTCATCTTTTGACCCTACTCCTACTCCTAACCCTAGGCATAACCCTTGAAAAACTCCCCCCCCCCACACACACACGCTGCTCTCTTGTAATCCACCTAGAAAGGTAAACCAACATTTTTTAATATTAAATATATGTTATCGTAGTGCATATATACTCATTCTGAAGAAATTTTGGTTGGAAGGTTTGGGATTTCTATGTCAACCAAAAATTTCGTTCCATGTGTGTGCTCGTCTCCGATCACTAAAAACAAAATATATGTGCCCCTTATCGCTTCACCACATCATGTTTGAATCTGACGGACATCACCACTAGGTAAGGTGACAATCCAAAACACATAGTTCTAGTTTCATCTCTAACCCTAATCCCAACCAGGCTTAACCCTAGATGTAACCCTAACATCAGTTTTACCGTGCATCTAGCTCATGCCTTTGTTGGCTTCTAGGTACCTTCACATAGTCATCTGGAGTCAAGATGATATCAAGGGCGATACAAGAATAAGCGGACAAAGGACGGGCAGTGGAAAAATTGGAATTTGGCGCGTGGGAGAGAGGGAAATGGGTGGATAAAGTTTAGGGCACATGTAACTAATAGCGAGGGAGGGTGATGGTAACCCCCGAGGCATTGATGATGCTCGAAGGTGGTAGATGGAAGATGTGCCCACACATGGAAAATATGATCAATGCAAAATTCATATATGTGATATAATAACCTACTCTCTGTCACTTTTTTGGTACCACTTACCGACTTTGCCCTCCTTTTGAGACCATGGATGCCATAAAGAAGATCCCATTGGGTCATACTCAGTGGAAGAGCCATGAGAGGATGACCGGGCCATATCTCCCTTCCACCCACAACACATACCATGACACAAAAGGTGTAATGTATTGTCAAAGTTTACTTTTAAAATTCAAAAAAATGCTAAGAGTATTAGCACTAATTACCCCTTTTTATATTATCGCTCATTTGGACCCCTTGGTATTTTATATTATCGCTCATTTGGACCCCTTAGTCTTTGTTTTCTGTATCTAAATCGTGTACTTGTAGTTGGCGCTTTTGTGCAAGATGTCCTCACTAAACCCTATTCCCATCGATCTCGTGTGTTTTCACATTAATATGCTCGGTTGTTGGACTTTCTCCGACCTTTTGTTTGGCAATAATAACATGTCGATGCTTATTTTGTGAAAACGGTGCAAATTAAATTGCATGCAGCGAAATCTCCTCTAGGATACGCCATGAGAGAGTCGAACCTGAATCTAGCAGTAACATGATAGAGTATATTAAGAAATGACTTTCTACCATGCATTGTATCTACCGTGCACGGATTCAGTGTGTTTCACATGATCAGATTCGTACAAGTATTTTGAAACATGATGAAACTTTATGAAACTTCTAGCACGGATCTTAAAACGCCAAATCAGGGGATGAAATGTTTTTTTCCAACCGGGCCAACCCCCTTTCCATTAATTTCTTAATGGAAATACAAAGTTCACTATCAGAAAGACAAGAAGGAGAGGGAAAGCGAGTTGGGGCACTAGTAGGAAACCTGCCGAAACTACTCAATCTCGAACTAGCTTCTACAGGACGAAAACCTACTACTACCATAACCCAACAGACTAACCTACAAGATCTAAGGAGCCAATCACATCATCCTGCAGTTCAAAACACAAGAACATCCAGCGAAGCTGAAACATCAGCGACGCAACCCACAAACTCCAAGCCACAAAATATCACTACCAGAACAGGAGAAGCACAAAACACCCCATAGTCATAGCTGTGATCATCAATCGCCAATCCTCAATGTCTCATATGCCCTCCACCTGGAGCGCCTCGCCACTCAGCAGCCATCTTCATCATGTTCTTAGTGTTATCGGTCATCAGCTCCTTGTCTTCCCCTTTCTGCAAGCCTGCCCAATAAAGCAAAAACGAGCAAACCGTAAACACTGGCTTGATAGGAGACCGTAGCTTGTACCCATTGAAAGTAACTTTGTTTCTGAGAGTCCAGATGGCCCAACAAACCGCAACAATCCCAATCAGATAAAAAAATTCCCCCCAGGAAGAAAATGATACAACCACAGCTAAGCTTGCCAATAATTCCTAGGGCACGAAGAAGTGTCAAAGAGCTTGCCAAAGGTCCCCCAGACAACTCTGGCAATATGACAGGCAAAAACCAGATGCTTCACAGTTTCCACTTGATTACAGAAGGAACACACAGGATTCCCAAGCCACTTCCTCTTACGCATGTTATCCCTCGTGGAAATAGCACCCCTAAGCATCTGCCAAATAAAAATATGGATTTTCAAGGGGATTTTTGCTTTCCAAGGGAGTTTGTTGTTAGCCCCAGCCAAATTTCTTTCCAAATATTTATAAACAGATTTGGTAGAAAACTCTCTATTCCCAATAAACTTCCACTCAACCAAATCAGACCCTTCACACAAATGGATATTATGCGCTTTTGACAAGATAGCGTCCCACTGAACCCGAAGCTCCCCATGAATCCTTCTCCGAAAGGGAATAGAAAATTCATGGTCAACTACATCACCAACAGTGCACTCCTGATCCTGACAAATATTAAAAATTCAGGGAACTGATCACTCAAATGCACCCCAAGATCCCAACTATCTTTCCAAAAACGAACTAAATTACCACTTTTGAGAACCAGAACCCTCCCAGCTAAATAAATCTCTTTGACCTGAAACAAAGCCTTCCAGCAAGAGGAATCTTTAAACCTAGGAGACACAGTACTAATGGTCTTGTTTCTAAGATATCTTGCCCTGACAATTCTTCGCCAAAGCCCATCTTGTTTCTCCAATTTCCACCACCATTTGACCAATAAACTAATATTCTGTCTTCTCAAATCTTTGATGCCCAAACCCCCTTTACTCTTGGATCTACAAACTTTGTCCCACTTTACCATGTAATAGCTTTTTTATCCTTCTTTTTTTGCCAAAAGAACCTCTTAAGATGCTTATTCACTCTTTCAATAAAGCTTTTCTTAAGGAGAAACATAGACATGGGATAATACAAAATAGTAGAAAGGCAGGAATCAAGCAGAATCTTTTTCCCACTAGAAGACATAGAATTTCCCATCCAGGCATCCAATTTTTTAACTAACTTAGAGTCAATAAAGTCCCAATCAACATTTTTGAGAGCACCAACAGAAATAGGTACACCCAAGTATTTCATAGGCAAATTTCCCACTTTACAGCCAAATAAGTTGGAATAGAACTCATCTAGGGTATTGTCCCCACCAACAGTATAGATATCACTTTTCTCAAAATTAATCTTCAGGCCAGATATTAACTCAAAAATATAAAGGAGAAGCTTAAGGTTCACAGCTTTATCAAGATCATGAGAAATGCAAAGAACAGTGTCATCAGCATACTGCAAAATAGCCACACCCTTATCAACCAAGTCAAGAGCAAACCCTTCAAAAAAATCATTGGACTGAGCTTTTAAGACCATCTTAGTCAAACATTCTGCAGCCAGATTAAACAAAGTAGGAGATAAAGGATCACCTTGCCTAACCCCCTTAGCACTAGTGAAATAGGGCCCCATCTCATTATTAATTTTCACACTCACAGTTCCTTCTAATAAAGCTTTTCTAATCCAACCACAAAACATCTCATCAAAACCTCTAGTGTGAAGGCATTCCAACAAAAAATCCCAATTAACCTTATCATAAGCTTTTTCAAAATCAATTTTAAGCATCACCCCACACTTTTTGTTAACATGGTTGTAATTGAGTAACTCATGAAGGGATAACACACCATCCATAATATTCCTTTTTTTAATAAAAGCATTCTGTGAATGCTGAACAACTTGCTAGCATAAGGTTCTAGCCTAATAGTCAGAACCTTAGTTATCAACTTATAAATGCACCTTAACAAACAAATTGGCCTAAATTGAGTTATCTTTTCAGCCCCCACCACCTTAGGAAGTAAAGTAATCAGGGGATGAAATGTGCACGGTGGAAAAACAGGGTTATGATTATATCTGGATCTAGATGAGTAGGATGCAGGACACGGATTCTGTAACTTCGTTTGACAGCTTTTTTAGTCATCCGACAAGGAATAAAGGGTGAGATCAGCGCATACCTAACAGTCAAGTTTCACCGGTAACTCACGTTTAATGTAGCTTCCTAGCTCAACTCTTGTAAGCACGTGTCAAAAAAACTCTTGTAAGCTAGAGAATGTCAGTCGGAGCAACTAGAGAGAGAGAGGGGATTCATCGTGTAATCGTTTCGGGCAGGCTTTCTGGAAATAATAGTGTGCGCATTTTCACTATGGAAGGACTACGTTTTTCTTTCTTTTTATCAAATTCTCAGTCAGGCCATGTACTATCGATCAAACAACTTACGTCCCCAAATCTGAAAGGACAATCAGAAATGTTCATATTTTCCACCAGACGACCAATTTTCGCACATACTCCTTCCGTTTTAAAATATAAGATGTTTTACATTTTATGAAATGTATCTACATCTTTTAGTGTGCAGGTTCGGAGTGAATCACACACTAAAAGACGTTTAGATATATTCATTTCACAAACTCTAAAGAACCTTGTATTTTGAAATGGAGGGAGTATTCACTAACCGGACAAGCATGCATGATGCGATCACAACGCATTAACTAACTTTGGAGCGACGCACATGCACAACACTTCACTTTCTTGGACACGCTACGACGGCCTCGTTGACGATGTCCGACGACCGACAGAGACTCATGACAGCCACCTTCGTGACACGGTTGGGCTGCACGATCTTCTGACCATAGCTGTTGTAGTGGATTGATACGTTGCAAACATATCTATAATTTTTGATGTTCCATGCTTGTTTTATATCTACTTTCTTATGATTTTTAAACACTTTGAAGTATTTTTATACAATTTCTGGGACTAAACTATTAACAAGATGCCACAGTGCTAGTTGCCTGTTTTCTGCTATTTTTGGTTCCAGGAAAGTCATAAAATGAATATTCTTAGAATTGGACCGGACAAAAGCCAGAGTCGATATTTTACTGGAAGACTAACGGAGCCAGAAGACGAGACGAAGAGGGGCCACAGGGCGGCGACACCATGTGGTGGCACGGGTCCACCTTGGCGGCGCCACTAGGTGGTGTGGGCCCCCTGGCCGCCCACCGACCTTGCCCTTTCGCCTATAAGAAGCCTCCGATGCAAAAAATCCTAAAGAGTCAAGCCTCCAGCCACGAAAAGTTCCACATCACCGCCGCCATCGAAGAGGAGATTCGGGGGACAGAAAGTCTCTGTTCCGGCACCCTGCCGGGACAGGGAAGTGCCCCCGGAGCCATCTCCATCGATCTCCACCGCCATCTCCATCACCGTTGCTGATTCCCATGATGATGAGGGAGTAGTTCTCTCTCAAGGCTAAGGGTTCTACCAGTAGCTATGTGTTCATCTCTCTCTATGCATGATCATATTGTGATCATGAGCTTGTAATCTATAGATCTACCTTGCTACTCAAGTGTTTTAATAAATCTCTGTTCTCCCCATGTGTGTGAAGTTGACAGTGTGCACACCATGGTGGCACTTAGGCTAGAGATCACAAATACTTGTTATGAGTTATATTTGGAGTTGGATGCCTTTATTAAATTGTGCTGTTTGTTGGAACCATCTAGTGCTCAAGGTGACAGTGTGGGGTTATCTAGATGCGGAAAGCGAACTTTGAGGTGTGCTGTTATAGCCCTACCAATGATTAGAGTGTCCAACCGGAGAGTAGTTAAGAGTAATATCATGAAGAGAATATATTTATATGAGAGTGTTCACTAGCGAAAGTATGATCCCTAGGCCTTATTTCTAAGTATTGATACACCGTTTGCAATTAGATCTATTACATGTTTGCTTGCTTCCATCTTTATTTCAGTTTGCCTTTAGTCTCTTCCACGCCATCAAGCTATTTTCTAGCACCATTGTCTTATATCCATACCACTTGTATTCACTATCTCTTCGCCAAACTAGTGCACCTATACACCTGACAAGTGTATTGGGTGTGTTGGGGACACAAGAGACTTCTTGTATCTTGATTGCAGGGTTGCTTGAGAGGAATACCTTTGACCACTACCTCCCTGAGTTCGATAAACCTTGGGTGATCCACTTAAGAGAAAACTTGCTGCTGTTCTACAAACCTCTGCACTTAGAGGCCTAACAATTTTCTACAAGAACAGAAGTGCATAGACATCAAGCTATTTTTCTGGCGTCATTGCCGGAGAGGTAAGGTAAAAGGTACTCACATCCTCTGGTGTGAGTGCTCGAAGTTATTTCTTTTAGATTCTGTAATTTTTTCTTTTTGTTTCTTGTTTTCACTAGTTAGGCTTAATGGAAAACAACAACAAAATTAGAGAGCTTTATAGTATTTATCTTGAGTTAGGACATGAAGTGTTTGAAGAGAAAATTAAAAAACCTATGGAACTTTATTTGCATGCTAATAGCAATGTTGTTAGTGTGAATTATTTGGACACCATTATTTCTAATGCTATGGAAAAGTCTAAGCTTGGGGAAGCTAGTTTTTATGAAAATGATCTTTTAGTCCCCCAAGCATGGAGGAGAATATTTACTTTTGATGATACTATGCCTCCAATATATGATGATTACAATGATGAATATGACATTTTTAGTCCACCTACTATTGAGGAGAAAATTAATCATGATTACAATATGCCTCCTAGATTTTATGATTAAGGTGATGAGAATAGTAATGATAGCTATTTTGTTGAATTTGCTCCCACTATGATTAATAAGAATGGCTATGCTTATAGGGACAGTATTAATTCTTTTATGCATGTGGCTCATGATAAGAATATTTTATGTGATATTTATATTGTTAATTTTATTCATGATGCTACTGAAAGTTATTATGAGAGAGGGAAACATGGTTTTATGCAACTCAATAATATTAGGTTTCCCCTCTTTATGTTAAAAGTCTTGAAGTTGCACTTGTTTTGCTTTCCCATGCTTCTTCTTTGTGCTTTCATGACTTGTTTATTTACAAGATTCCTATGCATAGGAAGTGGGTTAGACTTAAATGTGTTTTGAATTTGCTTCTTGATGCTCTCTTTTACTTCAATTCATATTTCCTATGTGAGCATCATCTCAAACTATCATGTCTAACTTAAAGGCGTTAAAGAAAAGTACTTATTGGGAGATAACCCAAAAAATTTAGATGAGTATCGGAAGTTATTACCTCTGTAATAACCACTCCTTATCCTTTTTATTTGCTTTTTGTGCCAAGAGTAACCTCTAATGAGAGAGAAGTAATGCTTGGGAAAGTTGCTGTCTCGAAACAGATTTTTGTTCTTCACTGTAAAAATTCGTGTAAAATCTCTGTATGTCGGTTTAAGCTGTGATTTTTTGTGCTTCTGTCCCAGGTTGTTACCTAACTTTCGTTAGCACAACACGTTTCGATTTGAGCAACAGAAGGGCTTCGAAAAAATTGGTTTTTACCTGCTGGTCTGTTTTGACAGATTTCTGCCATTATTTGCATTTGCTTCTTGTTGATTCCTTTTTTAGATCTTTTGGGGAATTGAGCTTTTTGAGGAAAGTGCTACAGTAGCTTGTCTTTCAATGGAAGTTTTATTGGTGTTGAAACTAAACCCAAAGACTTATTATCTTGAGTGCACTAATGTTACTAATGAATATTGTGTGAAGTTTTGTATGAAGGGAATTTTAAAGTGTAGGGAAGAGTAATGGAATAAGATGAAGAATGGACTAAAGCTTAAGCTTGGGGATTCCACCCATGTCACCCCAAGAAATATCCAAGAAGTACAAGCGTCAAATCTTGGGGATGTCCAAGGCATCCCCTTCTTCATCAATAAAAATCCCAGGTTTCTTCCAAACACTTCATTTTTATTGTTTCATGCACAGTTGTGTTGTTCTTGGAGTGTCTTTGTTTTCGTTTTTAGTTTTCGTTTGCTTCATTTGCTTAGTTTGCTTGAATAAATTGGTTGGACCCTCTCTTTCATACATTAGTTTTCAAATAGTTTGGTTTGTATTGGAAAAGAGTAGGAAAGTTCATGCTTAAGTGGTAAAGAGAGCTTATTTTTTACTGTGGCCGATGCTTTGTCAAGTCATGCTTGATATTGTTTTGGCTTTATGCTTAGTGATCTTTGTTGTAGCATGACATGTTATAAACAATTGATATTGCTTAATATGCCTTGGAAGAATCATGCGTTGTTTTAGCATATTAAAGCATAGTATTGTGGTATTCTCCTTTGATGCTTTATTTGGGTCGACTTGGCGCATGCTCACACCATGTTATGACTATCCCAAGTCACCATAGCCTCGATGATAATTTAGTTCTCGACTTGTAATATCTTTTATGCTTTGATTAATGATGTCTTGTCACTCTGCATGATTATGGCCATTATTGCTCTCTTAGTTGGTCGCTCCCAGTCTTTTCCTAGCCTCTGTAACCAAGTATGAGTTCCACTCATGCATCCAACTCCTAAAACCAAGTTATTCCAAAGAGTCCACCATACCTACCTATTAGCATGTTTTTATCTACCTTCCGAATTAAACTTGTTATGAGAAAACTAGTGATTAAAGCTCTCATGAACTTGATGGCTCACTTTACTTTTCTTTCCCTTAATAAACTTGAACCATTGTGTCATCTATGTTGTATATGCTTGCACTTACATGTTGGGGATTCGCAGAACCATGCTGTCATGGGGGACGGTTTCAACATTGCACTTGTACTTTGTACCTAGTTGATATCATGCTCTTTTGTCTATGGATGTCGTCGGTGTGAAATGAAAGGGAAGCTTGTAAGTCCATGGAGTTATGTATATGTGTTAGAGAAACGTCTGGGCCGCTGGTCTAATCCATGCTGTCATGGTGGAAACCTGCAGCGTAATGATGCGCTCGACTTTTGACGTAGAGCTCGTTGGGAACCCCAAGAGGAAGGTATGATGAGCACAGCAATAAGTTTTCCCTCAGTTATAAAACCAAGGTTTAATCGAACCAGTAGGAGCAAGGAAACACCCCAAAGGTGTTACTAGCTGAACTTTGGCAGGGCGCACTACTGGTGCTAGTAGCAACGTGGAGACCTACACAACACAACCACATAACTTTGTCCCCAACTTGCGATGAGGTTGTCAATCTCACCGTGTTTTGCGGAAAACAAAGGATTAAACGTATCGAATGGAAAGAAGTAAAAGTTTGCAGAAAGTAAACACAAAGCAGAAACATTTTATAGATTGTATGTAAAGAAAAAGGACCGGGATCCATAGTTCACTAGAGGTGGCTTTCCTTAAGATAGATAACATAATGGGTGAACAAATTACAGCGGGGAAATTGACAAACACCGAGAAAGCAATGCATGCATATACTAATCATCTTGACTCCTCTGAGACTTGATTGGGCATTACAACATAATACATAGACCGCCATCCAACTACATCTATGACTAATAATCCACCTTCAGGTTATCATCCGAACCCCCTCCAGTATTTAGTTGCAAGCAACAGATTATTGCTTTACGAACTGCGTCTAAAGTAAACAATACGATTGTTCTATGAACAAAGGATTTTTGTTTTCTCCCTCGTAGCAAAAGCACATCTAGTACCTTAGAGATTTCTGTCACTTCCCCAGATTACCAGAGGCATGAACCCACTATCGAGCATAAATACTAACTCTTGGAGTTGCTAGCATCTACTTGGCCACGATAGCTACTAATAACAGAAAGCATGCAAGATCTCAAATAACAAAGACATGATAGAATCAATAATCAATCTGAAATAGCATCTCAATATCCATCGGATCCCCGCAAACACAACAAGCAGAATTACAAATAGATGATCTTGATCATGAACGGAGCTCACAAGATCTAAACATGAAAGCACAAAGTAGGAGAACCAGCCATCTAGCTACTACATGGATCCGTAGTCCAAGGATGAACTACTCACGCATCACACCGGAGGCTTGCATGGTGATGAAGAAGGCCTCTAGGGTGAATTCCCCTCTCCGGCAGGGTGACGGGAAGAGCTTCAGATCCCTCCCGATCTAGGGATGGAGATGACGGCGGCTACAGACTCTTTCGTGGATTTTTTGATCGGGTACTTAGGGTTTTCGTCCCGAGGGCAATATATAGGCGGAAGGAGAGGCCGAGGGGGTGCCAGGAGCGGCCACACCACCCCCTGGCGCGGGCCAGGCCTGGCCACGTGGCCAGGTGGTGTGGTGGCTCCCTGGCCCTTCTTCGTCTTGTATTCTGGCACTTGATCACTTCCGGAAAAATAGGCACTTTGGCTTTTGTCCCGTCCAATTCCGAGAATATTCATTTTTTGACTTTCCTGGAACCAAAAACAGCAGAAAACAGGCAGCTGGCACTATGGCTCTTGTTAATAGGTTAGTCCAAGAAATCATATGAAAAGTACTCCAAAGTTGGAACAAAACACAAGAAAGTGGATAAAACCAAGCATGGAACATCAAAAATTATAGATACATTTGTAATGTATCAACATCCCCAAGCTTAACTCCTGCTCGTCCTCGAGTAGGTAAGTGATAAAAAGAAAGAATAATTTTTGAGGTGACATGCACCATCAAAGACTTGATCAAAGTATTTGCAAAACATTCAAAGCTGGGATCATAGTACTTCAATCATAACATGAAAGACAAAGTTCTAGCAATAAGACAAAGAAACTATGATGCAACATGAAAGGGCACAAACAAAAGATTCATGAATAACAATGCTTTGCAAGACGTTTGTTTGTTTCACATAATGAAAACATAGCATAATAGTATTCAGCTTGTCCCTCAATAGAGTAGCAAATATTAATGCATAGGACACCTTCAAAGTTCATAAGAGTGAGTAGATACAATAGTTTAAAACAAGCAATATCAAAGTATGCATCAATTAACTAGTCTTGGGATAATGCACATAGAACTAAGAATGGCCACTATGCTCTCAAAGTACGTGCATAAAGATAGAAGGTGGAGACTCAATATAATGGTGGAAGAAAGGCCTTTTGTAAAAGGAAGTAGGGATTCAAGTCTCATAAAGAGCTTCCAAAAATTATGGTACTTGTAGTTTTCAGCTCTCATTGCCCCTATCATAAGCATCTTGAAGGTGATTAAGGTTAAAGTGACACAACTAATAGGATATGCTTGACAAGTTATAAACCGAAATCTCATGCCCCTTACTTACGAAGACCGATCCTCATGCTACTCAACTTTAGTCACGAGTAAGCTCTTGTCATTGTAAGTATATGTGTATCATTAAGGAGCGCCAACGGGGTACCCCTTGCACATGATACGGGAGCTTTCCCATAATCAAAATGACAAGGCAAGCAGACAATGAGCATCTCAGCGATCTTTTTATTTGCTATTTGCATAGGTTTTATTGAGGATGCTTCATAGAGTGCTTATTATGGTGATGCTGCAAGTTTCCACCATGATTAGGCATGGCTTAGGCTAGCGGCCCAGGCGTTTCTCTAACACACATAGAAACTCCATAATCTTACAAGTTCCACTTTTATTTCACACCACCGGGATCCGTAAGCAAAAGAACATGATATCAACGGGGTACAAAGTACAAGTGCAATGTTGAAAGCGTTCCCCATGGTACATGGTTCAGCTAATTTCAACTTATAAAGCGCAAGCATATACGCAACAAAGAAGGACCCAATGGTTCAAGTTTATTAGAGGCAAAAAAGTAAAGTGTGCCATCAAGTTCGTGAGAGCTTTAATCACTAGTTTTCTCATAACAAGTGGAAGGTAAACAAAAGCATGAATATATTTGGAATAGCATAAGCTAGTAGGTAGGTATGGTGGAATCTTTGGAATAACTTGGTTTAGGGAGTTGGATGCATGAGTGGAACTCATACTTAGTTGTGGAGGCTAGCAAAAGACTGGGAGCGACAAACTAAGAGAGCAATAATGGCCATAATCATGCAGAGCGACAAAATATCATTGATCAAAGCATAAAGTGATACTACAAGTTGAAAACTAAAGGATCATAAAGGCTATGGTGACTTGAGATAGTCATAACATGGTGTGAGCATGCGCCAAGTCAACCCAAATAAAGCATCAAAGGAGAATACCACTATACTATGTTTTAATATGCTAAAACAACGCATGATTCATCCAAGGCACATTAAGCAATCTCAATTGTTTATAACAAGTCATGCTACAGCAAAGAATACTAAGCATAAAGCCAAAAGAATATCAAGCATGGCATGACAAAGCATAGGCCACAGTCAAAAACAAGCTCCTTTTACCACAAAAGCATGAACTTTCCTACTCTTTTCCAAACCAAACCAAACTATTTGCAAACCAAATGTATGAAAGAGGGGGTCCAACCAATTTATTCATAAAACTAAGCAAACCAAGAAAACTAAAACCAAAACGAAAACGAAAAAGAAGACGCTCCAAAAACAACACAACTATGCATGAAACAATAAAAATGAAGGGTTTGCAAGAAACCTGGGATTTTAATTGATAAAGAAGGGGATGCCTTGGGCATCCCCAAGCTTTGACGCTTGTACTTCTTGGATATTTCTTGGGGTGATATGTGTGGCATCCCCAAGCTTGAGCTTTAGTCCATCCTTCATCTCATTACTCATTCCTTCCATACACCTGAAATTTTTCCTTCATACAAAACTTCACACAATCTCATTAGCAACATTAGTGCACTTAAGATAAATAAGTCTTAAGATTCAGTTCTAACACCAAATAAACTTCCATTAGAACACTAGATACTGTAGCACTTCCCTCAAAAAGCTCAATTCCCCAAAATAACTCAAGAAGGAACTAACAAGAAGCAAATGCAGAAAATAGCAGAAATCTGTCAAAACAGACCAGCAGGTAAAGACGAATTTTTGCGAAGACCTTATGTTGCTCAAATCAAAAAGTGTTGAACTAACGAAAGTTAGATAAAAACCTGGGGCAGAAGGACAAACAATTACAGCCCAATCGGACATACAGAGCTCTCTCAAGAATATTTACGGTGAAGCACAAAAATCTGTTTCGGGACAACAACTTTCCCAATCATTACTTCTCTCTCATTAGAGGTTACTCTTGGCACAAAAAGCAAATAAAAAGGATAAGGAGAGGTTATTACAGAGGTAATAACTTCCAAGACTCATCTAAAACTTTTGGGTTATCTCCCAATAAGTACTTTTCCTTAACGCCTTTAAGTTAGGCATAAGAAGCAAAAAAAACAATCAAGTGTTCTCAAACGAAGAAGCATTAAGATCAATACCAGAAATATTTTCAACAAGGCAAGGTATATCATCCAAATAAGTTCTAGAGGATCCTCTCTCAATGCACTTAGGTTTACTATTCTCATCAAAAGGGTTTACAGGAACAATCCAATCAAGATTCTTTTCTATGGCATCATGAATTGCTACTAGTTTGAAGGGTATTGGTATCTTAGGTTTCTCCCCATTAGGTTCAGTTTTGTTCATCTTTTCTCGTGTACCAACAACATCTACACATGAGCCTAGCATATTGAAACGTTTAAAAACTTTTCTAGCTTCCTTGGCAACATCATAGAACTCCTTAAACAAAGTTTCTAGAATAAAATCTCTCTTTTCAGGATCCTCAATTTCTTTAAGCTTAAGAAACATCACTTGCATTAAGGGGTTGAGGTTAACAAACCTAGCTTCTAACATGTGAATTAAAGAAGCTGCAACAATCTCATAATTTGGAGCAAGTTCTACAAGGGATCTATCCTCATTATCTTCATGTTTGCTAACATGATTAAAGAATTCTTCAATGTTATCTTTCCCAATTATAGAACCACTACCAATTGGAAGGTATTTCAGGGTGAATTTGGGGATCAACATGGTGAGCTAAGGAAGGGGTGACAACTAAAGGAGACTTAATTTTTTTGTGTTTTTGAGTAAGAAAGCAAACAAGTAAAGCTAATTTTTTGTGTTTTTGAAGAACAGAACACGCAAATAAAGCAAAAAAGAAAACTAAGCAAAACAAAAACAACAAAGTAAAGAGATTGGTTATGAGGGACTCCCCTTCTGAAGATGTCCTTGACTCCCCGGCAACGGCGCCAGAAAAGATCTTGATGCGCTCGACTTTCGACATAGAGCTCGTTGGGAACCCCAAGAGGAAGGTATGATGAGAACAATAGTAAGTTTTCCCTCATTTATAAAACCAAGGTTTAATCAAACCAATAGGAGCAAGGAAACACCCCAAAGGTGTTACTAGCTGAGCTTTGGCAGGGCGCACTACCGGTGCTAGTAGCAACGTGGAGACCTACACAACACAACCACAGAACTTTGTCCCCAACTTGCGATGAGGTTGTCAATCTCACCGTGTTTTGCGGAAAACAAAGGATTAAACGTATCGAATGGAAAGAAGTAAAAGTTTGAAGAAAGTAAACACAAAGCAGAAACAGTTTATAGATTGTATGTAAAGAAAAAGGACAGGGATCCATAGTTCACTAGAGGTGGCTTTCCTTAAGATAGATAACATGCTAGGTGAACAAATTACAGCGGGGCAATTGACAAACACCGAGAAAGCAGTACATGCATATACTAATCATCTTGACTCCTCTGAGACTTGATTGGGCATTAAAACATAATACATAGACCGCCATCCAACTGCATCTATGACTAATAATCCACCTTCAGGTTATCATCTGAACCCCCTCCAGTATTAAGTTGCAAGCAACAGATTATTGCTTTACGAACTGCGTGTAAAGTAAACAATACGATTGTTCTATGAACAAAGGATTGTTGTTTTCTCCCTAGTAGCAACAACACATCTAGTACCTTAGAGATTTCTGTCACTTCCCCAGACTACCAGAGGCATGAACCCACTATCGAGCATAAATACTAACTCTTGGAGTTGCTATCATCTACTTGGCCAAGATAGCTACTAACAACGGAAAGCATGCAAGATCTCAAATAACAAAGACATGATAGAATCAATAATCAATCTGAAATAGCACCTCAATATCCATCGGATCCCCGCAAACACAACATGCAGAATTACAAATAGATGATCTTGATCATGAACGGAGCTCACAAGATCTAAACATGAAAGCACAAAGTAGGAGAACCAGCCATCTAGCTACTACATGGATCCGTAGTCCAAGGATGAACTACTAACACATCACACCGGAGGCTTGCATGGTGATGAAGAAGGCCTCTAGGGTGAATTCCCCTCTCCGGCAGGGTGCCGAGAAGAGCTTCAGATCCCTCCCGATCTAGGGATGGAGATGACGGCGGCTACAGACTCTTTAGTGGATTTTTTGATCGGGTACTTAGGGTTTTCGTCTCGAGGGCAATATATAGGCGGAAGGAGAGGCCGAGGGGGTGTCGGGAGCGGCCACACCACCCCTTGGCGCGGGCCAGGCCTGGCCGCGCGGCCAGGTGGTGTGGTGGCTCCCTGGGCCTTCTCCGTCTCGTATTCTGGCACATGATCACTTCCGGAAAAATAGGCACTTTGGCTTTTGTCCCGTCCAATTCCGAGAATATTCATTTTATAACTTTCCTAGAACCAAAAACAGCAGAAAACAGGCAGCTGGAACTATGGCTCTTGTTAATAGGTTAGTCCAAGAAATGATATGAAAAGTACTCAAAAGTTGGAACAAAACACAAGAAAGTGGATAAAACCAAGCATGGAACATCAAAAATTATAGATACATTTATAATGTATCACGTAACCATAATGAGCTGTCTATCAAGCATTCTTCTTATACAAAAAGAGACAGATATTGAGGGAAAAAAAGAAAAAAAGATATGAGAAAAGAGGAAAGAGAGAAAAAAGCACCATATTCCCATGGTAAATAAGAAGATTGTTGAGATGCTCGTTGTTTGCTTGGCTTGTCATTTTGATATGGGGATTCTTCTGTATCATCGGGCAAGGGGTACTTTATTGGCGGTTCTCTATGATACACATGTACTTACGATGACAAGAACTTACCGGTAACTAAACTTGAGTAGCATGAGGAGCGTTGATGACCCACAAGTATAGGTGGTGTATCGCAGTATTTTCGAGGGAAGTAAAACCCAGTTTATTAATTTGACACAAGGGGAGCCAAAGAATATTTATAAGCCTTAACAACTGAGTTGTCAATTCAGTTGCACCTGGAAACAATCTTGCTCATAGCAGTTTATCAGTAGCAACAGTTTTGTAGTAGGAGTAGTAAAGTAACAGCAGTAGTAAAAGTAAAGACAGTAGTAACAATCGCAGCAAACAGTAGGATTGGAGCGCGATAGGCTTAGGGATGGATGGACGGGCGTTGCATGGACAAGACAATTCTCATGGAAATCAGAACATAGGGCATTTGTAGATAAATAAGATAAAGTATCCAAGTACTAGATAATCATAGGCATGTGTTCCATATATAGTCATACGTGCTCGCAATGAGAATTTGCACAACATCTTTTGTCCTATCTTCCCGTTTGCAGCGGGGCCTCAAGGGAACTACTGGCAATAAGGTTCTCCGTTCAATAGAGCACCAGAGCAAAGCATTAACAATCTGTGAACACATGTGATCCTCACATCAAAGCCATTCCCACCGGTTATCCCGATTGCTGTCACTTCGGGGCCATTGGTTTCGGACAACAATGTGTATATACAACTTGTAGGTAAGACCATAAACAATACTATCATAATGAATCAATAACATGTTCAGATCTGAAATCATGGCAATCGGGCCCTAGTGACAAGCATTAAGCATAACAAGTCACAACAAAGTCAAAAAGCACCAATAATAGATACTAGGCACCATGCCCTAACAATATAATGCCATTACATAAACGATCTCATCCAATCCCTACCATCCCCATAGCCTACAGCGGGGGATTACTCACTCATAGATGGGGGAAACATGGATGGTCGATGAAGAAGCAATGATGATGATGATGGCGATGATCTCCTCCAATTCCCCGTCCCAGCAGGGTGCCAGAACGGAGTTTCTGGTTCCGAATCGCGGAATCTGGTGGTGGCGGTGGAGCGGAACTCTTTCTGGAAAAACGTCGACCCCCCTGGTTTTTAGGTCAGGAGGAAACTTATATGCGAAGAGGGAGGCCGGGGGGCTGCCTGGGGCGGCCAGAGAACCCCTGGCGTGGCCAGGCCTAGCCCGCGCGGCCAGGTGGTGTGGCCTGGGCCCAGCCCCACTTCATCTCGTATTCTAGCTCCATGAGTCTTCTGGTGAAATAGGATTTTTGGCATATTTTCCGTGATTTTTCCTGATAGTTGATTTTCTGCACACAAAAACTAGACACCAAGGCAATTCTGCTGAAAACAGCGTCAGTCCGTATTAGTTGCATCCAAATCACACAAGTTTAGAGGATAAACAATAACAAAAGCGTTCGGGAAAGTAGATACGTTTTGGACGTATCAAGTGGCCCTTGTATTCAAGGGACATGAGATTTCCAACTTATACTTTGTCAAACATATACTCCATAGTTTGTTCACTTTAACCTTAATCACTTCAAGATGCTTATGATAGGGGAAATGAGAGCTGAAAGCTAGTAAGTACCATAATTTTTGGAAGCTCTTTATGAAACTTGAATCTCTGCTTCCTTCTATGAAGGCCTTTCTTTTACTTTTATGTTGAGTCTCCACCTTCTATCTTTATGCACCTACTTTGAGAGCATAGTGGCCATTCTTAGTTCTATGTGCATTGTTCCAAGACTTGTTGATTGATGCATAACTTTGATATTGTTTGTTCTTAAACTATTTGTATCTAGTCACTCTTTTGAACTTTGAAGGTGTCCTATGCATTTATGTTTGCTACTCTATGAGGGACAAGCTGAATGTCATTATGCTATGTTTTATTTATGTGAAACAAACAAACATCTTGCAAAGCATTGTTATTCATGAATCTTTTGTTTGTGCCTTTTCATCTTGCAACATATTTGCTATGTCTTATTGCTAGAACTTTATCCTTCATGCTACGTTGAAGTACTATGATCCCAGCTATCCATGTTTTACAAACACTTTGATCAAGTTTACGATGGTGCATGTCACCTCAAAAATTATTCTTTCTTTTTATCACTTACCTACTCGAGGACGAGTAGGAGTTAAGCTTGGGGATGTTGATATGTTGCAAACGTATCTATAATTTTTGATGTTCCATGCTAGTTTTATATCTACTTTCTTATGTTTTGTTCACACTTTGGAGTATTTTTATACACTTTCTGGGATTATCCTATTAACAAGATGCCACAGTGCCAGTTACCTATTTTCTGCTATTTTTGGTTCCAGGAAAGTCAGAAAATGAATATTCTCGGAATTGGACCGAACAAAAGCCAAAGTCGATATTTTACCGGAAGACTCACGGAACCAGAAGACGAGACGGAGAGGGGCCACAGGGCAGCCACACCATGTGGTGGCGCGGGTCCACCCTGGCCGCGGCACCAGGTGGTGTGGGCCCCCTGGCCGCCCACCGACCTTGCCCTTTCGCCTATAAGAAGCCTCTGATGCAAAAACCCTAAAGAGTTAAGCCTCCAGCCAAGAAAAGTTCTGCAGCGCCGCCGCCACCGAAGGGGAGATTCTGGGTACAGAAAGTCTCTATTCTGGCACCCTGCCAGGACAGGGAAGTGCCCCCGGAGCCATCTCCATCGATCTCCACCGCCATCTCCATCACCGTTGCTGATTCCCATGATGATGAGGGAGTAGTTCTCTCTCAAGACTAAGGGTTCTACCGGTAGCTATGTGTTCATCTCTCTCTATGCATGATCATATTGTGATCATGAGCTTGTAATCTATAGATCTACCTTGCTACTCAAGTGCTTTAATAAATCTCTGTTCTCCCCATGTGTGTGAAGTTGACAGTGTGCATACCATGGTGGCACTTAGGCTAGAGATCATAAATACTTGTTATGAGTTATATTTGGAGTTGGATGCCTTTATTAAATTGTGCTGTTTGTTGGAACCATCTAGTGCTCAAGGTGACAGGTTATCTAGATGCGGAAAGCGAACTTTGAGGTGTGATGTTATAGCCCTACCAATGATTAGAGTGTCCAACCGGAGAGTAGTTAAGAGTAGTATCATGAAGAGAATATATTTATATGAGAGTGTTCACTAGCGAAAGTATGATCCCTAGGCCTTGTTTCTAAGTATTGATACACCGTTTGCAATTATACCTGTTACATGTTTGCTTGCTTCCATCTTTATTTCAGTTTGCCTTTAGTCTCTTCCACGCCATCAAGCTATTTTCTAGCACCATTGTCTTATATCCATACCACTTGTATTTCACTATCTCTTCGCTGAACTAGTGCACCTATACACCTTACAAGTGTATTGGGTGTGTTGGGGACACAAGAGACTTCTTGTATCTTGATTGCAGGGTTGCTTGAGAGGAATACCTTTGACCACTTCCTCCCTGAGTTCGATAAACCTTGGGTGATCCGCTTAAGAGAAAACTTGCTGTTGTTCTACAAACCTCTACACTTGGAGGCCCAACAACTGTCTACAAGAATAGAAGTGCGTAGACATCATGAATGCCGTCGGAGAAGTTGAGCGGCTTGCACCGCTGCCCCATCAGTATCTCCCGGCGCCATAGGGCATCTGCGTCACCGGCCAGACACTCACTTGGTAAGTCCTTGTGCCGGGAAGACCGCCGTGTGTGCAGGAAGCGGCATGTGGCGCGCGAGACGCTACCGGCGCTGGCGGCCACGGCGCCGGACACTTTGCTCAGGAGGCTAGGCATCGATGGGATGGTGTGGCCGGTGCTGTGTTGGTGCATTGGGAACTTCTGTGATTCAGTCACGATATGCTGGGATTGCCCGAGAGTGCAAGAAAACACTGATCCAGGAGTTCGCATATATTGACGGGAGTTATTAATTTTGGATGTAATAAAATTAATTCTTTCCATGGAAAGGATGCACTATAAATTCTGAATCCCTTATGAGATTTTATGGTGCTATAAATTATCATCATTTAATACTAGTTTAACAATATAGGATGAAGGTTGCTAAAGATATATATATATATCTGCAGGTTCTTCCCAAAATAAAAGAAAAATATATCAGGTCCATGGAAAAATCTTGGTTTGGGTTTCTGCATTACGAAATATATAGTTTGGCACTATTAAATATAGGGAATTGCTATTGCGTGCTATTCCTCTCCGTTACCCAAGCATGAAGGAGGCATATGGTGCTTATCTTGTACTCCATCCGTTTTAAAATATAAGATGTTTTAGAATTTTTTTGAAGCGGACGTATCTGGTCACCAAGTGTAGGTTCGTAACAAAATAAGTAAACCTACACACTAAAAGAGTCTAGATACATGTGTTTTAGAAAAATCACAAAACATCTTATATTTTGGAACGAAGTATCATCACCGCTCGATGATAAGATGATGCTTACCTACCCAAGCATGAAGGAGGGATATATTGATTATAATTTAGTTCCAAGAAAGACAATCCTGGATGAGAATTGAAGGAAAAACAGGTCATGACTAACATCTTTTCGATAAGATAATACATAAGAATGTCGAGTGCTACTTATATGATCTTGTTTCACCGGTGCTATAGGGAGATAACGGCTCCCGCCCCCAAACCCGGTCTTGCCTACCAGGGCTGCTTCGTAAGCAGCTTCTACATGAAGCTTGCTTTCTTGCATAGATGCTTTGTAGTGTGACCATGTAACTGTAAGAAATGTTCCTACCTCGCCAAGCCTCATCTCCCCTCTCCTTGCCCGCTCTCTTGTAATTTACCTAGAATATAAAACAATTCTCCTTATAATTTTCTATTAGCTTAAATATATATAGTGATCGTGTGCATATATGGCTATTATGAAGAATTCTTCCAAACTTTGGGGCTTCTAATTGTAAGAAAACATTTTGTACCCCATGTGTGCTTGGTTCCAAATGGAAAAAACAATATATGTGTGCCCGCCTCCCTTTCTCACATTATATCTTGATTCTGGTGGCTGCCTCTACCGTACTAGATGTCAATACGAAACCCACCAAATCTAGTTTCATCTTTTGACCCTAATCCTAACCCTAGGAATAACCCTTGAAAAACTACATGTCCACCCCCCCCAGACACACGCACACATCGTCCTCCAACTCTCTCTATCTCTTGTAATCCACCTAGAAAGGTAAACCAACCTTTCTGAATATTAAATATATGTTATCGTAGTGCATATATACTCATTCTGAAGAAATTTTGGTTGGAAGGATCGGGATTTGTAATGTCAACCAAACACTTCGTTCCATGTGTGTGCTCGTTTCCGATCACTAAAAGCAAAATATATGTGCCCCTTATTGCTTCACCACATCATGTTTGTATCTGACGGACATCACCACTAGGTAAGGTGACAATCCAAAACACACAGTTCTAGTTTCATCTCTAACCCTAATCCCAACCAGGCTTAACCCTAGATGTAACCTTAACATCAATTTTACCGTGCATCTAGTTCATGCCTTTTCTGGCTTCAAGGTACCTTCACATAGTCATCTTGTGTCAAGATGACATCAAGGGCGATACAAGACTAAGCGGAGAAAGGACGGGCAGTGGACAAATTGGAATTTGGCGCGTGGGAGAGAGGGAAATGGGTGGATAAAGTTTAGGGCACGTGTAACTAATAGCGAGGGAGGGTGATGGTAACCCCCGATGCATTGATGATGCTCGAAGGTGGTAGATGGAAGATGTGCCCACACACTGAAAATATGATCAATGCAAAATTCATATATGTGATATAATAATTTACCAATGTTTCTCACGACATTTCTAACTTTGTCTTCTAGATTGTCGTTCACTCTCTGCCACTTTTTTCGTACCACTTACCGAATTTTCCCTCCTTTTGAGACCATGGATGCCACAAAGAAGATCACATTGGGGTATACTCAGTGGAAGTGCCATGAGAGGATGGCCGGGCCATATGTCCCTTCCACCCACAACACATACCATGACACAAAAGGTGTAATGTATTGTCAGAGTTTACTTTTTAAATTCAAAAAAAATTCTAGGAGTATTAGCACTAATTACCCCTTTTTTATATTATCGCTCATTTGGACCCCTTGGTTTTTGTTTTCTAGATCTGTCGCTGGACCGATATGCCGGTAAGAAGCATATCAACTAGATGACACATGTAACCCAGACTTAAGAAACACAAATAATTCATGAAATGCATAACCAAGTTTTAGGTTTTCCAATATGACAGGTGCTAACAACATACAAGTATGTGAAATACCGCATAGCTTTCTAGGTTTAGTAGAGATCATTTTATTTTAATCCTATCCAAGCAAATTCTTACTCTGCATTGGCTAGGAGTTATACTTGTTATGTGGAAAAGTCCTTAAGAGACACAAATTACTGGTGTTGGAGTTCCTTAAGGCGTTCCAACCAATTCTAGGCCGTACATTTTTTATTAAATAGGAGATAATAGCAGCCCTCAACTTTTAAGTAGGTATTATTGGCTTCTACATTTTGAACTTAGCATAATACAACGATATATTTGGAAACTACTAATTCACAGTATAAAAATTGATACTCATTGCTACACTTTATGTGTGAAGAAAGGAATTTATAAATACTGAAACTTCATAATAGCTGAGGAATATTTTTGTCCGAGAGAGTAAATGGTGCAAGTACTTCATTGTGCTAGTTTTTGTTACTAAATTAATTAACATTGTATTTTGAAATGGTTTCCCCGGTGTAGCTTTGCCTTGTTAGTATGTAGGATCCCACGAGCAAGAACATGAGAGACCGATGAGTGTTTTGCATTTTCTTTGGCAAAATCAGGGAGTCTTTTTTTTTCTTTAAATTGATTTTTTAAGTACGTTTCTTCTTGATGAAAAGATAATTTATGGTACTTGTATTTTACCAATATTGTTAAAATTATGAATTAGTCATTGAATAAAAATAAATAAATGTGTGCAAAAGAGGATTATGGGATCCATCAGCCATAAGAGATCGTAATAGCTAATATGTTATCACTTGATGCAAATGTGTGATTGAATATGTAGTTTGTTTGTGACTTAGAATTTGTTTTGGGGATTTTATTTCATAATTTGATGCAGTTGGTTAAACAAATAGTAAAACATGTGAAAAATAGTTTGATAAGTTCTGGCTACTATAATATAGCCTAGTGCCAAAAAATGAGCAGATGAAAGAGCATTTGTGCCTCCATGTGTTGTAATTAATGACAATATATATGGCCTAATAGTTGCATTGAGCTATACTTGTAGGGATTGTTCATTAGCATTTCTTGTGACCATATGTTGGTTTCAAGGTAACAATAAGAAATCAAAGAAGATCAAGTGATGATCAAGGTGATATTCCATAGAAGGTCTAGTGTATGGTTATGTGAGGTTATGTGAGAGTTGAGACTATGTGAAGCATGTGTTGCAGAATAATATATTGAGTATGCAATCATGATTATCTTCAAGACATTATAATATTGAAGAAATATTTGATACGATATTGAGAAGTCGAGCTTCAAGATGATATGCAAGATTCATAACTCAAGTTCAAGTTGAGCCATATCATAGATATCAAATGCTTGAAGCTTTCCTTCCATATGGTGATCATGGACATGTCAAGATATGCTTGCTAAGGAGAGTCCCTCTCGTAGGAGTGTGGGGGAGAAATTCACAAGTTTTCATCAAGAAAGCACGACCGGGGTCAATCAAGAAAGGTGATCCAACTTGAGAAGAACAAGATTGTCATCATCAAGCTCAAGTGGAATCCCAATTCAAAGGTATTATTTTGATAGGTTCAATCTTTTACCAGTATCATGTTGTTAGTTGGGAGACTGGGTTATAGGATAGATAGTCATTCTATTAAGAGGGGCTCTCGACTGAGTATCTTGATCGTATATTTTAGGGAGAAAGATCAAAAGTTTGCATACTTGGCATCATCTTTCTTGGTTGTTATTTGTATACTATCCATGTGAAGTTTTAGAGCTTTTGGTTATTCTCATGACAAGCTCTAGTTTATCAAAAAGGGATTTTGTATGAAAACCTTATTGCCTTTTCATGTTAAAGTCTATATGGTTATTCTATGAGGGAGGTTCTAGACCTATAACTACTTTGTATTTTTGTTGGATACTACTTATTTTTACCTTTCCAACAAGATTAGTTTCATCCTAATCGGAGTTTTCAAGCTTAAGTTATTGCATTTTGGGTTTTGGTGTTTTTACTCGTTCGTCTCTTTTATAGAGTTTAAACCTTACATCTTATGGTTTAAATTCCATGGTTGGACTATGAGTTTTATTTGCATGAAGTTGTAGAGCTTTTTGTTGTGATTCCTCATAAGGTGATCCTTTCCAGCGTCGGTGAGTGGTGTCCCTCCACATCTTGGAGTGATGCCTTGTGTGACGTTTGTTGTGCATGATGTTGTAGAGCTTTTTGTTGTGATTCCTCATAAGGTGAGCCTTTCCAGTGTCGGTGAGTGGTGTCCCTCCACATCTTCGGGTGATGCCTTGTGTGGCATTTATTGTGCCTCGAGCTACCACATCTCAAGGTGGAACGTTTGTGGCGATCGGTAAGTATTACGCCGCCGCACCTCTCTAACAGAGATTGGCTTCCTTGGTAGTGAACTTGGGATAAATCATCATCTGCACGTGACTCGGTTATTTCTATACCTGAACTCTTTACTCATGCACTTTATTTTGTGATAGCCTCCATGTCTGAAGTTATATATCTTGCTATCACACAATTTCTTGTTGTGCTTAGCTTAAGTTGTTGGTGTAGATAGTTGAATATAGCATATTTAGATTCTGTTCTTGATAAATTAAACGCTAGTTTTATTCCATATTTATTAGAGCCAAAATCATAATTGTTTTAGCTCGCCTATTAACCCCTCTCTAGGAAACGTTCATGTCCTTTCAGCAGAAGTGTCGAATGCCAAACATTAATAACCCACGAGTTAGCTTGCTAATCGACAAGTTTGAGATGGCTTACAACTAGTCCACGACAAAACATTGATTAAGAGTATGTACTCCGCAAACATGCAAGCATAATAGAAGCATGGCTGGCAACAATATTAAAGCTCTAATTAGAGGTTTGACGCAAATTAGGTGAATGTGGTTTCAAACGAGAATGATATCAGGACCATCGATGGATCCTATGTGATTAGAGGATAATATGTAGCAACCAAACATATAATGTGAGATACATAGTATGTACATCTTCAATGCCAAGGTAAGTAAAACTTGTTCTAGGCAGTGAACCATCGGGTAGCAAATTTTCACATAATAGTACTCCCTCCCTCGCTCCCATATTAGGATGCCTCTTAGTTTTGGTCAAAGACAAAGATTTATAAACTTTGATGAATATAGGAAGAACATCAACATCTACCATATAAATCAATGTTATTAAAACCATAATGAAATTAATTTTCATACTTTATATATATTGTATCATGAATGTTGATATATTTTATATATAGTTGGTCAAACTTTATAAAGTTTGACTATAAACAAACTAACATGCATGGGGAGAGGGAGTACAAGATTATCTTGAATGTGTACATACTAAATTTATTATCCACTCACACTAACATTCAAAGAGACCGTACATGGATACACAAGAACACTGGATACACAAGAACATTGAGTCATTGACTACAGCTGGTTCTTAATATTTTCTTACCTTTTGCAAGTGTTCATGAAGAGTCTTATGAACACATAATATAGTTATTAAATTTAATTGTCTTGGTGATGTTATATGTTGTTGGGGCTTTGGAGCAACTTGACTATTCGAGATTTAAATTGGTAAAGATCTGAAAATAAAATCAGTATTAAAAACAAAATACATGTGGTGTCGTAATTATTTTAATGTGTATTAGAGCTTAATTCAACAACTTTCTTATGATTTAAAGCAATCTTGTATTTTATTGTGCTATTTTAATACAACGCAAGGATGTGAACTACATAGTTTTGAATTTTAAATTTCCTAAAATTCATCCATTTTATATGTGGAGTTGAATTTTGAATGTTTCTTAGGAAACTAAGTGTTTTTAAAAATTACATGAATTCTATGATTTTGGTGAAGAGATCGCATTTGTGAAAAAATATTGGTGCAATCTAAAGGACATATCTCATTTGTCAACCACATTAAATGATAATTGGATTGTTTTAACAAATTTCTTGATGAACCAAGCATTAAATGGTCAACATTTAATCATTTGGAGAGATACTACATTAAATGATAGTGAGCTCCACAACATATGTCATTGTTGTCTCGAAAAGCAATAAATACAAATACACATGATATAATTGATGAAATATACATCTTGTTGGACATGTACAACGCTCTCTGCTTGGAGGTCGATCCATGTCTACCACTGCATGCTCGGTTTGACGTTCCCCTAAAATAGATATTGATAACCAGGGGCTAAGCTAGAGCAAAAGATCATTGGGGCTGGCTCTACTAGTTTGTGATCTTCCACTAATAAACCAAGGGGAAGACTACATTAGTGAAGTTTTGATGAAATTTGTTGGGTTAGTCTCAACCCAACCCTTATATAGCATCCGCTACTGTTAATGAGGCGGTAAGACCCCACGCCCCCCACGGTTTGCACGAAATATTAATGATCGTTTAGAAGGCGACATAAACATTTCAGGAGAGAGTATTGAGTGTATTATTTTCAACAGAGTAGCACATATATCTATTATGTATTATTAAAATAAGAGACAAACCCACCATGTTCCAATCCATAAAGACTAAAAATTATACACCATTAATCTTTATTATAATGGTCGAATGTATGAATGATGCAAAGCTCGAGATTAAACACATTCATATAAATTTACTTACTATTGCGATGAAGCTAGGCTAGTTGGACAAGTCGGAATGCAAGGAAAAACCTTTTTACATGTAAGATAGAGATCAAATATTCTATAGAGATACCAAGTATGTACAACACATATATCCACATACACCACCACATATGCACATATAAGACGCCTACTAACTCATGCAACTAGAAATTAAACAATACCAGATATCTCGTGTTCATTCACACTATGTTCATCATCGATCGTGATATGTTCAGATGACAATGGTGAGAATAAAAAAAAATATAAAAGTTGGAGTTGCAAAAAGCCCAAGATCTAAAGATGTTGGTGGGTACACAGCGTTGAGTACACTTTGTTCTTCTTTGGATTGAAAGATTTTCAAAAGAATTTTGAAGGAATTCTTCAATACATAAGATCTTTGCATAAGGAGCCTTTTGGGTCAAAGGAATGATACCTCCAAAATTCTTGTGGATTATATCCCATAGAAATTTCAATATCCACTTAACCAATTTTTTATACTCATTCACGTAGAATCGAGACACTTTTCCATGTTTTTCCTATGTTTCATCCAAATAACTATACCTATAGTATTTCTTTGTCTTCTACCTGTAATCCCATCAAATTCCTTTGTTTTTCCAATCCAGAGAAGCCCTTAGTTAGATGGTAGCAGACAGCAGACATTAGGGTTAGATGACTCATGTCACTTATATGACGTTTTGGTGTTCGAGAATGCCAATTACATAGTATACAGAATCACTCCTGATTCTGTGACGGATAAACTGCTCTTCTCTGACCCAACTTGATAAGCTATCTTGGTAGTATGAGAGATAATGGTGACAGTAACTGCATTCCAATACCCGAACTGACAAGACAACGACCCATAAATTGCAGAAACCAGACTCTACCACACAAAAGAGAGTGCATACAATGCCCAAAAAGATGCAATCAGCCATCTAACTAGCTCCAATGTGTAGCCAACATTCTTGATCCACTATGATCATATAACAAATACGCTGTAGTATCAGTTACATCGTGATCATGAGAAAGAAAAGAAATCTATTACATTGTGTGACACTCCAAGGTACAATTGCCAGGCAGAACCACCGAGCAAGCAAGATCAGGTGATTCACAGTTAACGGAAAATAATGAACATGTCTAATCCACAAGTATACCTATACCAAATACAAAGCATGGAGACGGCCAAGCATTGCTGCTGTGGTTCTATCTGATCTTCTTGTTCATGTTGCTGGCGAGCTGCTTCATCTGGAACCTCCAGAACATGAAGATGGTGAGGGCGGCGCCGACCAAGACGAACCCGGCCACCATCTCCCCCTCCCCTTCCTTCTTCCACGCAACCTCCTCGATTCGCCATTCCCTCCCCCCCTCCACCTCCGCCTCCACCAGCGTGTACACTCGCTTCCGTTCCCTCACCGCCACAGCCACCACCGCGACGGCGCCGTCCGGCTCCCCCACGTCGTGCTCGGCGCAAGAAACCCACCCGTCGTTGCTTCCGACCAGGCGCAGAGACGCGGCCCCGCCCACGGCCACCAACCCATCGCTCCGCACCGCAACGGCGACGGGCGTGCGGGGAGTGAATGGCCCAGAAACGATTCTCGCGACGCCATCCTCCATGTCCACGCGGAGGAGGTGGCCGGTGCTGGGCAGGCCCACTAGCAGGAACCCGCGGCTCACGTGTGCGGTGAGGGAGGAAAGAGGCTCGGAGCCGTACACGGGCGATGTGGGGAGCGCGGCGAGGACGCCATCAGGGGAAACCCTGTAGATGTGCGCGCCCACAGTGAGGAAGGCAACCCCGGATTGCGGCTCCACGGCGACGCCGCCGGGCGCGGCGGGATCGGGGAGCGGGGTGGAGAAGAGGAGGCGATGGGGGCGAGGGGAACGGAGGTCGAAGGCGGAGACGGAACCCGCGGACGCTACGAGGAGCCGCCGCCGCCGGTCGTCCACGGCGACTGCGGAGGCGCTGGAGGACGCGATGGATTCGGTCACGCCGGCGTCGGAGACGGATAGGATGGCGTCGCCTCCGCCGGCGACGACGAAGTGCTGAGCCGTGGGGTCCCAGGCTAGGGAGGAGGGGGAGACGCCTCGACTAGGGGTGAAGGTGACGACGTGGCTCGCGGAGGAGGGTCGTGGGGCAACTGCGGCGAGGATGAGCAGGAGGGTTACGACGGAGGCGGCCATCTCGGCAGGGTTGGGTTCGGGGTGGGTAGATTCGATCGTGGGAGGACGATTTGCGCCCGCCTTTGACTAGCTGTGGCGTGTGGGCTCGATTAACCCGAATTTTACACAGGGACTCGTGGATGCGAGATCTGCACCGCACACATTTGTTGGACATTCGGTTGAGAGAAGAGATTTGCTGTTTTCATAACTTAGTCGTCTCTTATCTGTAACTTACCCGCAACTTAGTCGTCAATCGCTATAACTTAGTACGGCGTATTGTAAGTTACAAAACTAGACCTGTCAGCACATGAGAGGCCTCTGATTGGCTAGGGGCACTGTTCTATACGAGCAGTCCCCCCTTTCTATCGCGTATTTCCGTGAGCTCGATAGATCTTGACATTTAGGCCCCGTTTACTTGTCTAGGTTTTTCCACTCCACGATCTTGAAAACCACCAATGGCCCGCTTACCTCTTTGGTATTTTCGAGTTTCTTCTTAACCCATCCTGAAAATTCCACGCCCAAACTCTAGTTAGCTCCTGTGTTCTCACACGAGCCGACCCTCATGTGTCGTCGAGGAAGGAAGCAAGGGGAGGAGGGAGGCTACATCGCACACATGAGGCGACGGCGCACGTTGACCTGACATACACCTCCTCTAGCTTTGGCAAGCTCCTTCTCTTTGGTGAGTCCCTTCCTCGCATCTTCCCCTCCTCTCCCCTTCCTACGGTTTCACAGTTGCCACCGACGTCCACCTCCCACCTCCAATTTGGTTCTTTGGACATTAGGGAGAGAAGAGAGAGACCAGAGAGAAACAACACGGTGTAGGTGGATTTGAGGGACGTTGTCCGTGTCTTCTCGTAGCCATGCTCGTGGCTCCAACGACCTGGATGCCATGGCCAAGCTCCCGGAGCAGTACGAGATCGCTAGAGAGAAACAACACATTGGAGGTGCAAATTTTGATTGTGTTTGTAGATATACATATTCTAGTATGAAAACTCTTGGTTCCTTGTTTTCCTAAATAGTGAACACACTCGAGGAGCAGAGTAGTCTTGCAATTTAATTTCATGGACCCGAATGAATCGTGGTATCCGTGTGTGTGTGTGTATCCATGAAATCCACGTGTGTTTATGTGTTCTGCCAATTGCTAAGACTAGATAACCCGGTGCGCCTGGCGCCGAGGCAAGAAGCGAGATAGTATTTTAAATCCGTATAGTAATATTGATATCTTCATCTGAACTCCATATAGTAATATTGACAACAAATCTTAATCTCTAAATATGCACAAACAACCCAAGTTAGAGAAGAACCAGACAACAATAACTCCAGGATACTTAGCAGATGCATATCCGACTAAGTTTTTCGTCGAGTATGGACCTAAATGTGTGTTGTTTTGTATTGGATGGAATATCAAGATGGCATAAACCCTTAAAACTTGACCCTAGAAGAAGTGAAAAACAAGAAAGCGAAATCTTAAGTTACCAAAACAATAGATAAGAGGAGTCTAATGCCATTCGTGAATTAAGCATCATGAATGACATGGGGAAAGACATTGTCCCAGTATATAAGTACATCTTGCTACGTATCCGTTTTTAATCAAGGGAAAAGATAACAAGAAGCGCCGCATCTCCTCCTCTGTCATGCGGCCGTATCATGATTCGTGAAAAAAGATTAGACCCTGCGCGTGACCCACTGTATCTCTTATCGTCCCCTCGGATTACTCATGGCCACTCATTTCGTTCTCTCTCTTGCTGAGACAGCCATGGCAGAGGAGCACTCGTGCAGGGATTGAGGATTGTTGCGCCGAAGACGCTCGAAAGGAGGCCATCGCTGACCATGCAGCGGGGACCGTTCCTGCTAAGCTCGCAGCAGAGAGGCCGTCCCGAGGAGGGTGAGGAGTGACATGATAGGAGCTTGGGAGGAAGGGGCCGACGTCGTCGAGCCCGCCGCGTCGAGAGCTTGAGGAACACCGCCCCGGGACACACCGGAGGAGTGGGCTACCAGCGCGGAGCACACACCAGAGAGGCGCCACAGAGGGGAGGTTGAGCAGAGCCGCGCTGCCGACGAGCACGTAGAAGGGAGGCGCCGACGAGTGGTTGCTAGAGATAGACAACACATCTTCGGCCTCTCTTGTGGCTGGTGAGCACCTACTTCATATCCTTGCAAAGGGACCTTCGCCGGAGGGAGCCTATGGTACCTAGAAGGCGGCGGGGAGCTCGTCGGCTAGAGGTAAGAAACGTCCATGAGCAGCACAGAATAGTGTCTCATGGATGGGGAAGGATAGAGCGTCCTAGGATCTAAATTCAATTAGGCAATTATCAACAATTGTACTAGGCACCTAAGCCTAATTATTCTGACAATTAGTAATTTTTACAATTAGGATCTAATTAACATGGCAATTAGTAACAATGAAACCGGGAAACTTGGTCTAATTAATCTGGGATCTCCACCAGGCTGCCACCGACGAGCAAGGGAGGGCTCCACCAGGTTGCCGCCAACAAGCAGGTGGAGGAGGTGCGACGTAGGGAGAAGCTCCGCCAGGCTGCCCCCGACGTCAAGGAGGAGACACGTTGCCGGGGGCTCGGCAAGGCCGCCGTCGGCAAGTGCGGGGAGGGGGCTTCCGTCCCTAGCATGGGGACACCACCGACGACAACTTTGGCAATTAGAGACTAATTTTATCTACCAAACCAAAATACAATTAACTTGACAATTATGTACCGTGAATCTGGCAACTAGGTGAAATTAACATGCCAATTAGGCACTAATTTTTGGCTGACAACCAAATGGAAATTAACATGGCAACCATGCATTGATCGAATGTGGCTACTAGGTGAAATTAACCTGGCAATTAGGCACTAAATTTGGCTAGCAACCAAACGTAATTAACTTGGTTATCGTGCGGTGTTAATTTGGCAATCAGATAAAACTAACCTAGAAATTAGCCACTAATTTGACTGTCAACCAAATTGTATTTAACTTGCTAATCATGCAAAATTTAGACAAATAGATAAATCTATTGCTAATTAATCTTGTATTTTTTGTTGTTATAAGTAATAATATATGAGAGGAGGCTCTTACAAATGGTGACAGTGTAGTGGTAATACTACCGCGCTGGCTACATGCCTGGGGGTGCTTTTCTCATACAAGATTTAGGGATGCGTCTTGGCGCACGACCCCGTGACTCTCGTACGAGCTTTTTTTTATGGGTCTCTTTTTTGTACTTCCTCCGTTCTAAAATACCCTCAGTCTTCTGCTGCATGTAAAATCGTTAGAAGTTACATATTTTGTACTCCCTATATTTCATATCGTAATTTACAGAATACTTATATATATTACATATAGGTCTGTAGTTCAGAGCATAGATGTTCTATTAATTATATATAGTCTAAGACAAAACATCAAACAAAAGTGACACGGTTATTAGACCCAAGTGACACGGTTATTAGATCCACTACTGAGAGGAGCAAAGCAATCAAAACGTGATTAGTCTGAATGCGCCTTGGCGCACCATCCTGGTATAATCATACTAAGATGCGCGAAAAAGTTAAGTAAGGCAATAGTCCTTTTTATAGGTGTATTTTTATACTAAGGTTGCCAAATGAAATGTTCAAATTTGAAATGCTACAATCTTCCAATCAGCAATATAAACTCTCTTTAACAATCATGTTGAGATTGCTTATGATGGTAGCAGATATGATAAACACTAACTTTCACTGCACATTGGTGTAAAACATTCTGTTTAGATCAACGTTGTTGATGGTCTAAAGAAATTCAGAACGAGTTGCTTGAATGTCTGTTTTCTATGATACTGCATTGTCACAGTTCATATGTGCAAAAGAGCTAGAGTAGCACGAATCAGAACAACGCCAGAAAAGAAAATATAGAGTACGATACTTAGAAATAACCAGGCCTGAAAGAACAAAATAGGAAGTTCTAGAGACTTTAGACCGTAGCATAGTTGCTTGTATTTATTACACACGAGTTAAGTCAAAGAACAGAGAATCAGTTAGGTCTGTTAGCTGCGTGTTCTTCCTCACAATCTGTTCTTTCTATATTTTTAATTCTACGGAAAAGGCCTCTATTGATTTTTTTTCATGTGCTTCTAACTCACCATGGTTCATATATATAGGTACCTTTTTTAACCTTCTCCATGTGTTTGATGGCTCGATCGTGCGGTGTTATTGATTGCAGCCTCCAAAGTCTCTCCCAGGTAGTAAACAAAAGCACTTCGGCTTCATAGTGGCAATGAATGATGGCTTTGCTCTTGTACCAGGGCACAGAAGACAAAGTTGTTTCATCATAGGATCAAGTGTGGCACTTGGTGGTATCTTGATATGGTCCATGATATAATTGACATGTAAGCAGAACAACCTGTTAGAAATTTAGAATGGATTTCATTTCAGTTGGTATACAAAGCATAAAGGACCATTTTACTAATAGAAAGTAACCTTGCTCCTATCATAGCCAAAAACAGACCACTACTATGTATCTGGTGCTGCGGCATGATATGTATCTCTATTGTTTTACATATGATGAATTTCAGGACATACTAAAAAAAAGTATTGCATAAAAGTTACAGAAGTGATTATTTCCCTCTTATAATGGTTTGTTCTCAAGCATGATATATCCCATGTAGTTGGGACTGTATTGCCTATTTTTTATCATGAGCATAATTAAGTGGAAGTGTAATGTCTCGGACATTGAGAAGCGGCTATAATCTGCAGAACTGGCAATCGTGCGAGTATGAGAATAGACATGATGGAGTTGTGCATATTTGTACCAGAAGCATCGCATGAGCTACATGGTGTTGAAGGGATGGTGACGTCCTCTGTCTTGTCTTGAGTACAGGAAGTGCATATGGTGTCATCTATGAAAGATCTTAAAACATGCAAAGTAGTAGTTGCCTGGAGAGAAGGAAGTCTATCAATAGTATTAGAATGCTGAAATTTTGATTTACAAAATACCTGCTCAAGGCCGTGTGGCATGTCCCAAGGCCGATGCTTGCACAACTCGACCTTTGAATCAGCATCACATCATGAATTCGATTAACAGAAATGTTCAAGGGTATTAACAAACTTTAGACACATAGTACTTGACCTGGTTTACAACATAAGGCACCAAATTCAAAGATGAGAGAAACAAACAGCTATAAAGCAAACCGCTACATATGGAAACCACACGATTTTTTTTTAACAAACAGGTGGGCTTTATTAATCAATTGGTGCAACTAAATCACTTACGACCACACATGATACAATGTCAGGTACAGTTGCATGACAGAACATAGTACCACAAGAAGATATGTGCTTGTATTGAACAAAAATACACCCTCTTCACTCTATCTAGACAGGATGTACATTGTTCTTGACCAGTATCCTTGCTGAAAAAACCATGAATTATCATCATCGTGGTTAGTGGAAGAAATAACTTGTAAATGATTTGTAAAAAAAGTTTCATGAATAAAACGGCTGCAGCGTGTATCTAAAGAGCTATGATAAGATTCATGAATACATGTGACTAACACACAGTTAGTTACCTTTTTTGTCCCAGTCGGAGAACCCAGCTTAAGTATAACTTTAGGATCAGCTCAAGGTGACGATTCATCATTGAAAAAAGCCTTTTGGACAAACGAAAGACCAAAATTCCTTGCTGTAGAGAATATTAGACTAAATGAAAGGGGGCTTCCATATAGATGAATTAATATGAAAATCACAATATTTAAAAAATCACCTAGTTCCAGAGATGATAAAGCTCCAGATTTATAAAATAAAAATTGCTCAATTTTTATGACTAAATATTTATTCTACTGTAACTAAGCTTTGGCTCGAACATTTCTCACACCACTGAATCCAATATGTTACGTTGTTGCATATAACACAACCAAACAACTTAACAACCCCTAGCTCACACTACGGTTCAGATCTGGAACATCTTTAACCATTACCTGTAGAACATCGAGATTAGGGCATAATATTTTGTAGAACATGATCTTCTTGCATAACACATCTGAACAAGAAAAATAGAGAGACATAAGAACATACCACACCGAATTCTTCAGTCATAGCACACCGAAATATATCTAATAGCCTGCTATTTTAGCACGCACACACAAAAAGGAAGACAGATAGGATAGCAAGCACATCATCTTGCCTGAGATGCAGAGGACGGGAAGAAGTGGTTGGGGGTTCACTGCAGGAGGATGGCAGCCAGAGGACCTTCAACACGCAACCAGGGACACACCGGTTTCCAGCTGCGACATTCTAAAACCATATTATTTTCAGCTGCAGTATCTCTTAAATATAACTTATTCTGTGCACAACTCTATTTTATCACCAAGCCGTTGGCTGCAATACAGACGTATGCTTAGTAGTGCGGGGTAGAACCATACTAATAAATACCCAAATGTAAATTAAGTGGCTTGCATGTATGTGACATGCAGCGGTTTTCGTGGAAACTTTCTTAACATTCATGAGCTCAGGTATCCTCGAAATGTAGGAGGAAGCACAAGCGAAGACAATACAAAGGATAAATCCTAGTGAAGGCAGCACAATAACATGACAGTTAAAATATTTTCAAAAGGATGACTGAAACATTCATTGGCTAATCTCAGTCCAACAAGCATGAAAGATGGAACTAATATTTGTTAGAATGGGAAAAGTAAAAGGCTATGCAATTATAACTAACATAATAAAGCCATACAGATTATGCAAGAAGTTGTAGCTTCATAGGCATGGTCACATGACAACCTGAAAGTGCGCAGAAACACAAACACAAACATCACTCGCAGGCAACCTTTCCAAATATTGCTATTGGAATGACGAGCTCTCCAAAATAACTACAAAGAACATCATCAACAATTGCTTAAAAGGCTAGCTCCTAAAAATAAATTTGAGAGTGTATCATACATACATAGAAGCAGCTGGGCAAACAAGGGGTGCATTCCCGACAAACATACCTTTCGAAGAAGATGACCGACAAAACAAAAAAGAAAACCAACACACCGAACTACAATGCAAAAAGGACACATTAGTAAATTAACGCATTGGATCTGGACTTCAATACACATAAATAATTCATATTGAAATAACTGGGAGGGGCTTGTGCTTCACTTTTGTTTACCATCATTCAGATATTCAGCAAGACCATCAACAAAGCTCAATCGAGGATACCGGCTAAACTGAGTCGCAGACTCTAATTTTCATATAACTACATGTGGATAGTAAGCAAGCGCATTGTGAAGACCCTTATTCTTTTTTTGTTGGAAAGGATGAAGACCCTTATTCTGGCCCCCTCAAACCTTTGCATGCCCCGTCGCCGCAAGCATGTGCTTGCACCTTGACCTGGAGTGCATGAGCGGATTGTGCTCGTCGGGCTGAGCGCCGATGGGGGCGCTTGCAACCCCTGGGCCTTCTGCTCCTCTCGGTGATGGATGTGACACGACAAAGGCCGCATGTTTTATTCCTAGGCGGCACCCTCCTCATGCGGTGCGACCGAGAACGCAGTGGCTGTGTGGGATCGGGCGCCAACGCCTGGCAGTTCAACTGCCGCATGAAAAATATCCTAGACCTTGACTTCATGATGCTCATGTCGCTCACTGAGCCATAGCAGGCCTAGCATCTCGAGTCCGACAGGATCGTGTTGGCCTTAGTGAGCCTCTCAGTCTCTCCTCCGGCTTGCACCACGATAAGAAAAAAATCATTTGCCCACATGGACAACTTTTCAAGCATCTGGCGAGCACAACATTGAAGAAATCAGATCGTTTCCTCTCTGAACTACAAAGGAATTTGATTCAATTTGACATATTTAGTAGTAACCAGGAGAGGGAGGACACATTAGAAATTCCAGGGGTAAGGGGCATATTTATATGATGATAACACATACATCGCGAAAGACAGAACTACCATTTTTAACAAAAAAGGTGAATGCCCAACACCTTAGGAAATAAAAACATGAGGCGGTGATGAAACCAGGATCACCTACCACACTTTCATGTGTTAAATCAAATGGTACTAAAGTTGTAACTGGTGCATGCCTGATCTGCCATCAACAATCCTAACAACTCATTCTGCACTATAAGTCATCCTAGCAGTATTCTTGCAGGTTGTTGTTTCTTTGGAGTTACAGAAGTCTGGAGATAGATAACTGTATGCTCTGAAATCATGTTTACACAAAGTAAACATAGGAAAGTTCTGTTTTCCATGATGATCAAATTCAAAAATCTATACACACAAGACATTGGGAAACTGTGACTAAGGTTGTTCTTGGCCTAACATATAGACACCACGAGAGTCAAACATAATAGTGAGCTCACTTAACATCTCAGCTCACGGTTCAACACGTCTCAAGATGAAGAGGCAAGAAACTGGAACATGACCAAACCACCATGCCACTGTCCACTGTTTAAGATAGCTCAGCAAACATCCCAATCTTACTTGTTTCTTATCCCTGCTCAACTAAATACAAGTATAGAGAAACGAATTGGCATCCGCATGATAGTATATTGGAGAAATGGAAGAATCTTGGGTCAGATAGAAATATGCCTGATATTGGGGATTTTTTGGATTGGTCATAGAAAAGTAGAAACTCGTCTCAAAAAAAGAAAAGCAGAAGCTGATAATACATATGTAGCAAGTGAAGACATGTCCGGTTTTAGCTTGTGATTTAGCATAAATTATGAAAATAGCAACAGAAAGGTCCAACGTCTAGTAAAAGCTCACCTTTAATTCTTTTGGCACACAGTATAGAAGACATCAATGGAATTCTTTGAGCATGCATAATACATCGGCGGACTGGCAAAAACCATTTTTCGTTGTTCAAATCAACCTGCACATATAAGTAGCATCGTTGCAGCCACACAAAAAAACAGTCGCCTGGATGTAGCCTCGTATGTTTAATTTTTTCCCAATGCAATGCTACGACTGAACAATCTCCTTACGATCATATGATAAAATTGCTCCTGCTAGAATGCTGAAAAATGAAAGAATTTCCTCATTAGACGATGATATGATCATAGTAAAGAATTTAAGCAAACCAGCAAATAGAACCGTGCTAGGTATATGTTCTTGAAAAACATAAGGCGAACAGTGAAATCCAAAAGGTAAAAGAATTACTATTGTTAGTAGAAGACACAGATCAGAGCTTTACTCTCGTAATTAACCAGGCAGCAACAAGCAACCATAATTATACATGTTCATTGTAGTACTTCCATCGTACCAAGCAAATAGAAGGAAGTGAGCCTAAAATCAAATCTTGCAGTAAATTTTGAAACACTTGTAACATTGTAATGCAAGTTGTGTGAGATCCTCCTTGATTTATCCAATCCGTTTAGAGTACTCAATTTTTTCTAGAAATAATATATCAGTATATGGTGGAAGCCGAGGTTCAATAGTTAATCTAGCGCATATTCTCGGACAAAAGGAACGCATATGAGAGACTCCGACTAACATTACACAGTATAGTGTGCAAATAAACATTATACTACTAATCTAGCTAATATTCGTCTCTTCAGTTCAGTACACTTCTTCAATACGGATAAATTTCAGATCGAGCAACTATAAATAAGATGGTATAACCAAAGGAACTTTCAGAGAAAAATATAAACCACACCAGTGGTAAAGCCGTATAATCGAGTCCGGGTCACTAACTGTCTTCATTTAATTTCTTCAAGGTTTGCAGCATCAAGAGAAAGGTAGAAATTCCATGGGAAACACACCTTGTTGATCTAGAAGAAACAACTTACATACACGAAACTACAAACTCGTGCTATTTACACTAACAGTATACAAACATAAAACATATATACTGAGGATTAAACGACCTCCCTTCATAGCGGCGAAGTAGATCAAGGAGGAGGAAAAGGCATCAAAGGTACAGCTGCAGCCCAAATGCTGCAAATACTACTCCTACCTTCCACCACGTCCGTTTAAAGACCGGAAAAACAAGGGACCAATGAAGGAAAATGGAGAGCTTTACCACCTCCGCATCCACTCCTTTTGAATCAAAGATACACAAAGAGAAAGAGAGAGTGTACCTGAGCACAGGAGGTTGAGATGGAGCGCAGCTGATCCTCCGGGTGACGGCACGGCGCACGACGGCGGGCTGAGCTGTTCCCACCGGCAACCAGCCGTTCCTCCCAGCGACAACCCTGTGCAGCGGCGGTGCTCCGGGCAATGGTGAATGCGAGCTCAGAGGGAGGACGGCTGGAGCACGCATAGAGAAGAATGGTAGAGGAGAAGGGCGTTGGTCAGGATGGCATCCAGGAAGGACGACGAAGCCGAGGGAGTGGCACCCTTCTGTGACCCGAGGACGACGATGATGGCGCTCCGCGAAGCTGCTCCCGCGTACACCCGCCTCCTTCTGCTCTTGTGCCCACCAAAAACGGGAGGAGGTGGAGGAAGGGATCCTGCTAGCAACACGCTCAAGAGGGGAAGGGATCCTGCTCCCTCCAGCCACAAAAAGCTCCTCCATGGCAAGCCCCACCTCCTTCAGCCATGGAGCCTGCCTTTCTCCGCCGCCCTCCGCCCACACATCCCTGCCCTTCCCGGCCTCTGGCCCCCTCCCATGAGCGCTGAGGAACGGGGTGCCGCGGGATCTAGCCGCGGTGGAGCTCTTGCGCGGCGGCGGGCGGTGGCATGGCAGCGTGGAGGCGGGCCGTGGCGCGGCGGCGGCAGGGCAGCGGCTGCGCGGGGATTGGAGGAGAGGTCGTGCGGCGTTTCTCACCCAATCGTGCCTGATTAGGGCTCTGATCCAATCGGTGCGATTTACCCCCGCGAGACTGGAGTACCCGATAAATTCCCACCTAAACTATTAACGGAGAGGCTGACAAGCGGCCTCGGACCATTTCTTGCAGGGACGTAGCGAGGCCGGGCAGAGCGAGACGCGGCCGGGTAGAAAAAACGTGTGTGCGCATCGAATTTACCTTTTACTGTTGATCTGGATAAAACCGTCTTACTGCAAATGAATGGCTCAGATCTTGTTTAAGAACCCAATCGAAGGGCTTACACACGCTAATCGCTGGGTGGCGTCCGGAGGTAGCACCGTTTATACTTTTAGATGCATGTCTGCTTGTTCGGGGACCATCAACTGCATGCAAGTGTGTGCTTCGCAGTCTATACTGAGACCAACGTAGTAGTGGTCAGCTGCTAGCCGATAGCTACATGCATGTGGGGCGCTATTTCTATGACGTGAGCCCAGCAGAACAATGGTCCAATAGGCCGCCGCACAGATTGATAATTATGTTGCACCGCTAGGTAGCACGGTCCTTTAATCAAAGCAAGAGTGGTCCATTTAGCATAGAAACGGCTACACTGGACTCAAATGGCCAAAGATGGATGTACCAGCGATCAACACAATGAGCAGTCACTGAAATGTCATCGGGGGCCTCAGCTGAGCACAGACTTCAATGGCACCATGAACCGGGTCAGACATAAAACTGTTAATAAGATCTTTATTAATTTGTGTTCTCTGGTCGACAGTCACGAAAGCTTGTTGGGTCAAGAAATAGTCAAAGCGTGGAGCCCACTTCCTTGACTCTAACAGGTTGTGGAGTAGTTATCAACCATGAATGTCACCCTACAAGCAAGCATTAATGGGTTTAGGGAGTCGACAAACTCGATCACACTCTTGATGATGATCTCTAAATGGGTGTAATGGGCCAAGATCACCTTGCAACCGGGTTGAACACACCCTTTCACCCACCTTCCACATACATGTTTGATCAATGTTTCTCATGGGAAAAGCAGGGAGGCCTTCCTTTTCCTACAAAGATATGAATAACATGATATGTCTTAGTATTATTATTTGAGGACAATCATGAATAAAAGTAATATTTTAATTCACATTTAAATAGTGCATGGAAGAGCATACATAAAATCTCCTCGCAACCAGCACAACACTTTTAATTTCACTTCCAGAAGAATCATCTGTGTAGCACTCATATAGTATGTCCATAATTGGGTAATAAGTTGCGCTATATGCCTCGTTAAACTGCTTCTTTCCTTTCTATGTTAAAGAGCTGTAAACTTCTAGCATTCCCTGGTACCATTCGAAGTATGGTATTAAGTATAACCCAAAGGAGATAGATACATATTGAAAATAAAAATCTTTATATCATTTTTGAAATAGTTTTTGAGACAATTCCAGTGATGCACTCTATAGTGTTCTTATATTCCAAGTCCTCATCCATTACTTGTTTTGTGTATCTTCTGAAAAGATCCTCCATAATGCCATGACCAACGCCAAGCAAAATACCTACATAGTAGATTATTCGGCAATGACTCGCAACAAAATTTTATTGAGGCATATACGAAAGCAGGTCACCTCGCTTGCGGAAGCTATCACTTCAGTACTACTCTAGAGTAGTAGCAAATGTGAAAGGTGACCTAGAACAATTGACCACCCTAGAGTAACATTTGTGGCCCTTCCATCAACATCCTATAAAACAGAATGACATAACAATTATTAGCATATACATACTTGAAGAAAGAACCAACAAAGGGATGTATGTTCATTGAAATAAAATATCAGGTTCAATAGTAAAATGTATAGGAAATACTGACTCATAACATAACCAGTGACCAACAAGCTAGAGTTGATACGAGTACTATTGATCTCTTTATCCTCAACATAAGGTCTTCTAACTGATGGACCCATTCCCTTGGAATATAAAATGATCACACTGATGTTTTTTTGGGAAATCAAGGCCAACTAATTATTGGGTTCGCAGCATAGAAAACAAAAAATTTCCTACAAAGTGAACAAATAAGCACTAAGATCTATCTACCTAGATACAATCAACGGGTGGATATACATCCATAGAGAACATACCCTTGAAGAGCGACAAAGCATTGTTAACGAGGTTGAACTTGTGGATGATGTAGTCGTACACTTGTCGATCTCAAGATCATGATGAATTCCAGCAATTCCAGCACTAGCAAGTCCAGCACCACAAAGCAGCGATGCATCCGTGATCGCACACACATCTGGTACCCTGACAACCTCCGAATCCACGCTCGAGCAAAGCAGCAAATCCTTCCAGAAAAAGCCACCTGAACATGTATCTCGCTAATCCGAGACCATGGAGAATTGCTAGAGGGGGAAGAGAACCTTCACAAGGAGGTGGTGCAAGAGGAGAGGAGCCATTGTGATCCTTTTATAGGGGTTGGGGCGTGGCCCCATGGCCATGGCTGGCCGGCCATGGTGGGTGCCCCCACCTCTCACTCATTCATGTGGGTGGAGCTTCCACTAAGCCCACTCACATCAATTTCAACTCCACTCACTTTGCATTTAATATTCACTAAATTAAATGCATTTTTATCTTTAAAAAAAAAATTATTCAGAATTTTGTTAATTACTTTAGTTAACAAACATTCACATAAAACCCCCTGCAACATTTCAATATCACATGCAGAACCAGTTTCTGCAATTTCACCTGAAACAATTCCGATTTCCATCGAAATGATTCCAATGCTTTCATAATCTTTCTCTGGTATCTTATATGCTCAAAATGGTGACGTTATCCCTTAAGTGTGTCACCCTATGGTTTGCGAATAATACAGACATGATCGAGACCCCTCTCCGATCAATAATCAGCATCGAGACTTGGAGATCCGTACTAACTCCCACACATTCAATGATGACTCTGGTGATTGTGTGGATCTTTTAACGTCATAACAAAATCCCTTTGTCTCACGATATATTACATGCCCGAGATTCGATCATTGGTATCTCTATAGCTAGTTTGATCTTATTACCGACATGCACTCTTTTCTTGTTCCCGTGATATAACATTCTACTGATCACATCACTTGCTTGCAAGCTATCTCAATGTGATATCATCGAGAGGGCCAGAGTATAGCTATCCATCATCGGGATGGACAAATCCCACTCTTGAGCCATGAGCCTCTACATAACACCTTCGGAGTATCTGAACCCACCTTTATAGTTACCCTGTTACGGTGTGACGTTTGATGTTATCAAGTTACTCTTCTAGTGTTAGTGACTGACATGATCTCATGGTCTAAGGACTAGAATTACTTCATATGATGTTATAGCAATTTAAACACAATGAGTTTGATCGTATTGCTATACTTTAGATGAATGTTCATCACACCATTCAACCAATATTGTGACCTTGTTATTAACAACATCCAATGTCCATGATCAGGAAACCTTCATCATCTTGTTAATCAACGAGCTAGTTTATAAGAGAGGTATGACTAGGAACCCTTTATTTGTTTATTAAACACACATGTATTAAAATTTCCAATTAATACAATTATAGCATGCAAAATAAGCATTTATCATAAACAAGGAATAAGATAATAACCACTTTATTATTGCCTCTCGGGCATATTCCCTTTAGTCTCCCACTTGCATTAGAGTCAATAATCTAGTTTGTAAACTTGTGCATTCAACACATATGGCTTCCTGGTGTTGTATATACACGTTTGCTAGTGGTTAACATAATCTCCGGATCTGACACTTTCAGGTCCATGTGTATTCGCATGTCTTTGCGTCTGTACGCATCAGTCATTCTCTAATGAGATGGTGTTGTATAACTTTAGTCCTTTGGTGAGGCCTTTAGTTTCTTTGGGTTAAAACATTTTGATAGTATTGTCGTACAATATATCTTCATAGTATTAGCCCACTGTGAATCATACATAGTTTGATAACAAACTACTTAACCAAATTCCCTCCTTTGCTGCTACTATAGCAGTCATATACTTAGCCTTTTGTTGTAGTATCCGTCACAATGTATCAACTTTGGAACTCATCCAAATCCATCATGAAACCTCCTTTCCATTACATTGTGTCACCCATAGTTTAAATTGAGATAAATTTAATTTGTATGTTGTGATAAACTAGTATCAATGTAACACTTTAAAATGAACTATTTGTAACTATTTGTCACCTCTACATAAATATACTCTTAGTTCTTCCAAAGATCATAAGAACATCCTTACTATTATCCATTGATCATCTTATGAATCATTCTGGTATATGCACATAACATTTAGAGCATAGGACATATCTGGATATGTACATATCATGGTATACATTATTGATCAAAATATTCATGTGATTTCACTCACCAAGTGTCAATATACTTGAATCTTGATTCAACCCTTTCCATGCGGCAAGAACCTTTCTTGTCGTTTCCATATTGAACTCATTCAATATCTCATATATGTACGTCTAGCACAACCAAATTAGCGCCTCAATCTATCCATATAGACATTGATGCCAAATATTCAGGTTTTGCCCAATTCTTTCATCGAAATCCAATTTAAATGAAATTCTTAACCCGTGTCAGTAAAAGATACATCATTTCCAATTAACAACATGTCCTCTACATAATATATTGAAAATATGTCTCAGCGCTCCCACTTAATTTCTTGCAAATGCAAGCATCTTCATTGTCTCCGATGAAATTAAACCTTTTAACAGTTTCATCACAGTGAAGATGCCAACTACGATATGCTTACTTCAACCATTAAAGTTTGCATGCCCTTTTAGCATCCTTTGAATTAACAAAACCCTTCGGACTGTGTCTTGTACACATCCTAGGTAACCATTCTATTAAAAAAACTTTGTTTTGTTTGTTCAACTATCATATACCAAATTATATGTAGTGGTTGCTACATTATTCCGTCAAGACTAAATATCACTATGAAAGATCGAATCTTGTCGTAGTCAAATCCTTTGAACATTGTCGTAAACTCCTTTCCGACATGTCGACTATTTCATAGATGTCAAACATTCATGTCTATTTCTTTATAGATCCAAACACGACTGATGGGCTTCATGCCATTTTGAAAGGTCTTCCAAGTTCAAAAAACTTGATTTATCGTGTATGGAAACTATCACGGATTTGATGACTTCTAGTCATTTTATGGAGTCAGGGCCCATCATCGCTTCTTTGCATGTAGTCGATTCAAACAATAACGACTTGTGTTTCAAATCTTACTATTTGATTCTTTCCGGACCCACACGGTTCAGTAGGAACTCTAATCTCCGAGATCACAACCTTTGTATCACGGGAGCCATGAGCAGTGTGGCTGCCACCGGTACACTTTCCAGCGTTGTGCTACTTAGCACATGTTGCTTAGGTTCATCAACCTAATCAAAGTTCTATTGTCATCCGACTTAACCTTTTCTGAAAAATTCCTTCTTAAGAAACTTGATGTCCTAGACGACAAACTCTTTTGTCCTCAGTGTTATGGAGGAATGCCCAACAAATTCTTTGGGATAACCTACAAAGACGTGCTTATCCGACTTTGGTTGTAAACATTTTACTTATCTATAGCATACCAAAATTTAAGAAAAAACAACTCGGGTCCCAAATCATAACCTTTACGGTGTCATTTCAATGGATCACGATGGTGCTCTTTTCAGTGTAAAAGCGGTAGTCTCTAAAGCTTTAATCCTTAAAATATAATGGCAGTTTTGTAAATGACACATTTGATCTTACCATGTTAAACAAGGTTCGATTTGATCTCTCGAACATACCATACTCCTATTTTTTATCGGGAAATGCAAATCCATGGAACAATTCCTCAAATCTTAGGTGTTTTTCTAAACATGTAACTCAAATATCTTCCTTTGTGATCGAACCATAAAATCTTTATTTTCTTGTTACAATGATTTTCCACTTCATCTTGAAAGTCATTGAACAATTTTCCAATGTTTCATACTTCTTCCTTATTAAGTAAATATACAGATATATTCACTCAAATTTTCGAAGAAAGCATATGAAGTCGAAAGATCCACCGCACATGGCTACATATAATGGACATATACGTCAACATGCACAATGTCCAATAAGTTAGTCATCCATTCCTCTTTGGCCTATGAACGGAGTTCCAGTTACTCGAGGAAAGTCTTACAAGCATCATTTGATCAAAATCAAAGACTCCAAAAATCCATCAACATGGACTTTCTTCATGTTTTCTTTCCAATATAATTTAAACGGTGATGTCACTTCATAAGTGATCTTTCAATCATTTGTCTTGCGAAATTTTAGCATTAGTTTTATGGACGTGATTTCTCCAACTAGACTTGTAAAAGTTCATCCATCTTCTATGGAATACAGTAATTAGTTGAACAACCATTGTTCTCATAATACCGAAACAAAATAACAATTGTTTAAACAAATCTTGAAGGCAAGCATTGATGTCAATGATGAACACAATAACACTTTATTTTCTTTCGATGAACATCATCACATATTCTCTTGCTAGTTACTTAGGCCATTGTAGTTCATGAGTAGCAAGGATGTGATGATATCAAGCTTCCAGTGGATATATACGGCCTGAATACAGCGGAAGCCCACAGTGTCGCCAAGGCCCAAACAGAGGACTCGAGTAACTTATGGACTCTCGATTGCTTGAAGAACAAGAAGAAGCTAAAGATAGAAAGTTCAAAGGGGAAAACCCTAACCTGTAACCGACTCGACCTGCTACCCGGGACCTAGCTTATCTATATAAAGGCTAGGAGGTGCGGCGAGGAGGACACACACGCAACCCTAGTTTCCACAACCCTCGCCAGATTGCATCTGCGCACCATTGTAATCCTCGATTCCTTCAATAATTCCACGAGAAGACAAGCAGGAGTAGGGACCTCTGCGAGGCCTGAACCTGGGTGCTTGTTTGCTAGCCGATAGATGTCTCCAGTGCTCCCTCCTTCTCCAAAACCCAAGTCCATAACAATGGGCATTGATGAGTTAACCCCTTGTCAATTGGCGCCGTCTGTGGGAATTGGGAGTGCTGATGTTGCGGCTTCTTCGACCCCATCAACCGCGATTTACAACTCCGCAACAATGGAGATTCGCCAGCTCTTCGGCGCGTTCGACTTCACCATCTACACGTCGGCCACTCGCCCGGCTTTCAAGTCTGTGGGCGACGGAATCAACTTGGCGATCGGGAGCTTCCGCTTCCAAGTTGGTCAGATGGGCACGCTTCGCATGCATAACCAGCCGACGGCACCATCGATTGCTCCAGCATCATGGTTCCCTCCACCGATCGGCACCCTCAGTGAGCTCAACGCCTCGACAACAGTCGAGAATACGGTCAGCGGCAGTAGTCGCGAATCCGATCTGAGCGATATGGCAACTGAAGATGGAGCCTACGGCTCCGGATTTGAAAGTTGTGGGAGCAGCAGCTTCCCCAACCACTTCATGTGCGCCATCATCAACGCAGGCGACACCTCCGCTAATCGCGACAACACGGGCAACGGCGGCCACAGAGCCGACCCGCCAAATGGCGGCATACCCAATGGCGGACCACAGCTAAACGACAGACCATCGCCAAACGGCGCCCCCGTCAACAACAGGGAGCAGTCGAGCCTCCAACTTTAATAAACGAGCAGACTGGCGAACGCATCGTGATCAGGCTCAACGAACTCGAGTGGGCTCGATGCCTTGATGCCCTACGGGGCAACCCTCTACCCTTTGGCTCCCCGCAAGAACTGCTAATGGGATACCATTGGCTCCTGAAGAAGGAGTTCAAGCGCCAAGTGCAAACAATCACGCAAATCGAGGCACGCAAAAAGGCGGCAGATGAGTCGAGTCTTCGACGTACTGGGCTCTCCTCCCACGGAGGATCCTCCTCAAAGGGCAACAAGCACATCGCAAACAAGAGGCGATCCCGGATGGCCCATCTCACCAAACAAGAACGCATAGAAGCTGCAAAGGTCCTCGACTTCAGCTCTATGACAGTCGACACATGGGGCAATGTGGTCCCAAAGACGCCACAAGCTACAGTGACGACAGCCACCATGTACCTCCTAAACAACCTGCCGCCAGCTGGGGATCCCCAAGCCGCCATGCACCAATCTACGATCACGGGCTTGGGACTAGTCGAGGTCGCCCTTGACAAGGAGCCAACACCTGAACCGAAGAAAGGCAAGGCTCTAGCAAAATGCTATTCCTCGCCCTCCTCCAGCGATGATAGCCACGACCTATCTCGACGCCTCCGCTCACGGCGACATGATCATGACTACGACGCGCGTGATGACATCACGGAACGCAAGATCGACAAGTCAAGGGCGTGACGTGCCCGATCAACTGACTCAAAAGACGAAGATGTGGAGATCTGTGGTGCTAGATGCTTCAGTAGGGCGATCAGGCAAAAGCAAATTCGCAAGGGGTTTAAGCTCCCATCAGAGAACCTGAAGTTTGACCGAAAATCTGGTTGGAGGACCACATCTCCTCCGTCAGGCTTCAAGGCGGAAGTCGAAGCACGGCCATGCAATGCCTGCAGCTACAGCTGGAGGGCGCCGCCCGGGCATGGCTCAACAACCTCCCACGTGGATCCATTCGCAGTTGGGAAGAGCTGGTTTACAGCTTTGTGCGCAACTTCAAGGGCACCTACAAAAGACCCACATCAATCGAAGAGCTGAGATGCTGCCAGCAAAGGTCAGGCGAGTCGCTACGCTCATACATCCAGAGGTGGTCCATCATCAAGAACTCCGCAGAGAATATCTCGGAGGATCACGCGATTGACGCATTCAATGGCGGCGTATGCCGCATAGAGCTCAGGGAGGATCTGGGCCGCTCGAAGCCCAAAACCATCGACCACCTGATGGAAATCACGAATCGTTGGGCAGATGGAGAAGATTCGGTGAAAAACCGCGTTCACTCTGACGACGAGGCAGAACTCGAACGCAGACGCGACCGCCGAAGCAAACGTCGCATGCGCATCTACGATGATCGCGATGACGTCAACATGGTCGCAGCCGGCTACGCCGATAGACGCGATGACAACCACAACAGCGGCTATCGCAGCGGTGGATACCGCGACTCCAGGAAAACCACGCAAGTATGGCATTGCCGCAATCACGATGAGGCACCCGCAACATCCATTGAAGACAAGCTGTCCGGGCCATGCACTGTGCACTTCTACATCGACAAGCATGACGGAAAAAAGAAGTCCAGCCACCTCCTCAAGGACTGCCGCGAGTTCCTCAAACTGCATGAGGGACTGGCTCAGATGAATCACAACGCAATCGAAAGGGGCTACGGAGCCTCCCTAGGAGCCGTGGCGCATGGAGCTCCGCCACCACCACCTGGACCACGCCCAAACGCAGCTGCGCCGGACCAGCACCACGGAGGCGATCCGTACCCACGGGCCATGGGCACCATGATGATCCAAAAGGGACGCCCTTTGAATCGGGTGCAGAAGGCCATCACTCGCCAAGTCAACTTGGCCACAAACTCGCCACCATATACCACTGAGTACCTCAGCGGAAGCGAGTCCTGCATCACCTTCGACAAGCGCGAGCATCCGCCCCAGGTACCTCGTCCAGGCCATTGTCCCCTCGTACTCGAGGCGCAAATTGGTGGCTTCGACATGAGCCGCGTATTCATGGACGGCGGAAGCGACATCAACCTTATATTCGCGAGTACCTTGTGAGAAATGAGGATCCCTCTGACTTGCTTAGAGGCCTCAGACACAACATTCCACGGCATTGTCCTAGGAAAGGACTTGTATCCCCTTGGCAAAATCAACCTCGATGTCATCTTCGGCACGCCGAAAAACTTTCTGCGTGAGCGCATCGACTTTGAGGTCGTCGACTGGCCCTTGCTGTACCACTGCATCCTCGGATGTGTCGCGTTCGCTAGGTTTATGGCAGTGCCACACTACGCCTATCTGTAGATGAAGATGCCATGCCCTAATGGTGTCATCACAGTCAACGGGAGCTTCGAGAGGTCTGACAGTTGCGACAGGGAATTCAACAGAATTTCCCAGTCCTTCGGCATGCAGGAAGAACTCGCGAGACTAAAGGAGTCGACAGACAACAGTCTGCCTCCCCTAAGCTAGCCAAGTTCACCCGACCTATCTTTCGACTCATCGGTGCACACAAAGAAAGTTCAGGTCCACCCATCGGATCCCGCCAAGACGGCCCTCATCGCCAACAACTTGAGTCCCGCATAGGAACTCGCGCTCGTCGAATTCCTCCGTGAGCACTGGGAAATTTCCGCCTGGTGTTCAGCGGACATGCCAGGAGTTCCCAGGGAATTTGCTGAGCATGCACTCAAGGTCAACACAGACGCAAGGCTAGTCAAACAAACAATTCGGCGACTGTCTGAACCAAGGGCAAAGGCAGTTGGAATGGAGATCAACAGACTCCTCGACGCCAAATTTATACGCGAGATCAAGGAAAGCACTTGGCTTGCTAACACGGTGCTAGTACCAAAAAAGGACACGAATATCCTGCGGATGTGTGTGCATTCACCTCTTTGAATAAGCATTGTCCGAAGGACCACTTCCCGCTACCGCGAATCGACCAGATCATCGACTCCACCGCAAGATGCGAGCGCCTCTGCTTCCTCGACGCCTACTCATGCTATAACCAGATTCGAATGAAGGAGGAGGATCAAGAAAAAATAGCGTTTACAATGCCCTTTGGTGTGTTCTTCTACAACACAATGCCCTTCGGGCTAAAGAATGCAGGAGCCACCTACTAGCGGTGCATGCAGGCTTGCCTCAAGAACCAACTCGGTCGCAATATTCAAGTCTATGTCGACGACATAGTAATCAAGACCAAAGAGGAAGCCTCACTAATCGACAATTTGCGCGAAACCTTTGCTAACCTCGACCGCTACCGGATCAAGCTCAATCCGGACAAGTGCACCTTCGGCGTACCATCCGGGCAACTACTCGGGTATCTTATCTCCGCGAGAGGGATCGAAGCGAACCCGCAGAAAATAAAAGCCATACTGGCCATGGAAAAGCCGAAAAACGTAAGAGGTGTCTAGCAGCTGGCTGGGCGAATCGCAGCTCTCAGTCGATTCATCAGTCGGATGGGTGAAAAGGCACTGCCCTTCTACTAACTCCTCCGCAAAGCTGACAAGTTCGAGTGGACCAATGAGGCGCAGGAAGCATTCGAAGACCTCAAGCGCCTGCTATCCACCTCACCAGTATTAGTGACCCTGCGCGAAAGGGAACCATTGTTGCTATACATCTCCGCCACCAACCAGGTGGTCAGCATAGGGCTCGTAGTCGAATGAGCCGAAGAAAACAAGGTCCACGTGGTACAACGCCTAGTCAACTACCTCAGCGAGGTACTTACGCCAACAAAACAGCGGTACCCACACTACCAGAAACTGGCGTACGACGTCTTCATGACGGCCCGGCGACTGCGCCACTACTTCCAGGAACACCCAATCGTGGTAGTCAATGACGCCCCGCTTGGGCACATCCTCAACAATCCCGACGCCACCGGACGAGCCGCACTTTGGGGAATTGAACTGTCTCCACGAGACATTACATATGAAAAGCACGATGCAATCAAGTCGCAAGTTCTCCCTGACTTCCTCGTGCACTGGATGGAGAATCAGCTCCCTGAAAAACCAGATATGTCCTACCTCTAGACAATGCACTTTGATGGATCCAAGCGGAAGGACGGATCTAGGGCAGGTGTCATACTGACGTCGGCCCAGGGAGACAAGCTGAATATATCCTATGAATGCAGTTCACCACCTCCAATAACAAAGCCGAATACGAGGCCCTGCTACACCGGATGAGGATGGCGAAAGCCCGCGGAGCCAAAAGGCTCATAATATATGGCGACTCCAAGATGGTCGTCAACCAGACAATGTACGAGTGTGACGCACTGAACGACAACATGATCGCCTACCGCGGCCTCTACGACACACTCGAAGGGGATTTCGACGGTTGCGAGCTGCGGCACATAGGTCACGAAAGCAATGAAGAGGCGGACGCACTCGCCAACATAGGCTCCACCTGCGTCCCCATACCACCTGTGGTATTTCTCGAGCGCATCTGCAAATGCTCCATCAAGCCAAAGGCTGTAGAGAAGAAAACAAGCGCAACAACGGACTCGGGGGCTGCGCCGCCCAATGAGCCAATGGCACTCGACGACATGGAGCTGGACACAGGACTTGAAGGACCAATGAGCGTCATGATGATCGAGACATCCTGGACCCAACCATACATTACGTACCTCCTTAGCAAGAGGCTACCGGACGATCCGACTGATGCCCGACACATCGCACGGCGCTCCAAGGCATTCGCTGTTATCAACGGCGAACTATACAAGCGCAGCATCACATGAGTACTCCAACGATGTGTCTCCCTGGCCAATGGAAGAGCTGTTCTACTCGACATCCATGAAGGGACCTGCGGGCACGACGCCGGTAGTCGCGCCCTCATCACCAAAGCTCTACGAGCTGGATTCTACTGGCCTACGACCATGCGCGACGCCAAGGACATTGTCCAAAAATGCAACGCTTGCCAGCGATTCGCGGACAAGCCGCACGCACCCGGCGCAGAGCTCCGACCAATTCCATTGGCCTGGCCCTTCGCGCAATGGGGACTCGACATGGTCGGCAAACTCCCAAGATCCTCACGCGGAGGCTACGTCTACCTCTTGGTCGCAGTCGATAAATTCACCAAGTGGATAGAGGCCATGCCAGTGACTAATCAGTCAGGCTATAGCGTAGTCAAGTTCTTCGAGTCCATCGTCTATCGCTTCAGAATGCCACACAGCATCATCACGGACAATGGGACAAACTTCACATCCAAGGAGTTCCAGGAATTCTGCGAGAATCTGGGAATCAACGTCAGCTATGCCTCCGTAGCACATCCACAGACCAACGGCCAGATCAAAAAAGCTAACGGGCTTGTCTGCGGCGGCATCAAGAAGCGACTCCTTAGACCACTCGAATAGGCCGCGGGCTGCTGGCCAGACAAGCTGCAATCGGTACTCTGAAGCCTTTGCACAACTCCAAACAGCGCCACATGGTACACCCCGTTGTTCATGGTGCACGGGGCTGAGGCGGTGCTACCCGCCGAAGTACGATACAAAGCACCGCGCGTGGCCGCTTACAACGAGCAGGAGTCAACTCTTGCACTCGAATACTCCGTCGACCTCCTTTATGAGGCAAGGGAAATCGCCACGGAGAGATCAACGATCTACCAGCAGAACCTACGCAACTACCACAGCAGGAGGCTATGCCCTAGGTCCTTCGTCGAAGGCGACCTGGTCCTGCGACTGAAGCAGCAAGGGCATCTCAAGCTCGAGTCCCCCTGCGAGGGACCATACATGATTACAGAAGTAATCCCAGGTGGCGCCTATCGCCTTAAAGATTTCGAGACATGAGTTGCATACTCCAACCCCTAGAACGTCGCGCAGCTGCGGCGCTTCTACCCTTAGTCATCTTTACTTTTACATTGCAAATAAGGCTGCTCAGCCAAGGCTACTCAGCCACACATTGTACCTCATACTGTTCTGCGAATAAATAAAGCTAAGTTCCCCAAAATTCTGTGTTCCTTTTTATTCTTCTTGCAATTAATCCACTCGGGGGTTGCGTCACCATGTTGATGTCTACGCACTTCTATTGTTGTAGACAGTTGTTGGGTCTCCAAGTGCAGAGGTTTGTAGAACAGCAACAAGTTTTCCCTTAAGTGGATCCCCCAAGGTTTATCGAACTCAGGGAGGAAGTGGTCAAAGATATTCCCTCTCAAGCAACCCTGCAATCAAGATACAAGAAGTCTCTTGTGTCCCCAACACACCCAATACACTTGTCAGGTGTATAGGTGCACTAGTTCGGCGAAGAGATAGTGAAATACCAGTGGTATAGATAATTATAAGTAGTAACAGTGCCAGAAAATAGCTTGATGGAGTGGAAGAGACTAAAGTCAATCTGAAATAAAGATGGAAGCAAGCAAACATGTAACAGATCTAATTGCAAACGGTGTTTCAATGCTTAGAAACAAGGCCTAGGGATCATACTTTCACTAGTGAACACTCTAATATAATTATTATCTAATTATGATACTACGCTGAACTACTCTCCGATTGGACACTCTAATCCATGGTAGGGCTATAACAACACACCTCAAAGTAAGCCTTTCCCATCTAGATAACCCCACACTGTCACCTTGAGCACTAGATGGTTCCAAACAAACACCACAATTTCATAAAGACATCCAACTCCAAATATAAGTCATAATGAGTATTTGTAATCTCTAGCCTAAGTGCCACCATGGTGTGCACACTGTCTACTTCACACACATGGGGAGAGCAGAGATCTATTAAAGCACTTGAGTAGCAAGGTAGATCTATAGATTACAAGCTCATGATCACAATATGATCATGCATAGAGAGAGATGAACACATAGCTACCTGTAGAACCCTTAGCCTCGAGGAAGAACTACTCCCTCCTCATCATGGGAATCAGCAATGGCGATGGAGATGGTGGTGGAGATCGATGGAGATGGCTCCGAGGGCACTTCCCCGTCCTGGCAGGATGCCGGAACAGAGACTTTCTGTCCCCCGAATCTCCCCTTTGGTGGCAGCGGAGCTGCGGAACTTTTTGTGGATTTCTGATTGACCCCTTAGAGTTTTCGCATCAGGAGGCTTCTTATAGGCGAAGAAGCAAGGTCGGTGGGAGGCCAGGGGGCCCACACCACCTGGTGTCGCGGCCTGGGCTTGCCCGCGCCACCACATGGTGTGGCCACCCTGTGGCCCCTCTCCGTCTTGTCTTCTGGCTCCGTGAGTCTTCCGGTAAAATATCAACTTTGGCTTTTGTCCCGTCCAATTCCGAGAATATTCATTTTCCGCCTTTCTGGAACCAAAAACAGCAGAAAACAGGCAACTGGCACAATGGCATCTTGTTAATAGGTTAGTCCAAGAAATCATATGAGAAGTACTCCAAAGCTGGAACAAAACACAAGAAAGTAGATAAAACCAAGCATGGAACATCAAAAATTATAGATACATTTGCAATGTATCAACATCACCAAGCTTAACTCCTGCTCGTCCTCGAGTAGGTAAGTGATAAAAAGAAAGAATAATTTTTGAGGTGACATGCACCATCATAAACTTGATCAAAGTATTTGTAAAACATGGATAGCTGGGATCATAGTACTTCAATCATAATCATGAAAGACAAAGTTCTAACAATAAAACAAAGCAACTATGTTGCAACATGAAAAGGCATAAACAAAAGATTCATGAATAACAATGCTTTGCAAGTCATTTGTTTGTTTCACATAAATAAAGCATAGCATAGTGGCATTCAGATTGTCCCTCATAGAGTAGCAAATATAAATGCATAGGACACCTTCAAAGTTCATAAGAGTGACTAGATACAAATAGTTTAAAACAAGCAATATCAAGTTATGCATCAATCAACAAGTCTTGGGACAATGCACATAGAACTAAGAATGGCCACTATGCTCTCAAAGTAGGTGCATAAAGTTAGAAGGTGGAGACTCAACATAAAAGTGCAAGAAAGGCCTTCATAGAAGGAAGCAGAGATTCAAGTTTCATAAAGAGCTTCCAAAAATTATGGTACTTACTAGCTTTCAGCTCTCATTTCCCCTATCATAAGCATATTGAAGTGATTAAGGTTAAAGTGAACAAACTATGGTGTACATGCTTGACAAAGTATAAGTTAGAAATCTCATGTCCCTTGAATACGAGGGCCGCTCCTCATGCTACTCAAGTTTAGTCTCCGGTAAGTTCTTGTCATCATAAGTACATGTGTATCATAGAGAACCGCCAACGGGGTACCCCTTGCCCAATGATATGGAAGAATCCCCATATCAAAATGACAAGGCAAGAAGACAACGAGCATCTCAGCAATCTTCTTATTTACCATAGGAATATGGTGCTTTTTTCTCTCTTTCCTCTTTTCATATATCTCTTTTTTTTTCTCTTTTCCTTTTCTCTTTTTTCTCAATATAGGACTCTTTTTTTATAAGAAGAATGCTTCATAGACAGCTCATTATGGTTACGCTGCAGGTTTCCACCCTGTTAGCATGGATTAGACCAGTGGCCCAGGCGTTTCTCTAACACATATACATAACTCCATGGACTTACAAGCTCCCCTTTCATTTCACAGCGACGACATCCATATAAAAAAGAGCATGATATCAACTAGGTACAAGTACCCGTGCAATGTTGAAAGCGTTCCCCATGACAGCATGGTTCTGCTAATTCCCAACAAATAAGTTCAAGCATATACAACATAGACGACACAATGGTTCAAGTTTATTAAGGGCAAGAAAATTAAAGTGTGCCATCAAGTTCGTGAGAGTTTTAATCACTAGTTTTCTCATAAGAAGTTTAATTCGGAAGGTAAACAAAAACATGAATATACTTGGAATAGCATATGCCAGTAGGTAGGTATGGTGGACTCTTTGGAATAACTTGGTTTAAGGAGTTGGATGCATGAGTGGAACTCATACTTGGTTGTGGAGGCTAGCAAAAGACTGGGAGCGACAAACTAAGAGAGCAATAATGGCCATAATCATGCAGAGCGAAAAAACATCATTGATCAAAGCATAAAGTGATAGTATAAGTTGAAAACTAAAGAATCATAAAGGCTTATGGTGACTTGGGATAGTCATAACATGGTGTGAGCATGCACCAAGTCAACCCAAATGAAGCATCAAAGGAGAATACCACAATACTATGCTTTAATATGCTAAAACAACGCATGATTCTTCAAAGGCACATTAAGCAATCTCAATTGTTTATAACAAGTCATGCTACAGCAAAGAATACTAAGCCTAAAGCCAAAACAGTATCAAGTATGACATGACAAAGCATAGGCCACAGTCAAAAACAAGCTCTCTTTACCACTTAAGCATGAGCTTTCCTACTCTTTTCCAATCCAGACCAAACTATTTGAATACCAATGCATGAAAGAGGGGATCCAACCAATTTTATTTAGCAAACTAAGCAAACAAAGCAAATGAAAAACCAAAATGAAAACGAAAAAGAAGATGCTCCAAGAATAACACAACTGTGCATGAAACAATAAAAATGAAGTGTTTGGAAGAAACCTGGGATTTTTATTGATGAAGAAGGGGATGCCTTGGGCATCCCCAAGCTTTGAAGCTTGTTGACGTGGGTATACCCTACAGGTACTCGAGCTTGGTATATACGGTCCAAATACGTACAGGCCCACGGTGTCGCCAAGGCCCAAAACAAGGGACTCGAGTGGCATACGGACTCTCAATTGCTTGAAGAACAAGAAGAAGTTAAAGATAGAAAGTTTGAAGGGGAAAACCCTAACTTGTAACCGACTCGACCTGCTACCCGAGACCTAGCCTATCTATATAAAGGCTAGGAGGGGGCGGCGAGGAGGACACACACAACCCTATTTTCCACAACCCTCGCCAGATTGCATGTGCGCACCATTATAACTTTCGACTCCTTCGATAATTCCACGAGCAGACAAGCAGGAGTAGGGACCTCTACGAGGCCTGAACCTGGGTAAATCCTTTGTCCCCTGTGTGCTTGTTTGCTAGCCGATAGATGTCTCCAGCGCTCCCTCCTTCTCCAAAACCCAAGTCCATAACAATGGGCATTGATGAGTTAAACCCTCGTCAATTGGCGCCGTCTATGGGAACTGGGAGTGCTGATGTTGCGGCTTCTTCGGCCCCATCAACTGTGATCTACAACTCCGCAACAGCGGAGATTCACCATCTCTTCGGCGCCTTCGACTTCACCATCCACACGCCGGCCACCCGCCCGGCCTTCGAGTCCGTGGGCGACGGAATCAGCCTGGCGATTGGGAGCTTCCGCTTCCAAGTTGGTTAGATGGGCATGCTTTGCATGCCTGATCAGCCGACAGCACCGGCGATTGCCCCAGCGTCATGGTTCCCTCCATCAATCGGCACCCTCAGCGAGCTCAACGCCCCGGTGGCAGTCGAGAATACGGTCAGCGACAGCAGTCGCGATTCCGATCTAAGCGATCTGGCCACTGAAGATGGAACCTACGGTTCCGGATCTGAGAGTTGTGGAAGCAACAACTTCCCCAATCACTTCATGTGCGCCGTCATCAACGCAGGCAACACCTCTGCCAATCGGGACAACGGTGGCAACCCTGGCAACGGCACCGATCCACCCAACATCGGCAACGGTGGCAACGGTGGTAATGGCGGCAATCGTGCTCCCGTCAACAACGGAGGAGCAGCCGAACCTCCCAGCATAATCAATGAGCAAACTGGCGAACGCGTCGTAATCAAGCTCAACGAGCAAGAGTGGGCTCGCTGCCGCGAGGCCCTACGGGGCTCACCTCTACCCTTTGGGTCCCCGCAAGAACTGCTGATGGGCTACCACTGGCTCTTGAAGGAAGAATTCAAGCGCCAGGTGCAAACAATCGCGCAACTTGAGGCGCGTAAAAAGGCAGCGGACGAATCGAGCCTTCGTCGCGTCGGGCTCTCCTCCTATGGAGGATCCTCCTCAAAGGGCAATGAATACCTCGCCAAGAAGAGGCAGTCGCGGATGACTCACCTCACGGAACAAGAGCGCATAGAGGCCGCGAAAGTCCTCGACTTCGGCTCTATGAAAGTCGACACGAGGGGCAACGTGGTTCCCAGAACGCCGCAGGCTGCGGTGACGGCAGACACCATGTACCTCCTCAACAACCAACCGCCAGCTGGAGATCCCCGAACTGCCATGCACCGATCTACGATCGCGGGCTTGGGATTAATCGAGGCCGCCCTCGACAAGGAGCCAACACCAGACCCAAAAAGGGCAAAGCGCTAGCAAAGCGCCACTCCTCGCCCTCATCCAGCGACGATAGTCACGACCTGTCTCGGCGCCGCTGCTCACGACGACATGATCGTGACTACGATGCGCGCGACGACCTCACGCAGCACAAGATCGACAAGTCAAGGGCACGACGTGCTCGGTCGACTGACACGGAAGAGGAATATGGGGAGCTCTGCGGCGCCAGATGCTTCAGCAGATCCATTAGGCAGAAGCGGATGCCTAAAGGGTTTAAACTCCCGTCGGAGAACCTAGAATTTGACGGTCTGCAGGACCCCAAGATCTGGCTAGAGGATCACATCTCCTCCGTCAGGCTCCACGGAGGCAGTCGAAGTACTGCCATGCAATGCTTGCAGCTACAGCTGCAGGGCGCCGCCCGAGCATGGCTCAATAACCTCCCACGCGGATCCATTCGCAGTTGGGATGAGCTGGTTTACAGCTTCGTGCGCAAATTTAAGGGCACGTACAAACGACCCGCATCAATCGAAGAGCTGAGATGCTGCCAGCAAAGATCTGGCGAATCGCTGCGCTCATACATCTAAAGGTGGTCCATCATCAAGAACTCTTCGGAAAACATCTCGGAAGACCGCGCGATTGATGCATTCAACGGTGGCGTCCGCCGCCTAGAGCTCAGGGAGGAGCTGGGCCACTCAAAGCCCCAGACCATCGACCACCTGATGGAGATCGCGAATCGGTGGGCCGATGGAGAAGATTCGGTGAAGAATCGCGCTCACTCCGACGAGGAGGCGGAACTCGAACGTAGACGCGACCGCCGAGGCAAGCGTCGCATGCGCATCTACGACGATCGCGACGACGTCAACATGGTCGCAGATAGCTACGCCGATAGAAGCGATGATAACCGCAACAGCGGATACCGTAGCGGCGGATACCGCGACTCCGGGAAAACCATGCAAGTATGGCAACGCCGCACTCACGATGAGGCACCGGCGACCTCCATCGAGGATAAACTGTCCGGGCCATGCACGCTACACTTCTACATCGACAAGCATGACGGCAAGAGAAAGTCCAGCCACCTCCTCAAAGACTGCCGCGAGTTCCTCAAGCTACACAAGGGATTGGTTCGGATGAACCGCAATGCAGTCGAAAGAGGCTACGGAGCCACTCCAGGCGCCGTGGCACATGGCGCACCACCACCACCACCTGGGCCACCCCCGAACGGAGCCCCACCGGACCAGCACCACGGAGGAGAACCGTACCCACGGGCCATGGGTACCATGATGATCCAAAAAGGGCGCCCCTCCAACAAGGTGCAGAAGGCCATCACTCGCCAAGTCAACTTGGCCACGCACTCGCCACCATCCACCACTGAGTACCCCAGTGGCAGCGAGTCGTGCATCACCTTCGACAAACGCGACCACCCGCCTCAGATACCTCACCCAGGTCATTGCCCCCTTATACTCGAGGCGCAAATTGGAGGATTCGACATGAGTCGTGTCTTCATGGACGACGGAAGAGGCATCAACCTCATATTCACGAGTACCTTGCGAGCGATGAGGATCCCTCTAACCTGCCTGGAGGCATCGGACACAACGTTCCACGGCATCGTCCCAGGGAAAGGCGTATACCCCCTGGGCAAAATCAACTTCGACGTCATCTTCGGCACGCCGAAGAATTTCCGGCGCGAGCGCATTGACTTTGAGGTTGTCGACTAGCCCTCACAATACCACTGCATCCTCGGGCGCGTCGCGTTCGCTAGGTTCATGGCAGTGCCCCACTACGCCTACCTGCATATGAAAATGCCAGGTCCCAACGGCGTCATCACGATCAACGGGAGCTTTGAACGATCTGACAGTTGCGACAGGGAATTCAACAGAATCTCCTAGTCCTTCGGCATGCAGGAGGAACTCGCAAGACTGAAAGAGACGACAGACAACAGTCTGCCTCCCCTGAGTAGGCCAAGCTCACTTGACCTCTCCTTCGACTCATCCGTGCACACAAAGAAGGTGCACGTCCATCCATCGGATCCCGCCAAGACGGCCCTCATCGCCAACAACTTGAGTCCCGCATAGGAACTCGCGCTCATCGAATTCCTCCGTGAGCACTGGGAAATCTTTGCCTGGTGTCCTGCGGACATGCCAGGAGTTCCTAGGGAATTCGCCGAGCATGCACTCGACGTCAACCCAGATGCAAGGCTAGTCAAGCAAACAATCAGGCGACTGTCTGAGCCACAAGCGCAGGCAGTCGGAATGGAGATCAACAGACTCCTTGAGGCCAAGTTCATACGCGAGATCAAGGAAAAACCGCGAATGACGAATGCAAGAAACATCACTCGAAAACCAGCGGGAGGAGCGGGAATGGTCTCACCGCTGGGGACGCGCGTATCGGCGACTGCTGTGGAGATAACTCCATCTTGGCAAAGAAGACGGAGATCCGACGCCTTGATGATGGAAGGGAGCCACACACCATTTGTCACGCGGGTGTCCGCGACCTTCTTCTTTCCACCGGCGGCGGTGCTGGTGCCCGTAGCAGCGGAGCCACCCTTCTTCTTTGTCGCGGCAACGATGGCCGCGGAATCAACAGCAGCGCCTCCCTTCTTCTTCCCCATTGCATGACGACGGTGTGAACGGAGGAAGTAGCTAGGGAAGATGCAGAGTTGGTCCAGTGCCGCAGCAAGAAAGAGCGCAAGGAAGTAGAGAGCAACAGCAATGGCGATGGCAGCAAGGAAGAAAGAGCGCAGATGGGAAAATTACCGTCGCAGCGCCGCTACTTAACCCCTGGAAGATGCAATCCAACGGCTCAGAAAAACCCTACCAGACGCGTGGCACACATCGTGTTGGACACGTGGAGAAGGGGAAGCACGAACCGCCCCTCCACTACGCACGGAAATCGAGGAGGCACAGTTAAAATAAAGATTACACACGCCCAGTCAAATCAATGTTAGGAAGTGGGACCCACCGCTTGTCACGTCCCGTCAAACTCGCTCACATGGGTAACTGAGGTCATACAAGCGTCAGCACTGACGTCATCAAAGCTATGCAGTGGAAAAATTCGACTACTTTAGTCCTTGCTGGAGTCTTCGACTCCACCAAGCACTCGGGGGCTACTCCCATAGGGAGCGCTGGCCGCGCACCCTACGATTTTCTTTTCTTTTTGTAGGAACATGGACAATCAAAAGTAAACCCAACCACTCGAAATACGGTTCGACTATGGACATGGGTTACTCCCATAGGGAGCGCCGGAAACAAATTCGACTGAAACAAGCAAGCAAAATACGACAGCAGTCGCAAAGGCTATTTAGTCCCTGCCTGAGTCTTCGACTCAACCAGGCACTGGGGGGCTACTCCCATAGGGACCGCTGGTCGGGCACCCTATGATTATTTATACAGAAAGCAGTGTGTTGATAACATCCGCACTCAAAGCTCATGACGACACCGCCTCATAATTTTCCCTACAAAGAGACTGCATCTCCTGGGCCACCCGAATCGTCTCCGCGATGATAAAATTCGGATGCCACACTTACAGCGTGAAGGTAAGACCTAGATAAGGCCTGGCAACGTATTTAGCTGCGCACTACCAGAAATGTATCCGTGCCTACAGGTACGATGAACATGCCTTGACGGACGCGTCGAGTGCTCACATCCATATAACTGGAATTCGACTCCTGTGAGACCTCCGTGGCCTGAGTCGAATTACACCAGCACTTTTTCGGATTCGAGTCCGGGGACTCGAGTTCGAGTAGATTGCGTTGTTTCACCCTAAGGTGGTTAACTGATACCGATACTTCGGTTATATCAGGCACGTATATCAACAATCCCTATGACACAAATAAAAGCAGTTGAAATGCACTCAGCCACTCAAAGACTTCAAAAGTCCCCAGTCGAATCTGCGATTCCACTGGACACTCGGGGGCTACTGACGTGGGTATACCCTACATGTACTCAAGCTTGGTATATACGGTCCAAATAATTATAGGCCCACGGTGTCGCCAAGGCCCAAAACAAGGGACTCGAGTGGCCTACGGACTCTCGGTTGCTTGAAGAACAAGAAGAAGTTAAAGATAGAAAGTTTGAAGGGGAAAATCCTAACTTGTAACCGACTCAACCTGCTACCCGAGACCTAGCCTATCTATATAAAGGCTAGGAGGGGCGGCGAGGAGGACACACACAACCCTAGTTTCCACAACCCTCGCCAGATTGCATCTGCGCACCATTGTAACTTTCGACTCCTTCGATAATTCCACGAGCAGACAAGCAGGAGTATGGACCTCTACGAGGCATGAACCTGGGTAAATCCTTTGTCCCCTGTGTGCTTGTTTGCTAGCCGATAGATGTCTCCAGCGCTCCCTCCTTCTCCAAAACCCAAGTCCATAACAACGAGCATTGATGAGTTAAACCCTCGTCACTTGTACTTCTTGGATATTTCTTGGGGTGACACGCGTGGCATCCCCAAGCTTGAGCTTTAGTCCATCCTTCATCTCATTACCCATTCCTTCCATACACCTGAATTTTTTTTTCATACAAAACTTCACACAATCTTTATTAGCAACATTAGTGCATTCAAGATAATAGGACTTTAGGTTCAGTTATAACACCAATAAAACTTCCATTAAAACACTAGATACTGTAGCACTTCCCTCAAAAAGCTCAATTCCCCAAAGAACTCAAAAAGGAACCAACAAGAAGCAAATGCAGAAAATGGCAGAAATCTGTCAAAACAGACCAGCAGGTAAATATGAATTTTTTTAAAGACCTTCTATTGCTCAAATCAAAAAGTGTTGAACTAACGAAAGTTAGATAACAACCTGGGAAAGAATCACAAAAATTCACGCCTGAAAAGGACGTACAGAGATTTTACACGAATTTTTACGGTGAAGCACATAAATCTGTTTCGGGACAGCAAGTTTACCAATCATTACTTCTCTCTCATTAGAGGTTACTCTTGGCACAAAAAGCAAATAAAGAGGATAAGGAGCGGTTATTACTGAGGTAATAACTTCCAAGACTCAACTAAAACTTTTGGGTTATCTCCCAATAAGTACTTTTCTTTAACGCCTTTAAGTTAGGTATGATAGTTTGAGAAGATGCTCACATAGGAAATATGAATTGAAGTAAAAGAGAGCATCAAGAAGCAAATTCAAAACACATTAAAGTCTAACCCACTTCCTATCCATAGGGATCTTGTAAAGAAACAAGTCATGAAAGCACAAAGCAACAAGCATAGGAAATCAAAACAAGTGCAACTTCAAAATTTTCAACATAAAGAGGGGAAACTTAATATTATTGAGATGCATAAAACCATGTTTCCCTCTCTCATAATAACTTTTAGTAGCATCATGAATAAAATTAACAATATAACTATCACATAAAATATTCTTATCATGAGCCACATGCATATAATAATTATTATTCTCCACATAAGCATAGTCATTCTTATTAATTGTAGTGGGAGCAAATTCAACAAAATAGCTATCATTATTATTCTCATCACCATAATCATCAAATATAGGAGGCATATTGTAATCATAATTAATTTTCTCCTCAATAGTAGGTGGACTGAAAATATCATATTCATCATTGTAATCATCATATATTGGAGGTTTGGTATCATCATAAGCAATAGAATAGCTATCTTCCAAAGCTGGGGAACTAAAATGATCATTTTCATAAAAACTAGCTTCCCCAAGCTTAGACTTTTCCATAGCATTAGCAATAATGGTGTCCAAAGAATTCATACTAACAACATTGCTATTAGCATGCAAATAAAGTTCCATAGGTTTTTTAATTTTCTCTTCAAACACTTCATGTCCTAACTCAAGATAAATACTATAAAGCTCTCTATTTTTTTTGTTATTTTCCATTAAGCCTAACTAGTGAAAACAAGAAACAAAAATACAAAATTGCAGAATCTAAAGGAAATAACTTCGAGCACTCACACCGGAGGATGTGAGTACCTTTTACCTTACCTCCCCAGCAACGGCGCTAGAAAAGAGCTTGATGTCTACGCACTTCTATTCTTGTAGAAAGTTGTTGGGCCTCCAAGTGTAGAGGTTTGTAGAACAGCAACAAGTTTTCCCTTAAGTGGATCACCCAAGGTTTATCGAACTCAGGGAGGAAGTGGTCAAAGGTATTCCCTCTCAAGCAACCCTGCAATCAAGATACAAGAAGTCTCTTGTGTCCCCAACACACCCAATACACTTGTCAGGTGTATAGGTGCACTAGTTCGGCGAAGAGATAGTGAAATACAAGTGGTATAGATAATTATAAGTAGTAACGGTGCCAGAAAATAGCTTGATGGAGTGGAAGAGACTAAAGGCAATCTGAAATAAAGATGGAAGCAAGCAAACATGTAACAGATCTAATTGCAAACGGTGTTTCAATGCTTAGAAACAAGGCCTAGGGATCATACTTTCACTAGTGAACACTCTAATATAATTATTATCTAATTATGATACTACACTGAACTACTCTCCGATTGGACACTCTAATCCATGGTAGGGCTATAACAACACACCTCAAAGTAAGCCTTTCCCATCTAGATAACCCCACACTGTCACCTTGAGCACTAGATGGTTCCAACAAACACCACAATTTCATAAAGACATCCAACTCCAAATATAACATATAACAAGTATTTGTAATCTCTAGCCTAAGTGCCACCATGGTGTGCACACTGTCTACTTCACACACATGGGGAGAGCAGAGATCTATTAAAGCACTTGAGTAGCAAGGTAGATCTATAGATTACAAGCTCATGATCACAATATGATCATGCATAGAGAGAGATGAACACATAGCTACCCGTAGAACCCTTAGCCTCGAGGAAGAACTACTCCCTCCTCATCATGGGAATCAGCAATGGCGATGGAGATGGTGGTGGAGATCGATGGAGATGGCTCCGAGGGCACTTCCCCGTCCTGGCAGGGTGCCGGAACAGAGACTTTTTGTCCCCCGAATCTCCCCTTTGGTGGCAGCGGAGCTGCGGAACTTTTCGTGGATTTCTGATTGACCCCTTAGAGTTTTCGCATCGGGAGGCTTCTTATAGGCGAAGAAGCAAGGTCGGTGGGAGGCCAGGGGGCCCACACCACCTGGTGTCGCGGCCTGGGCTTGCCCGCGCCACCACATGGTGTGGCCACCCTGTGGCCCCTCTCCGTCTTGTCTTCTGGCTCCGTGAGTCTTCCGGTAAAATATCAACTTTGGCTTTTGTCCCGTCCAATTCCGAGAATATTCATTTTCCGCCTTTCTGGAACCAAAAACAGCAGAAAACAGGCAACTAGCACTACGGCATCTTGTTAATAGGTTAGTCCAAGAAATCATATGAAAAGTACTCCAAAGTTGGAACAAAACACAAGAAAGTAGATAAACCAAGCATGGAACATCAAAAATTATAGATACATTTGCAATGTATCACCTGCACACATCTATTCTACGAACTAGCGTGATATCCTGAGTAGCTGATGCACCAATCGAAACCCTTGATAAACACCAACCCAGCTGCCACGCAACTGACAGGTTGGCAAGGGGCTGAGATAAACACAAGTCAGGCTAACGAAAAGGAATCACATAGTGCAACGCACTCACAAAACTTACACGCTAACAAGCTCCTTTACACATCACTTTCAATCAACTATACACATCATATATACGAACTTTACAACACTGGTCCAACTATGTGCAGGATATAAACTAAACTACTGTTGCAGCAAAAGAATGTTGGTCTGCTCCTCGAAGAAGTCGACGATCTCCTCCGTTGGGCGATCCACCGCTTGGTAGTGCGGAACCATGTTCCAAGTCGAACCTGCTGGCGGTCCGGCTGCAATTGCTGCAACGTGCACATCAGGCCTATGCAGTCACACCAGCGATAGAGCAGCCTTGGCACCAACCACTAACTGTTGCCGTACACACTCACGGACCGCACTCAAGTCCTGGAATTTAGCAAGAAGGGCCAGCAGGCTCGGGGGAACAACGTCCAGCAGGAACATAGTCCGGTAAATGTTCTTCAAGCATGATTGCGACTTCTTCAATAAGTGAAGCACTCGCGACGCACGATCCTGCAGGGTCGCCAATGCGATTGCGCGATCATGATCTACCCAGAAATACCCACTCGCCTGAAGCTGCTCTTGGGTCAGGTCATTCATGTGAATGGCAATCCGATCCTTCTCATCCTGTGGATGGCGCGCACTGACAACTATACCAAGCAAAGGCAAAATATGAGGACAACGAACTACTGCGAGTGACTACAAGGAAACGATAGGAAGAAAGAAGACTAACATTTGAATTAGTTGCCCAAGTGCATCACCTCCCCTAGCAGATATTGTTCTTGGGCGGTGGCTTTCTCCGCCTTCGACTTCCATACGTCTGCATTTCTGCGGAGTATGGGCAATTCATGCTCCAATTGCTTCACGCGGTCACGGAGTCGCGAGAGCAGAGAAAGCTCATCCACCCTTGAGCGCGGCAGTGCCAAAGTGTCATCAAGGGGTGGCGAATCCTGAGGCTCCCTCAAAGGATCACTCGATGTGCCCTATCATAAATAAAGCAAGAGACAAAAGATTCGAGTGCATTCAAGATTAACAAAAGTATCAGCAGATACACTCGCCAACAGGCATGTTCTTGACAAAAGACATAAGCTATTTAACTATTACAAGATGCGACTACTGAGGAGCGATTGGCTTCTTCAACTTTGACTTCGGTTTTGGGGGCCTCATCAAGTATGTGGCAGTATCAGATGCCAGAGACTTCCCGCCGGCCCCTGATGTCGCAGCCTTCGCAACTTTCTTGGCTCGCTGAAGCTCCTCAGAGTACTTCACAACTGTATTGATCAGCTGCGGGCCGTACTTGCCACAAGTAGTCACGAAGGGAGCAAAGACTACCTACTGGCCATCAGCGCTGATAGGCATCGCCTTGGAGACCACCGCAGGATCAACTTCGACTCCATGGGCTTGAACCATTGCGAGTGACATCGAAGCGCCAGCCGCACTAAGCGAGTTCTTGAAGCTTGCAGGGATGCCCCTGGCAAGGGACTCCACCAGCTCGTCCATATTCTCGATCATCTCAGCCTTGGGCACCAGCTCTTCACGGAGGCGACTGAGCACGCCCTTGGCCTTGGAGAACGTCCCTTGAACGGCAGCGCTGTGATCCTTGACTGCCGAAATGGCACCCGCCAAGGCATCGTCACGGCGAAGTGCCTGAGGGTTGAAGCTCAAATCCCTGGCATCTATATAGAACCCAAGCATGGGCACGAAGGTTAGTACCAACGACAAATTCGAAAGAAGAAAAACAATGAAAATCTAGACAAGGGAATACTTGAGAGAGCCTTGGCAATCGAGAAAAGTTGTTCCTCGAACAACTTCTCTCTAGCCACGATGGAGGCGCGCAGATCCTCTTCGCATTCACAACTCGTCATGTGCTGTGATTGCCTCATCACGACTCTTTACCGCCGCGGCAAGCACCTTTTCAAGGGAAGCGGCGTCGCGGAGGAGTGCATTATGCTCAGCTATGAAACAAACAAAGATAGGCTATCAGCCAGATATATCACAAGGAGGACGAAGAAGAAGCAAGACACTTACTTTCAACTACGCGGTGGCGAGTATCCAGCATTGCATGCTGGCGACCCATCGCAAGAACTTAGTCTGCTAAGCGAGCGGCTTCCTTCACAATAAGCTACGACAGGAGAAAACAACAAAGGATAAGCAGATGATACATTTGACTGCAAAAAATAGAGAAAACAAATATTACACTTACATGATCCTCCAAAGACTCCGAAGTCGATGGATTTGTAGTCGTCCGGATAACCATCTAGTGCCCCACATCATCCGGAGAACTCGATGAATTATGGCCGGAGTGGGCCGCCAATGGAGGAGAAGGAGTGCGCTCAGCCACTTTCTTGGCCTTGGAGGTCGTGACTCCAGATTCTTTCAAAAATTGGACGTCGCCAGAAGACGACGACGCCGGCTGACTGCAGAACAAAACCAACATCAAGAAAAGGCAACCCCAAAGAAGAACCAAAAGGAAGACTCGTATACTTACCAATCAAACTTGTCAAAATCGAAGGTATGATCCCCCGACTCTGACGAAGACTCCTTCGGCAGCCGCATCTTCTTGCGAGAAGATCGCGCCATGGCACTCACAGGAACGGCAGGTATCAGCGACTCTTCACCAACACCTGCACCCTCCGGAGTCGAAGGGGACGACACATCCGAATACTCATTGCGCAAACGCTTGCGAGTGTCCCAACCACTCGACTCGGGGGCTTCCTCCTCCACATCAGATGGGACGGTCGACTCTGACTCGTCCTCTTCCAAGGCTTCACGAGGGATAACCCCCTCGGGCAGAGGGGGCATACAGGGTGACACCACCCAATCCTGCATATAGAAAATAATTTAGCACAAAGTCATGCAACAACAAAAAAGCAGTCGACAAAGCAAAGCTACTATGTAGCAAAATTGTACCTCAGGAGGAGGATTAACAGCATCGAACAGAGGAACGCCTGGATCATTAGGAAGCACATCCTTGGCGGTGTACTTGGTGAACAGTCAAACCCTTTTATCTACCTCACTCGTAGAAATGCCATCGACAGATACGTGAGTGACATCGTCTGCGCCAGCCCATAGGAACATAGGGTGGAACACACGTGTTGGGTCCGCAGCATAGAAAACAAAAAATTTCCTACGGTGTGAACTACACGCCAAGATCTATCTACTAGGTACAAAGCAACGGGTGGACATACATCCAACAAGAACTTACCCTCAAAGACAATGAGTTTTGTTAACGAGTAGGAACTCGTGGTTGATGTAGTCGTACACTTGCTGATCTCAAGATCGTGAGGAAGTCCGAGAGCCGCAACTCAGCAGCGCATCCGCACTCGCACACACGTTCAAGCCACCGGACAACCTCCACCTCCTCGCTCCAGCGATCCAGCGGAAGCAGCAACTCCTTCCAGACAAAATGCCACCGGGAAAATGTATCTCGCTAATCCGAGACCATGGGGGAATAATTCTAGTTGGGGAGAGAGATCCTTCACAAGGAGGTGTGTGGATGAAGGAGGGAATGGGTGGCCTTTTATAGGAGGAGGGGGTGCCCCATCTCTCCATGGCCAGCGCATGGGGGTGACCCCTCACCTCCCCCATTCATGTGGTGGTAACCCCTCCACATTAAAATGCCTCTTCACATTCCCTTTTAAAGTCTCCACTTTAAATGCATTAAAATTCTCCAAGTTTAATGCTCTCTCATTTAATAAAACTCTTTTTATTAAATTTATTCCGAATTTTGTTAATTACTTTAATTAACAAACATTCACATATAGCCCCTTGCAATATTTCAATATCACATGCAGAACCACTTTCTGCAATTTCACCCGAAACAATTTCCGGTTTCTATTGAAACAATTCCTGCGCTTTGCAATTCTTTCGTTTGAAACATATGTGCTCCAAAATGGTGTCCGGTAACTCTTAAGTGTGCCACCCTACGGTTTGCGAATAATGCAGACATGATCGAGACCCTTCTCCGATCAATAATCAGAAGTGGGACCTGGAGATCCGTACTGACTCCTACACATTCAACGATGACTTCTGTGATCGAGAGAACCTTTAACGCTTGTAACTAAATCCCTTTGTCTCTGGATATGTTACATGTCTGAGATTCGATCATCGGTATCTCCATACCTAGTTTGATCTCGTTGCCGACATGCACTCTTTTCTCGTTCCCGTGATATAACATTCTAGTGATCACATCACTTGCTTGCAAGCTATCTCAATGTGATATCACTGAGAGGGCCCAGAGTATATCTATCCGTCATCGGGATTGACAAATTCCACACTTGATCCATGAGCCTCAACATAACACCTTCGTAGTACTGAACCCATCTTTATAGTCACCCTGTTATGGTGTGACGTTTGATGTTATCAAGATACTCTTCCGGTGTTAGCAATTAACATGATCTCATGGTCTAAGGATAAAGATTACTTCGTATGATGTTATAGCAATATAAACATAATGACTTGATCGTAATGCTATACTTCGGATGAATGTTCATCACATCATTCCACCAATGGTGTGACCTTGTTATTAACAACATCCAATGTCCATGATCAGGAAACCTTGATCATCTTGTTAATCAACAAGCTAGTCTATAAGAGAGGCATAACTAGGAACCCTTTTTGTTTATTAAACACACATGTATTGATGTTTCCAATCAACACAATTCTAGCATGTAAAATAAACATCTATCATATATAACGAATACATAATAACAACTTTATTATTGCCTCTCAGGGCATATTTCCTCCAGTCTCCCACTTGCACTAGAGACAATAATCTAGTTCACATAGTGATAAATCTAACACCCATGGAGTTCTGGTGTTGATCATGTTTTGCCCTAGGGAGAACTTTAGTCAACGGATCTGCTACATTTAGGTCCGTGTGTACTTTACAAATCTTTATTTCTCCATCCTTGACATGCTCGCAGATGGAGTGAAACCGGCGCTTAATATGCTTGGAATTCTTGTGAGACCTCGGTTCCTTTGCGTTGGCTATGGCTCCATTGCTGTCACAATAGATCACCATCGGGTCCAACGCACTGGGAACCACACCTAGTTCCGTAATGAACTCTTTCATCCAAACCGCTTCTTGTGCCGCTTTTGAAGCAGCAACATATTCCGCCTCCATCGTTGATCCAGCCACCACAGGTTGTTTGGAACTCCTCCAACTAACTACTGCTCCGTTCAAGAGAAATACGTATCCGGATTGAGACTTAGAGTCATCCGGATCGGTGCCAAAGCTAGCATCGACATAACACTTAGCGACTAGCTCTTCTTCACCTCCGTATATAAGAAACATATCATTAGTTCTTCTCAAGTACTTAAGGATGTTCTTTACCGCTATCCAGTGTTCCGAACCTGGATCAGATTGGTACCTACTAGTCAAACTAATAGCATGTGCCACATCCGGTCATGTACATAGCATGGCATACATAATAGAGCCTATGGCCGAGGCATAGGGGCTCTTATCCATCATCTCTCTTTCTTCCGCTGTAGCCGGACTTTGAGTCTTACTCAATGTCTTGCCTTGCAACATAGGTAAGAACCCCTTCTTACTTTCGTCCATATTAAACTTCTTTAATATCTTATCAAGGTATGTACTCTGCGATAGCCCAATTAGGCGCCTTAATCTATCTCTATAGATTTTAATGCCTAATATATATGACGCTTCACCAAGGTCTTTCATCGAAAATTTGTTGTTTAGATAACTTTTAACACTGTTTAAAAGATCTATATCATTTCCAATCAATAATATGTCATCCACATATAATATCAGAAATGCCACATTGCTTCCACTCACTTTCTTGTAAATAAAAGCCTCTCCATAAGTTTGGACAAATCCAAACTCTTCGATCACCTCATCAAAGCGGAGATTCCAACTCCGGGATGCTTACTTCAGTCCATAGATGGATCGCTGAAGTTTGCATACCTTATTAGCATCCTTAGGATCGACAAAACCCTTAGGTTGTATCATATACAACTCTTCTTCAATATTACCATTGAGGAACGCAGTTTTGACATCCATCTGCCATATTTCATAATCGAAATATGCAGCAATTGCTAACATAATCCTAACGGACTTAAGCATCGCTACGGGAGAGAATGTCTCATCGTAGTCAACTCCTTGAATTTGTCGAAACCCCTTTGCGACAAGTCGAGCCTTATAGATGGTCACATTACCATCAGCATCAGTTTTTCTTTTGAAAATCCATTTATTCTCAACGGCCTTTCGATCGTGAGGTAAGTCCACCAAGTTCCAAACTTGGTTCTCATACATGGATTCCATCTCGGATTTCATGGCTTCTAGCCATTTGTTGGAATCCGGGCTCATCATCGCTTCTTCATACGTCGTAGGGTCATCCATTTCATCAACCATGAAATTTACAACAGGATTGCCATACAGTTCAGGAGCTGCACGTGTTCTTCTTGACCTGCGAGGTTCGGTAGTGTCCTCTTTCGGAGTTTCATGATCATTATCATTATCTCTCTCTTCATCAGGTGAAGTCAACTCCGAAACAACTTCCGGTGCTGCGCCACTCGCCATTCCATGAAGAGAAGGTTCAATAACCTCTTCGAGTTCTAGCTTCCGACTACTCACACCTTTCGCGAGAAACTCCTTCTCAAGAAAGGATCCATTCTTGGCAACAAAAACCTTGCCCTCGGATCTATGATAGAAGGTATACCCAATCGTTTCCATAGGGTATCCTATGAAGACGCATTTTTCCGCTTTGGGTTCGAGTTTATCTGGCTGAAGTTTCTTCACATAAACATCGCATCCCCAAACTTTAAGAAATGACAGCTTAGGTTTGTTTCCAAACCATAATTCATACCGTGTCGTTTAAATGGATTTAGATGGTGCCCGATTTAAAGTGAATGCAGCTGTTTCCAGTGAATAACCCCAAAATGACAGTGGCAAGTCAGTCAGAGACATCATAAATCGAACCATATCCAATAAGGTATGATTACGACGTTCCGACACACCATTACGCTGTGGTGTTCCAGCAGGCGTGAGTTGTGAAACTATTCCACACTCTTTCATGTGTGTGCTAAACTCGTAACTTAGATACTCTCCTCCACGGTTAGACCATACAAATTTGATCTTTCTATTACGATGATTTTCCACTTCATTCTGAAATTCCTTGAACTTTTCAAAAGTTTCAGACTTGTGTTTCATCAAATAGATATACCCATATCTACTCAAATCATCCGTGAAAGTAACAAAATAACAATATCCACCTCGCGCCGACACACTCATTGGTCCACACACATCAGTATGTATGATTTCCAATAGATCTGTCGCCCGTTCCATTGAACCGGAAAACGGCGTTCTAGTCATCTTGCCCATAAGGCATGGCTCACATGTATCAAATGATTCAAAATCAAGTGATTCCAAAAGTCCATCAGAATGGAGTTTCTTCATGCGTTTAACGCCAATATGACCTAGACGGTAGTGTCACATATATGCAGATATATCATTATCAAGTTTAATCTTTTTAGCATTAACATTATGAATGTGCGTAAAATTACTATCGAGATCTATCAGAAATAAACCATTCAACATAGGTGCATGACCATAAAAGATATCATTCTTATAAATCGAACAACCATTGTTTTCAGATTTAAATGAATGACCACTTTGCATAAAAACGATCCGGATACAATGTTCATGCTCAGTGCAGGCACCAAATAACAATTATTTAGGTTTATAACTAATCTCGATGGCAAATGGAGAGGTAGCGTCCCGACGGCGATCACATCAACTTTTGATCCATTGCTGACCCGCATCCTGACCTCATCCCTTGCTAGTTGTCGCTTGTTCGGTAGACCCTGAACCGAGTTACATATATTAGCAACCGATCCCGTATCAAATACCCAGGTGCTACTGCGAGTACTAGTCAAGTACACATCAATAACATGTATATCACATATACCTTTGTTTGCCTTGCCGGACTTCTTGTCCGCCAAATACTTGGGGCAGTTGTGCTTCCAATGGCCAGTCCCCTTACAATAGTAGCACTCGGTGTCAGACTTAGGGCCAGCTCGGGGTTTCTTTTCAGGCGTGGCAACAGACTTGCCACCCTTCTTTCCCTTGTGCTTGCCTTTCTTGTCTTTCTTGAAACCGGTGGTCCTATTGATCATCAACAATTGATGTTCTTTCCTAATCTCCACTTCTGCAGTCTTAAGCATTGACAAAAGCTCGGGAAGAGACTTCTTCATGCCCTGCATATTATAGTTCATCATGAAGCTCTTGTAGCTAGGTGGTAGAGATTGGAGAACACGATGTATGCCTAAGTCAATGGAAATCGGTATTCCCAAGGACACAAGCTTATCGGCGTACCCAGACATTTTGAGTACGTGCTCACCAACGGAGCTGTTTTCCTCCATCATGCAGCTAAAGAACTTTTCTGTAGCATTATAACTCTCTATGGCAGCATGGGTATCGAAAATCATTTTCAATTCTCCCATGGTATCAAAGGCATTGCCATTTTCGAAATGCTTTCGAAGTTCTAGCTCCAGCCCATACAATATGCCGCAATGAACTAAGTTGTGGTCCTCCTAACGAGTCACATAGATATTCTTTTCCTCGTCAGGGGCATCAGGAGCTGGTGGGGGGCCTAGCGGCGCATCTAGCACATATTGCTTTTGTGCAACAGTGAGGAGAATCCTTAAATTCATAGCCTAGTTGGTGAAGGTTGCTACCATTCGCAGCAAGTTTCTCTTTCTCCATGAACACATTGAAATTAAAAGCAGGTGGTGCCATCTACAACAGAATTTGTAAAGTTTACTTAGACTAAGTTTATGATAGATTTAGTTCAACTAATCCAAATTACTAATGAACTCCCACTCAAAAACGACATCCCTCGTGTCCTTTTGGTGATTACATGAACCAAATCCACTACACCAAGTCCGATCACCACGTGAGTTGATGTAGCTTCAAAGGCGAGCATCTATATGGGCATCATATCGACTATATGACTCATGCTTGACCTTTCGGTCCGTGTTCCGAGGCCATGTCTGTACATGCTAGGCTCGCCAAGTAAGAACCTTAGTATTCGCGTGTGTAAAACTGTCTTACACCCGTTCCTATGAAAGCGTAGATTCGAGTACACCCGATCAGCACGTGATGTCTCGAAACACGATCCACATAACGGTGCATACTTAACGAAGAACACATTTTTATCTTGATATCTAAATGAGGGATCATCTTACAATGCTACCAAAAGCGCCAAACTAACAGTACAAGATGCTAACATCTAATGTGTAAAGTGAGATGATATGGTCCATGCATTTGATCTCTATCACTTGCATCGTGGTATGATCTCTATCATTCCTTTGTGTGTAAGGCCAAGGTCTATGGAACTTACACGTTGAGTGTGTTGTAAGAGTATCTATCATACATCTACTTACAACAATACCATATGAATACACTAGCCCAGCAACGATCTAAACTAGACGCCTCTAATTTATCAATTGCAAGTTTTACGTGGCTTAGGGCTTTCAGAGATAGAACCGTTCTCACCTACAAACATGAACCACAATGAGGATAACTAAGTAATTAGCAACTTGTTGTAAAACAGATATTGACTAGTAGGAGAGACAGACACCCGTCAGCCACTTATGCAAAACAAGTTGCATGTCAATCGTGGAACCGGTCTCATGTACGATGACATGTAAGGTTGGTCCGGGCCGCTTCATCCCACTATGCCACCAATATCCAAAATACATAGAAGATACAATAACATGATCATCATCGCCCACATATAAACATATGTGTTCTACCCGTGCAAAGCACCTACGCATAGATCAGGCTCTGATACCACTGTTGGGTTCGTAGCATAGAAAACAAAAAATTTCCTACGGTGTGAACTACACGCCAAGATCTATCTACTAGGTACAAAGCAACGGGTGGACATACATCCAATGAGAACTTAACCTCGAAGACAACGAGTTTTGTTAACGAGTAGGAACTCGTGGTTGATGTAGTTGTACACTTGCCGATCTCAAGATCGTGAGGAAGTCCGAGCGCCGCAACTCAGTAGCGCATCCGCACTCGCACACATGTTCAAGCAACCGGACAACCTCCACCTCCTCGCTCCAGCGATCCAGCGGAAGCAGCAACTCCTTCCAGACAAAATGCCACCAGGAAAATGTATCTCGCTAATCCGAGACCATGGGGGAATAATTCTAGTTGGGGAGAGAGATCCTTCACAAGGAGGTGTGTGGATGAAGGAGGGAATGGGTGGCCTTTTATAGGAGGAGGGGGTGCCCCATCTCTCCATGGCCAGCGCATGGGGGTGACCCCTCACCTCCCCCATTCATGTGGTGGTAACCCCTCCACATTAAAATGCCTCTTCACATTCCCTTTTAAAGTCTCCACTTTAAATGCATTAAAATTCTCCAAGTTTAATGCTCTCTCATTTAATAAAACTCTTTTTTATTAAATTTATTCCGAATTTTGTTAATTACTTTAATTAACAAACATTCACATATAGCCCCTTGCAATATTTCAATATCACATGCAGAACCACTTTCTGCAATTTCACCCGAAACAATTTCCGGTTTCTATTGAAACAATTCCTGCACTTTGCAATTCTTTCGTCTGAAACATATGTGCTCCAAAATGGTGTCTGGTAACTCTTAAGTGTGCCACCCTACGGTTCGCAAATAATGCAGACATGATTGAGACCCTTCTCCGATCAATAATCAGCAGCGGGACCTGGAGATCCGTACTAACTCCTACACATTCAACGATGACTTCTGTGATCGAGAGAACCTTTAACGCTTGTAACTAAATCCCTTTGTCTCTCGATATATTACATGTCCGAGATTCGATCATCGGTATCTCCATACCGAGTTTCATCTCGTTACCGACATGCACTCTCTTCTCATTCCCATGATATAACATTCTAGTGATCACATCACTTGCTTGCAAGCTATCTCAATGTGATATCACCGAGAGGGCCTAGAGTATATCTATCCGTCATCGGGATTGACAAATTCCACACTTGATCCATGAGCCTCAACATAACACCTTCGTAGTACTGAACCCATCTTTATAGTCACCCTGTTACGGTGTGACGTTTGATGTTATCAAGATACTCTTCCGGTGTTAGCAATTAACATGATCTCATGGTCTAAGGATAAAGATTACTTCGTATGATGTTATAGCAATATAAACATAATGACTTGATCATACTGCTATACTTCGGATGAATGTTCATCACATCATTCCACCAATGGTGTGACCTTGTTATTAACAACATCCAATGTCCATGATCAGGAAACCTTGATCATCTTGTTAATCAACAAGCTAGTCTATAAGAGAGGCATAACTAGGAACCCTTTTTGTTTATTAAACACACATGTATTGATGTTTCCGATCAATACAATTCTATCATGTAAAATAAACATCTATCATATATAAGGAATACATAATAACAACTTTATTATTGCCTCTCAGGGCATATTTCCTTCAGCATGCCCGGTCAAATCAGAGTCAGAAAATGGGACCCACCGCTCGTCACGTCCCGTCAAACTTGCTCACGTGGGCAACTGAGGTCATCGCATCGTCAGCACTGACGTCATCCAAAATTATGCAGCAGAAGACTTCGACTACTTTAGTCCTTGCTCGAGTCTTCGACTCCATCAAGCACTCGGGGGCTACTCCCATAGGGAGCGCTGGTCGCGCACCCTACGATTTTTTGTTCTTTTTTTTCCAGGAACATAGACAATCAAAGCAAACCCAACCACTCGAACCACAATTCGATTATGGACATGGGTTACTCCCATAGGGAGCGTCGGAAGAAAATTCGATTGAAACAAGCAACAAAAGACGACAGCAGTCGCAAAGGTTATTTAGTCTCTGCCTGAGTCTTCGACTCAACCAGGCACTCGGGGGCTACTCCCATATGGAGCGCTGGTCGCGCACCCTATGATTATTTGTACATCGTACTACGTATTGATAACATCCACATTCGAAGCTTATGGTGACACCGCCTCAAGAATTTTCCCTATAAAGAGACTGCGTCTCCTGGGTCACCCGAATCATCTCCGCGGTGACAAAATTCGGATGCCGCGCTTGCAGCGTGAAGATAAGACCTGAATAAGGCTAGGTAACGCATTCCCTGCGCACTACCAGAAATATATCCGTACTTACAGGTACGATGAACATGCCTTGACGGACACATCAAGTGCTCAAACTCATATACTGGAATTCGACTCATGTAAGACCTCCGCGGCTTGAGTCGAATTACACCAGCACTTTTTTGGATTCGAGTCCGGGGACTCGAGTTCGAGTAGATGGTGTTGTTTTACCCTAAGGTAGTTAACTGATACCGATGCATCGGTTAAATCAGGCACGCACATCAACAATCCCTATGACATAAATAGAGCAGTCGAAAAACATACTCAGTCATGCACTCGAAAGGCTTCATAAAGTCCCCAATCGAATTTGCGATTCCACTAGACACTCGGGGGCTACTGATATGGGTATACCCTACAGGTACTCGAGCTTGATACATATGGCCTGAATACAGCGGAAGCCCACAGTGTCGCCAAGGCCCAAACAGAGGACTCAAGTAACTTATGGACTCTCGATTGCTTGAAGAACAAGAAGAAGCTAAAGATAGAAAGTTCAAAGGGGAAAATCCTAACCTGTAACCGACTCGACCTGCTACCCGAGACCCAGCCTATCTATATAAAGGCTAGGAGGGGCGGCGAGGAGGACACACACGCAACCCTAGTTTCCACAACCCTCGCCAGATTGCATCTGCGCACCATTGTAATCCTCGATTCCTTCAATAATTCCACGAGAAGACAAGCAGGAGTAGGGACCTCTACGAGGCCTGAACCTGGGTAAATCTTCGAGTCCCCTGTGTGCTTGTTTGCTAGCCTATAGATGTCTCCAGCGCTCCCTCCTTCTCCAAAACCCAAGTCCATAACAATGGGCATTGATGAGTTAACCCCTCGTCACATACAATATGAGAACATGTATTTTGCCAAATTATACTCTATCATGTTGCAACCTAAATATTATTTCAGATATCTAAATACCTTTCACACATGATGGTTTCTGAAACAATTCTTTTAGTTCCTAGATAACCTCGATATCAACAACTTTTGAATATCAAGAATCATGGAGGCAAACATGATACTTTAGATACTAACACTGGAATTGTTACTCTTGATTTAATACTACTTATTAAACTTCATGGAGTAATTTTTTTTTGAAATTTTGCAATAGGACTTTTAGACTTTAAATTAACACTCAAAAAATTACGATACCAGTTCGTAAAGTAAATATTCAGAATTCTATAGTTCTATTATCTCAATTAAAACTAAGCGCAAGGTAGTAAACAGATGCCAATGACTACACCAAATTATGCAAATTCACTTTGTTTTAGTTTATGGTAAATTGAGTTCAACTAATCCAAACTAGAAATGAACTCCCACTCAAAACCAACATCCCTCGAGTTGTTTTGGTGATTACATGAACCAAATCCACTACACCAAGTCTGATCATCACGTGAGTCTGTGTAGGTTCAAAGGCGACCATCTATATGGGCATCATATCAACCATATGACTCATCCTTAACCTTTCAGTCCGTGTTTCGAGGCCATGTATGTACATGCTAGGCTCGCCAAGTAAGAACCTTAGTACTCGCGTGTGTAAAACTGTCTTACACCCGTTGTATGAAAGCGTAGAGTCAAAAACACCCGATCATCATGGGGTGTCTTGAAATGACAAACTTTCTTAACGGTGCATACTTCAGGAAGAACACATTTTATCTTAATATCTAAATGAGGGATCATATTATAATGCTACTAAAGGACCATACAAGAAATATAAGATGCAAATAAACATCATATGCATAAAGTGAAATGATATGGTTCTTGCACTTGATCCCTATCATGTGCATGATGGTATGATCTTTATCATTCCTTTATGTGTAAGGCCAAGGTGTATGGAACTTACACATTAGGTATGCTATAATTTCCAAGAGTATCAACTATACTTCAAATTATAACATTACCATATCATGACACTCGCCCAGCAACAACTATAAACTAGACGCTTCTAATTTATCAATTGCATGTTGTAACGTGGCTTAGGGCTTTCGAAGATAGAACCGGTCTTACCTACGAACATGGAACCACAATGATGATAACCAAATTATTAGCAACTCGTTGTAAATCATATATTGACTATAGTAGGAGTGATAGACACCCGCTAGCCACTTATGCAAAACTAGTTGCATGTCAAGCATGGAACAGGTCTGATGTGCGAGGACATGTAAAGTTAGTCCGGGCCGCTTCATCCCACTATGACACCAATATCCAAAATACATAAAAGATGCAATAACATAATCAATACCCACATACTCATATGTGTTCTACCCATGCAAAGCATCTACACATAGATCAGGCTCTGATACCACTCTTGGGTTCACACCAAGATCTATCTATGAAGTGAAAACAAAACATTTATCTACCTAGATACAATCAACGGGTGGATATATATCTATAGAGAAAATACCCTTGAAGAGCGATAAAGCATTGTTAACGAGGTTCAACTCATGGATGATGTAGTCGTACACTTGCTGATCTCAAGATCGTAATGAAGTCCAACAATTCTACCACCAGCAAGTCCAACAGGTCCAGCACCAGCAAGTCCAACAGGTCCAACACTAGCAAGTCCAGCACCGCAAAGCAGCGGTGCATCCATGATAGCACACACATCCGATACCCGGACAACCTCCGAGTCCTCGCTCCAACAAAGCAGCGGAAGCAACAAATCCTTCTAGAAAAAGCACCGGGAACATGTATCTCGCCAATCCGAGACCATGGGGAATTGCTAGAGGGGGAAGAGAAGCTTCACAAGGAGGTGGTGCAAGAGTAGAGGAGCCATGGGGCTCCTTTTATAGGGGTTGGGGCGCAGCCCCATGGCCATGGCTGGCTGGACATGGTGGGTTCCCCCACCTCTCCCTCATTCATGTGGGTGGAGCTTCCACTAAGCCCACTCACATCAATTTCAACTCCATTCACTTTGCATTTAATATCCAATTAAATGCATTTTTCTCTTTAAATAAAACACTTTTATTTATTTTCTTCAGAATTTTGTTAATTACTTTAATTAACAAACATTCACATAAAACCCTCTACAACATTTCAATATCACATGCAGAACCAGTTTTTGCAATTTCCCCCGAAATGATTCTAGTTTCCATCGAAATGATTCCAGCGCTTTAATAATCTTTCTACGGTATCTTATATGATCCAAATGGTGTCGGTATCCCTTAAGTGTGTCACCCTACGGTTCGCGAATAATGCAGACACGATCGAGACCCCTCTTTGATCAATAATCTGCAGCGGGACCTGGAGATCTGTATTGTCTCCCACATATTCAACGATGACTCTAGTGATCGTGTGAAACTTTTAACGTCGCAACTAAATCCCTTTGTCTCGTGATATATTAGATGTTCGAGATTCGATCATCGGTATCTCCATACCTAGTTTGATCTCGTACCGATATGCACTCTTTTCTTGTTCCCGTGATATAAAATTCTAGTGATCATATCACTTGCTTGCATGCTATCTCAATATGATATCATCGAGAGGGCCCAGAGTATATCTATACGCCATTGGGATGGACAAATCCCACTCTTGATCCATGAGCCTCTACATAACACCTTCGGAGTATCTGAACCCACCTTTATAGTTACCCTGTTACGGTATGACGTTTGATGTTATCAAGTTACTCTTCTAGTGTTAGTGATTGACATGATCTCATGGTCTAAGGACTAGAATTAATTCGTATGATGTTATAGCAATTTAAACACAATGACTTTGAACGTATTGCTATACTTTGGATGAATGTTCATCACACCATTCAACTAATATTGTGACCTTATTATTAACAACATCCAATGTCCATACAGGAAACCTTGATCACCTTGTTAATCAATGAGCTAGTTTATAAGAGAGGCATAACTAGGAACCATTTATTTGTTTATTAAACACACATGTATTAACGTTTCTAATTAATACAATTATACCATGCAAAATAAACATTTAACATAAATAAGGAATAAGATAATAACCTCTTTATTATTGCCTCTCAGGCATATTCCCTTCACTAATTGCAAATGTCCAAGGATAAATCCGTGTGGCAAACAACGAATAATGTTGGGCTTGTTCAAAATAGCATCATCCTGATGGACCTTCCACATGCGAAGTGAATACCTACGTAGCAAACACTGAACCAACACTTGACACGAGGAAAAGTTAAGTTTAAACAATAATTTGTCAATTTAGGAAAGGCACAATAATAAAAAACTGATGGAAACCAAAACTAGTTATTGTAGTACTTAACCTAGCATTTACTATATAAGAATAGAATAAACAAATTGTTACTAACAGATTATAGTGGCAACAAAAATCTCACTATTTTGTAGCGGCATAGGGCCGCAAAAGTGGCAAGAGTTTCAGAATGCTACATCACTAAAGTTACGACCAAAATATTTAACGCCATCGAACATGTGTAAAACTACTACACTGAATTAAGCTAAAAGGGGGGCAAAGTACTACAATTCCACCTTCAGGAAACACTAAAAGTAAAAAGGTCTTAGGAAATGAATGTATACATGATGACGAAGAAAACAAAGCGAGGAGTTACTCACCCGTGGCTTGTGGGGTCAAGTGGAATAAAGTGTGTTGATGCCATGATAACATCCACCCATATATCGACAATTTCAGATTTCAGCAGAGTTCCTTATCATCTCTGGATAGTCATCGCTGTACCCAGTTTACATGATTGAATGGTTTTACTATTTCTATGATAGTCAGAATACAATATGTGGGAAACTACACCGAATTAATAAAGCAAAAGATCAAAAATGCATTTCAGATCCTCAATAAGAAATTCTCTTGAAAGCTAGCTAAAAGATTCACATAGAGAACCATAGACTATTCTTTTTTATTTGGAACATAGACTACCCCTTAGTGTAAATATCCATATATATATTTATCATTGAGCATGCAACCCAGAGAGATGTACTATAACATTTAAGAATTATAATTTGGAAACCGAAGAATAGGTTAGGACTATAGGAGAGAACTCTTAATTAAATTACTAAAAAATAGTATTAGAAGGCACGTGCTACCCATACCCCCACTCCATGAAAATCTGTAGACTCCCAAAAGACAGGAACATGTACATGGCTTAAATTATTGGATTTAACACAGCCTTGGCATACTTTTGTCTACAAAAACCATGGCATTGAGGTATAATACTGCATATGTAATAGAACTATGTACTACTAGTAGTTTGAAATCTCAATGGTTGAGTTTTATTTCCAATTAGAGTGAATACATTAATGTACTTTTTTCTCTAATACCTAACACATCCAAATATAGTGTAATGCATTAACGCAGTAGCATAATAAGAAACAAAAGCACTAACAAAGGAATCCACGGGAACTGAACACATACATGATAAACACAACCCGGCAAGAGCATCTTTAAGTAGAATAACAAACAATCACCAAGATCGATGATATTCTTCGCAGGCTAAAGAAACAAGGATGATAACAAAGGCAAGCATTTAACAAATAAAAGCACAGAACACGTGGAAACAACAATAACATTATGGGCGTCTGCAGAAGAAGTGGGCAAGAAAGTCCCATTAGGACATATGGTTTGTCAAAATAGAGGATTTTATGCCATAGGAATCTGAACAGTTTATAGTGGCTCTAGATTTAATATGATTCAAACAAGAGACATGATTATGCAAAATGACTATTGACTTAGTGCTTCACTAAGAGTTATTAAGTGATATCAGTTGTTATAAGAATAAAGCTTATCTTACTTACAAAAAGTTGGCGATGATGACATGGTGGAAGCAAGAAGTGTCATGCTCCATAGTTACCGATGCATATTCGCTCTCATGTTTTATATCCCATGGATGATACCTGCACATGGAAGTTCCATCAAACGGTTCGTGGTATTTTAGGTATCCCCATATTATCATACCACTAAGCAATACAAAGTAATCTAGCTATATAGAATGATCCGACCATTACCAAAACTGGCAATGGTTTACCCTTGTAAGGAATAAAGGCATACACCAAATCCGAAGGAGATCCATATATGTGTGCTAATCGTAGAATAAATAATGTGTGAGACAACAGGCCTAAAGATTCGATCGGATCATGAGGAACTACCTACACCATACATCTTTCCCTCCTGAAGAACACCCTTCCCTAACTTGGCTGATCCAGCATTAGTATGCGCATGCATGTGATCCCCTATAGAAATAAATAATGTGTGAGACAATCACTTGCCCACACTCCAGACACGATGCTCTATTTATCTATATATTTCTAGAATCATCATAAAGGTCGGCCTAATAAGTAGGAAAGGAGTACAAATATCTGTACCTCCCATGTATATAGCCTATACTTGATCCCCGTATCTCCATTTCTGGGAGTTTAAATATATTATTTTGAACGAATGATGTATTTTTTCATGAGAAAAAAAAAGAACGGAGCAGAAGAACAATCAACTGTGATAATTATGCTGATGAATTATTTATCCTTGATATGCCCACAAGCCCTCTCCTTGTCCAAATAAAACTCTAAAATGTAATGACCTCCTTAACTAAGCTCACAATTTAAGAATAATGTGATAAAAGGATAGAAGCATAAGTGGCTATAAAAGGCTAGAAGCATAAGTGGCTATATTTTCAGACACGGTACGCCACTAAAGTCATCCTCGCAAAGGCAACTATGGTCAACCTCTCCAAGGCCTTAAGGCAGGTTGCCAGTTAGCGCTGCCATCAATGATGTTGGTCTCTATGATTATACACCTGAGACCTGTGTAGTGAAGAGAATTAGTGGTTCATTACTATTAATGATTATGCACATTAGTTGTACAATACATCTACTATTAAAAATATTTAGTAGATTCTAAGAGAAAAAATTTAAAAGAAAAAATCATATATTAGCCCTGAAATACGAAGCCTAATAATAAAGAGCAGGTTGAACCCAAGCCATGAATGAAGAACCATGTTTGAACCACATAGCCATCTCCAATTTGTAGACTACAAGAATCGCTTGGGTGGATGATGCTTCTGTATGGATGAACAAAATATTCCATGGGAAATGTCGTGTTGACCTGTAAAGAGAAGGGGAAAATCCTAATGAAATATTATCTATAAGTTTTACCAAATGCAAAAGCTAAAAATCTTGAGCTCTGCATATAAAAACGGAAAGCCATGGACCATGTACTATGTATACAACATGGTGTTGTTAATCGTTTGCTGGGTTGAGATTGCAACGAAATAACACACACAGACACACATAGAGTAATTGCAGAGAGCTCAGGGAACATACAAATGAGAGGATTTCTAGGTAAACTAATATCGACATTAGCTATGACACCCCTTATTTCTAGGAAGCTGTAGTTCACGCTCTCAGAAGCCTAGACGAGGCGGCGTCAGGAAAAGGTGTTGTCTTCCTCTACTCTCTGATGGCCTTCTCGACATTGGATCAATGAAGAACAATGTTTTTTACTACACAAGGTTCAAATATAAACAAAATAACAATCATGATAGTTGGAAAGAAGGAATTCATAATCAGGGAGAGATAATTCATACCATAAGATGGAGAAAACAAAGAGGAGCTTGCCTCCTTGCATCGACTTGACTTTTCTCATTGGCATTTTATTGAACAGTTGTTGTGCATGTTTACTGGATAGAGCTAAATGTTGCATGAAGTATTAAATCTGAACATGTACAGAAGAGTTGCTTGAGGTTGCACTACATCAAGATGTTGATGAGGAGGAGCTGCTCGATGTTGCGCTGAAGCACATGTACAGATAGGAGCATCTAATTGAGGTTGGCTTGTGCTTTGCCCAGCTTTCCATGAAGGGGTTGCTAAAGGCTTGGTTGGAGCTCAGAGATGTAGAAGTGGCGGGGATGCAACAACGACTGGATTAGCCACATCGATAAACCATACCTAGCTCGAGGTGTTGGTTGTCGGAGTCCCTTGGAGGTGGGAAGAGACACACCCCATCTCACCATCCTTCTCCTACATCCTCTGCTATCCAAGAAGAGCATGGTCGGCCACATTGTCAGATCTCGCTTGTCGAGATGTGACAATATCTACGGAGCATCACCGTCGGCTTTGCGTCCACCCCTTCCATCGTGCCAAGCTTCATCCTCTTCTTCGCTTGCGGTTGCCAGCACAGCTCCGACCTCCTCCAAGATGCACTCCTGCAGCACCCAACCAATCATGCGGGGAAGAGGGAAGGAGCGAACAGCGAGATGCGGGGAGGCGGGGGAGAGAGAGCTGAGGTGGAGGCGGGGGAGGCAGGGGATAGAGAGCAGATATGCCGGCGGGGAGAGAGGATTTTCTCACCTCGTGCTGGGCAGGTAGGGTTTTACTTCGCAAGAGGAGAGAATAATAGAAAGGGCACGCGAACAAGCAGACGCGCTGCCTCCAACCGCTGGCCCTGCACGTCCTGTGCCGCTCGGCCCCGCACGCACCTGGCCCAGCACGTCATGGACCTATCGAGAGAAGCAGCCCGTAACAAAAGAACAGATCACATCCAATGACTGCAAACGAGTAGTGCGGCAACAAACAACTGCGCACGGGCGATCAAAGTGTCCAGATAGGTGTGCACGCGAGGGGATCCTCTCCAGCCGGGTAGCCTATCGGCTTTTAAAAGAGTAATATGTGCGTATATGTGTTTTCATTCACGTATTCGGCATATCAATGGTTGTGTTGATATCTTGAATTCTTGCCTATTCATGAGGTCCATGTATGCTTAAGTATGATTTTTACAAAAATAAGAACACTTCTTAAAAAAAACTATTTTTAAGAACTTGAATAACTATATTTTACTGGAAAAATACTAAATATACTATTCCAAAAGTTTTTAAGAGTTTAAAGTAATAAATCCTTATCTATTTTATAAAATACCTCTTTTGTATATTCTTTAAAAACATTTCTTAAGTAAGAAATAATCACAATTCTATATGAAACCTTAAGTCCTTTATATCTAAATACCAATTCTAAAACCATAACTTGGATCTATAATAAAACTTAAGTGTAACTTATTAAACTCTTTTAAAACCATAAATCCAAACTAAACCAACAATTTTAGGTATCCAACCAAGCATGCCCGGATTGGGTAAGATAAAAAGGAAAGGAAAATAAAATTATAAAATTACCAAAATGCTCCTAAACTCATTTGAGCTCTAGAAAATGTACATAAATCATAAAAATACATATTATATATCAAAATGATCATCAAAATAAGTTCTACCAAATAAAAATATAATCTTCCTTGTTTGATTTAAATAAAATGCAAATAAATATTAACACCATTAAATCCTAAATGAAATTTTATAAAATAAGGACAGGTCATAAAAATGAATAAAAATCATTTTTGTGTATAAAAATAAATCTACTATTTTCCAAAAATACTAAAAAAATCAAATAAAACTTGAAACTACTACCTCTGTCCCAAGGCTTAAGGTGTATAAATTTTTTCAAAGGTCAAACCAACTAAAGTTTGACCAAGTTTTTAGAGAAAAATATTAATATCTACACTACGTAATACATACCCTTTCATACATCATGAAACATATTTTCACATGGTATCTATATAATAAAATAGTTCTTAATAGATTTTTCTAAAAGTTTGGTCAAACTTTACATGGCTTGACTTTTCAAAATAATTATATGCCTTAAGCCTTGGGATGGAGGGAGTAATATCTAAGAACATTTAATCCTGTGTGGATTTTTACAAAAATAAGAACACTTCTTAAAAATAAATAAAAACTATTTTAAAGAACTTGAATAACTATATTTTACTAGAAAATACTAAATATACTATTCCAAAAGTTTTTAAGATTTTAAAGTAATAAATCCTTATCTATTTTATAAAATACCTCTTTTGTATATTCTTTAAGAACATTTCTTATGTAATAAATAATCACAATTCTATATGAAACCTTAAGTCCTTTATATCTGAATACCAATTCCAAAGCCATAACTTGGATCTATAGTAAAACTTAAGTGTAACTTATTAACCTTATAAACCTCTTTTAAAACCATAAATCCAAACTAAACCAACAATTTTAAGTAAACATTATTCACTTATAATAAGTGAATGTTCTTTATCGTTTAACCAATTTTAACATGACTTCAAACCCTAACCAATTAACAAGATCATTTAACTATGCCTTCTTTAATAGTAATCTAGTATTCCATAATAGCAAATCACATTTAAACTCATCATTCACTTAAATTGGAAGTGAATGATCTCACACTTTTTATCATACCTACCATAAACCTAGAAACTTGATAATAGTTTAACCACATCACACCTAAATCAACTTAAGTTTTATAGTTAACTTTAGTCTATTCCAATTAAGTCATAAAGCATCTTAAGTCCAAGCTTATCTAATAAGCGCAAATGACATTGATCACATTCTATTAACCATATAGATTGTTTAAACCCCATCAAAGAAATCTTTCCTTCAAAAGTTACTCCCTCCGTTCCTTAATATAAGGCGTATAGTTTTCTTGCACGAATATTAGCGCACAGGCTGGGAGTGCAAATTTCGTTGCTTTCGGACGTGAATACCCTAGGTGTTTGATGTGATACAGAGGGAACATATGAAATTTGGGTATCCTATTTCTCCTGATTGGATTAATTGTCTCCTAAATAAGAGGACCAATCTCATAATTCTCTATACACCTTATATTATGGATTTTTTTCACAGAAAACTATACACCTTATATTAAGGAACGAAGGGAGTATTCGTTTTGCCACTTCAAACAACAATCTCATAATAAGTTCTTCAACTCTTATCAACCTAAAACATGAACTTTCATAATTTTTACATGATATCGATTAACCTTAATCATGTGTTGTTATTATGGTTACTTTTGTATCATATATGTTAGTCTTAAGTTTCTTGTATATATATATTTGCTTGTGAAGTAAACTTGAAGATAAACCAAATCTTAAATAAATCACCTAAGTTTAACTCATTCACGTTATTGGGGAATTATCTTGGGATTTTATAAAATGCATTACATTACTTATGTATCAGCATATTGCTTCTCTAAACATTAGTCCTTACTGGACCAATGATGTTATTTACAGATTTTGGATCTTCTAATGTCTCGAAGACCGTGAGTGCATAATCTTGCAATCATAAAAGGCAAGTTCACACTTGCTCATGTCCTTTGGTTATTTTCTATCAAATACTTGTAACTCAAATGTTGTCATCACCTGCATTTCAAAAAGGTTAGAAAACACTATTTTCATAATAATATGATTATGAATTATTGACCAAATGGTAATAATCTATTGATACAGTTTCATTGGTAAAGGAACATAATATCTAGGACTAAACAACCAATGTCGCCAGTGGTTCTAGTGCCGTATATTACGCGTTAATCATGATATTTGGAATGGGATGGAGAAGTCAGCTGGATCTTCTTCCTTTCACATGGATGGATGACCTTATCGTGAGGCTCTAGATTTCTCGTGGAGAATCAAGCAGATGGGTGGGACCCCTAGTTCCCCGCGATATTGGTGTCTAGACTATCCGTGAGGGGCTGTCAGAGGTATATTTGCCTATATGGGGGTTTCCAAGGACATCATCTGCTCATTGGAGTCTCTAAGGGGTTGCCAGAGTTATATATGCCTATATGGGGGTTAACGGAGGTATATCTGCTTGGGAGGTCGTGTCTTCATGCAGGGTCACGGAGAAGGGCAGTGATTGTCTTGGATCTTAAACTAGGCCGCATACCAAGGAAGTGTGGACAAGCTCATGACTTGGATGTGCAACAAGGTTAAGGTCTGTCATGGGTAAAGTAACACACCTCTAAAGAGTGTAAGAACTGTGACATGTTACTCCCTGTTTCGGGAAGGAGCTACGAACACGGCAGGAAAGGAACTCCACGAAAGTTCTGGTCAACCTGTAAAGGCTGTTGGACATAGTTTTTAGAATAAAAGCAACCTTTGAAGAAATGTTTACGAAAGCATGCATTGCCTACGACCTATGGTATGTGGCTATAGATAGTGCATCAAACACTCATTTTTAGTGCACTTGCTGAGTACGCTCGTACTCAACCATACCTTCTTAACCCTTTCTAGGTTCTAAGTCGTTGAAGACGACATTAACACCAACTTATGCTCAAGAAACCATCATCGACAACTCAAGTTCATCAATAAAGTCAATGAAGTCAACATATACATCAACCGAAGTGAAGGAAAAGTTCCTGATTAGATAGGAGTAGATACTCTAGCCATAGAACCTACTTCAGTCGAGCATTGCAATAGAAGCAATTGCAAGCCATATAGTTTAGATGCTAGTCTTAGTAAACTAGATAGTTCTGAGTTGTTATTCTGGTTCTTCTTTGTAAGACATTTCTTCCTCTCTCTTTAACCTAGAGTCTCTGGATCTTTTGTAAAGAGTCGAGTTGTAATCTATAGTCATGTCTTGGATCTGCTGTGTGTCTGTTGTACCACTCTAAGGGATGTAATACTAGTGAACGGTGTTTCATTGGTGTTATGTCAACGACTATAGTGTACTACATCATGCAGTGGTATGCTGGGTTACCGCACCTCCCCAGCAACCTCGGCATCAGCAACTCACATGAGCAAATGCTCAACAAATGATGATGCGGCCACCCCCGCCGAGATATGAGAACCAAGACAGAAGGGATGCAGAGTGCATCAGGTGAATGATCAAAATCAGGGGAACCGAGGAAACCTCGGCAATGACGGAAGAAATGAGTACATGGAGCACCACCAAAGTGATTGCGTGTTTACTACTGAAGTAACTGACAGGAAGAGTGTGCGTCAACGACATATGGAGGTCAATGCAGTTATGTCGGCTCTACCGAGGTACATGCATTGGTTTGATCAGGAAATCACATGGAGTCTCAAGGATCATCCCAGGCTCATGCCGAGTCCATGATCATATGCTTTGGTGCTTGACCCAACTTTGATCGGGCCAAATATCAACGTGAAATTTTCCAAGGTGTTGATCAACAATGGTAGTAGTATTAACATACTGTATAAGGACACCATGCACAAGTTGGGAATCTCAAATAATATGCTCCAGACGATAAAGACCACTTTCCATGGCATTGTGCCGGGTTTGTCTTGTGAGCCTATTGGCAAAGTCCGAATTGATGTCTTATTCGGCACACGAGAAAATTGTCGAACAGAGAATTTGGAGTGTGAGGTTGTGAATTTGGACAATTGTTACCATGCATTACTCGGCAGTCCAGCTCTTTCAAAGTTTATGGCAAGTGACCATATCAGTTACTTGAAGATGAAGATGCTAGGACCAAACGGAGTCATCACCATAGCAGGGGACTTCAGGCGCTCCATGGAGTGTGCCTCAGCCGGGTCTAACCTGGCTGAGTCATTGGTGATCGTGCAAGAGAAGAAAGGATCCAAGAAGCTGTGGCATTGGCTCAGTCCGCGCAGCTGAATATGCCGACCCTGAGTAACCCGCATGGAAGTGTGTCATTTCAGCCGACAAAGGACACCAAGAAAGTGCCCATTGATGACTAGTTCACAGAGAGCACCGTGACTATTGGTGCGGGCCTTGGCAACAAATAGGAAAGCGAGCTCGTCAACTTCCTCCGTGAGAATTGGGATATCTTTGCTTGGTCCACACAAGATCTGCAAGGTGTGCCGAGGGAGCTGGTTGAGCACTCTTTGCACATCAGACCCGGCGCAAAGGCACAAATAGGAAAGCGATCTTGTCAGCTTCCTTCGTGAGAATCGGGATATCTTTGCTTGGTCCACACAGGATCTACAAGGTGTGTCGACGGAGCTGGCTGAGCACTCTTTGCACATCAGACCCGGCGCAAAGCTGGTGAAGCAACCTCTCCACCGCTTCGCCGAAGATAGGAGTAAGGTCATTGGTGACAAGATAGCTCGGCTCCTTGCAGCCGAGTTTATTATGGAAGTGCTTTACCCGGATTGGCTATCTAATCTGGTGATGGTAGAAAAGAAGAAAGATGACCCGAACGTGGCAGTAGTGTGGCGTATGTGTATTGATTACACGAACCTGAATAAGGCATGTCCAAAAGATCAATTTCCTATGCCAAGGATAGATCAGGTCATAGACTCAACAACTGGATCTGAGCTCTTGTCATTCGTAGATGCATATTCCGGTTTCCACCACATACCCTTGAACCCAGATGATCAAATAAAGACTGCTTTTATTACCCCGTATGGGCCTTATTGCTATCGAACTATGCCATTTGGCTTATGTAATGTAGGGGCAACATATCAAAGGTGTATGCAAAAATTCATGCACGATCAAATTGGCAAAAATGTCCAGGTATATGTCGATGATGTGGTGATAAAACCAAGGAGAGTTATACTCTCTTAGATGATATCCGACAAACATTCGCGAACTTGAGAAGGTTCCGAGTGAAGCTTAACCCAGAGAAATGCACCTTCGGTGTCCCGGCTAGAAAATTGCTCGGTTTCCTCATGTCCAGCCGAGGTATCGAAGCTAATCTAACTAAAATCCGAGCCATTGAGCGAATGGAGCTGCTGAAGTGTCTCAATGACGTCCAGAAGTTTACTGGTTGCCTGGCATCATTAAGTCACTTTGTATGTCAGGTGGGAGAAAAGGCATTGCCTCTCTATCAACTGATGAAAAAATCGAATAAGTTCGTATGGACGCCGCAGGCATACAGTGCATTTCATGAGCTTAAAAAGATGCTAGCCTCTGCACTTATGTTAGCTTCACCACTATTCAAAGAGCCGATGTTGCTCTACATAGAAGCGACCAACCGAGTCGTAAGTGTTGTGATAGTGGTGGAGTGCAACGAGGAAGGTAAGTTAGTGCATAGGCTAGTATATTACCTAAGTGAAGTATTATCCACTTCGAAGCAGAACTATCCTCATTATTAGAAAATGGCATATGGCGTCTATATGGCGGACAAAAAGCTCAAGCATTATTTTGAAGAGCACCCTATAAAGGTGATATGCGAAGAATCTATATCTGAGATAATGAGTAACAAATATGCAAGTGGCCGAACTGCCAAATGGGCAATTGAATGAGCTCCATATGCTCCACAGTACGATAGAAGGGATGCAATCAAGTCTCAGGCAATGGCCGACTTTTTTGTGGATTGGGCGGAAATGCAATATGAGCCACCCTTATCGGATTCAAAACTGGAGAATGCACTTTGATGGATCAAAGTTGAAGGATGGATTAGGGGTCGTGGTAGTCCTTACTCGCCCAAGAAAGATCAATTAAGATATGTACTTCAGATTCATTTCAGAGCATCAAACAACGTGGCTGAATACGAGGCGCTTGTACATGGGTTAATAGTAGCAAAAGAGATTGGGATACGTCAGATACAATGCTTCGGTGACTCGGATTTGGTGGTACAACAAGTTTCTAGTCATTGGGATGCGTTGGACACAAACATGGCCCTGTATAGATTTCACGTCCAAAAGATACGTGGGTACTTCAAAGGATGCGAATTCCATCATGTGCCACGAGCTGAAAATGATGCAGCCGACATGTTGTCTAAACTAGGTTCACCTTGGCAAGCCATCCCACCAGGTGTTGCTTTGGAGCATCTCAGAAAACCATCTATTAATCCCTCACCCGAGTCCGAATCAATCTATATCCCGGCCAATCCAGGATTAGAAGCTGCCCCAATGAACATTGATTAGGGGAACATCTCGGTAAACTTACCTCAAAAAACCCGGGGACTGCCTTGCAAAACCCTGGGACTGTTCAACTTAGTCCAACATAAGTTATGTCGGTTGATCCAATAGAGGTGGATGAAGTGCTTTTCTCGGCCCGTGCTATACCAGCATGGGCGCAGCCGATATTCTGTTTCTTTGCCACAAGGTTGATCAGGTCTTGTTACCAAAACAATTTCATATGAAACAAAACTTTGTATTCCACTCAATGATTATGTTACCTCAAGCTTGATAGCAATGGTCCCAATCATAATAATTTCATATTTTTCGCTCAGTAGGGGACAATATATTTCTCCAACTTGAATGCCCTCAACATGTTCAATTGAATTTAAACCATAATTCCTATCAATCTTCTTGGGGAAATAGACAGTATGCTCCTTGTCATTAACATTAAAAGCCACCTTTCCATGATTACAATTAATAACAGCTCCTGCAGTATTAAGAAAAGGTCTCCCAAGAATAATAGACATATTGTCATCTTCAGGCATTTCAAGCACAATAAAATCAGTTAATATCAAGCAATTATGAGCCACTTGAACAGGTACATCCTCACATATACCAACATGAATAGTAGTAGATTTATCATCCATTTTCAAGGATATATCAGTTGGTATTAGTTTTTCCAATTGAAGTCTCTTATAGAGAGAAAAAGGCATAACACTAACTCCTGCTCCTAAATCACATAAAGCAGTTCTAACATAACTATTTTTAATAGAGCATGGAATAGTTGGAATCCCGGGGTCTCCAAGTTTCTTTGGAACCTTACCATTAAAGGAATAATTAGCAAGCAAAGTGGAAATTTCTTCATTAGGGATCTTCCTTTTATTAGAGACAATATCCTTCATATACTTTGAATAAGGAGGCAATTTAATAGCATCAGTCAAAGGGATTTGCAAAAATAAAGGTTTCATCCACTCACAAAACTTATTATAGTGTTCATTTTCCTTTGACTTGTGTTTCTTAGCAGGGAAAGGCATAGGTTTTTGGACCCAAGGCTCTCTTTCATTACCATGTTTCTTAGCAACAAAGTCTTCTTTAGTGTATTTAGTATCCTTAGTGTGCCTTTTAGGTTCTTCTTCAACTTTTTCTTTACCAGGAGCATCATTTTCCTCATTACCACTTTCAGTTTCAGCATCAGAGACAAATATACTATTAGGATCTTTAGCAAGTTCAGAGGATTCTACAATAGTTTTACGTTTCTTTTTCCTTTTCTTAGGAGAAGTACCACTATTTTCAGCTTGTTGAGAATCCTGCGCAATTCTTTTAGGATGCCCCTCAGGATATAGAGGATCCTGGGTAGCAGCACCACTTCTAGTTCTAATTTCATAAGCATGTTTTTCTTTAGTAGCGTTAACTAGCAAGTCTTTTTGTACTTTAATAAGCTGATCAATTTGAGTTTGAACCATTTGGAAGTGTTTAATAAGCATTTTAACATCATTAGATGTTCTTTCCACAATATCTTTTAACTCAATAATAGCTCTAGAGTTTTCCATTAAATGGTTTTGTACCCTTTTATTAAAATTATCTTGCTTAACAATAAAAATATCAAATTCTTCTAAGCATTGATCAGGAGGTTTAGAGTAAGGAATATCACCTTCATCAAAATGTTGGAGAGAGTGTACCTCAATAGTGGATGATTGGGAGATTGGCTTACATAATTCTTCTATAGGAGGTAGGTTCTTCATATCTGCAGCTTTAATACCCTTCTCCTTAAGACATTTCTTAGCTTCCTTCATCACTTCATCATTTAGTTCAATAACTCTCCTCTTCTTTGATGTTGGTATAGGCACAGGAATAGTTGGTTCAGGTATAGTTGTCTCAGGTATAGTTGGTTCAGGAGGAGTCGAATCTTTATAGTTCTTGCTTATTTTAGCCATTAATTCCTCAACTTCCTTGGGAGTCATATTCCTGAAAACACAATCAGCACAACTATCCAGGTATGTCCTAGATTCTTCAGTTAGTCCATTATAATATATATCAAGAAGCTCATTTTTAGGTAATGGACATCCAACTTGTGCATGAATCAAGGCACAAAACCTTGCCCATGATTCAGGCAATATCTCTTTTTCTCACTGTTTAAAATCAAAAAGTTCCTGCAAAATATCATGTCTAGCACTAGGAGGAAAATATTTCTGAAGGAAAGTAATAATCAAGCAACCAGGGCTATCAATAGATCTAGGAGGTAAATTATTAAACCAAGTTTTAGCTTCTCCTTTCAATGAAAAAGGGAAAAGTTTAGCAACAAAGTAGGTGCGCATCTTAATATCATCTGAAAATAAACCACTCATGGTAGAAAGCTCAGTCATATGTGCTACCGCACTCTAATTCTTAGTCCCACAAAAAGGTTCTTTCTCAACAATAGTTATGTAAGATAAATCAAGAGAGAAATCATAATCCTTATCTTTAATGTTTATAGGAGATGCAACAAACTTAGCATTAGGAGACAATTTGGGTTTTATAGTACGCCTCTCAAGGAGACTCTTAATAGCTCTCCTATCATGGGTGTTTTGACATTCTTTAATAAATTCATTGGTCATCTTTATAGAACCGTCTTCAATATCATAACTCTCTCTAGACTTAGGTGAACTAACCGGTGTAGTAGTGTCTTCATTAGGAGTTTCAGTATTTCCAGCTATAGTTCTAGCAATCTTAGCATCTAGGAAAGGACATAATGAACCACTCTTATCAAGCACAGTAGAAGCAGCTTCATAAGTATCAGAAGTTTTAGATTCAGCAGTAGTAGCAGTGTGTGTAGCATGTGTATGTGGTGGTGTAAGGAGCTTACTCATAACAGATGGTGAATCAAGAGCAACATAGGTATTCAGAACCGTACCTCTTTTTGTAGTGGATGGCAAAATAGGAACCTTGCCATAACGAGACTTACCCATGATGGATAGATGGCAGTGAATAATAGTGATTCCAAGTGAACTTGATAAATAGAGCTATGCTCCCCGGCAACGGCGCCAGAAAATAGTCTTGATGACCCACAAGTATAGGGGGTGTATCGCAGTATTTTCGAGGGAAGTGAAACCCAATTTATTGATTCGACACAAGGGGAGCCAAAGAATATTTATAAGCCTTAACAACTGAGTTGTCAATTTAACTGCACCTAGAAACAATCTTGCTCACAGCAGTTTATCAGTAGCAACAGTTTTGTAATAGAAATAGTAAAGTAACAGTAGTAGTAAAAGTAAGACAGTAGTAACAGTAGCACTAAACAGTAGGATTAAGGCGCGGTAGGCATAGCGATGGATGGACGGGCGTTGCATGAACAAGACAATTCACATGGCAATCAAGGCATATGGCATTTGTAGATAAATAAGATAAAGCATCCAAGTACTAGATAATCATAGGCATGTGTTCCATATATAGTCATACGTGCCCGCAATGAGAACTTGCATAACATCTTTTATCCTGCTAACCCGTTTGCAGTGGGGCCTCAAGGGAACTACTAGCAATTAAGGTGCTCCTTTTAATAGAGCACCAGAGCAAAGCATTAACACTCCGTGAACACATGTGATCCTCACATCAAAGCCATTCCCTCCGGTTATCCCGATTGCTGTCACTTCAGGGCCATTGGTTCCGGACAACAATGTGTGTATACAACCTGTAGGTAAGACCATAAACAATACTATCATAATGAATCAATAACATGTTCAGATCTGAAATCATGGCACTCGGGCCCTAGTGACAAGCATTAAGCATAACAAGTTGCAACAAAGTCAAATAACACTAATAATAGATACTAGGCACCATGCCCTAACAATCTGATGCCATTACATGAACAATATCATCCAATCCCTACCATCCCCATAGCCTACAGCGGGGGATTACTCACTCATAGATGGGGGAAACATGGATGGTCGATGGAGAAGCGATGGTGGCGATGATGGCGGTGATCTCCTCCAATTCCCCCGTCCCGGCAGGGTGCCAGAACGGAGTTCTGGTGCTGATTCAAGGAATCTGGTGGTGGCGGTGGAGCAGAACTCTTTTTGGAAAAACATCGAACCCCCCTTGGTTTTTAGGTCAAGAGGCAACTTATAGGCGAAGAGGGAGGCCGAGGGGGTGACCGAGGCGGCCACACCACCCCCAGGCGAGGCCTGGCCTAGCCCACGCGACCAGGTGGTGTGGGCCCCTCGTGGTCCTACTCCGTCTCGTCTTCTGGCTCCGTGAGTCTTCTGGTGAAATAGGATTTTTTGCATATTTTCCGGGATTTTTCCTAATAGTTGATTTTTTGCACAAAAACTAGACACCAAGGTAATTCTGTTGAAAACAGCGTCAGTCCGTGTTAGTTGTATCCAAATCACACAAGTTTAGAGGAAAAACAATAGCAAAAGTGTTCAGGAAAGTAGATACGTTTTGGACGTATCAAACACCATATCGGTCCCAAATAATTCTCCATAGCCTTTGGGATCGCCGGTTTACTAGAAAGAAGCTTCCCAACCGCCTGATCCTCCTTCATCAAAACCCCATACGGCGCACCCTGGCCGATCTTCACTCCATGACTCTCCATCTCTGACAGCTTCAAGTCCTGCATCAATCCTTCCACACGATCCATCCTTCCTTGCACCAGCTGAGAGATTCCCCATCTAGGTAGGATGTTTTATGATCACGTGCCCTAGAACACGCAAAAGGCTTATGAGGTGGGATTTAGGGTTTTGGTTTCACGACACGCTAGCCAAGGAGATCGGCCACGCCACGCAGCACGAGCCCTGACCAGGAACAAAGGAATATGTACTCCAGAGACTAGGAACTTGGACTCGATGGCGACGGAGTGGAAGATGGAGGCTAGATCTGGTCGCCTCCCGGTCTCCACCGGATTTCCTAAAAATTACGAAGCACGAACCGTCACCCTACTCTAGTGGAAAATAGGGCTCTAGTCCCGGTTCATAAGGAACTTTAGTCCCGGTTGCGCAACCAGGACTAAGCAATCGAGACTAGGCAATACATGTGGCCGCATGGAGAGTGGGTGGCCGAGGACCATTAGTCCTGGTTCGTACCATGAACCGAGACTAAAGGAGTTCTGCCACGGCAGAAAAATGCCCCGAAACTCTACCGCGGTAGCAGTTATTTTTCTTCCGTGACAGAGTTTTGGGGAGGTTTTCTGTCGCGGTAGGAGGGAGAGGTTTGGCGTAAGTGACATGCCGAGAGATGATATATATACAACTACGGAAATGAAGGAACCATTACAGAACATCGTCATGAATATAGAGATCGAAGTGACCTCTTTCTTCGTGCTTGGTTAAACATATTATATACACAATACACTTTCATGCATACATACAATATAATTTCTCTTACGATTCCTAATGTATAAATATAAAACCCCGATGGTATTCTCCGGTTGGATCTATGACCTCCTTAAGAAAGAATCCCGCCAATTCCTCTTGAAGTGCTTGTATGTGATCCTTTGGTAGGTGACCCTCCCGCATCCATTCAATCTAATTTAAAGAAGGGGATCATCAATATATATGAATAAAACTCTGAATTTTTGGACTAAAGCACATGAAAAACGACTAAGGGAAGGGACGTAATCGAGCCGATGTTTTTTTGGACTAACCCCTGAATTTATTTTATTTTTATTATGCCGAATTATTTTGAGCTAATCCTCACAATTTCAAAAGTCTTGTTAATTTAATTTGCTGACCTCGGACTCGTAAGTCGAACGACAAATAATGGTAGACGTGAGCAGAGTCATCAAATTGAGAGAACAAGAAAAGGAAACTCGGGGACTTCGCCCAAATTGATCCGACATAAAAACATAAATAGTAGAAAAATGACTTAAACTGTTTTATACATCTGTGCTCGGCATACCAGGGATTTAACAAAGTTTAAAGCTCATGTGGTCAAGGTGCGACAGCGGCCGGATCATCCACAGCAGGAGGAGGAATGTTACCCTCGGCAGTGGGAGCCTCGGCTTCAGCATTATCAACCGGATTTTCCTCACTATTGTCCGGGATCTCCTCATCACCTCCGGGTTTTCTGCACCCACTTCCACGCCTTCTTCAACATACTCATGATCAGCGGCATCGAGGAAAATCGGCCCCTCGTTCCATTGGTGACAATGAGCGTACTGAATAAGGTCGTAGGCTCGGGCTTGGTGTTGGGCAATGCAGGTCGGGTCTGTGTTCCATCTGGATCTAGTGCGCATTTGATAAAGAACATTCAGGTCGATGGCCTCATACCAGGACAGGACAAAATATAGGGGGGGGTGTCGGCTCCAGCGCACACAACAGATTCTCGCCACAAGTTGAGTTGTGTGCTGCTATCCAGGAGTTTTTCGGTTAACTCTGCGACCTGCTTGGGAGCAGTCTCATCTAGCCAAAGATTATTAAAGGCTTCAATGGCAGTGCCGGGGATCCCAACTCCAAAGACCTTTCATGGGTCCGAGGTTGGCCGCAAGACCAGCCAAAGAATCGTCAATGGTGATCTCTTTGGAGATGAGACCAATTTTAGCTTTCTTATCCCCGGCATTTGTGGATGGAAACGATAACACGGGCTTTGGACTGAGGAAAGTCATCTTAAAGGAAAAACAAAAAGCAAGTCAGAAATCGCAAAGAGGGGAATACCTCGGCAATAAAAAACAGAATCGGAACAGAAAAATATACGAGCTATGAGGCCATGGATCTGAGTCAGTTCGGCCAACTAAGGAGCTTGATTTTTCTAGAGATCCTCAAGCGCGGTGTTAACCGACTCAAACTTGGCCTCGGTTTCTTGAAGAAGCTCTTTGCCTTTGTCGAGTTGGCTGGTAAGTCGGCTTTTCTCCTCGGAGAACTGCTGATCCAGCTTATCCAGTTCAGCTTTCTGGAGTCATTGGAGGTTCTCATTCTCGGCACATAGCCGAGAGATCTCCGTCCTTCTCCTTTAGTTGGGCCTGGTGCTGTCCTACTTGTTCGAGAAAGTGAAGCATCAAGTCAGGCATGGACACACTATCTTTAAGAGACACTACAATGATTTTTGACCCCACGAAAGCCGAGGAATGATTATGAGCCGAATCAAAGGCGCAAAGGGCAAAGGCCAAGAAGAAAGGTACCTTTGAGCTCGGCCACCTGCTTCCACAACTCATGGTTCTAGGCCTCCACATCAGCTGGCAAAATCCGGTCACATGTTAGTTCGGCAAGGCAAGAACAAAAAGAACTAAACTGAAGGCAGTGGAGTAAAGGTTTACTTTAATGCTTCAACTCTGGCAGCAGTGCCTTGTGCTTCGTGGAAAGCTCCTTCTATGCATCTAGAAGCCGCTGGGACTCGGCGGTGTGATGGTTGGTGGTGATCTGAAAAGAACAGCTGTTAGTTAATGAGTGATAAGGATATTTGAAGTTACTCAAGATCCGAGTCAAGTGGAAATTAACCCGGCTCTAGGTGATTGTATATTTGAAGTTACTCAAGATCCGAGTCAAGTGGAACTTAACCCATCTCTAGGTGATTGGATATTTGAAGTTACTCAAGATCCGAGTCAAGTGGAACTTAACCCGACTCTATGTGATTGGATATTTTAAGTTACTCAAGATCCGAGTCAAGTGGAATTTAACCCGACTCTAGGTGATTAGAGTTTGAAGTTACTCAAGATCTAAGTCAAGTGGAACTTAACCCGTCTCTAGGTGATTGGATATTTGAAGTTACTCAAGATTCGAGTCAAGTGGAACTTAACCCGGCTCTAGGTGATTTGATATTTGAAGTTACTGAAGATCCGAGTCAAGTGGAACTTAACCCGTCTCTAGGTGGCTGGCTAACAAAACTTTTGGTTTAAGTTTTGATAGCTAAATTAACATACTCCGGAATTGAAAATAGTATGAAGAAAGATTGCGCAAGTTCAATGCTAAGAGCATCTGGCCAAGTAATATCTTACTCCCCTGGAGGCTCGAAGACTGGAGATATGTATAAAGTTCTTATGCAAATGTAAAAGAGATGGTCAAAGGACTTACCTCCATCATCTTGTCGGCATAAGCAATGACTTTGCTGGCAGTGTTCATCTGGGCACCAATTTCCGCAGGGCCAAATTTCGCAGGATTCCTAGAGCTGACATCAACATATTCAGCATTGTTCTAGTTCTCGGCATACTCAGCGAGCAAGCCAAGGCTCCCGCCATTGAGAGTCTGAGTCGGGACTAACCCTTTCTCGTGAGCAGCTTGTCGGGCCAACTTGGCAGCCACCGGACTGGTGTGCAGCATGATCTGCTTATCCGAAGTAGGGCCAGAAGCAGCGATGTCCTGTTGCATTATAGAAGCAATGGTCCGGTGCCTAGACCCAGCTGTTTATCCCTTGGGCGCTACCTTGGTCACCTCTGTAGCTTTCTTGACCTTGGCAGCTGGTTTGACCCGCTGCTGAGAGGCTGAGGGTTGAGCTTCGGCCACTGAAGATGGCGTGGAAGACTTGGCCTAAGGGCTCTGCCGAGGTTGGTCGTCTCGCCGAGTCTAGGGAGACTCGGACAAAGCTGGAGGCACTTGCTGTTGTGAACTGGAAGCAGATGCATAAGATGGCTGCGGTTGAGATTAGGGTTGAGGCTGGATAGATGCCTAAGTATCCGACACCTCGGTAGAAACAGTTTCGGCATCAGCTTTACCGGTGCCTTAATCTTCTTCTTGTTGTGGGGGTAGAGGGGTCACCTTGTTGATCCGGAGGTGACCCTTGGAGGATCTCACAATCATCATCATCCTCATCATCATCCGGCCAGTCTCGTAAGACAGAAGCCTTACTAGAAGATCGGCCGGAGCTAGAGTCCGGAACAGGCATAAACTCCTCAAAGTCCGGCTCCTTGGCGTTCGAGGTTTCCTGATCCTTGCCCCAAGTAAGGGCAGGGGTTTGGCCGTCCTCAACCGCTTGCGGTAGAAATTTCTATACAAAAGAACATAGGAAGGTCAAATGACAAATGGGCCGACATAAGACATAACTCGGTAAAGAGTAATTTGAAGGGCATACCTTGGGAACTGGATTATCTCGGCTGAAGGGATCCATCCCCCATGCCCATTCCTCGGTCATGCATGTCTTAAAGATGGACTTAACTCGGAGAAAGATCTGAGCGTGCGATAACTTGACTGAGGAAACTCGGTTAGGGTCACGAGGGCCGCTCATATAGCAGAGTATGTGGCTTCGTTGTTGTAGCAGGAATACTCGGTTGTGGACGAAGGTGACCATCAAGTCCTCGCTAGTTAACCCAGCATCAGGCAGCTCAAGGATGCGCTTTAGCACGGAATTAACAAGGGGGGTTGTTCCTCTTGGGGTAAAGGTCCCAGTTTTTCCTAGTGGGCACACCAATCTTAAAGACTAGAAGCCGAATCAGGTCAGCCGGGGTATCGTTCTTCACATAGAAGAACGTCCTTGCCCAACCCTTGCAAGACTCGAGCCCGGTGATCTGGGGTAATCTGGAGTTTATCCGAGGCGAGATGGATGCTGCCCCACACTGAGTCAAGAATTTCTCGCCGGGGGGAAGATCTTTGTTGGCGATAACATTGGCCTTCAATTGAAAGAACTTGGCCCAAATATTAACATCGGGCCAAAGGCCGAGGTATCCCTCAACCCCGGAGGCAAAGGCGGAGAGAGAAGCAAGAGCGTTTGCAGGAAGATGATGGGGTTGCAAACCAAAGGTCTCAAGAAAATCTACGAAGAATTTACTAACGGGAAGGCCGAAGCTGCGGGCGAAATGAGAGACGAACATGACAAACTCACCATCCTTGAGGATAGTAGCTTTGTCATCGCCGGGGAGACGGCAGCTGACCCCATCGGGGAGGCGCGCGTGCAAATGAGCCAATCAAGCTCTCGCTGCGTCACCTTCGAACTGGCCCAAGCGGCACGTTCATGGGCGGCGCCGCCCTCTTCGTGCTCCTCCACGGCAATAACCTCCCGTAGCATTGCAAGATCTTCTTCCTCGAATGCGAAATACGAATCGGGGGAGAAGGGCTTGGATTGGCGCGGCCCCGTAGCTGCCGTAGGCAGCGGCGCTGCGGTGGAACAGGGAAGCGCGAAGAACAGCAGCGGCGACGCGGTCGCTAAGCAGGGAGCAGCGGTGGCAGCAGCGCTAGGAGGAAGAAGAGGAGGATATATGAGATTGGGGGAAAGTGACTAAGGACCTCCCCTGCTCCCCTATTTAACCACGTCCAGATCGTGGGTAGTGGGATCGCAAACTGCGGCAAGCTGCACTATTAAGGCGTGTATTCCACAAGTGAATGCATCAGCGGTGAGCCACACAAGGGGTCACACGGCGCAAAAAATCAAACGATGGGACGTGGCTCTGCGGTTATCGAAGAGGCACCGCACGATGTGACAGGGGTGCAGTAACCCCTCACGACACATGGCAGTAACTGCTGCCACGACCCTTAAAATAAGGCAAAGGCAATGATTACCCTTCATGTAGTATATGAGGAGGAGTGCACGAGAAGATAAGCATCTAAGAGGTATATCCCGGATGCGATCCTATGACTCGGCCAACGAGAGATAACTCAGAAAGAGCCAAAGAAGGTCAAGGTGAAAACCAAGACACCATGAGATATAGCAGAGTTAAAACCAGTATAGGACGACATATGAATGTGTTGAAGAGATGGACAGAGATCCGAATAAAGTTGAACCTGATGTGGCCTTACCAACTAATGCTGATGAGACCACACCAGCTTCGTGGACTAATTTGGGGGGATGACCCTAGGTAGGGTAAAGCCGAGGTAAAAGGACAAGGTCCACCAAGGCAAAGACAAGTCAACAGAAGGGCCGGCCAGGTTCCCTGAGCCATAAAGCACTGGCAAGACTCGGCCGACATACACGGTATGTCGGCACAAGGAGTGAGCTAATTTCCCTCTGCAGGTACTAACTTGGCCGGGTTAACTTTACCAAGGCCGGGTCAGGAGATGGCTTACAGAAGAAGGAAGGAATCATCTCCAAGGTCGGCGCTTTTCTCTCTCCTAAGGGAATCAAGAGAGACAAGCGCTAGCGACAAGAGTCAGAGAGGCAGAGACAGAAGAGATCGCCACAGACGTGACAGTCACTGACATCAACAGTCACAACACGTGGACTATGCGTCATTGCCTTACAGAGGCTGTGGATAGGGGAAAGGAGCGCGCCGAGTTACCACTTTGGGACAAGCATATTCCAAGCATATCCGGGTCACGTATGCCCTAGCTGTAACCTAGCCATCCCTTTATAAGGTGAGTCAGGGCCTCCAAGGAGGAGGTAGGCCATTTTGGCTAAGGGAAGAACCCTAGAGAGAGTAGAGAGCAGGAGCACTTCATCTCCTTCCTCTCTACGATACAGCTCAAGGAGCATCTGTATTAGCCCTTTGATCATAATATAAGATCCATTTATGTTCATCTTGTGTTGTGTTGTTCTGTCTTTCGTGTGTAGAATCACTACACTATCCCTCTCCGGATACCATTAGTGCATATTGACCCCATCTTCAGGCTACCCATGGCATCTGTCGTGACACCACCACGATACTTATCAGGTCGAGTATGTTAACATCCTGGATGTGCTAAAACCATGGGGGCAAGTGAAGGTTCGGGATTGGAATGGTTATAGTGGAACATATCTGACAGAAGAACTACACGGTGAATAAGTAGCTAAAACTAAACTTGGTTCTCATATGCAATAACCTGATCCTCGATATTACGTCTGCACAAAGTTCAGAAGAAAACATAGAGAAATTGTAGGTAAGTATTTAATCTAAACATTAATTACTATATAAAGTAAGAAAAAAAATACGTTGGCAAGGTATGCCATTCCAAATTCTACTGCCCTCACCAGATAACAACAAAATCATGTTATGCTAAGTTCTAATAATGTAACTCCGAGGATTGGCTGTAGAATACAACCAGAAAAGCAACATAAAATATGAATTGTTGTGAAAGGCAAATTGCGCATTAAACAAGAAACTTTGGCTCTTAAACTTTTTTTGCAGGGCAGAAAACAAGCAAATTCTGGCAAGAGGATTTCCTACATATAAAATAGCACGTACAAAAGCTGGTTTCAGAAGCTGCAGGCACCAGCGAAACAATTTAATGGACAAAATTCAGGTAGTATTGGAGAAACAATTTAATGAAAAAATCAGGTAGTATTAGACACGAAGACAAGATCTAGCCAAAAAAATATCATGATGACCAATGCTAGAGCCTTCCTTACTCTGCTTGCCCTATAAACAAAATTCAGCAGTAGTATCTGACCTAAAGTAAACAATCCGTAAATACAATAGCCATTTTTTATCACGATGAACAATGCTAGATCCTTCCTTACCCTGCTTGCCCCATAAACAACAAATATGAGAAACAATCTCACGTAATGACTGTCAACATAGAAACAGGCTGCAGATCACAGGAAGCATGGATGCATAGGATAGGGCTGGTGGCGTCCTCCTTCTTTTGCAATCTCGATAAAAGATATTACATGCTGCAAATTTTTAAAGAAGAAATATGTAGATTAAAACAAGAGCATCATGACATGAAATTTGTCGAGATTGCAAAACCTTCAGCAGCCAGAGATGCTAGAAACTACTGCCATGATTTTTTACCTCAGTGTTGGGACTATTAGGAGAGGTAGAATATGGGGTTCGGTGTTCAAATTGCTATCTTTTATACAAAATTCAGAGTACACAACATTTTATAAACCATTCTTCGATTCGGCTGCAACTATTGACATAAAATTCGTTGTAAAAATCCATAACACATGGTAAATGGTCTGATTGCTGCAGATTTGCTAAAACACAGATGAAATTGACCTACCGTATGAGAGATTGGATTTTAGACCGAGAGAGGGAGGGGGAGGAGGGGCGGTCGGATCCGGGCCTCCATGACCAGATCGCCTACGTGTTGCTCCTCTTGCTCGCGATTTGTGGAGGGTGTCGGGCCTCCATGACCAGATCGCCAACGTACTGGTCCTCTTGCTTGCGATTTGTGGAGGCGTCGGGCCTCCATGCCCCCGAGAAGTGCGGTGGAGGTCAGGGACAGTGGAGGGAGAGGCGGTTACGGCTAGATCCATGCGGTGGAGGACGGATACGAACGATGCAGATGGTCACGGCTGAGGAGGCGACCGTATCCGGCGGTCAGTGTGAGGAGGCGCTGGTGGAGGAGCTGTGAGGGGTGCCGGATGCAGGGGAGAGGTCCTCCGCCGAGGTGTAGCGGGAGGAGAAGCGGCTGGTTGCGGGAGGGAGAGTGGATGGTCGTGTGCGGGAGGGGATGATGTAGGCACGGGTCTGGTTAGGGATGGAGCGCGACAAAGCGCGACGAAGGGACGAGCGAAATGCTACGGGATAGGAAACGGAACGCGAGTTTATTTTTAGGTAGTAGATATTGGGGCTACTAGGGAACATGCCCGTGCGTTGTCACGGGTAAATTTTTGCTAAATATTTTTAGCTATGATGAAATTTCAGTACTGGAACTAAAAATAGTGACAAACCAGTAAAAGGCTAGGTTACCATTAGTATGAACAACAACTAAGCATTCTTACATCACTACATACTAAAAATAGTGAAGGGAAATATTGCATAGGTTGTCAATTATTTTCTCATATTGACCCCGTCGGTCATAAAATGCACTTGGACAAATTTCAGATGCATAAATCACTGAAATTGATATTCACACAAATCAGAAAATTTGGTTTTAGCACGTGAATCCATACCTATCAATCACTGTATTTGCCGAGTGCCAAAATCAATGGCATTACAAATTCTTCTCCCGACCTGAACTCTTTTCCATACCTAAGTGAGCTGAAGCTAACATGTGTGGCATAAGCAGGCCCTCCATCGTACAGGTACCTGCGGAAAGCTTGTCTAAGATTATGAACATCCATTTGTCAGGATTGACCTACTGGTCTCTATTGTTCTATGCAATGATTTCTTATTGAACTAGCCATTTTTTTCCTTTTTTGACGTGAAGTGCAGGAGCACTGCTATTATGCATTATAGAGGGGGAAAACCCATAAGTGTAGGATACAAGGCAAAGCCAAAACAGAGTAAGAAAAAACTACTATATAGGTTAATAGCCAAATGCCGCTTTGAGCTGGGACAACTCCCCTCTTGTTTTACCAGCACCTCCGTCGGGAACATTTTCTTGTCCTTGAAAATCCTACAGTTTCGCTCGTTCTAGATATTCCAGATCACATACGCTGCTGCCGATAAACTCTCTTTTTGGCTTGGCCCTGCAGCTAGATTGAATAATAGGCCATCAATTCATATTTGATCTTCCGATCCCTGTTGCCTGCATTAGTATTGGTTCATGTACTGAAAATTCAGTTCAAACCTCCTTCGCATAAGGGCACTAAAAGGCAAAATGAAATGTTGTTTCCAAAGTTTGAGCACGTAGGCAACAAGCATTGACATGCGGCCAGTCTCTTCTCCCATCTGTCAGCAGTCCAAGGCCTGTTTAGCAGCAGCAGCCACATAAAAAATTGATCTTCCCTTCAGCCCGCAGCTGTCAAACCTTGGCAAGATCAGTCTTATCGATCCGTCCTACAAATTGTATCTCACATGCAGAGGCAGCTGAATAAAGGCCCTTAGTTGTAAGGGTACAGCTCACGAGATCAGGCGTGTTACCAAGTTGAACATCATGTATTTTCCCCCATAGCTGAATAAACTTGTACAATTTATTTCGGAAACCATTCCCAATTTTATTAATCTTCATCTCAGCCTTTCTCATTCTCCTCATTTTTCCAGGCATGTAACTTCACCTCTCACACTTGTATCTGAAATCATTCACCAAAAACATAATAGAAACAGAGTAAGCTCACTGAAAGATCTGCACCATTTAAAATCAGATGTCTTCAGGACAATAGGTAATTCAGAGTACACTCTTAAATTGTTGAATGTGTCCAATGTACATAAGCTATATGTACTGCAGATGTGCCAGTCCAGTCTGGTCCTGTGACGCATCCATCTGGAATACAAGGGATCTGATGTGTGTAAACATGGCATGCTGAACCTCTTGCTGAATTAAGTGCATCGTACATGCTGTTGCCTGCCTGCTGTCGAGCATGGTAAGGAATTTGCGGTGGAGAAGCATTAGCTACAGAAAACAGACATTCCACGGAGGGCCTTGTGACGTTTGGTCCGCGAGTTCGTTGCTGCTTCTTTTTGCGGGTGATGATGAAGGCCTTTGAACAGGAAAAGCTAGCACTGGGATTTTCAGCGCCAGAGACTTCCTAACCGGGGGAATGCCCATCAGTTTCCACATTAGGCACCCGCGTACTGGCCATGAATCGGTGGAGAAAGCATCAGAAAAATCGGGCTGGACATGAATCGGAGGAGAAAGCATCAGAAAAATCGGGCGCGTCGTTCATGGGGACCTCTCCACCGGTAGAGTGGGTCACAGATCGGAAGAACACACAACGAATTGTAAGGGAGCAGATTGGGAAGCACCTAGACTCCCACGAACGGCCCTTGTCCACGCCCACCTCCGTCCCACCGCATGTTCCCATCAGCGACGGTTGTTCCTCACCGGAGGAGGAGAAGAACGGGAGGGCGGGTCCGGTTACCACCGGAGGAGGAGAAGTACGGGAGGGCGGGGCCGGTTACCGGCGGCGGCGCAGCTCAAGTCCTATCGGGGTTGGGTGGATGGGAGAGGTGGGGTGGTCGCACCGCATGTTCCCGTTGGCGGCGGTTGTTACCTCTTCGGAGGAGGAGAAGGACGGGAGGGAGAGGCCAGTTACCGGCGGCGGCGGCGCATCTCAATTCCTACCGGTGGTGGGTGGATGAGAGAGGTGGGGTGGTCCGTGGTCGTGAGGGAAGGCCTATGTCCACCGGAGGAGGAGAAGTACGGGAGGGCCCCATCGGAGGAGGAGAAGTACGAGAGGGCGGGGCCGGTTACCGGCGGCGGCGCAGCTCAAGTCCTATCGGGGTTGGGTGGATGGGAGAGGTGGTGTGGTCGCACCGCATGTTCCCGTTGGCGGCGATTGTTACCTCTTCGGAGGAGGAGAAGGACGGGAGGGCGGGGCCAGTTATCGGCGGCGGCGGCGCATCTCAAGCCTACCGGTGGTGGGTGGATGGGAGAGGTGGGGTGGTCCGTGGTCGTGAGGGCAAGCCTATGTTTTTTTTGGTCGAAACGGAACGAAGCGGCACAGAACTTGCAAATGGCAGGGGTGGGTAGTTTTCTCTAACTCCAGGGGCAAATCGATCTTTTCCAGACGGACGGTTCACAAATGTCCGTGCATTGCTACGGGTCGACTTCTACATTTCGAATGCATCGCGTAATCCTAGTGTCGCTCGTATCTCGCATGACGTCTAGTGCCTTCACAGTTGTAGGTGATGCCCTTATCTCTCGCCACCACTACCGACCGGGGCGATTCCTTCAAGCCTGCAATCGGTGTCCATAGCCGAGCTTGCCACTATGGACTTGTAGCAGCTCTTTCACATCCATAGTTTGCTCGGGCCACGGCGTCGCAGATTGCTCCACCGTGGCCACCATCCTATGTTGGTCCCGCCTCACCATCCTCGTTCCACAACATGTCTATCCACTTATCTGGCCCGCTGATCGTGTCATGCATGAATGCATCAATTCATTGTGCCCTCGCTAGCCACGCCCCACATACATACATCCACATTTGAGGCATAATAACAAAATTTGCTTCAACATCCGAGTTGCTTGTTTCATGGTTAGGTCATCTCATTCTTAGAGTTTCTTTTTTTTCCTAATAGCAACAATAATGCACCTTTAACTGTTCAAAGTTCAGATCAAAAGAACTACTACCACATGCAGATCTTGAACATGCAATTTCATACGCATTACCTTCGAATGTTCGGAGTTCAAACTGAAAAAAGTACTTAAACGATATGAAAATGGATCAGAGGACATAAAATATGAAGGCACTGACACTGCTACCCAAGATACCGTTGGAGAAATGATCTATTGCATCAACTTCACACCAGCCTTTAACTTAGATTCCTATCATGAATTAGTCTCCAAATCTTTAAAATCAATACAGCTTCCTTGAGGTAAAGGCCATCTGGTTCAGAAGCCATGCATCAATCAATCTCTACAAGAACAAAAGAAAAAAAAGAATCTGTAGGCATCACAGCAAGCACGCACGGCACACATGCATCTCCACACACACATCACAGTTCACATAATGTGAGGGGCACCAGCGCAGACATACCTAGTCACTCCTTTAGGATATATAAGATTGCAATACAAAAAGGATAGTGCATGAGATGCTAGTAACGGGTAAACTTGTGATGGAATAATACCTTCTACAAGAATATCTTGTAGTATAGCCGATGCTGCATAGCTGGACAAAACAATATGTCTGCGTTTGAATTTTGAATTAAACACAAATTCGGTGCATCACAGTCGTTTTTTGCAAAACCTTACCTGACAATTACAAAAGAAGAAATATCTGAATTGAGATAAAAAATCAGAGGTGGTTCAGTAAACGGACAAATGTCAAGTCTTAAATAAATACAAGTAAAATTAGAAATCTGGTACATCTTGTAGAATATAGTGTGCTACTCACATTGACAATGAAGTGCTAATAACGTCTCAGTCTATGTGGGCATGGGTAATCAAGGTACGAGCAATTAATTGAGCATGTTGTTGGCCTGACAGAGCTGTACAGATCGGGGTTTGATCTTGTCATGAATTCGTTGAACTGAAATTAAATCTTCCCTGATCAAGGACTCGGGCAGCCTCTCACCATCGATTGACTCGCCCCACTTCTCGCCGTTGTTCCAGCCCCTGGGGCGGCACGCCCACAACCACGGCCAACAGGGCACGCAGTGAGCCAACCCCTGAAAATCTTCTGAACTCTTAAGACCAAGAAAAGCTTCTGAATTTTTCATGCATAACTAAATATGGTTTGGCTGCTTCTGAACTCTTAAGACCAAGAAAAGCTTCTGAATTTTTCATGCACAACTGAATATGGTCAGGCTGGGGTTTGATTTCTAACTTGGAAAGGCGATGGCTGCTGCACTTCTCGTGATGTCTTGCCTATGCATCCTAGTCTTTTAGTGGTTGATGCACCAAGAGAAGCAGCAGGCAAAGAACCAGGAGGGTTGCAGAGGTCCGACGCTGACCACCGTCGACGCCCAGTGTGGCGCGCTTCTGAAGAGATCGAGAGGAGGACAATGCCTATCGATAGCAAAAGGACACAAACAATACAGAAGAGAAGAATCGGGGTCTGATCAGATTAAACAGGGAAGCAAATTCGGTGTTGAGGGATAGGGGAAGGATGCCTCGTCTGGCAACAGATGCACGATGCTGGCAACATCACAATGGCATCACGGACCCCCAGATCTAACGCGACAAACAGCAGATAGAAGATGCATCAGTTCATCTACCATGGTGGTGGCGCGCTCGATAGAGCCATATACTCCGCGAAGTCGGCGTGTCTGATCTACACCAAGACCTGGAGCTCCACGGCCGTGTGGAAACGGCTCAATCCATGGTGTTGCGTGGCGGGCAGTCGCGAGTAGAGAGAAATAGTTGCTGCATGCGGGAGACGAGACATGGTAGAAGGGAACTTGGTCGGCGGTGGGAGCCCGCGGCGAGGGGAGGGCGGTGTCCGCCGTCGCGGAGGCAGGGGAGTCCGGCGGTGGGGAAGGAGGAAGGGGGAGGAGAGGGGATTCGGTCCAAACGAACGAACCGTCCATTTTGATTATCGGTGGCAGAGCATGTAAATACATCCGAACTGTAGTATACTCCCGTACGAAAGTACACGTGATACTTTATTGGTTTGAGTATGTTCATATACTACATCTAAGATACTTCATATTAAGTTACGTGAAAAAATGCAAGCGGAGCCATAGTTTACACAATATTTCCAAAATACCCTTCATATTTGTACGTAAAATAAGAGTATGTGAACTACCTCAAAAGTAGTATACTACTAAATAGTCTTATAATACTTCATACTACGCGTACATACTCTTCGGTATGATAGATACTACCTACATGGTGTGAAACACACGTGGGTGTAGTTACACCCGGGAGTAGTATGTATATGTCTATATATATATATATATGTTTCACGTAATTTAGACAGTATCTATCATACTGGAGACTATATATATGTAATATGAAGTATATAAGAATATTTGGGTAGTATATATACTATTTTTTGGGTAGTATATAATTTTTATTCACATACTCCTTTTATACTTACAAATATGACGATATTTTACATATATACTGAAAACTATGGGTGCATTTGCAATTTTTTCACCTAATTTGCTTGGAAGTATCTTAGATATAGTATATGAACATACTCAAACAGATAAAGTATTACAAATACTTCCGTAAAGCAGTATATGAGACATAGGTGTAGTTACACCCGGGAGTAAGAAGTATTTTCATATATATATATATATATATATATATATATATATATATATATATATATATATATATATACATACATACTAGCATAGGTGCCCGTGCGTTGCAACGGGAAAAAAAAAAACTTCAAGTCAAAAACATTAGCCCGAGTGCGCTGATGTTTAAATTTTTTTAGCGCTAATGAAGAAAGAACGTGAGCACCGGTGGAAGCAATTCCATTCATAGAATGTTTGTAATTTAAATAACCAAAATATCAGTTGTAGAGTGTACAATGATAGACATTTTTTATAGAACTCCCTAACTAGATGAAATCGTTCACATACTAAATAGAGTAACTACAAAAAAGTATGAAATGAGCACGTAATAGGAATCAACCCACTAAATCTAATTCTGCCGAGAAATCAAAAGTTACTTCTTTGGAAAACTAAAATACAACAAAAGCATATGTATTTTGAGAATTGAGATGGTTCAACAGCTATTATGATTAGAATGACCATATAATTAAATTTTGGAGAGCTGTTGTTCCCACTATAGTAGGCATGAAAATGCACAACATGGCATGTTCTCCCGGAAATTTTAGAAATAATTGAATGTTCAATTCTACTCCTAAAAGAATTGTAGCCAGGCATACTTGGTCCAATAGTTTTTCAAACATGGAGCAATAATTTTAAGAAATTGGAGCAATAATTTTATGAAATTGGAGCAATAGTGAAACTGCGCCAAACAGGAACTTTTGCATATTAGAATAGCACCAAACAGTACCTTGAACTGAAAAAAAGAATAACGCCAATTTAAATCGAGGCAAGTAAATGTAAGCCGAGAGCAAGGATTAGAAAGCAGCTACATTTTTTGAGGAAGCTACATGTACGAGAGTTTGAGAAATTGTACCTGTGGTACGCCCGACAATAAACCGGCCTTTTGGAGTGTTGATTAGGAGATGATCTTAGCGGTAGCCTGGTTCCTGGGTGCACGTAAATCGAGCAAGCCGCTCGTGTAGTTAGCGATGCATTCCACGTGAGGATAGTATGAAATAACGGACACTAAAATTGCAGTTTTATTACCAAAAAAAAAACAGTTTTATTATAATTCCTAGAGTGGTCAACCAAAAGAATTTAAGAAACCAACATTTGTTCAGTATGAACCAATAAAAATATGTTTGTTCAATCAACACTGAAACCTACGTGCATGACAGAAGCTTATCCTAAGCTCATCCATCAGTCATGAATGACTCAAAAAAATACTATCCAGCTACCGGCAATGAACTGAGATCAGTGAAGCCTATCCTTTTAACCAAACCTGAACTAAAACATCAATAATATGACATACATCATCTCATGTTTATTGCTTTGCAAATCAATCAGCAAAAGTAACTCGGACATCTGAATCTAAACTATAGTAAGAACATCCATGGAATGTTCAGTTCCAAGAGTTAAAGAGGGGACAGAAAAAAGAGAACGACCACGTATGTTCTAATTTGATGCTCCGATTAAGGTGCAAAAAGAAACACACACAAAAATACCGTCGTTCAGGGCTTGACTCCTTGATGTAGGTGGTCCTGCTAGGAGCTCGATCGAGGCGGCTCCTGTAGAAAACAGCCAAGAATACGTGCATGCAGGCCGTTCGGGCTTGCCGTCGTGGTCTGGAATTTGTTGTCCATGGAGGACATCCTCCCGGCCTTCCTCTTGGCGGCGCAGAAGGCAGCGCGTGTATGCCATCGCGGCTGGTGCAGGTGGCACGACTGGAGAAAGTAGCTCGGCCGTCGACGATTGCTTTCCGGCTCCTTGGTATCAGATCGGGAGTCCACACACCTGAGATCTTGGATTACTCCCGTGGCTCTAGCCTGGCTGCCATGGCTAGCACCAAAACGGAAGAAAATGCCCGGCGCCGGTGACCATGATTCGAGCATAGGAGGTCAGGGGCGATGGCGGCGAAGGGAGAGGAGGCTTTAGGCTTGCGCCCACGCGGCTTGGTTTTAGGGGCGTGTTCTATGCGGATTTTATGCAACCAATCGAGGGCAGATGATGGACGTACAGGCTGGGTGGACATTTTTTTTTACTTATCGGTGACATTGGTGGTAATAGATAGATGGTTTTGTGGGAGGGTAAATCTGTCCAAAAAAGTGTTAACAATCCGTCCTTTATTATTATTATTATTATTATTACTAGCACAAATGCCCGTGCGTGGCTACGGATTTATTTTTATCAAATATTTTTTGGTGGTAGAGAATTTTTTTGCTCGAAAGATTAATCAATAAACAATGTTTAAATCATCTGAATTTCCACAAAATCGATATCTTAATGTCATCTTGCTAACACATATGCGGTACCGTCTGAATTTAAGCACAACTACATTCAGTTATTTAACCAAGCTTAGTTAATTATTTCGCACCTGAAAAACATGTATTAGTACGTCAACCTTCATTTTCAGTAGGCAGGTCCATACATATAACCTAAGGTCGGTATCTGATAGGGCCACCGGCTTGCTTGCCCAACGTTCGTGGCCGTCGTGGGCTTGCTTCTCTTGGCAGCGGTTTTGGATAATGCGGCGGAGAGGAAGTCGTCGTCGGCCAGCCGCCTATACCTTCGTGTACTCTATGATTTCTGGATGAGAATCAAGGTTGGGAGACGGATTGGTTCCACGGGATTGGACCTGATTTTATGAGAAGGCGGCCTGGCCTTGTTCACTTCCCAGCTTATATGGATGGAAGAGGTTGGTGCGGGCGACGGGCGTCGCGCTGGTGGATCCGTTTTTGTCTCTTCATGTGGGTAAGTCAAACCGTTCAGTTTAATCAACTCGGTGGTGGCGTGTTGTGTAGTATATCTGAACTGGTAGGGGTAAACGGGTCCAAAAAAGTGTTGGACCGGAAGAAACAATCCGTCCTTTATTATTATTATTATATATATATAGGTATAGGTATAGGTATAAGTATAGATAGGTATAGGTATAGGTATAGGTATAGATATAGATTATTTTTATTATTATTAGGTATAGACTAGCACAAATGCCCGTACGTTGCAACGGGTTTAATTTTACCGACTCCAATAAACATGTCCATGTGTTGCACTGAAAGAGAAAAATTCTTATCACAGAGGAGGAAGAAATTACCGGTGCAAGCTAGGAACGATGGTCATATACAGTAGTATTTCCATGTGTTAGGAGGCAAGTCTTCTCATACAAAATGTCGATCAATCAATTTTCGGATCAAGAACATCGAACCAAAAAAACATCTACTACATTATGGCACGCAACAACCATGGACATGAACAGAAAAATTGAATCTAAGATCCGTGAACAAAAAAAATCGATCTAAAACATGAACGAGTATTTTAACATGATTCGTATCAGGGTTCAGGTCAGCTAGATTTGCTCAATGCATTTATTGCATGATGATAAAGAAACGGTTCAATTTATGTGTCATTCTATTTTTCTACATTTCCTACAAAAGGCGCTAAATTATGGTTCAGTTATGTGGCATTTGAAACTTCTTGTAAAAGCAGCTGAATTCTGATTTGCTAATTGGCATTCAATGTCCTTATTAAATTTGCTAATCCTTGATCCATAGAAAGATATATGCTTCTGATTGTGGCTTCGCCATTGAAAAATACCAACCTGCCCTTTTTTTGCGGTTTTTTTTTCCGGGTAATACCAACCTGCCTTGGTTCCGCATCTTTCTTTTTCTTCTATATAGTTGCTTCTTGATCATTTTCCATGTCTATACCTAATTCATTAACAATCACCTTAGCTTTCTCAGAGCTTTTACCATTTGAAATTTTAGCATACATGTCTATGTTTTGTCGTTCATCCAGAACATGGTTGTAATCAAGTACTCCCTCCGTCCAGAAATAAATGACTATGATTTGTTTAGATTCATATGTATTTAGACATATTTTAGTGTATAGATTCATCTGAATCTAGAAAAATGCAAGTTGCTTATTTCCGGTCGGAGTGAGTACTTGCAACTTGCTAGTGAATTAAATTCTTCAGATGGCACCTTATCAAGCCTGAAGCATTTGAAAGTCTCAAAGCAATGAGTTTTAAGATACAAATGACCACTTTTAATCGATTCTACCATCTGGCTCTCTAAAATCATGTTTAATGCTTAAATCGTGTTCAATGCATATGATACTTGAGTACGAAGAACCATCATCTACAATGAGATTTGATGCAACAATGATTTAAACATAAGGAATAGGTAGATCAAAAAACACCATTGAACGGATAGAGTTTCTGAAGGACTGCAAGAAAAAGTGCTCCACAATTTCGGTCATGAGGAATAACTCTCGTGCATTAAGAATCCTCTGTTTCGGATGAGGTTGAATCTTATGCTTCATCAGAGTGTCGTGGAACTTCACCAGACTCGGATTTCATCTCTTTTTGGCAGTCATCCTTATTACTATTGTCAGAGCGCCTTGGAGTTTCTTTCTCGTTTTCAATACAGCCGCGCCGACACCGCTGAGCCCGAAGCTTCAGGTAGACACCTCTGCTACAGGCCTTGTTGTTCGTGCAGGCGGCCAAGGACTCCTCTGCCGAGATTCTCCACACCCACGTGGACGTCCTCAACGCGTCCGGCGCCCCACTCTTCTTCTCTTCCGCGGTTCCACTGGCGTTCGCCGCCTGTGCCATCTCCCGCCGCCATGGCCGCACCCCGCCGGCGCTGCTGTTTCATCCTTGCTTTGGCACGACCTTCACATCCTGCTGCTACCACGAAGCCAGTCGCACCAGCGCGTCCCTCCGTATCCTGCTGCTGCTGTGTGCACGGTTCTGGTCGGGATTTTGAGCAAATAAACAAAGAGGTAATTTGATTTGTACTCACGTTAACAACATGGTACTCAGATCTCATCCCGGATGCGACACTTACTTTCTCCAGGTGGTTGTGCGCGTGCGCACTCCTCCACGGTGGATCTAGTCGGCAGCCTCGTCCTCCTTGGTGACGGGTCGGGGTGGAGTTGGAGACACCCATCCTCGCGGCGGCCGTCTTGGCCGCCTCCGGCGGTGGATCTAGTCGGCAGCCTCGTCCTCCTTGGTGACGGCTCAGGGCGGAGTCAGAGATCTCGCCCATTTTCGTGGCCGCCGTCTTGGATGCCTCCTGGGTGGATCTGATCGGCGGCCTCATCTCGTCACCGAGGAAAGTGAGCGTGGAGGAGGTCCTCGTGGCGGCAACCTGCCTCACCGGATGAGGAGGACCCGAGATGTCGGAGGAGCAGGAGGACGGGAGGGCAGCGATTACCAGCGGCGGCGGCGGGCGCCATGTCGTGTGAGGGATACTCCGCTTTGACCGGTTTTAACTTGATCGTTTGCAGGCCGAGGCGATAGAGTCTAAAAAAAATCCGGCACACCGTTCGCTAGCTCGTACAGTGGTGGCGTGGGGGAGGGGGCGACAGCTGAGGCCTTGCCGGCAGCGGGGCGCGAGCTAATTGGGGGCGTTCAAGCCTTTGACAATCGAGTTTCTTAGCACGTTATCGTAGACAAAATAAATATCTAAGAAACACCCTCTGCAATGCATTGTTTTCTAAGGTTGTATCTTAATTTAATGATTTTACTCTTATACATGCATATGATTGGTCTATTACTTGTTTTTCCTATGACTACGTGCAAAAGGTGTATCTTAGCTAAGATATAACACCACTCTCATTCATCATTAAACATGGTGCCACATAGCATTTTGCCTATAATACAGCGTTTAGAGACTACCATTGTGAAAGGCCTCAGGAGGAGGCCGTCGGTGCGAGGTGAAGAAAAGAAAAACAAAACGTTTCGGTGGCAACAGCCTATAATATGCGATTTGGTGGGAGGCAAAACGGTCCTAAAATATAGATATATATATATATATAGTGGCGCTATTTGACACCCATGGTGTAGAATAGTTATTCTTCACCCATCCTTTATCTTTTAAACAGTACATGATTTTTATGTCACGTTATTTTTTTCTTACCTCAGAAGTCAAGAACATAAGAAAATTTAGACATGTCGTAAATTTTTTTTGTTTACATACCATATAAAAATACGACATAAAATGCATATTTTACACTATAATGACTCAAAAAAATGTATTTTTATATCATTTTTTTGCATTTCTAATAAATATGAACATAATTATTAGCATACAAAACAAAAATTTCTGAATATGAGAAGATAAAAAATGTGGAGTGCAAAATAACTATTCTGCATCCTAGATGCTGAATAGAGTTTTTATATATAGATATATTAGATACTAGGAAAAATACCGTGCGTTGCACCGGGGAGAAATAAGCTGCATCGTGATTTTTGCTTTTGTAGCTGCGTACAGCCGTGGTCATTTTTTCAGTCCGTGAGCTGAGCTCATGAAAACGAATTGCTTGACATACCTCGACTTCCTTATTGAACCGTAGTATTTTCAGCTAAGATTAGCACGTCCTAGAGAACAACACCATATTTAGTTACAGGCTTACACAACTTGATTAAGCGAAAGCCTTAGCAGACAACCTTCTCTTCTTGTATGCTTATTTCACAAGTAGCAGTTGTTTTAATCAAGCATATTTCAGCAATAAAATCGAGGGAAACATCATTATTAGTGTACACTACTGCATGCGCCATCTAAACCGAAACCACAGCGCCGCTGCACACCACCACGCACACAAGTCCCACGCACGTACTGCCGCACCAACCCGGACGCGAACCCTGCGCACGGGACCCGTCCCTAATCAGCGCCACCAACCGCGCCTCCCTCTCTGCCTCCCTCCGCTCGCCGCCTCGACGATCTGCGAGCGCCGCCGCCGCGCCGCCTCTCTCCCGCCGCCGGCCGCCTCTCCCTGCACGGACGAGCCCGCGCGTCTCCGCCTCGAGCCCTGCGTGCCATGTCCTCCGTCCCCAATCAGCGCCACCAACCGCGCCTCCCTCTCTGGCTCCTTCGCTCGCCTCCTAGACCAACCACGAGCGCCGCCGCCGGGCCTCCTCTCCCTACACGGACGAGCTCGTGCGTCCTCGAGCCCTGCGTGCCATGTCCTCCGTGAGTCCGCGCCCCCCATCGGGCCAGCGCCGCCGCGCGCCTCCTCCGCTGCAGTACCAGCGGTCGGGAGGAGGCTCCCAGTGCGATGCGTAGAAAAGGAAAAAAAATGGGCCATGGCGGAGGGACCTTGAGGTCGCGCGCTCGGACCGTCCTCCTGCGGTGGGAGCTGGAGACCACGAGCTAGAATCAGACTGTACTCCGCACTATCCAGGCGGCACCTCCGCTACGGGGCAGAAAACGAGCGGCGGCGACGGCGCGCCTCTGGAAGGGAAAGCTAGCGGGGCAGAGAGGGAGATGGGACGGGGGGAGGTGGGCGGAGGGGACGGGAGATATCATCGCGTTCTTTTTTCTGTCGCGAAAAGAAAAACGTTTCGGACGTTTTAATTAACGGGTGGTATTGGTGGGTAATATACTATTTGGTGGGAGGAAAGGGTCCAAAAAAAGGCTGGTTGACAGAAGCGTTCCGTACTTTATTATTAGGTATAAGAAGATATAGAATATATTAGGAGAGGTAGAAGATGGGGTTCGGTGCTCAAATATCTTTCTTTTATACAAAATGCAGAGTACACAATATTTTATAAACCATTCTTCTATTCGGCTGCAACTATTGACATAAAATTCGTTGTAAAAATCCATAACACATGGTAAATGGTATGATCGCTGCAGATTTGCTAAAACACAGATGAAGTTGACCTACCGTATGAGAGATTGGATTTTAGACTAAGAGAGGGAGGGGGAGGAGGGGCCGTCGGATCCGGGCCTCCATGACCAGATCGCCTACGTGTTGCTCCTCTTGCTCGCGATTTGTGGAGGGTGTCGGGCCTCCATGACCAGATCGCCAACGTACTGGTCCTCTTGCTTGCGATTTGTGGAGGCGTCAGGCCTGCATGCCCCCGAGAAGTGCGGTGGAGGTCAGGGACAATGGAGGGAGAGGCGGTTACGGCTAGATCCATGTGGTGGAGGCCGAATACGCATGATGTAGATGGTTACGGACGAGGAGGCGACTGTATCTGATGGTCGGTGTGAGGAGGCGCTGGTGGAGGAGCTGTGAGGGGTGACGGAAGCAGGGAGAGGTCCTCCGCCGAGGTGTAGCGGGAGGAGAAGCGGCTGGCTGCGGGAGGGAGAGTGGAGGCTCGTGTGCGGGAGGGGATGATGTATGCATGGGTTTGGTTAGGGATGGAGCGCGACGAATGGATGAGCGAAACGATGCGGGGCAGGAAACGGAACGCGAGTTTCTTTTTAGGTAGTAGAAGAGAAGTAGAGATAGAGATAGCATGTTGTATAGTAGATAAACGGTAAATCGTCGTGCTAAAACCTCGAAGGGTCAGTGCACTAGAGCAGCAACAACAAAGACCAGAACAGTAGATCGACAAAGCTAGAGATGAAACCACACCAATGAATAAGACAACCAACATGATCCCAGGTGATCCAATGGACACACAACACGCATGACCGGAGAGACGATAGGTCAGGAAGGACCTTATCTGGAGTTAGCTAGGATGTCTCCACTCCTCATCATTCTGAATAACACACTGAAGTTTAAAAACCCAAAAAAAAACCCCACACCAGCGAGGGGCAATGGTTCGCTACATCTCCGATGCCCAAAGGACCGACGTTGGGGTAGACCATTGGCGTCGCCTTTGAGGGGAACGGAAAACCTACATTTTTTGAGATGGAATTCTCAATTCCATTCACCAGATGACTCAACAGATAAGTTGGTCACCAAAACCCTTACATCATTTGGCAGAGATTCCAGCCACAACGACCGAAGCTCCTGCCTACACACACCTATCCTCGCAACTTCGTGTGCCAGTTTATTACATTCACGTGGACAATGCGAAAACACCACAAATAGAAAGTTTTGGGGCACAAAGGCGCGCAAATCACGATAAATCACACCTTATCCAGTGCATTCGAAAGTCTGATCATGTAGGGCTTTGACAAGATTTTATGCATCAGATTCAACATGGAGGTCTCCCATTCTCCACTCAGCAGGTGCCTGCAAAGCTTCTTGGCATGCCTGGTCCTCTGCGCACACAACAGTACTCACGTTCGCAAGGTACCCTGCCTCAGCTCCTCTGACCACGCCAACTTGGTCCCGGATTACAAACCCCCACGCTCATATCCCCGTGTCAGCATCGAATGCTCCATCGTTATTGATTTTGAGTGTGGATCCCTCCGGTGGTCGCCAATTAACCTGCTTAGAATTCCTGCCTATAAGGGATTCATTTGACGCCGTCCTTTTACTACAGTACTATGCAGACTCAGAAGCCCAGTACCGTGCATGTATCACAACCGCTTCCGCTGATAGCTGTTGTCCCTCCGAGTTCAGTTTATTCCGTCCAATCCACCAGCGCTAGAGGACACAACAGACAAGAATTATGTTTGCCTTTTTCAATCCCAATATTTCCTGTACCATCGAATCTGCAGCACTATATGAACACATGCAATCACAAACCTGCTCCATTTTAATCATCCTCCATACCTTTTTTACTTCTTTACACTTCAAGAACAAATGGGCTCCATCCTCATCCATTCTTTTGCAGCAGACACAAAGAGTGTTGCACTCTATGCCCCATCTCTTAATATTTGTTTTGAGTGGGAGATTGTTATGAGCTATCCTCCATATAAATTGTTTGATCTTTGGGACAACCAACAAATCCCAGATTTTATTCCATTGGAAAGAATTCTCACTAGTCCTAGATCTCTCCGCGGTCTCCGTCTTGAAGACAGTAATGTACATGTGATAAGCAGTCTTTACCGAGAACATTCCTTTATCATCATAATGCCACGAAGGGACATCCTCAAAATCCTCCCTTATTTGAATCGAGAGGATCACATTAGCAGCAGCCATCCAGAACGTATCCCGAACCTGCCTCTCATCCCATGTCCCCAGCTCTGGGTCAATTAGCTCATGGACCTTAGTAAGAATGCATTGTCGACGAGGGGTAATAGGAGCTCTAGAACCATCCCTCGATAGCCATGGATCAATCCACATGTTCACTTGTGTGCCATCACTGATTCTCCACACCAGACCTTCTTGAAGTAGATCAAACCCTTTCAATATGCTCCGCCAAGTGTAGGAAATGCCCTGAGTTGTCGTGGCCTCAAGTATGGAAGAATTTGGATAATACCTAGCCTTAAGCACCCAACCACAAAGAGAGGTAGGATTATCCAATAGCATCCATGCTTGTCTTGCCAACATCGCAATATTGAAACCATATAGGTCCCAAAATCCAAGCCCATCCTCACTCTTTGGTTTTGACAATTTCTCCCGACTCAGCCAATGAACCTTATTCTCATTTTCTTGTTGGGCCCACCAGTAGCGACAAATCATCTTACTAATATCCTCGTAGAAGGTTTCAGTAAGATCGAAACATGACATAGCAAAAGTCGGAATATCTTGTACACATGCTTTAATTAGTACATCCTTAGCTGCTTTGGACAACATATTCTCCTTCCATCCTTGTAACTTTTTCCACACTCTATCCTTCAGGTATGCAAATATTTGTGACCTCGGTCTACCCACATGGACCAGTAGACCCAAATACCTATCTGTTCTTGCTTCAGCCCTTATGTTTAACTCTCCAAGTACTTGACTTTTCCTCGCACTACTCGTGTTTTTGCTAAACATAACTAATGACTTATCAAAATTAATAGTCTGTCCCGAGCACATCTCATATAGTTGTAGGACATTTTGCAAAGTCCTAGCACTCTCGCTTGTAGCTTTAATAAGTACTAGAGGGTCATCTACAAATAGCAAGTGCTTGAAACTTGGGGAAGCATGGCATATACGGATCCCTTCTAGACTACCATCTTCCTTAGCCTTATTCATCAAAGCAGAGAAACCTTCGACACATACGAGAGAAATATAAGGTGAGAGGGGATCCCCTTGCCTCAGACCTCTTTGTGGAATTATCTCATTCGTGAGTGTGCCATTTATCCAAACATGGTATCTGACTGTTGTCACACACATCATGATCACAACAATCCACTTCTCCACGAATCCTAACTTCCTCATCATCCTCTCCACTAAAGCCTATTCCACTCTGTCATATGGTTTGCTCATATCCAACTTAACAGCTGCAAAACCATCACGCCCTCTTCTTATAGATTTCATGTAATGAGTACACTCATAGGCCAACAGGATGTTCTCAATGATGAGGAGGCCTGGCACAAAGGCACTTTGATTTGGTGAAATAAAAATCTCATCCAAAATTAGTTTTAGCCTATTAGCAAGAACCTTGGAGATAATTTTATACGCTACATTACATAGACTAATAGGTCTCAAATCCTTCATGCACTCAGGATTATTAATTTTTGGCATCAGAACTACACATGTGTCATTCCAACTTGCAGGCATAGTACCGCCATTGAGCACCAACATAACTTCTTCGGTCACCTTCTCCCCAACAGTATCCCAAAACCTCTTGTAGAAAACTGAATGCATACCGTCAGGCCCTAGTGCCTTGAGATCACTAATGTCATCCAGAGCTTCTAGCACTTTTTGGTTCGAGAATTCCTTACACATTACTCATTCATATCTTGGGTAACCCGAGGTTGTGCATGTTGTAGGAGTTCTTCCATTCGGGTACCTAGAGAAGATTGAAATAAATTTTAAAATAGTTAGAAGCCACCTCTTTCAGGGCCTCCTCATCCTCCACCACCACTCCATCCTCCCTTCAAAGTTTTTTATACAGTTTCTCCTCCTTCTCTTCGTGGCTACTGAGTGAAAGTACTTTATGTTTTGATCACCACCTCTCATCCAATTGACATGAGCGAGTTGTTTCTAGTATGTATCTTGTTGCTCCCCCAGTTTACTCAGTTTAAAACAAAGGACAACTTCCTTCCTCACTTGCTCTGGCCCCAACACCTCCTTCATCCACCTCTCCAACTATTTTCTCAACTTACTTATACGCTTATCGAGGCGCCTAAAACATTCTTACTCTAATCTACCAGCTTCCCTAGCACTCCTTTCACCCCTTCGATTACACCGCTATCCCTCACATCCACATCCAGTTGCCTGAAATTTTTTACAATCCCCTCACAATATTCCTTCTCAAGCCACTAGGCCTCAAACTTCGGCACTGCGCTTAGAGCCGAGCCATGCCTTACCGCCTCTAATCCATGACTATCAACGATGATCGGCCGATGACCTGAGTGACGTGGGTCACCATTGGTAACCTTAAAAATTGGGAACCACTGAAAGGAATATGCCCGAGAGGCAATAATAAAGTGGTTATTATATTATTCCATATGATAAATGTTTATTTCTCATGCTATAAACAAAGAAAAGGTTCCTAGTGATGCATGTCATTACACTAGCTTGTTGATTAACAGATGATCATTTCCTGATCATGATATTGGATGTTGTTAATAATAAGGTCACAACATTGATTGAATGATGTCATGAAAATACTCCCAAAGTATAGTAACACGATCATACCATTATGTTTACACTACTATAACATCATTAGAAGTAGCTCTAATCCTTAGACCATGAGATCACGTCAATCACTGACTCCGGAAGAGTACCTTGTTTATATCAAATGTCACACCGTAACAAGGCGATTATAAAGGTGTCGTCAGGTACTTGGAAAGTGTTAGTTGAGGCTCGTGGATCAAGAGTGGGATTTTTCCATCTTGATGATAGAGAGCTATACTAACGGCCCTCTCGGTGATATCGCATTAACATAGCTTGCAAGCAAGTGATAATGATCACTAAGAATGTTATATCACGAGAACGAGAAAAGAGTACTTGTCAATAATGGGATCGAACTAGGTATGGATGATACCAAATCATCAGATCCCGGACAAGTAATATATTGCGAGACAAAAGGAATTGGTTACTATGAATAAAGGTCACGCGATCACTAAGTCATCGCTTCAGCTGGTGGGAGTCATTATGGATCTCTAGGTCCCGCTAATGATTATTGATCGGAGAATGCCTCAATCATATCCGCTCAGTTCCCGACCCGTAGGGAGACACATTTAAGGGTAGTCGACACGTTTGAGTGGATAGGGAACACCGAAGAAAATTCTAGACAATGCAGGAATTGTTCTGATAAATCTGCCGGAATAGTTTTCGCTGTATCGGAATATTACTAGGGATTGAATTGTTAATGTGTTCATTAAATGAAGTGTTCATTAAATGAATTACTTATTAAATGAAGTGTTCAATAAATTAGTGACATTAAATCAAGTTAATTAAAATAGGTTTTAATGAAGATACTCTTGATTTTTGAGTGGAGAATAAATAGAAGAAAGTGGAGAGTGAATTTTTGTGAGTGGAGAGTCCACCACATAATTGGGGGAGAGGTAGGGCAACACCATGGATGTGCGCCATGCCCCATTGGGCTGCCCCCTCACCTATAAAAGAGCTCCCTCCTCCTCTCTCTTCCACACACACTCACCTCTCCTCTCATGTACCCTTTGGTTGGCATCTTCCTGCCCATCTAGCCTTGTCCATTGCCACGAGGGAGGTGCTTAGGTGAATCCCTTCTCAAGATATTCTCCCCCACCATCACCACCATGTCGTAGTTTTGGCGGAGTTCTCGAGGATCCACTACTTCCACGGCCACGCTAGAGCGAGGGACGAAAGTCGTTAGCACACCGTATGTGTGACCGATTACGGAGGCGCTGCATGTGTGGCGTTCTCATCGCGTCCTTTAGGATGGCGGTGTACACTCTACAAGAGAAACATTTGTTTGCTGGAACATTATCCCGTGTTACGGTGTTCGAGGGTGAGTCCATCTGAAAACGTTACATGTATCTCCTAGATATGATCTTGGTGGTTACACCCATAGGAAACCTTTTTGTTTTCCATGCAAAAAACCCCATCAGTGGTATCAGAGTCGTGTCTATGCATAGATACTTTGTATGGTTAGAACACATATGAATATGTGGGCGCTGATGATCATGTTATTACATCCTTCATGTATTTTGGATATTGGTGGCATAGTGGGATGAAGCGGTTCGGACAAACTTTACATGTCCTCGCACATGAGACATGTTCCACGCTTGACATGTAACTAGTTTTGCGCAAGTGGCTAGCGGGTGTCTGTCTCTCCCACTATAGTTGATATCTGATTTACAACGGGTTGCTAATAATTTGATTATCATCGTTGTGGTTCCTTGTTCGTAGGTAAGATCGATTCTATCTTCGAAAGCCCAAAGCCACGTAAAATATGCAAAAGATAAATCAGAAGCATCTAGTTTTAGTTTTGCTGGGCATGTGTAATGATATGGTAAATGTTAATTTTGGAATGGTGAGATACTCTCGGGAATGATAACAAAGTGGGAGCACCATAGACCTTGGTGCTACACAAATGGAATGATACAGATCATACCATGATGCACAAGATAGTGATCAAGTGCAGGAACCATATCATATCACTTTATGCATATGATGTTTGTTTGCATCTTATTTTTTTTATGTCTAGCTTAGAACTTGGTAGTAGAATTATAAGATGATCCCACTCACTAATATCAAGATAATAATATGTTTTTCCTTAGTATGCACTATTAAGAAAGTTTGTTGTTTCGAAGCATCACGTGATGATCGGGTGTGATAGAATCTACGTTTGCATACAACGGGTGTAAGACAATTTTACACACACGGGTACAAAGGTTCTTACTTGGCGAGCCAAGCATGTACAGACATGGCCTCGGAACATGAACCGAAAGGTAAAGCACGAGTCATATGAATGATATGATGTCATATGCTGCTCGCCATTGGAGCTGCACCACCACTCGTGATGATCGGTCGTGGTGTAGTGAATTTAGTTCGTGTAATTACCAAAACAACTCGAGGGATGTTGTTTTGAGTGAGAGTTCAATTTAGTAATTTGGATTAATTTGAACTAAGTTTATCATAGACTAAACCGAGTGAATTTGCATAGTTTGTTGTAGTCACTGGCATTCGTTTACTACCTTCTAGTTAGCTACAATTGAGATAATAGAACCGTAGAATTCTACAATTTTACTTTACGAGCTGGTACCATATTGTTTTATGAGTGTCAATCTAAATCTTAAAGTACAATTGCAAACTTTCAGCAAAACCTCACTTAGTCCGTGAAATTCAATAAGTTGTATTGAACCAAGAGTAACAAATTCTAGTGTTAGTATCTATGTATCATGCTTGCCTCCATGATTCTTGATATTGAAAATTGTTTTAATATCAACGTTATCTAGGAGCTGAAAATTGTTTCAGTAAGCATCATCTGTAGAAGATATTATGATATCCGAAACAATGCTTGGTTGAAATATGATGGAGTATAATTTAATAAAATACATATTATCATATTGTATGAGAATTTGTAAAGGTTAGAGACGCTAGGCGTCCTGATCACCCAAAAGGTTTTGGGAATTAACATTATGTTCGTGATTCGTCCTTATGAGCGATAGTAGCTTGATCATGAAAGTTGTGATGATAAGGATGGATAGAAGATGTAGGTAAAATGTTTACTACATTAAAATGATTACTAAAAGGAATAAAATTTTGAAAGACCGTCAATCATTTGATGATGGTGATCTACTTCAAAAGTGCAAGTCCAAAGGTGTAGCATCCCATCTGTCTAACATCTGTAATGCTACATGGTCTAATAATAAAATGCTACTTCCTACATATAATTGTTGCATCATCATTATATCATGCTCATGTCATCATGCCATCTTGCATTTGAGCATCATATAAAACCCTTTTTCTTTTGGATCTTGTCTCATATGCATTTATCAATTATATTTGGTTATTAATAAACTGTATTTGGTTCTTGATAAATGCTTGATGCCCAAGTTGAGTTGGGGGCATATCTTTTATCTAACTCCACCATCTTTTCTGGTCACCACCCCATAATTCCACCATTCAACTACATGTGAGCTTTGCATTTTTATTGGGTTTACCTCTAGCTCATGTGGGTTGGGATGGATCCACTTCTATTTACACATGCTTCCATATATGCCTCATGTGGTTTTCACATTGTTGATATGTGGAGAGCCACATGGCCACCTTTGCATGCATGTGGTTAGTTTCACTTGCCCTATCTTCCATATGGTTTGTTTTGGGAATATTTGAGCATTGTTTAAGTATATTTGTGGCCAAATGATCTTCTAGTGGAACATACACACTAGCATGGCCTATTATATTCATTATTGCGTAAATCCACCCTTGCCATATTTTATCAAGCTTGTAGCTTATGTGGTGGCCTTTATTCAAGTATGGATGTGCATGGGGGTAATAGATGCCCATATGTATATGTAGTTGTTTTCACAACTAATGAATGTGGCAAGTATTCTTCATGCATGGCCCATGCAAGGCCCTCACTTGTTCTTCTATTTTGGGTTCTTTTGGAATATTTTTGGGTGGAGTTTGTTTGAACTCAATTGAACAAATGAACCATTTAAATACTTCTTTTCCACTTGTCTTCCACCTTGCCCCTATTTTAGTGTTTTCCTCTTTGTCAAGCATACATGGGACATATTTTGTTTTCACAAAATATTATCATGTACATGAGGCTTGCAAGATCTTTTTATTTCTTCCACCTCTCTCTCTCTTTTGGTCCTATTGTTTTCTTCCTTGTCATAGGTTAAACCTTTTGGTGTTTCTTAGCTACTCTAAAACCTAGCTCCTACATCAAGTTGTTTTTACCTCTCTCTTTTCTAGCTAAACCGAGCCCTCTCTCTCTACACCTAACTCAACTCTAACCCTAGCTTTTACTCCTTCCTAGCTCCGGCTAATGCCTAACCCCCTCTATTTTCTCACCACCACCACTACCAGGCCGAGCCTCCCTGTACCACCACCTGGTTCGGCCCCCATCCGAGCCACCCCCCTTGCTCAACACCCTCTCTAGGCCGAGCCACCCTCACCTAAACCCTAGCCGAGCCCCTCCCCTCTCTGTCTTATCTCTCGCTGCCAGGAAGCCCCCACCCGAGCCACACCTACCGTTCCCTCTGGCCCAGCTGCAGCCCCACCCAGACCTCCCTAGCCTCGCTGGACACGTGAGGAGGAGGAGGAGAGGTGCACGCCACCTTTTCACCCCCGACCCCATGTGCAACCCCTCCCGGCCTTATCTTCCCCTCTCCCTTGCCTGGCGTTCCCCAGATCCACCCAGGGCCCTGCCCAGCTACTTCTCCTTCCCCCACCTGCCGCTGTTTTCTCCTCGACCATCTCCACCCCACCATCGGCATCGGTTCTCCACCACCGTAGCTAGGAGGCGGGCGTGGCGTTGAGGCGTTGGGAAAGACCGAGGAGTCCCTCTGGACCGTCCCCGTACACAGCAGCGAGGAGGAGGCGGCCGGTACACGCCGCACGTCATCGACGCCGACGCAAACCCTAGATCGCCGGGCGCCAGCGTCGCCGCCGATCCCCTGTGCTCCTGCCTGATCCACCACCACCAGCCTCCCCGCGGTGAGCCGACGCACCCCCCTGACACCTCCTCTTGCCGATCCGTTTCCTGTACGCGTCGGGCAATCCATCGAGCGCTCTCTGTGCGGCGCGCTCGCAGACGCGTCCTCGCAGTCGCGCCGCGGTAGTGTTTTCTGGCCGCGCAGCCGCTACCCAGCACTAAACCAGGCGCACCGCAGTGGATCCGGCCTGCCAACTCTAGCCCGAGGTCGCGGGATCGAGCCCTGGTGGTCTCCTTTTTTTTCTGTCGCGCGCCGCCGTCAGTGAGTTCAGAGAGAAGATGCACAGTAGCGCGCCGTTTTGCAAAAAACCCCTACCTTTTTGCGTGCGCAACCCGCGCTCCCCCTGGTCCCACCTGTCTGCCTCTATGTGGCTTTTACAGAAAAGCACCCGGGTTTGTTCCACCATCACAAGCGTGCCCCTGTCTGTGCCGCGTGGCATGCCCTGGCTGGGTCGCGCGCGCTGTGGCCCCGCCAACCTCAGGACCCGCAAGTCAGTCTCTAGGGCTGGACAACGCCGCGGTGCAAAAAGCCCAGAGGAGTACCCCGCTGCCGCCGTGCTGACTCAGCATCTCGGGTCCACCCGTCAGTGGCTGTGGCTAGCTTCCTCTACGTACAAAAAGTCTCGGCTCTTTCTCTGTTTAATAAAAATATTTTCCAGAAATTGTTTAATATGTTTTAATGTCCAGAAATTAATATCTTTAATTTGGTAATTCCAAATAATACAAATAATATATGTTTTTAAATCAGAAAAATGTGAGGATTTCAAATCTGCCATCCAATTTAATGTTTGGCTAATTTAAATTTTTGAAATTATTTAATTGCAATAAAAATGCCTTTTTTTAATTAATTAATAACTTTAATTCTATAACTCCAAATTCGACAAATAATATGTCTAAATCGATATGTCTAAATCGATCAGCGCGACAAGCTCGTTCTGTTTATGCATTCCATGTTCTGAATTGAAGCATGCATTATGTCATTATTAAAAATCAGAACTGTTCATGGCAATAAAACTTGACTAAAAACTTAATAAAATGATTTATTCTTGTCCCCACACCTCACCCTTGCCATGCTACTTTATTGCCATGTAAATTGTGCATCATTCATCATGGCATGCCTATTTGCTTGTCGCATTCTATTTATGTGCTTGTGCACTTTATTTATGTGGGCCCTGGTTTGTTTGGTTCTTCTTTCGAATAGACGCCGAGCAGGGGAAATATCAGGAATCTCAGGAGTACTACCCAGATCCATCCCTCGCTTCAACTGAGCTGTCAGGCAAGCACTACCACATGCTTGCATACATATAGTACCTATTGCCTCCATCTTATTCTTGCATCATTGAGTCGCGATTGCATTAAATTGAATCCCAAGTACTGCATAGTCTTTATTTTTAAACCCCACCGAGCCTGTTCCTCAAACCCATGAGCCATTACTACAGGAGTTGTTTGAGCCATGCGAGTCGTAGAACAACATGTGTAGGGTATGTGAGTGTCTGATGGATAACGAGGTACCTAAACAACTTAACCTGAGTAGTAATGGGATAACTAATGAAAGAGGCACCGATGGGCAATATCTGTTATTTGGTTTTCCTACCCACTTGTGTCCCGTAGGACCCCGTGTACTTGATTCCTGTTCCTTGACTATTCGCACTATCCACATCCGGGAGGCCTTATGAACCCCCCTGAGCCAGAGCTTGATTCGTTTCTATTTCTTGGGGCCACAAGTAGTTTGGGGCTTTATTACTATCCTGTACCTATGCCATGCTTTACTGTTTTATTTAAGATTGTGCGTGGAGCACCTGTACTATTTTGGAACGTGCCACGTTTTCGTGGTATCGACAAGCCCAGTCACACTTTCGGGTTCCCAGTCGTTTACAGCCGTCGTCACAAACCCTGGGTCCGTTCCGGAGCCGGCCAACTTCGTTGTGGGTAGCTTAGTGGGGTGGCCCCCTGAAATATTTAATGAATCCTGTGATCGCTTTGGTGAATGCCTCGTTGGGTTTTGAGTTGGTTTTTCCGAGGTTGATCGAGTGTGTGTTGCTATTTGTGCACCCCTGCAAGGTAAATCTTTCTGAAAGCCGTGTCCGCGGTTATGGACGACTTGGAGCACAGTTTCTCGATCATAGACAAGTATAGCTAAAGTACCGCTTTTAATTGACTAAGTATCTGACTAATAAATAGTGCAATATTCATGGAATGGTTAATAAAACTGCCAACGGATGGGTTGTTCGTCCGCCTTCTCATTGGTAAGCGAGAAGGAGGATGGATCTGTTACATTATACGGTTATAACTGTTGTTCCTAATTAACGGACATCCGTCTATCATTGGTTAGGCGGATGGTTAGCGAGTACCTATAGGCTTGTTAGTTATTATCTTTTGCTGCAATTGCGTCACCCCAGGTATATGTCCCCTTTAGAGGCATAAAGACTTGATGAGTACCCCTAGGGTCTCACACGATAAATTGTTTGATTCAGATGAACAAGTGTATTCGCAAGATGGATACTGGGTGGAGGAGACAGATGATGTTGGCAATGATCACATGGTGTAGAGATTCCGGGGATGGGGATCCGCGAGATCTGTGGGCGGGATGTGCTTACTTATGTGGCATCTTAAGCCGATTTGCTTCTTATCCGTACTCGGATCTTGTTTCCCGCTTCCGCTTGATACTCTGATGTTTGATGTATGAGGAGATATCCTACACTATTATCTCTATCTAGGCTATTTGGATCTTGCCGTATGGCGTTGCAATATTTCTATTTCTTTTAGATGGTATGGCTTTGAGAACTGTTGTAAGGTAGCTTGCATACATACTCACTTGTGTATGTATTTGATCTCTTCGCCTGTTGCCTACGCCGCTCGCTCTTGTCCCGATGTTCTTGGAAGTGGATAGGACGACCGACGGGTCTACACGTGGGTGGCCCCTAGGTCCCCGCTATACTATTTTAACCACTTTCGGTTCATCCAGGCTTGAACTTAGAACGTAGGGTCCGAGGTAGTTACAAAAGGTATTAGTATTTGACTATACATGCTTTGAACTATGTGTCATATGTATGGCACCACTATTGATTTTGATAGTTTCTTTTAAAAGAGAAAAGGAAATGCTGAAAGAGAATCTTGGAAATATTTGGTAGAAAAAGGAAAGACTGGAAATGTCCAGCTTAGGTATATGAATGATATACACGTTATGGGTGTATTCTTTGCTTGTTAAACAATGTGGTTCTTAGGTATTGGATACTGAATTAGTTGGTGTGAAATGTCACACAAAGCAACTCAATTCATAAACTACAATGGCCTAAGTAACTAGAAAGAGAATATGTGATGATATTCACTAAAAACAAATAAAGTGTTATTATGTTTTTCGTTGACATCAAAGCTTGCGTTCAAGATTTGTATTTTAATTATTATTTAGTTCCGGTATTATGAGAATGATGGTTGTTCAAATAATTACCGTATCCCATTGAAGATGGATGAACTCTTACAAATGTAGTTGGATAAATCACGTCCATAAACACTAATGCTAAAGTGTCGTAAGATGAATGATTAGAAGATCACTTATGAGTAACACTATAGTTTAAATCATATTGAAAATAAAACATAAAGAAACTCCATGTTGATTGAATTTTGGAGTCTTTTTTATTTTTGAACCAATTGACGTTTGTGAGAATTTTCTGGAAATGACTTAAATTTCGTTCATAGGCCAAAGAGGAACGAACGACTAACTTATTGGACATTGTGAATATTGATGCATATAGTATGTGCTTATTGGACATTGTGCATATTGACGCATATAGTCCATTATTTGTAGTCGTATGTGGTGGATCATTCAAACTTCATATACTTTAACCAAAGATTTGAGTGTATATATGTATATTTACTTAATCAAGGAGAAGTATGAAACGCTTGAAAATGTTCAAATGATTTCAAGATGAAGTGGAAAATCATTGTAACGAGAAAATAAAGAATTTATGATTGGTTCATAAAGAAAAATATTTGAGTTACAAGTTTAGCAAAAACACCTAAGATTCAAGGAATCGTTCCATGGATTTATGTTTCCTGATAAACCATAGGAATATGGAGTATTCGAGAGATATAATCAAACCTTGTTTGACATGATAGGATCGATGGTGTTATTTGTAAAATTGCCTTTATATTATGAAGATTAAGCTTTAGTGACTATTGCTTTTACACTAAAAAGAGCTCCATCGTGATCCATTGGAATGACACCATATAAGTTATCGATTGGGATACAACCCAAGTTGTCTTTTCTTAAATTTTGGTATCCTAGGTATAAGTAAAATGTTTACAACCAAAGTCGGATAAGCACGTCTTTGTAGGTTATCCCAAAGCAATAGTTGGGTATTCCTCCAAAACACCGAACACAAAAGTGTTTGTCACTTAGAACGTCAAGTTTCTTGCGAAGGAATTTTTCGTGAAAAGTTAAGTAGGAGGACAATAGAACTTTGATAAGGTTATTAAACCTTAGCTATATGTGCAGAGTTGCGCAGCATCGGAAAGTGTCCCGGAGGTAGCCATAATGCTCATGGCTCCCGTTCCTCAAAGGTTGTGGTCATAGAGATCTAAGTTCATATTGAACCGCGTAGGTCGGGTAAATAATCAAATACTAATATTTGAGATTAAATTATTATTGTTTGATAATGATGAACCAACTACATGCAAAGAAGCGATGATGGGCCCTGACTCTGTCAAATGGCTTGTATACATAAAATTCATGATAGTTCCATACATGGGAAACCAATTTACTGAACTTGGAAGACCCTTTGAAAGGCATAAAGCCTATCAGTCATATTTGGATCTATAAAGAAACAAACATGGATGTTTTAGATCTATGAAATTGTCAACATGTCGGATAAAGAGTTTACGACAATGTTCAAGGAGTTGAATATGACAAGATTCGATCTTTCATAGTGATATTTAGTCTGGACGGATTAGTATAACAACCACTACACATGTCAATTGTTGTATATGCTAGTTGAACAAACAAAACAACATTCTTCTAATAGGATGTGTACGTGACACAATCCCAAGGGTTTTGTTAAATCAAAGGATGCTAAAAAGGCATGCAAACTTCAATAGTTGAAGTAAGCATAGCGGAGTTGGAATCTTCACCATGATGAAAATGTTAAAATGTTTAATTTCATCAGGGATAATGAAGATGCTCGCATTTGCAAGAAATTAAGTGGAGCACTAAGACATGTTTCTAATACATTGTGTATAAGACATATTGTTGATTGGAAATGATGTATCTTTTATTGACACAATTTAAGGATTTCATTAAAATTAGATTTAAATGAAAGATTTGGGCAAAACCAGAATATTTGGCATCAAAGTCTATTTGGATAGATTGAGACACTAATATGGTTATGCCAAATATACATATATAAAATATTGAATGGTTATGCCAAATGTACATAGATGAAATATTGAATGAGTTCAATATGACAACGACGAGAAAAGTTCTTGCCACATGGAAAGGTTGAATCAAGATTCAAGTGTATTGAAACTTGGCGAGTGAATCAAGATTCGAGTGTTTTGACACTTGGTGAGTAAAATCACATGAATATCTTGATAAACGAGATTCACGTGTTTTGACACTTAGTGAGTAAAATCACATGGATATCTTGATAAACAAGATTCAAGTGTTTTGACACTTGGTGAGTAAAATCACATGAATATCTTAATCAATCATACCGTGATATGTACATATCCAGATATGTCATATGCTCTAAATGTTATGAGCATATACCAGGGTGACTCATAAGATGATCATTAGACGATAGTAAGGATATTCTTATGATCTTTGGAAGAAGTAAGAATATATTATGTATGTAGAAGTGACAAATAGTTCATTGTAAAGTGTTACATTGACACTATATAGATAGTTCATTGTAAAGTGTTACATTGGTACTATACAGATAGTTCATTGTAAAGTGTTACATTGATACTAGTTTTTTTCCACAAGATACAAACTAAGGTTATCTCAATTTAGGCGATAGGTTAAGGTGACACAATGTAATGGAAGGAAGTTCCATGATGGATTTGGATAAGTTCCAAAAGGTTAAGGACATTGTGACGGATACTACAACGGAAGACTAAGTATAAGACTGCTATAGTAGAAGCAAAGGAACTATGTGTGGTTTTCCAAGAGGGATAGTAATATGAAGATATATTGTATGACAATAGTGTCAACATGTTTTTAGCTCAAGGAACTAAGGTCTCGCCAAATGACCAAATTTATACAATGCCATCTCATTTAAGAATGAGTGATGCATAGAGACACAAAGACATGCAAATACACACGGACCTGAAAGCGTCGGATCTAGAGATTATGTTTGCCACTAGCAAACATGTATATACAACACCAGAAAGCCATATGTGTTGTATGCGCAAGTTTTTCAAACTAGATTATTGACTCTAGTGTAAGTGGGAGACTGAAAGGAATATGCCCGAGAGGCAATAATAAAGTGGTTATTACATTATTTCATGTTTATGATAAATGTTTATTTCTCATGCTATAATTGTGTTAAACGGAAACATTAATACACGTGTGTTTTATAAACGAAGAAAAGGTTTCTAGTGATGCCTCTCACTAAACTAGCTTGTTTATTAACATATGGTCAAGGTTTCCTGATCATGACATTGGATGTTGTTAATAACAAGGTCACAACATTGATTGAATGATGTCATGAACATACTCCCAAACTACAGTAACATGATCATGCCATTATGTTTACACTACTATAACGTCATTCGAAGTAACTCTAATCCTTAGACCATGAGATCACGTCAATCACTGACTCCGGAAGAGTACCTTGATTACATCAAACTTCACACCATAACAGGGTGATTATAAGGTGTTGTCGGGTACTTGGAAAGTGTTAGTTGAGGCTCATGGATCAAGAGTGGGATTTGTCCATCCTGATGATGGAGTGATATACTCAGGGCCCTCTCGGTGATATCACATTAACATAGCTTGCAAGCAAGTGATAATGATCACTAAGAATGTTATATCACGGGAACGAGAAAAGATTACTTGTTAGTAACGGGATCGAACTAGGTATGGATGATACCGAATGATCGGATCCCGGACAAGTAAAATATTGCGAGACAATAGGAATTGGTTACTACGAATAAAGGTCACATAATCACTAAGTCATCGCTTGAGCTAGTGGGAGTCATTATGGATCTCTAGGTCCCGCTAATGATTATTGATTGGAGAATGTCTCAATCTTGTCCGCTCAGTTTATGGCCCGTAGGGAGACACACTTAAGGGTAGTCGTCGCATTTGAGTGGATAGGGAACACCAGAGAAAATACTGGACATCGCAGGAATTGTTCTGATAACCGGAATACTTTTTGGTGTATCGGAATATTACTGTGGATTGAATTGTTAATGTGTTCATTAAATGAAGTACTTATTAAATAACGTGTTCATTAAATGAGTGATATTAAATCAAGTGAATTAAAAGTGGTTTTAATGAAGAGACTCGTGATTTTGAGTGGAGAATAAATTGAAGAAAGTGGAGAGTGAATTTTTGTGAGTGGAGAGTCCACCCACATAATTGGGGGAGAGGTGGAGGCAGCACCATGGCTATGCGCCATGCCCCCTTGCGCTGCCCCCTCACCTATAAAAGGTCCCCCTCCTCCGCTCTCTTCCACACACACTCGCCTCTCCTATCATATGACCTTTGGTTGGCATCTTCCTCCCCTTCTAGCCTTGTCCATTGCCATGAGCGAGGTGCTTAGGCGAATCCCTGCTCAATATCTTCTCCACCACCATCACCACCATGTCGTAGTGTTGGCGGAGTTCCCGAGGAGCCACTACTTCTGATGCTGCGCTGGAGTGAGGGATGGAAGTAGTCGGCACACCGTATGTGTGACTGATTATGGAGGCGCTGCACGTGAGGCGTTGTAATCACGTCCTTGAGGATGGTCGTGTACACTCTCAACAGCCACGTTTGTTTGCGGGAACCTTATCCCGCGTTACGGTCTTCGAGGGTGAGTCCATATGAAATAGTTACATGTATCTCCTAGAAATGATTTTGGTGGTTGCAACCGTAGGATTTTTTGTTTTCCATGCAACGAACCCCATCAACCGCTCCCTCCACTCCCATGTTGCCACTTCCCGATCAAGCCATTCACGAATGTATGTATCAGCTGAGTGGCTATGGTTGCGGCAAGTGAACATATCACCCATAAAGCCGAGATCATCCAACTCGCACACCTCCAGAGCTTCTTTGAATTTATCCATGCACGCCTACGACTTTGGGGCACATCCCTCCTTCCCCCACGAGTGCAACACCTCATTGAAGTCCCCACAACATAGCCATGCCTTATTATTCTGGTGTTTTAGGTTTCGTAACAGTTTCCACGTCTTGTCCTTCTCATCCAATTTCGGTTTGACGTACATGCCTCTGAAGCGCCACACAAAACCACCTAGTTCTGCAATCTCTGCATCTATGTTGTTTCGAGACAAAACCCACCAACCTTAAGTTAACTTCGGTCTTCCAAAACATTGCTAAACCCCCACCCTTCTCTTCACAGTCTTTAACAATCATGTTAGGCATCCCCAGCATCCACTTTAAATCTTCGAGTTTCTTCCTACACATCTTCGTCTCTAACAAGAACAAAAGATCTAGGTCTTCTTTCTTTTGCAGATCCAGACGACCCCGAATTGCTGGGTCATTCCCCAATCCCCATCAATTCCAGCACACACACTTCATTGGGCCATGCACGGCTGTTTCGACAGCCCCGCCTCATTTGTTGTGGATTCACCTCTTGGCTTGCTCTTCTTCTGATCCTGCACATCATCGATCTCCATACCATCACCCCTATCTTCTTTGTTTTTGTCTCCCGTACCTCACCACTTGCATTCCCCCTTCTCATCATGGACCACCCTTTTAAAAGTACCACCCTTACCCTTCTGTTCCTTCCCACGCCCTACTACTGCCCCTCGTGCTCCCTTCAACACTACCTCCCTCCCTTCAACCTTCCTCCCTCCCTTAGCTTCATCTCCATTAGCAACCTCCCTCACTAGCCTCTGCCACCACACCCTCCTTCCCTGCTGGTCCTGCATCCTTCTCATTAGCCACCGAAAACAATTCTCTCTAGGTATCAGACCTGCCACTCCTTGCCCTGGTTTTTTTACTTTGCCTCACTCTTATTTAACTTTAGTGGACTGGTTTCTTCACTATCCTCGTCCCCTTTGCTTTTGCCACTCTCCAGGGATTTTGTGTCACTCTTCCTCCAGTTTGGTGCGTCACTCCCTGATTTTCTTCCACTACTTCCCCAACCATAGTTCCTTCTCCCTCCTGCACCATTCTAGCTTCTCCTACCCTCCCAAAGGGCCCTCCTTGGAGGCACCCACTTCAACCAGTTGCCATACTAAGTTTCCTCCCCCCTCTGTAGCTTAATATTATATTCTTTATCGACATGCCCATCTAGGCCACACACGAAACAGAAATAAGGCAAAAACTCATACTGGAAGGGACACTAGATGGTACAATCCGATCCCTCTACCTCCATTGTTGTCCCCCTCATCAATGGGTTTGATATATCCACTCTCACCTTGACTTTAAGGCACTTCCCTACTACCGTGCCATCCTCTACCCCCTCCATCTCCATGAAGTCCCCCACTCGATCCCCAATGACCACTACGCTTTGCCTACTCATCACCCCAGGGGCATCTTGTAGACCCGTAACCATATCGGGCTCGAAGAGAAAGTGTAGTCTTCACTCGTCTTCACCAGATCAAAATCTTCCATAACGATCAGACTCTTCTCGAACATCCATGGTCCATTATCAACAACCTTCCTCTTCCCTCCCGCCTAGAAGAAGGTGAACAAGAAAACATTCTCCCCAATCTCCCTACAGGCAATTCCTTTCATCGAACACTGATGACCCACAAGTATAGGGGTGTATCGCAATATTTTCGAGGGAAGTGAAATCCAGTTTATTGATTCAACACAAGGGGAGCCAAAGAATATTTATAAGCCTTAACAACTGAGTTGTCAATTCAGCTACACCTGGAAACAATCTTGCTCACAGCAGTTTATCAGTAGCAATAGTTTTGTAATAGCAATAGTAAAGTAACAGAAGTAGTAAAAGTAAGACAGTAGTAACAGTAGCAGTAAACAGTAGGATTAAGGCGCGGTAGGCATATGGATGGATGGACGAGCGTTCCATGAACAAGACAATTCACATGGCAATCAAGACATAGGGCATTTGTAGATAAATAAGATAAAGCATCCAAGTACTAGATAATCATAGGCATGTGTTCCATATATAGTCATACATGATCGCAATGAGAACTTGCACAACATCTTTTGTCCTCCCAGCCCGTTTGCAGCGGGGCCTCAAGGGAACTACTGGCAATTAATGTGCTCCTTTTAATAGAGCACCGGAGCAAAGAATTAACACTCCGTGAATACATGTGATCCTCACATCAAAGCCATTCCCTCCAGTTATCCCGATTGCTGTCACTTCGGGGCCATTGGTTCTAGACAACAATGTGTGTATACAACTTGCAGGTAAGACCATAAACAATACTATCATAATGAATCAATAACATGTTTAGATCTGAAATCATGGCACTCGGGCCCTAGTGACAAGCATTAAGCATAACAAGTTGCAACAAAGTCGAATAGCACTAATAATAGATACTAGGCACCATGCCCTGACAATCCGATGCCATTACATGAACAATCTCATCCAATGCCTACCATCCCCATAGCCTACAGCGGGGGATTACTCACTCAGAGATGGGGGAAACATGGGTGGTCGATGGAGAAGCGATGGTTGCGATGATGTCCTCCAATTCCGCTATCCCGGCAAGGTGCTAGAACGGAGTTTCTGGTGCTGATTCGCGGAATCTAGTGGTGGCGGTGGAGTAGAAATCTTTCTGGAAAAACATCGAACTCCCTTGGTTTTTAGGTCAAGAGGTAACTTATAGGCAAAGAGGGAGGCCAAGGGGGTGACCGAGGCGGCCACACCACCCCTAGGCGCGGCCTAGCCTAGCCCGCGCGACCAGGTGGTGTGGGCCCCTCGTGGCCCTACTCCGTCTTGTCTTCTGGCTCCGTGAGTCTTCTGGTGAAATAGGATTTTTGGCATATTTTCTAGGATTTTTCCTGATAGTTGATTTTCTGCACAAAAACTAGACACCAAGGTAATTCTGCCGAAAACAGCGTCAGTCCGTGTTAGTTGTATCCAAATCACACAAGTTTAGAGGAAAAACAATAGCAAAAGTGTTCAGGAAAGTAGATATGTTTTGGACGTATCAACTCCCCCCAAGCTTAGCTTATTGCTTGTCCTCAAGCAATTCAGTTGAAAACTGAGTGCGATAAAAGAAACTTTCACGAACACATTTGCTTCATATGATGTATATATTCTCAGCATATGATCAAGTACTTAGACAATTCATAATAAGGAGTATGCAAATAAGGTCACTCAATAGTCATTGCAAGCTATGAAGAGACTCCAACTCAAAAATAATAGTAGCAAGAAACATAAACATAAGCAACATTGCAATGCTCATAAAAATGTATGATAGAGTGGTATCTCGCTTGCCTTTAATTGTAGAGCAAATATAAATGCCAAGGCACCTCTGAAGTTCAAGTGAAGACTAGAAGTAAAGATATCAGAGATACAAGCATCAAGGTCATAACACAATTTATCAAGTTTTGAGACAAGCACATTACACTAAGAATGACAACCATGCTCTCAAGGAAGTGCCCATAGAATATGTGGAGACTCAACAAGGAAAACGAAAAGGTTTTGAAAAGTTTGAAAGGCTTCCAAATGCTGAAAGTATGGTACTTATTAGCTTTGATCTCTCATTGCCCCTATCATAAGCATCTTTAAGTGGTTAAGGTTAAAGTGACACAACTAAGAGGATATGCTTGCAAGTTATAAGTCGAAGTCTCATGCCCCTTACTTACGAAGACCGAACCTCATGCTACTGAACTTCAGTCACAAGTAAGCTCTTGTCATTTTAAGTACATATGTATCATAGAGACCCACCAACGGGGTACCCCTTGCACATGATACATGAGCTATCCCATAATCAAAATGACAAGGCAAGCAGACAATGAGCATTTGAGTGATCTTTTTATTTGCTATTTGCATAGGTTTTTATTGAGGATGCTTCATAGAATGCTCATTATGGTTATGCTGCAAGTTTCCACCATGATTAGGCATGGCTTAGGCTAGCGGCCCAGGCATTTCTCTAACACACATACAAACTCCATGATCTTACAAGTTCCACTTTTATTTCACACTGCCGAGATCCATAAGCAAAATAATCATGATATCAACGAGGTACTAAGTACCAGTGCAATGTTGAAAGCATTCCCCATGATACATGGTTATGCTAACTTCAACTTATAAAGCGCAAGCATATACGCAAGAAAGAAAGACACAATGGTTCAGGTTTATTAAGTGCAAGAAAATAAAGTGTGCCATCAAGTTCGTGAGAGCTTTACTAACTAACTTTCTCATAACAAGCAAACATTTTATTCAGAAGAAAACAAGGCATACTTAATATGCACGGAATAGCAAATGATGCTAATAGGTAGGTAAGGTGGAAACTTTTTGCAATATTGGTTTTGGGGAGTTGGATGCACGAGTAAAGATTATACTCAGCACAAGTGAAGGCTAGCAATAGAAAGGGAGCGACAAACGAGAGAGCAATAACTGTCATAATCATGCTTGCAACAAAACATGAGTAATCATGGCATGAAAGTGATTCAAGACCCCTGAGGCAAAATAATTCATCGAGGCTTAACTGATTATTTTAGTCATATGCATGCGTGAGAATGTGCTAAGTCAACTCAAGTGAAACATGCAGAGGATGATACCACAGTGTCATACCAAGTTATGAATAGAGCAATGAAAGCAAACATTTAGATGACATGCTACAAACTATTAGTATGATGGAGCTAATCATAAGAAAACAAGAACTACTAAGCATCCATAAATAACATACACCCTACATGAACGTACTAATCATGCCCACAATGATGAGTATATGTACAAAAATGAAAACAAATAGAGTTCATTACCAGCCTCTTACCACACCTCAAGTTGTCATTAGTCTTCATCATTGCCCTTCACTTGTATGGCTTGAATAATAACATGAAAACCAAACTCCACTTAGGACTGCTGAACCCTGTAACAAACTACACAAAACCAAAGAAGAACAACAAATATTTTTGGTGTTTTTGAGTTTTAAAGGCAAGAACCGAAAGGAAGAACAAGCAAAGCAAAATCTTTTTGGGTTTTCCAAATAATAAAAACAAAGCAAAAAGGAAAAAGCAAACCAAGGCAAAAAGAAAAGAAACAAACAAAGAGAAACAATGAAAATATTTTTGGTATTTTTGTGTTTTGGAAAGCAGAAACAAAGCAAGAATGAAAACTAAAAAGAGAGCGAAGCATGGATATACAAAGTACCGACTAAACATGATATGTAGATGAGTGTGGTGTTGGTGTACCTCCCCCAAACTTAGGCTTTTGGCCTAAGTGGGTATCAATCCCAAGCTGGCCAAGATGAAGTGTCTCCGTGGTACGACGAGGAGGTTCCCTCGTCCTGGTACGAGCTCGAGGATGCCCCACCGTCGTGCGCAGAGTAGTCGTAAGAAGGCACATCCTCCTGGTGCTGCCTGTGGAAACCAAGCAAGCGGAGTTGCTCATCCACCTCCTCCTTAGACCGGGACCATGGCCTCCTGTAAATACTGAACATAGTGGATTGTGGCAAAGGAACTTCCCTCTCGTCTTCGTCAGTAAACAATATCCTGTATACTAAGCTTTCCAAATTAGAGTCAGCAGTGACAAAGTGATGAGTTTTCATAGCAGCAAGATCAAGCCTTTGTGGTGCCAACAGAATGTCATTAGGATCCACAGAAAGTTCTAGTGCAACCACCATGCGTGAGGCAATAATGCCCCCATAAATAGGTCCCCTAGCGGCTAGGCGGCGAGCAATGAGAGAGCCAAGATTGTACTTGGTATCATCATTAAGTGCAGCAGGGAGGAAGACTAAATGATAATTGGAAATATTACTAGTGTTCTCCCTACCAAGAATGCTAGTGGCAAGATAATAAGCAAAATATCTAAGAGCTGGGAGTTGGATGTTCCTTATCTTCCCGCGCTGAGCTACGCGGTCATCGTCATTTGCCACACTTCGATAGAGCTCCAGCGAATCAACGGGTCGGCCTTGAATTTTCTTCATGTTCCCTGTCATACCTATACCTATAATGCTGCAAAATCTTTCCAAAGACATGGTAATAGGCTGATTATAAATTCTAAAAGAGATAGTTGACTGATAGGGGGTGTTAGTGAAAACAAAACTCTCAACAAAAGTTTTGGTGAGCATGGCATATTGCTCACTCTCATATTCCATGTATGCGGTCAAGCCAACCCTCTAAACCAGTAGTAAGAAATCATTGAGGATCCCTGCAGCTTGCAAAAAGGTAAAACAAGGGAAGGTAGATGGGTCAGCATCTCCCTTATCTCCTTCATTGCCAAAGCATGGTGCAATGAGATCTTCATTGTATGAAGGCCTAAACTGAGAGGCTGATCTTGAAGGCCTTGACCTCCTAGGTGTGTCCCTCTCAAATATTTCTCCAAATGTGTGGTTGTTCATCTTTGATATTCTGAAATTTAAACATCCATTATACAAGTGATTGTAAAGTGAATACATAATGAAGGGAACTACTCATAGGGACTTGTAAGAGGCTTAAACATGCATCAAAACAATATCTTTAAGCATTGAACAAGCTTAAAAGCTCTCATAACCTGTCACCTACAGTAGCAAAATACTCAAGATATAATCCAGTAAACACAAATCTACTTGGACAAGCGGAGGAGTCACATACCGTAGAACAAATGCTCCAAATTTCAGCAGTAAAGATGGGCTGAGCAAGGAGATCGAAAAATTGTGGGCAAGAACAGCAAGAACGCGATTTCGAGTAATGAACTGGTGTTTTCTCGGGAGAGAGAAGGCAGAGGCAAGTGAGAGAGTGAGTGGAGGGCCAGGGTGGCCCACACCATGGCCAGGCGCGCCCCTGGGCTGGCCGCGCCACCAGGTGGTGTGCCTGCCTGGTACTCCCCAGGCACTTCTCTGCCCCTTTTTTCACGTAAAAATTTAATATGAATTTTCTGGAATTTTTCGAGACACTTTATTTTTGAGAAATTTTCAGGTATAGATGAATGATTTTTCTGCAGAAAAGTGATTTTGGAATGATGCAAAAACAAAACGAAACCTAGACTTCAGAAGTTCTAAGACACTCTAATATGCAAGCAACTAACAACTGAAAAGTAAACTAAGCGAAAGCAAAAACTAAAATGGATAAAGTAAAAGTAAGCAGAGATAATCATGGTGAAAACATTGTTTTGTTCATTAAAAATTCCTTTGTTAACAAGGTTGATCAGGTCTTGTTACCAAAACAATTTCATATGAAACAAAACTTTGTATTCCACTCAATGATTATGTTACCTCAAGCTTGATAGCAATGGTCCCAATCATAATAATTTCATATTTTTCGCTCAGTAGGGGACAATATATTTCTCCAACTTGAATGCCCTCAACATGTTCAATTGAATTTAAACCATAATTCCTATCAATCTTCTTGGGGAAATAGACAGTATGCTCCTTGTCATTAACATTAAAAGCCACCTTTCCATGATTACAATTAATAACAGCTCCTGCAGTATTAAGAAAAGGTCTCCCAAGAATAATAGACATATTGTCATCTTCAGGCATTTCAAGCACAATAAAATCAGTTAATATCAAGCAATTATGAGCCACTTGAACAGGTACATCCTCACATATACCAACATGAATAGTAGTAGATTTATCATCCATTTTAAAGGATATATCAGTTGGTATTAGTTTTTCCAATTGAAGTCTCTTATAGAGAGAAAAAGGCATAACACTAACTCCTGCTCCTAAATCACATAAAGCAGTTCTAACATAACTATTTTTAATAGAGCATGGAATAGTTGGAATCCCGGGGTCTCCAAGTTTCTTTGGATCCTTACCATTAAAGGAATAATTAGCAAGCAAAGTGGAAATTTCTTCATTAGGGATCTTCCTTTTATTAGAGACAATATCCTTCATATACTTTGAATAAGGAGGCAATTTAATAGCATCAGTCAAAGGGATTTGCAAAAATAAAGGTTTCATCCACTCACAAAACTTATTATAGTGTTCATTTTCCTTTGACTTGTGTTTCTTAGCAGGGAAAGGCATAGGTTTTTGGACCCAAGGCTCTCTTTCATTACCATGTTTCTTAGCAACAAAGTCTTCTTTAGTGTATTTAGTATTCTTAGTGTGCCTTTTAGGTTCTTCTTCAACTTTTTCTTTACCAGGAGCATCATTTTCCTCATTACCACTTTCAGTTTCAGCATCAGAGACAAATATACTATTAGGATCTTTAGCAAGTTCAGAGGATTCTACAATAGTTTTACGTTTCTTTTTCCTTTTCTTAGGAGAAGTACCACTATTTTCAGCTTGTTGAGAATCCTGCGCAATTCTTTTAGGATGCCCCTCAGGATATAGAGGATCCTGGGTAGCAGCACCACTTCTAGTTCTAATTTCATAAGCATGTTTTTCTTTAGTAGCGTTAACTAGCAAGTCTTTTTGTACTTTAATAAGCTGATCAATTTGAGTTTGAACCATTTGGAAGTGTTTAATAAGCATTTTAACATCATTAGATGTTCTTTCCACAATATCTTTTAACTCAATAATAGCTCTAGAGTTTTCCATTAAATGGTTTTGTACCCTTTTATTAAAATTATCTTGCTTAACAATAAAAATATCAAATTCTTCTAAGCATTGATCAGGAGGTTTAGAGTAAGGAATATCACCTTCATCAAAATGTTGGAGAGAGCGTACCTCAATAGTGGATGAGTGGGAGATTGGCTTACATAATTCTTCTATAGGAGGTAGGTTCTTCATATCTGCAGCTTTAATACCCTTCTCCTTAAGACATTTCTTAGCTTCCTTCATCACTTCATCATTTAGTTCAATAACTCTCCTCTTCTTTGATGTTGGTATAGGCACAGGAATAGTTGGTTCAGGTATAGTTGTCTCAGGTATAGTTGGTTCAGGAGGAGTCGAATCTTTATAGTTCTTGCTTATTTTAGCCATTAATTCCTCAACTTCCTTGGGAGTCATATTCCTGAAAACACAATCAGCACAACTATCCAGGTATGTCCTAGATTCTTCAGTTAGTCCATTATAATATATATCAAGAAGCTCATTTTTAGGTAATGGACATCCAACTTGTGCATGAATCAAGGCACAAAACCTTGCCCATGATTCAGGCAATATCTCTTTTTCTCACTGTTTAAAATCAAAAAGTTCCTGCAAAATATCATGTCTAGCACTAGGAGGAAAATATTTCTGAAGGAAAGTAATAATCAAGCAACCAGGGCTATCAATAGATCTAGGAGGTAAATTATTAAACCAAGTTTTAGCTTCTCCTTTCAATGAAAAAGGGAAAAGTTTAGCAACAAAGTAGGTGCGCATCTTAATATCATCTGAAAATAAACCACTCATGGTAGAAAGCTCAGTCATATGTGCTACCGCACTCTAATTCTTAGTCCCACAAAAAGGTTCTTTCTCAACAATAGTTATGTAAGATAAATCAAGAGAGAAATCATAATCCTTATCTTTAATGTTTATAGGAGATGCAACAAACTTAGCATTAGGAGACAATTTGGGTTTTATAGTACGCCTCTCAAGGAGACTCTTAATAGCTCTCCTATCATGGGTGTTTTGACATTCTTTAATAAATTCATTGGTCATCTTTATAGAACCGTCTTCAATATCATAACTCTCTCTAGACTCAGGTGAACTAACCGGTGTAGTAGTGTCTTCATTAGGAGTTTCAGTATTTCCAGCTATAGTTCTAGCAATCTTAGCATCTAGGAAAGGACATAATGAACCACTCTTATCAAGCACAGTAGAAGCAGCTTCATAAGTATCAGAAGTTTTAGATTCAGCAGTAGTAGCAGTGTGTGTAGCATGTGTATGTGGTGGTGTAAGGAGCTTACTCATAACAGATGGTGAATCAAGAGCAACATAGGTATTCAGAACCGTACCTCTTTTTGTAGTGGATGGTAAAATAGGAACCTTGCCATAACGAGACTTACCCATGATGGATAGATGGCAGTGAATAATAGTGATTCCAAGTGAACTTGATAAATAGAGCTATGCTCCCCGGCAACAGCGCCAGAAAATAGTCTTGATGACCCACAAGTATAGGGGGTGTATCGCAGTATTTTCGAGGGAAGTGAAACCCAATTTATTGATTCGACACAAGGGGAGCCAAAGAATATTTATAAGCCTTAACAACTGAGTTGTCAATTTAACTGCACCTAGAAACAATCTTGCTCACAGCAGTTTATCAGTAGCAACAGTTTTGTAATAGAAATAGTAAAGTAACAGTAGTAGTAAAAGTAAGACAGTAGTAACAGTAGCACTAAACAGTAGGATTAAGGCGCGGTAGGCATAGCGATGGATGGACGGGCGTTGCATGAACAATACAATTCACATGGCAATCAAGGCATATGGCATTTGTAGATAAATAAGATAAAGCATCCAAGTACTAGATAATCATAGGCATGTGTTCCATATATAGTCATACGTGCCCGCAATGAGAACTTGCATAACATCTTTTGTCCTGCTAACCCGTTTGCAGTGGGGCCTCAAGGGAACTACTAGCAATTAAGGTGCTCCTTTTAATAGAGCACCAGAGCAAAGCATTAACACTCCGTGAACACATGTGATCCTCACATCAAAGCCATTCCCTCCGGTTATCCCGATTGCTGTCACTTCAGGGCCATTGGTTCCGGACAACAATGTGTGTATACAACCTGTAGGTAAGACCATAAACAATACTATCATAATGAATCAATAACATGTTCAGATCTGAAATCATGGCACTCGGGCCCTAGTGACAAGCATTAAGCATAACAAGTTGCAACAAAGTCAAATAACACTAATAATAGATACTAGGCACCATGCCCTAACAATCTGATGCCATTACATGAACAATATCATCCAATCCCTACCATCCCCATAGCCTACAGCGGGGGATTACTCACTCATAGATGGGGGAAACATGGATGGTCGATGGAGAAGCGATGGTGGCGATGATGGCGGTGATCTCCTCCAATTCCCCCGTCCCGGCAGGGTGCCAGAACGGAGTTCTGGTGCTGATTCAAGGAATCTGGTGGTGGCGGTGGAGCAGAACTCTTTTTGGAAAAACGTCGAACCCCCCTTGGTTTTTAGGTCAAGAGGCAACTTATAGGCGAAGAGGGAGGCCGAGGGGGTGACCGAGGCGGCCACACCACCCCCAGGCGAGGCCTGGCCTAGCCCACGTGACCAGGTGGTGTGGGCCCCTCGTGGTCCTACTCCGTCTCGTCTTCTGGCTCCGTGAGTCTTCTGGTGAAATAGGATTTTTTGCATATTTTCCGGGATTTTTCCTAATAGTTGATTTTTTGCACAAAAACTAGACACCAAGGTAATTCTGTTGAAAACAGCGTCAGTCCGTGTTAGTTGTATCCAAATCACACAAGTTTAGAGGAAAAACAATAGCAAAAGTGTTCAGGAAAGTAGATACGTTTTGGACGTATCAAACACCATATCGGTCCCAAAGAATTCTCCATAGCCTCTGGGATCGCCGGTTTACTAGAAAGAAGCTTCCCAACCGCCTGATCCTCCTTCATCAAAACCCCATACGGCGCACCCTGGCCGATCTTCACTCCATGACTCTCCATCTCTGACAGCTTCAAGTCCTGCATCAATCCTTCCACACGATCCATCCTTCCTTGCACCAGCTGTGAGATTCCCCATCTAGGTAGGATGTTTTATGATCACGTGCCCTAGAACACGCAAAAGGCTTATGAGGTGGGATTTAGGGTTTTGGTTTCACGACACGCTAGCCAAGGAGATCGGCCACGCCACGCAGCACGAGCCCTGACCAGGAACAAAGGAATATGTACTCCAGAGACTAGGAACTTGGACTCGATGGCGACGGAGTGGAAGATGGAGGCTAGATCTGGTCGCCTCCCGGTCTCCACCGGATTTCCTAAAAATTACGAAGCACGAACCGTCACCCTACTCTAGTGGAAAATAGGGCTCTAGTCCCGGTTCATAAGGAACTTTAGTCCCGGTTGCGCAACCGGGACTAAGCAATCGAGACTAGGCAATACATGTGGCCGCATGGAGAGTGGGTGGCCGAGGACCATTAGTCCTGGTTCGTACCATGAACCGAGACTAAAGGAGTTCTGCCACGGCAGAAAAATGCCCCGAAACTCTGCCGCGGTAGCAGTTATTTTTCTTCCGTGACAGAGTTTTGGGGAGGTTTTCTGTCGCGGTAGGAGGGAGAGGTTTGGCGTAAGTGACATGCCGAGAGATGATATATATACAACTACGGAAATGAAGGAACCATTACAGAACATCGTCATGAATATAGAGATCGAATTGACCTCTTTCTTCGTGCTTGGTTAAACATATTATATACACAATACACTTTCATGCATACATACAATATAATTTCTCTTACGATTCCTAATGTATAAATATAAAACCCCGATGGTATTCTCCGGTTGGATCTATGACCTCCTTAAGAAAGAATCCCGCCAATTCCTCATGAAGTGCTTGTATGTGATCCTTTGGTAGGTGACCCTCCCGCATCCATTCAATCTAATTTAAAGAAGGGGATCATCAATATATATGAATAAAACTCAACACAATTGATGGTAATAAAATAAGATTATGAACATTGTTTACGTACCACAAGTTGTTTTGGAATTCTTCCCAGCTCACTAGTCGTCTAGCGAATGTACTCGCAAACATAGTATCCACATAAATTATTCATGATTTCCTGCCTAAAACACTTCACGAGAATAGAGTTCAATCAAAATAATAATCAAGCATGGTAATGGTATTGAAACAAGAATCAAAGAGATGCGAGGACCTAGCTATAGTACTACTTACATTGAGTTGTCAAAATCGCTGCTCCTCTTTCCATTCACCCCTAACTTCCTTGATGAACCATTTCCAAATCCTGCTCGGCAAACAAAATGAGTAAAAGAGTTATTAATTACTTGATATCGGGAAATGAATGAAATATGCTGATATAGTGTGATAATGATTGAAATCACCTATGGAGCATTTCAACCAGGTCCGCCCATCTCTCAGGGTTTTTATGTTTCAAGTCCATCACAAGTACTTTTCCTTGGTCAACTTGAATGATTAGTAGAATAAAGTGGAACCTATGCACGCATAACTCATCAATTACACTTAACATCGAGTAAATGAAATCGAATGTGTACAAGACAATACCACTCACTCAAAGTTATAAGGAAATAATATTTCTATTTTGTTTTGTTGTTTCAGTAGAAAATTTAGCAAGTAATCTTCTATCTCCTTGGCGTTATTTTTTACCGTATATTCATGAATCTTATTTGGGTCAATGAAACCAAGGTCATAGATTCATCCTCTTTTTCATTCAAGAATCTTCATTCTGCATAATATCATACAAAAGAATATAGTGAGGATAATTATACATGCAATGAACAAGCCGAGCTAGAGACTTAATTACAGAAATAAATCACTTACATACAATAGCAACCGATGATAGATTTTTCGAGGGCGTCTTGATTGAATAATTGAAATAATTCCGTGAAGTCAGTGTGCATCTCGTCCTTTCCATGGAATTAATGCTCCTCTCTAATTTCCACTATGAGTATGATCACCCCTTTAGCTGAGGCTCGCATATACCACGCATGCAAGTTTCACATTTGTGTTTGTATAAGCGGGACCTCCTCAGGTCTAACGAGAGGCTTCCCGTACTCATATTCGTATGCTATTTCAGCCCTGGGTGTGGCTTCCATGCGTAAGTATTGACCAACAGTCATACTAAGATCCTTAGCCGTTTGTGCGGCTATTTCTGCATCGGAAACACGTTTAGCAAGGGGCACTGTTAGTTTTTCTGTTCTTCGAGCTGGGGAATTGTTTTCCCTCTTCTACTAGTACTTCTCGACCACTCCACTTTCTCCTTATGTGACCTCATAATAGAGCGGTGATAGTCTGATACCAGTTCTAATGGACATGGTCGCTCAAGAAATTCCACAATGTATTTCACTGTTTTGGGTGCTATGCACTGCTTTGGCGGGGGCTGTTTTGGTGAAAGCTGGCATTTCACATCTTCATCCACGACCCTTTTGGTTTCCTCATCAGTCAGGTCGTAAGGTAACTTGGCAGGAGTCTTCTTGGCTTTCTTCCTTGTACCTGATGAGGGCTTCTCCACAGTTGTAGTACTAGCCATCGAAGTGGCAGTGCTCTTCCGCTTTTGCAACCGGGTCTGAGGTGGCAGAGTTTGTTGATGTGGTGGAGGCAGAGGAGTCTGCTGACATGGCAGAGTCTGTAGACGCGTCGGAGATGGCTGAGGCGACGGAGTCTGTAGATGCGGCAGAGTCTACAGACATGCTGGAGGCAGCTGAGGTGGTGGAGATTGAGCTGGATTGCAACTGGGAGAACTCGATGGCCTTGGCATGAAATTTTGAAGCACAGAGTTTTCCTTTTAGCATAGAACGGTGCCTGTCCTGGCTTCTCCCAGTTCAGTCAGATCCCCTTTTCCTGCAGGCAAGTCAAGCTTCAGGTGCTCAAATCCCTTCATTACTTCATCCACCCCGACAATAGCGTAGCCATCTAGAACTGGAGAGCAATGGTAAGTTGGTGTAGGTCCAGAAGGTAAGGCAAAAGACGACCGCCACCTTTATGGACATGTTCACAACTATCACATGCAGCTCACATTTTTCTGGACCCATGATATCATCCACAGGGTAGCGACGCGCCATCGTCAATGCATCATCATCAATCGGAACCTCCGTGGATGCCACACTGCTTTTCCGTCGAGATAGTGGGCCAGTAGCATCGAATGCAGGATCTTCGTCCTACCGCTGAGATGGGCCGGTACCTTGCTTGCTAAGTGCGTTTATTTGCTCTTGTTGCATCCTTAATGTATATTCTATATGTTGCATCCGGTCTGCCTCCCTATCCTTTCTCCTCCGATGGCTTTTATCGGGATATTTCTTCCTGTCGTCGAGAAACCTGAGCTTCCACGGAAGGGAGCCTTTAGTGCCTCTTGTTTGTCCTTTGTGTTCTTTATTCCCAAGGGCGCGTGTCAGCTCGTCGTTCTCTCTGTCGGGATAGAACTTCCCCTCCCGCACATCCTTCGCTGCAGTCTTCAGGGCTTCGCAAGGTGTTGCAAGATGTTCTTTTGTATAAATACACTTGCCTGTTTCTGGGTTCAACTTTCCCCCATGCCCGTAGAACCAAGACTTTGCTCGAACGGTCCACCTCGATGCCTTCGAATCGATACCTTTATCAATCAGGTTGTTCTCAGCTTTCTACCACTTAGGCCTGGCAGCCTTATAGCCACCTATCCCCATAACATGGTGATATTTCTTCAGCGCAACATTTGCCTTGTTTATTTCCGATGTTTTCATAGCTTCAGCTGATTTCTTGTACTCCACAAATTTGTCCCAGTGATCTCTTAGCTTCTCATTTACTCCGGTGAACTCCAGAGTCTTCTCTTCCAGGACATACATCTTGTACAATCTTTTCTTGTGGTCCTTCTTAAGATCCCTCTCCATCACTTTTGGCTCTATAACTTTATTTTCTAGATCCACCTCTGGAGGTAGTTTGAAATTTGTCATGAGCGTATTCCAAAGATTATCTTTGCATCAATCCTCGACATAAATAACTCTATCTGCCTTTGGCTTATTCCATTATCGAATGGTGATCGGTATGGTGTCCCTAACAATAACTCCGCATTGGCTTAGAAATAATCTTGCGTTGTTCGCAGGAGCAATCAGGGTGCCATCTGCAACGATTTCTTTGATCGTGAACCAAGCATTGGGGGCCAAATTTTTTGTCGGGCCTCGTTTGCTTCTAGCAGATTGCTTCGATCCAGAGGGCTAAAAGAAATAGAATCGTTAATATATATACAAATCAATTAATGCATCTAGTCAGTAGAGGCTTAATTTATATAGCTTTTTTTTGAAAGGAATGCAGTAGAGGAAGCCCCTACAACGAGTTTTTTTAAATAATATGAACCCAAATATGCATATGTGAGGACTTGAACCTGGGTGGCTGGATTGTACATCCACTTCCCTAACCAAGTGAGCTAGGCTCACTTCTTTTAATTTACATACCTTGCCGGACTTTGTAGTCAAGGTTCCCTCACCAGAGCCATCTCTTCGCTCACTGAAGTCGTCTCTCCGCTCAAGATCCTCCTCCACTCCCTCACCGGAGCCGTCTCTTCGCTCACCAGAGTCGTCTCTCTGCTTGAGATCCTTCTCCACTCCCTCACTGGAGTCATTCAGGTACTGCGAGGTGATATCATCACCGGCTATCATACCCTACAATATCTCTTCTTGATATTCATTACTCTCCATAATTTCTGCAAAGACTTGCTATAAAGACAGCAAAGCGCTAATAAATTAAGGACACCATGCGAAATGGTTGTCGCACCCGTCCATCTTCCCTATATGGCGCGCGTTGTCGCGCCCATCCACTATCGCTATATGGTGCGCGTTGCCGCGCACTCCCTAACCTCAAATGCCGGCGGGATCGTGTAACTTCAATGCTCATAAGCAATAACGACCATGTACCAACTCATTTAAACATAGAAAATATTTCGAGAAATATTCGAAGTAACATAATTTCAGGACTAATAATAATGCAACATAAGCTTCTTCCCGTCCTGGAGCCAATCGGCGCTAGGAAGAAGTGTCATCATGAGCCTTCATCTCTGACTCCGCATCGTCGTTGCGAGACACTACCACGACCACTATACTAATACTAATACTACCACTACCACTACCACTATAATAGTACTACTAATACTACTAATAATACTCTACCAATACCACTATACTACCACTACTAATTAGTACTACTACAAATACTACTAATACTATAGTACTAGTAATAGTACTAATACTAGTAGTAATACTACTATAAATACTACTAAAAATACTACTAGTAATACTACTACAAATACAAATACTAATACTACAAATACTAAAAAGACATAATAATAAAAAAGACATAATAATAAAGACAAATGATATAAATACTAATAAAGACAAATAATACAAATACTAATAAAGACATAATAATAAAAAGACATAATAATTAAAAATACACAAAAAAGATATAAAAAGGGTTGAGGGAAGCGGGGGGCCTGCTCGCGGCTACGCCCTACTCGCGCCTCCCCTTCTGGCGCTGCCAGCCTACTCGTCCTGCCGCCGCTAACCCTAATTCGGAGCTTGAGAGGGAGGGAGAAGGGGAGCACCTGTAGGGACACGATGACGACGACAATGGTATGTGGTGGTGGCGGCGCGCTAGGCTCGCGTAGACAACGGTGCGCAGTTGTCGGTGGTGCAACATAGACGACGGCGATGGAGTAGGGAAGCCTACCGGCGTCGTGGTCGTCTTTTCTTTGGAGCCTCCTGCTCGATCGTAGTGAGATGGGATTTGGGGAAGAAGGACCGCGCGGGTTATATCTCAAGGGCCTTTAGCCTCGGGTCATGACATGACCCGGGACTAAACGGTCTTTAGTCCCGAGTCGTGGCATGACCCGGTGCTAAAGGTCCCGGGGCTAAAGATACACCTTTAGCCCCGGTTCCTGCCACGACCCTGGACTAAAGAGTTTTGGCAGAAGCCTAGAGGTCACGCACCAACCGTCCACCTTTAGTCCCGGGTCTTGGCATGACCCAGGGCCAAAGGGCCTTTGGAAAATTATATTTAAACTTTCGTAGTATAAATTTTGGTTCCCGCCTTATTGTATATTGACATGTTAATAAAATAAATAAATAATATCAACCTAATAAAAGAAATAAAGAATGTCTATCTAATAAAAGAAATAAAGAATATCTATCATTTTTAAAAGGTTTTTAAAATGGTAAGTAATAAAAGGGTTTTTAAATGGAAAATCATAAAAGAGTGTTTAAATGGTAAATCATTTTAAATAAAGAATAATAATGTCTAGCCTCTAAGACATTGATTGCCATTTTGAGATACACATGATTGAATGTTCGTGATTTAAAAAAAGGAAAACTTGTCAGGAAGTGGGTCTAGTTTGAACTATAGGTACATGATCTAATGCTCATGATTTTCTGAAAATATCATTTTTAGACTCACAATATGATGTTTCTTCAGAGATGCAATGCAAGTTTTAGCGAGGCTCATCCCCTATCTTCACGCCCGCCGTTTTGACCATAGTTTGAAACGCGAAAATTTGGAAAGAGGCTTAAGAAATTCAAAATGGCCAGAACAATGTAAATCCTTCGCGTGGTGTCATATTATGCGACATAGTTGGAAGGCAACTTTTATAAATTGGTATATTGATCGCATCTCAAAATTTCCTTCTCAAAATGAGCTATCATGTTAGAGGTTTCATGGCTTTCGGACCAAATGACCAATGTTATAGCCAGAATCACGACATAGTTTGTGATAGTGTGCCCATATTGTGCACGCATGTGTATCTTGGGATGGAGAACAATGTTGCAGGAGAAAGATTTCCTTTTCGTTGCATGGAAAATCCATTTTCCATTTTACGAGTGTAAAAAATGGGCCGTTTTGTGAAGCAACCACCAAAGGAATAATTCAAAATGCTACCAAATTATTTTTCAAAAATACTATACCACCTTACATGGATAATGTCCCAACCGGAGTATCTCAAACCTTTTCGTCCACCCAGTGAAAAAGACAAATGTCTACCGAATCAATAGGAGGTGGGTCCGGTTTGATCTATAAGTATATGATATAATGCTCATGATTTTTTGAAAAAAAATCATTTTAAACTCACAATATGATGTTTCTTCAGAGATCCAATGCTAGTTTTAGCGATGCTCATACCCTATCTTCATGCCCAAAGTTTTAACCATAGTTTGAAATAGGAAAATTTGATAATAGGCATAATAAATTCAAAAATGGTCCGAACAATGTAAATCCTTCATGCGGTGTCATATTATGTGACATAGTTGCAAGGAAAAATACTAAACTTGGTATATTGATCACATCTCAAAAATTTCTTCTTAAAATGAACTATCATGTTCGATGTTTCATGGCTTTCGGACCAAATGAGCAATGTTATGGTCAGAATCGTGGCATAGTGTGTGATAGTATTACCATATTGTTCACTCATGTGTATATTTGGATGGTGAATAATGTTGCAGGAGGAAGTTTACTTTTTGTCAAACGGAAAATCCATTTTCCATTTTAAGAGTGCCAAAAATGGGGCGTTTTGTGAAGCAACCACCAAAAGGATAATTCAAAATGATACCACCCTATTTATCAAAAATACTATACCACCTTACATGGACAATGTCCCAACTGGGGTATCTCAAACAATCCTTCCACCCTAGGTGAAAAAGACAAATGTCTACCAAATCAGTAGGAAGTGGTCCGGTTTGACTACAGGTACATGATCTAATGCTCATGATTTTTTCAAAAAATCATTTTAGACTCATAATATGATGTTTCTTTAGAGATCTAATCTAAATTTTAGTGAGGCTCATCCCCTATCTTTATGCCCGCGGTTTTGACCATAGTTTGAAACGGGAAAATTTGGAAACGGGCATAAGAAATTCAAAGACGGTCCGAACACGTAAATCCTTCATGTGGTGTCATATTATGTGACATAGTTGTAAAAAAAATACCAAACTTGGTATATTGATTGCATCTCAAAAACCACCAAAGGCATAATTCAAAATACATATAGTCACTTGTTTCCTAAAATGACTTGCGTATGATCGTGTCGGCCGTAACCATGGAATATCTTCATCATTTAACAGGATGCTTGGGTCCACTACAAAGAATTTGCTAACTAGTGACCCCAAATATTGGTTATAGAAAGGTCATAGTATTCCATCTATGACCTTTCTATGACCAAAAGTAGTAGGTCACATACCGAGGGTCACTATAGACAACTAACGACCTTTTTTTTAATTGGTCATGGACTATTATGACCAAAATAGATGGTCATAGTGTTCATGACCAAAATTTTGGTCATGCCATTCTAGTCTATCCACGTAAGCCAATCCTACGTGAAATCTGACGTGGCATCAAATTCAGCCTGGTCTAGTTCGCTTTTAAATGGGCCTAGCCCAACAATCTTCCTATTTATTTTCTTTCAATTCTAGTCACATACATGGGCCAAGTCCAACAATTCAACCTTTTTAATTTTGGGCCATGGCATTTTTTACTTATGATTTCTTCTCAAATTCAGCCTTTTAATTAATCCGGTCCGACTAATCAGTAGGACCCAATTGTCAGATACTAGTCGGTAGGTCCCAATTGTCAGATGCGCAAATTAGGTCCCACTTGCAAGTTTTATTCTCACGTCTTGACAGTATAATTAACAACAGATGCTTTTATCAGAACCAATAGATACAGAACATTCTTCTTCTTCAACAAACAGGGCTAATTAACGAATAATATTTCATACAACAGTGGTACATTACAATCATGCAAAGTGCGCATCAGATATTCTTCTACCAAAATATACAAAAATTCAAAGTACAGTGAGATGCATAGACGGTCCGCAACCTGAGTCATGTCAGTCAGATCCTTTGCTCCTTAGTCCTCACAAGCATCTCATTCTCTAGAGCAGATTTCATCCAAAAACAAACCTGTAAAATAGTAGCATATCAGATCAAATCTCAATAACATGGAAATACTGTGTCTAGCGATCAACACAGGGAACATACTAGTAGATCAACACAAGGAACATACTAGTAGTTCATATAAGCACTTGTGCAACCAATTTGCAGGAGCATCAAGATATACTTATCTTATTACCAACTACTCCCTCCGTCCTAGAAAGGACATCGTAAGTTTGTCAAAATTTGGACGTATCTATATACTAAATAGTGTCTAGATTCATTCAAGTTTAGACAAATTCGAGACATCCTTTTTAGGACAGAGGAAGTACTTCAAATGCGATAGTGTAACATTAATACATAATCCACATGCTAACTTGGCATAAGAAACACATGCATTTCAAACAGCCAAGATTAACCAATCTTTCAAAACATGCAGCACCACATGCATTTCAAACCGCCAACAGAATTTATCTCTAAAAATATAAGGCAACACTGTGTTCACTCGCAAAAGATTAACCACTTCTATCAGCTAGTCCAGATTAGCACCAAAAAGTGCAATTCCTATATGAATTAAATAAAAATAGATCCTAGTAAGAAATCAATACTACATGACACCATAATATATAGAACTTACAAAGTGAAGACAACTTAATGATAAAAACAACTCGAATACAAAACAAAGGCACATGTTTATTGAGGTAAACCTATTCCAGCGACCAAATGTAAATGGGAAAGCCCGTTCTGGCATACTTTGCCTGGATCGGCACCGTGATCAAGAAGATATTTGGCATACCCACAGCCTGACATGGTATTGCAATAATTAGAGGTGTTCTACCTGCCAAGCACACAACACGACGCTTATTAATGCAAAGCACTTTTGGGTTGAGTAGAGAACTAAGATCTATAAATACAGAGGCGATCATATTAATTCACACTTAAAAGGAACAGAATTCTGTAACAGCAGATCCATGAGAACAGAAGTAACACCAGATCCATGAGAATACTTGGAATATGAACAAGTACACAATTATTTCTGCACAAAAAAGAAAAAATAACAGAACAACATTGTTGGACCATGCACGCTACTCTAGAGAATAGCAAGCAAACAAATATGAATGCATAAGCTAGCTATGAAGATCCTGATCATGAATCACAGAAGTAGATTAAACCATCATCTAGTACCAAAAGTAACACACGGTTGGAATGAAGAAGTGTTATGCTCTTCTCTAGTTCAAAGAGAGAAAGATCCAGGCACTACTTGAAGTTATGATGGCTACCATACACAAGCAGCATAATACACGACACAAGGCATTATACCGCGAACCTGACGATGGCAATGAAACCTATACCAACGAACTGTACCAGCTAAGATCATAATATATACCACGAACACAATTTGTTATCTATAGAGGCATACTAGCTTATTGTCATATAATTGAAAAGGCTCCTTTCTTATCTCTGTCGATTTTGGACATGAACTAAAAACTGCAGATGTTCAAAGATAGTAAAGACTAATGGTAGAACGGAATAGAGGAGCGAGGCGTGTACCTGGAGGAGGTTGGCGATGGTCTCGACGGTGGCAATCTTGTTGATTCCGACCTCGTAGGAGCATACAACGACCCCCGCGTCGCCTGACCCCTCCGTAGTCGCCATCGCCACGGCGACCTGCGCGGCCTCCGCCTCCGCCATGATGCCTCGCGGGCGGGCACAGCACACCACCGCGAGGAGTGGAAGGGGCCATGCAGAGAGGCAGGAGGAGAGGAGAAACTCACCATGGCCATCGTCGGTTCTTGGTCCAACCTCCCAAACACTGTCGTCATTTCGTCCGAGCTCGCAGGCTCTGCACGGATCGCAGGGGTCATCGCCATCGTCGTTTCATCCGAGCACAGAAGAGGGAGAGGAGATGGGTGCCATGTCCCGACGACCCCTTCGTGGTGGGAGACGAGGGATCAGGGGGAGGTGGTAGTTGCGCGGCTACCTAGCAAGCTCGGCGGAGGCGGGGGATGAGGGGGAGGGCGGCGAGGCAGTAGAAAGCGGGCGGCTAGGGTTCGACCGGTAGGTGGCGATGGTGGGGATGCGATGTGAGTGGATGGGGAATTAGGGATAGCCGGATTGTCCAAAATGCCCATTTCTTTTTCTCATTTGGTGGGGGTGTTTCGGTATTTTTCTTTTTTCCCTGTTTTCGAAATTTGAGGAGAGGAGGCGGGAGGCAAAGGCATGGGGTGGCACTCAGGGAAATTTCACAAAGGTTTGGCACTTTGAAAAATCTCATAAGGATTTAGAAGGTTTTTGGCATTTTCCATTGTAGAGTTTATCTAAATTAACTCATATTTTGCACACAAACGCCTCTTGGCATGACACACAAATATTGTCTCATGAAGTTTTCCTTTTCGTCGTAAAAAAAGTTATTTTTCATTTTTCGAGTGCCAAAAACATGGATTTTTGTGAAACAACTGCCAAATAAAAGTTACAAAATGTTATCACCCTATTTTTCAAAAATACTAGACCACCTTACATACACAATATCCTAATTGGGATATCTCAAACCTTTTAGTCCACCCCTAGTGAAAAAAATAAATTCATGCTGAATCGGTAGGAAGTGTGTCAGATTTGAACTATATGTACATGATCTAATATTCGTGATTTTTAGAAAAAAATCATTTTTAGACTCATAATATTGAAGGGAATATGTCCGAGAGGTAATAATAAAGTGGTTATTATCTTATTCCATGTTTATAATAAATTTTTATTTTGCATGCTATAATTGTATTAATTTGAAAATATTAATACATGTGGGTTTAATAAACAAAAGGAAAGTTCCTAGTTATGCCTCTCTTATAAACTAGCTCGTTGATTAACAAGATGATCAAGGTTTCCTGATCATGGACATTGGATGTTGTTAATAACGAGGTCACAACATTGGTGGAATGATGTGATGAACATTAATGTGCCCATATTGTACACACATGTGCATATTGGGATGGCGAACAATGTTACAGCAGGAAGATTTCCTTTTCGTCGCATAGAAAATGCATTTTCTATTTTCCAAGTGCCAAAAACAGGGCGTTTTGTGAAGCAACCACCAAATGGTTAATTCAAAATGCTACCACCGTATTAAAAAAAATATTAGACCACCTTACATAGACAATGTCACAAGTAGGATATCTCAAACTTTTTCATCCATCGCTGGCAAAAAAGATAAATTTGTACCGAATCGGTAGGAAGTGGGTCCGATTTAAACTACAGGTACATGATCTAATGCTCATGATTTCTTGTAAAAATCATTTTTAGACTCACAATATGATGTTTCTTCAGAGATCAGATACAATTTTAGCAAGGATCATCCCCTATCTATAAACCCTCGTGCCCGCCGTTTTGACCATAGTTTGGCATTAAAAATACAAAAACGGTCCAAACAATGTAAAACCTTCACGTGGTGTCATATTATGTGCATATTTACAAGGAAAAATACCAAACTTGGTATATTGCGAATATCTCAAAAAAACCTTCACAGAAATGACCTATCATGTTCGAGGTTTCATGGCTTTTGGGTCAAACGACCAATGTTATGGCCAGAATCGCGATATAGTTTATGATAATGTGCCCATATTATACGCACATGTGTATATTGGGATGGCGAACAATATTGCAGGAGGAACTTTTCCTTTTCGTCGCACAGAAAATGTATTTTCTATTTTCCAAGTGACCAAAACGGGGCGCTTTGTGAAGTAACCACCAAATGGTTAATTCAAAATACTACCACCATATTTAAAAAAAATATTAGACCACCTTACATATACGATGTCACAAGTAGGATATCTCAAACCTTTTCATCCATCCCTAGCAAAAAACACAAATTCGTGCCAAATCGGTAGGAAGTGGTCCGATTTGAACTAAAGGTACATGATCTAATGCTCATGATTTGAAAACGGCATAAGAAATTCAAAAACGGTCAAAACAAGGTAAATCATTTGCGTGGTGTCATATTATGTGACATAGTTGCAAGAAAAAATACTGAAGTTGGTATATTGTAAATATCTCGAAAAAACCTTCACAGAAATGACCTATCATGTTCGACGTTTCATGGCTTTTAGGTCAAACGACGTTTCATGGTTTGAACTACTGTACATGATTATGATGCAAAATGACACTACTATAATATTTACTCAAACTAGCCCACATTTTATTGATAATTTCTATATTTATGAATTTCAAAACATTATACCTATTTTTGCTAATTTAAATGGTCTCGTGTCAATTATACAAAAACTACGTCATTCACTCGAGATAATGTAAATTAAGAAATTCGTGAACACGAGATTTATGCATATTTTTGAGATGACCCAAATTGGTGTTTGGATTAACTTGATCCAAGGTAATATGCAAAAATGATGATAAAATTACAATTATAGACTTAAAAAAAACTTGCACTCCGTCTATTTTTATGGACTCAAAGTTCATACAAAGGACATAATTCCTGTCTAAATCGGCCTTCCTTTTCTCTATGGGCTGTCGGCCCAATCGACAAATTGAAATTATGGAAAAAATAGATAGCTTCGGCCTTGGGCATAGGCCCAACGAATTAAAACCTTTTATAAAGGATCTGCGCGCGATACTTGGAACACGGAAGGCATGGTGGAGTATTGGTAGTGGGTGGTTTGTCCCTTGGATATGTCGTGGGCTCGACCCCAAGCAATCCATTTTTGCCTATTGATTGCCGCGGTGTCTCCCATGGCCGGTTTACTTCTCTTTAAATCAAATGGATGTGCAGAATTAACACAAATGTATTCAAGCTTTACTGATTAATAGGCGGCTCTCCATTGCGTGAGGTTGTGTGTTGAAATCTTAATATAGTTCTTCTCTGATTACTATGACAACTGGGTCCCACTTGTTAGAAGCAAAAAAATGACACATGGATGCTGACATGTAATAAAAAAAGAAATATGGACACGACACGTAGGCGAAACTGCTTAGGTGGATATCCAGTCATATCAACGCATCACGCATTAGTCGCCATGACCTTTTAAATTGATCGTAATCTACCAAAATTAGAGTATTACATTGGATCAGCCAGACTATGACCATTTTGGCTAAAATGGTCATAGTGATTTGCAATTTTTTAGGGTTTGGACCCTCCCAAATGGCCTACGGCCATTTGGTTTGAAATTGTCATAGTTCTATGACCAAAAAACTCACGGTCATTAAAAAAAGTCACTAGTCAACACATTTCTTGCAGTGGTCATAAGGGCGGAATTTTATCAAACTTATTATAATCTTCTGACTCGTCTGTCTTGTCCTCCACTCCCATGATGTTTCTTTTCCCTGAAAGAACTATGTGGCTCTTTGGTTCATCATATGATGTATCTGTTTGCTTATTTTTTTACCCTATTTGGTAGACATGTCCTTCACATAGAAAACCTGAGCCACGTCATTGGCTAGGTTGAATGGTTCATCTGTGAACCCAAGATTGTTGAGATTCACTGTTGTCGTTCCATACTTCTTGTCTACCTGAACCCTGCCTCCTGTCAGCTTGACCCATTTGCACCGAAACAAAGGGACCTTAAAAGAAGGTCCATAGTCAAGTTCGCATATCTCCTCTATGTAACCATAATATATGTCTGTTTGCCCATTATTGTTTCTTGCATCAATGCGAACACCATAGTTTTGGTTGGTGCTCTTTTTATCTTGGGCGATCATGTAAAATGTATTCCCATTTATCTCGTACCCTTGTAAAGTCAATATAGTCGAAGATGGTGTCCTAGCCAACAAGTACAACTGATCTTAAATAGTGGTGTTATTCATGAGATGTGTTTGTAACCAACCGCTGAAAGTCGCCATGTGTGCACGTGTAATCGAGTCATCAGACCCCCCCCCCCCGGGTATTGGTAGCGTAGAATATTCTTGTGTTCATTGATATACAGAGCCACCAAGATGGAACTTTGTAGAACTGTGTAGTGTACTTTAGTGAAGGAATGCCCGTCTCTACTTATTAATGTTTTCTTTCCTAGCGTGCCTTTTCCACTCAGTCTCCCCTTGTTCCGCGATTGAGGAACACCAATCGGCTTAAGGTTAGGAATAAAGTCAACACATAACTCAGTGACCTCCTATGTTCCATAGCCCTTGGAGATGCTTCCTTCTAGCCTAGCATAGTTATGAACATATTTCTTTAAGACTCCCATGAACCTCTCAAAGGGGAACATATTGTGTAGAAATACAGGACCAACAACAGCATTCTCTTCCACTAGGTGAACCAAGAGATGCATCATAATATTCAATAAGGATGGTGGGAACAACAACTCAAAACTAACAATACATTGGATCACATCATTCTGTAACCTTGGTAGAGTATTTGGATTGATTACCTTCTGAGAAATTGCATTGAGGAATGCACATAGCTTCACAATGGGTAATCCAACATTTTCTGGTAGAAGCCCGCTCAATGCAACCGGAGAAATTACATCATAATCACGTGGTAGTCATGAGACTTTAGGTTCTAGAATTTTTTCTTTGCCATATTTATTATTCCCTTTATATTCGACGAGAAGCCAGTCGGCACCTTGATACTGTTCAAGCATTCAAAACAGATTTCCTTCTCTTTTTGGTAAGAGTCTAGCTGGAAGGAACTTGATGCTTCTCTAGATGCAGGCCATCTCGTTCGTTCATACATTGCTGGTCCTTCCGTGCTGCTGGTGTATCTTTTGACTTCCCATACACGCCCAAGAATCCTAGCAGGCTAACGCAATATTTATTCATCACATGCATCACGTAAATTGAAGAGCGGACCTTTAGGACTTTCCAATAGGGTAGCTCCCAAAATATAGATTTCTTTTCCACATGGGCATGTGCCGGCAGCGTCATTTGGAACAGATTGACCACCAAGACCCTTTCCAAAGATTACTTCTAGATCCTTGACCATACACGGGGGACATACTTATTCTGATGATCTGCCTCACCTTTGAAATGCTTGCCTTTCTTTCTTACAGTATGCTTGGTCGGAAGAAATCGATAACTCCCACTATAATAAAAGTTGGCTTTTACAACGGATGATTTTTGTGGTTGAAGGCCCATTTTTTGTGGCTAAAAAGTCTTCCGCGATGGATGGCCTTCGTGGTAAAAGCCCCGTCACAAATGAATCAACCACACTTTTTATTACAACCGTGGCGGATCGCACCCTTCAGCCACAAAAACTTGTTCCATCATAGATCAGTTCACCAGCCACGCTGACTGCTGACGTCACGCAAATAGCCATGTAGCAGCCGCTGTTAACGTCCGGTTACCACCATTAACGGTCGCAGAAACTGTGGTAGAAACCTAGCCTAGCCAAGGCCTGCTAATAATTAAATGGGCCAGCCCATGTGGAGAGCCCAATAGGAATACAACCCTTTACTGTTTTGTCCTGCACTGTCTAGAATCAGCCCAGTACTACAGCTAGCAGCAGCCCGTACACTTTCGGGCCCGACACTGTTTCGGCCTATATAATGCCCAAGTTAGCCCAACACTGTGTTGCCACTTGATGCCTGAACCAAGACAGCCTGGTACTGTTCAAGCCTATTGCCAATCTAGTATATTACTATTCATTCATGTTACTGTTCTAGCCTTTTAGGAATTTCGCCCCATTACTGTTTAGGTCCTTTAGAGTTTGGGATTTTGCCTATTAAGGCTGGTACTGTTTGGCCTATTACTGTAGTGGCCTGCCACCGTACTGGCCTTTTACTGTTCTGACTATTTACTATTCCGGCCATTTACTGTTGAGACCATTCACGGTTCCGGTCTTCCATTGTTCATGACTTTCACTGTTCCGGTGTTTCTACTGTTTAGGCCTTTCACTGTTCCAGCCTTTCTCTGCACTGGCCTTCTACTATTCTGGCCTTTTACTGTTCTAGCCTTTTATTGTTCTAGCTTTTTACTGTTCTGGCGTTTTACTGTTCTGACCTTCTACCGTTCTGGCCTTTTACCGTTCTAGACTTTGACTGTTTTGGTCATTTTGGGCCATCCATGCGCACGTTGTTTCAATGTTCGGCATGTTACTCCTCTGGCCTGTTACTATTTTAGCCTTTTTTGCTAGCGCTTACTTTTTGGCAGAACAAAGGAATATCAAGACATCAATTAATAAACACGCACAAATTAAAACTACTTATTACACAACAATAAAAGTTTGTTATAATAGGTTATACAACAAGATCAAAATTCTAAAAGATTGCAAAGTGTCAGTATCATCAAAAAGAGATCAGTACATGGCGATTCGCTTCAATGTATCATCTGTCCTCTTGTTCAACATTTTAGCTACATATCTAAGAGAAGCTACACCCTTTTGTTCTGCATGCAATACATCCTTTACATATTTATCACCTGCAGGAGTTGTTCTAGGCGGACTGTTAAGTAAACGGTTTGCTTCAGAAATGCAATGGGAGGATGAATGGGAAGAGGGAATACAACTTTAAGTCCTGCCTTCCAAGGACTCCTGCTTGGTTTTAACTGCAGCCTGTTAAAATATGGTGAAAGAGGTTAAAACAAAGAACAAGAGAAACAAGTAGTATTATATAAAATAGATATCATTTAAAGTAAGTATGAACATATAGTAACACGTTTAGGCTGATAGTAGCTCCTTCTCGAGTGGGTGAGGCTCCTAGTCAATCTGCTAGAAGAATCTGAGCCGAGCAGTTGGAACGCTGGTCCTTGTACTCCATTGTCATTTCTCTGCATTAAGGCGTGACATTTAAAACCAAGTTAGCTGGTTTGGAAGGATGAAAACTCTTGAAAAACACCAAAAACATAGCATTAAAAATTACCGGATGTATGATTGAAACTAGATAGCTGGTTTAGAAGGATGAAAGCAGGTGAAAACACCAAGATATAGCATTAAAAATGACCAGATATATGATTCAAACTAGATGGATATTTTTGGAATTAAGCATTTGCAGATAGAAACACAATAGAACATGAATGCAAATGTCATGGCAAGGGCTTAGTTAGAATGACTTATTAACTTATTAGGCATGCAGGTTATACAACTTATTAACATGACAAGAAACTGGCCTAAGTAACACAAGGAAACCTCACAATTCAGCCTTGGTAGGCATCATATTGTCGGTGGTGGATCCTCTATGAGCTGTTTGCATGACTTGTGCGAGTGCTCAGAAATAATAGCATCTATGAGTTGGTGTTGGACTATTAAACCGATAGCGTGAGAATGTAAAAAAAGGGAATAAAAGGGAGAAGCTAATTATGTGGATAGGACCTACCAGATGTGGGGTGCAAATGAAATGGCAATAGCATGCAGGATATTGAGCAACATTCTAACCATTACGTAGCTTATGAGTACCTCAAATATAGCAAATAGGTAAGAGAAATTACCGTTGTGCGGTGAGGACGGGTGGGACGGGCAAGAGGGAGGCGGCGGCGGTGGCTCGACATTTCAGGGTTAACGACAAGGGATTCAATGAAGCCCCCCCATAGGGTAGACGACGTTGTTGGTGAAACAAATCCGGTGCAGCGAGGGAGTCGGTGAAATAGTTCGGCAAGAGCACCGGAAGTGGAGGAGCTCCAGTGTGGAAGAGAGGTCCAGCGGTGAAGTAGCTGGAGGAAGGTCGAGGTTGGAGGGGTGTGGGCAGGGAAGAGACAATGGGGGGATATAGGTGGGATGATGCACATTTACCACCTATACCTCCTATTATTGCAGTACTCCCACGGTCCTTGTTTCCGGAGCAGGGATAGAAGAGGAATTTTGCATTTGCAAAAAGCGGGGAGGGATATTTGAATAGATGCGCAGGATATTTGAGTAGATGTGCGCGGGATGTTTCGGCACCTTGCGAAAATTTTGAGGTTGAAGCTTTCGACGTATACTACTCCGACGTGGCCGCCCTCACATGTTGGCCCCGTTTAGACCCATACGCCGGCGATAGTATGCTTACCAACATATAAATGAGTTTCCACACATTTGCGGAAATTGATAAACATTATATTTTGAAGGTTTTCATACAAGATGACCAAGGTCACGGACATATCTCTGCTATCGTTTATGATAGCGTGTCCATATCTGGTTATGGGCCTTATGGCTCCTGCACCAGCCCCTCTACAATTAGTGGCACCATCTCATGTACTAGCATCAGCTACCGCACCGGCCCTAGCACATGCACCGGCACAAGCTCCTTCATCACCCCGAGCAGTGCCTTGTCAGGCCATATCCTACACATGTGTCATCACAAGGTTGCATCGGATTATGTTCTTGAGTATATGGCGGTAGATAAACTGCTCTGAATGTCTTCTCAAGTTTCACATGATTCAGTGCATTGCTCTTAGTAATTATGCGTCTATGTCAACACCCGAATTTTTAATCCCAGATGCCCGTTATGCCATACCTCGCAATCCCAGAATTACCATTTTTGCGAGACATAACGGATTGGATATCACAGTACATCATCCATTACAAACCATACATAAGGTTCTTACACATATAAGGATCTCATGATCCAGTCTTAATACAACAAGCAGCGGAAATAAAGATAGTGTAGCGGTGGGGTCCATCTCCAGGGGCACAAGCAATGCTGACGAAGGCAGATAGTCCTAGTTATCATAGCCGTCCTGCTGACCGTCATCTTGATAATCTCCTTCATAGTCTGGCCATGGCAATAGCCAGGGATAAAAGTCATGAGTACTCTTTAAGTACTCACAAACTACCACTAACAAGTATTATAAATCTAAGTTAAAATTCTAACTCTATGCTTAACTATCAAGTTAAGTTTGAAACCTAAGCTGAGTTCTGAAGCAAAGAAAGATAAGATAAAACTCTAAAATCACTTAAGTTGGGGAAACTATTTTCATAAACACAACCCTGTTGTGGTCAAGTCAAGATTCATCATTCTTTTCAAATTCTTTAGAAAACATCTAACAACGAAACAATATGGCCATTCCAACTATCCATAACCGTGGACGTGGCTATTCGAATAGTTTGACACTCTGCAGAGGTGGTACACTTTCACCACAAGATTCGATACATCTATCAGGGATAACCCTGAATCATCATACTTAGTATGCAGATAATCAAACATAACCTTCCCTTTACACACCCTAGTATAAGCACCTCTCCTATGAGCATGGCCTCCCAACCATGAACATTAGTCATCTTGGGCACTGCATAGGTGGACAACATTGAGAGGTAGCCTCAGCTCAAACCTCTCCCGTGAGGGAACTAATACTAATGCATATAAATTTCCAGCTACACCTTACCCAATTCAGGTAATGTGGTTGTACGGTAAATTTGGAATGGTATCGCATTCGAATCCAACCATCAGTTTTACAAAAGGGTTAAGGCTCAGGCCTCAACATTTTCATCATCATCAACCAATTGTGTTTCTCAACACATGTCAAAACATCTCAATAGAATGACTCATCATTCCAAGGTTTTCATAATTCATTTTCACCAAGTGTTCCCATCCAAAGTGACTCCAGTTTTTGATCTACTCTAAACTACTAAGTTAAGAGTGTTCACTAAGGTGGTAAAGATGGGTTCAATCTCATGCCATAGAATGACATCTAAAGGTTTCTAAATAGGTCAAGTTTTATACTTTTTATGCTACCTTCAAAACAAGTAAAGAACTTTGTATAACCTAAGAAGGGTAAAACTTGTAACTAGGAATTGGGGTACTATTAGTTAAATAAGGGGGTGTGATCAAAGCATGCTTAAGGCATCTTTGCTAAACCATCTAGTTTTATTCTAGTTTGCTAAGTACTACACTTGCAAGTGCTAACTTGCAAGGGTTAATCTTGGATAGTGCTAGCTTGCTAATAGTAGCTGGCATTGTTAATGGTGGCTTGCCTTGGTTGGTGCAGTGGTTGAAGTTTTCTTCTTCTTCGTCTTGGTAGAACTCCTCCTCCTCGAGAGCTTGGTCGGTACTATCGTCTATAAATACATAGGGAGTGCACAATCACCAAACCATACTTAACTAGGATAGATAGCATTCTAAGACACACAATTGATGATCTATTATCATCACAAGCATCACAAGTTTAAATCAATAGTTTCATCCTTTTTATTTTAGAAAAGTAATTTCTACTCATTGAAAAATTAACTAAACTTTAATATTCAACACCAAAATATGGGCTCATGTGGACACATGTCCTCACCACATATTCTAACATGTGGGAATGAGATTTAAGGGTTGGATCAATATTACTTTGGTTTAAGTTCATTATTTAATGATTTAAAGTGACTAGAAATGCCTATATAGCATTATTTTGATACTAGTCCAAAGTCACTGCCTGTAAACCTTAATATTATTACATATTTGGATAGATATGGTGAAATGTGATTTTTGAGAGTTGGAATCAACTCAAAAGCTAACTTGGTTGATTTTATAAAAATGTTGCAAGTTGCAAAAGCTTCCGTCTTCTTATTTTTATTAGGAGAGATCTATAACTCTAATTGAATTAAATCCAACGGGCTTGGATATATTATCTTAATACCTTTCAGACAAAATTGGTTTCATGCAATTTGGATTTGTAAAACACACAGAATTGATTTTTGAAATACTGGACAGAAACTAGATTTAACTAAAAAAAATCCAGATTTGAATTGGTGGGCTAGCGCGGGAAAAGGAATGGGCCGGCTCAGTGGCGCTCCGCGGCGCGGGGCACAGTTGACAGGGGGTCCCGCGTGTCAGCTTCACTTAAAACGCGAAACAGTACGCGCGCTGTGGGCCGTGCGATTAGAAGCTAGATCTACGGCTGAGGGTCGTCGTCGACGACGAACAGGTCGCCGGCGAGCTCAAACCCTAGCGGCTCGGTGGGGGTCTGCTGGGGGCATACCAGGGCTCCAGCTGGGTCGACGAGGCGGGCAAACGACGTGGAAGAGAACGGTGAGGCGAGGCGTGGTCGCGGTGGAGCTTGGGGCGGTCGCAATCAACGACGCCCTTCTCCTTCTGCCGCGGATGCTCCGGCTCCAATTCCGGCGAGCTGCTGCTCCACTTGCTCCGGCTAGAGGTGTGTAAGGTCCAGAGAGGTGAGGAGAGTGGATTGGTGTGGAGAAGAGAGGCTGGGGAGGGCTCCTTTTATAGGCTCGACGGTGAGACCGAGCGGGATGGACGGTCGACGGTGGCGACATGGCTACGACGAGGTAGAGGCATGGCTAGGGGTGACGATCAATGGGCGGTTCCCGGGCGGTGCTCTAGAGCTTAAATGCGGCTGTAGGGGTGGTGGCACGTGGTCGGGAGCGGGCGGTGCACTGAGCGCGGGCGGCGGTGTTCGGCGCGGTTCTTCCGGGCTGCTGGTCACGAGGCTGCGAACGAGGATGTCTGGGCGGTTGCTGGGCCTGCTGCGGTTGTTGCCATGAAAGGCTAGGGCTTGGCGAGGCCGGTGCTGCTCTGGCGGGCGCGGCGCTCCGGGGTGATCGGCATGGCGGACAGAGGCATGGGCGCGAGCAACCGGGGCTAGTCCTCCGCTCGATTTTGGTCGGGGGCTGGTCGAGGCTGTGCGGGGTGATGGCGCATGTCTGCCAGCGGGCGAAGGAGAGCGCGGGGCGGCTGCGTGCGAGCTGTCCATGGTTGACCTGGCGCATGGCGTCAGGTGGCTTGGCACTGGAGCAGCTAGGGGAGAGGGAGAGAGAGCTAGGGCCGGGGTTTTAGCTGGGGGGACAAGGGGACCGAGTTAGGCCCAAATGGTGACAAGAATCACTACACACTATAGTGTTTTGATTTTGGCAAGATTTGTGTTTGCCACCTGTTTGATGAAATGGCCGCAAGAGAAAAAGTTTTGAATTTTGAGTTCAAATTTTTTGGGTGTTCTCCACTAATGATAGGTAGTCTCTGGTTGCAAGGGTTTTGAAAGTGGAGCTCAAAAAGATGGGTTTTGAAATAGGGGTGATCTATGATATGCATTAGATTCAATTTTAAACTGCCATTTAAATTAGTTTACAGAATGTTTTTAGCAGATCAAAAGGTGGGCCTTGGTACCTCATTATGTGTACTAGCAAGGGGTGCAAAGATCAAGAATTGTTTCTGTTAAAATTTGAGTACTAGGAATAGCCAAAGTAGGCATGAGAGTTAAATTTGCCAAAATGACCATTCCTCCTTTTTAATTCTTTTTGATTTGATTTTCTTTAGGAAAAGTTTGGGAATGATGTAGATGATGTTTAAATCACCTAAGAAACATTTTACAAGCATTGGATCATTCAATCATGGCAATTCAAACAACTCCTATTTTAAATGCACACATATATGAATGCTTTCATTTTAAATTTTTGAAAAGTTTTTGTTAACCCCAAATTTGATTGATTTGATCTTGATAAGCTTGGATTGAAGTTTTGGGATGTTGCAAACCTTCCCCCCTTAAACAAAATCTCGTCCCGAGATTTACAAAGAAAACTAGGAACTAAAGAGATCTGGGAACTCTGTCCTAATGTAATCTTCTCGCTCCCAAGTAGCTTCCTTCTCGGTATGGTTGCTCCACTGAATCTTGAGAAACTTGATACTCCTGGTCCTGGTGGTTCTGTAGGCTTCTTCTAAGATACGGATGGGTACTTCTCGATAGGTCGGGTTATTGTTGATTTCCACAGCTCTATGATCGATGTTCTGGAAAACTTCGGTCTTCTCGGGCACTTCCAAGCATTTGCGAAGTAACGAGATATGGAAGAGATTGTGGATAGCTGACATCTCTTCAGGCAGTTCCAGCTGATACAATACTTCTCCTTGGCGGTTCAGAATCTTGAAAGGTCCGATATATCTGGGGGATAACTTTCCTTTCAGACTAAAGCGTTGAGTCCCTTTCAAGGGTGAAACCTTGAGATATACAAAATCTCCGACATTAAAAGTCAGGTCTCTTCTTCTTTTGTCAGCATAGCTCTTTTGTCTGGATTGGGCGGTCTTGAGGTGCTCACGGACTTTGTGAACTTTCTCTTCTGCTTCTCCGAGAATGTCGGGTCCGAAGATCTGACTCTCTCCTACTTGCGACCAATTCAAAGGGGTACGGCACTTTCTTCCGTAAAGGAATTCAAATGGTGCCATATGCAAACTAGCTTGATAACTGTTGTTGTATGAGAATTCTGCGAAAGGCAGGCAGTCTTCCCATTTTGATCCATATTCTAACACACAAGCTCTAAGCATATCCTCTAGGATTTGGTTGACTCTCTCAGTCTGTCCATCTGTTTGCGGGTGATATGCGGTACTGAAGTTCAACTTGGTTCCTAAACCTTCCTGAACTTTCTGCCAAAATCTTGAGGTAAACTGGGTTCCTCGATCTGATACTATGGTCTTGGGGGTTCCATGCAGACTAACAATCCTAGCAATGTACAGCTCTGCTAACTTTGCACTCTGGTAAGTTGTTTTTACAGGTATAAAGTGGGCTACCTTGGACAGTCTATCAACTATGACCTAGATTGAGTCATTTCCCCTACTAGAAGTAGGTAAACTGGTGATAAAGTCCATTCCGACGGAATCCCATTTCCATTTCGGAATCTGCAGTGGCTGCAACAGTCCTGCAGGTCTCTGGTGCTCTACTTTGACTCTTTGGCAGATGTCGCACTTGGTGATGTAGCTTCCGATCTCTCTCTTCATCTTGTGCCACCAAAATTGTTCTTTCAAATCCTGATACATCTTTGTTCCTCCGGAGTGGATAGAATAAAGAGTATCATGAGCCTCCTTCATGATAACTTCCTTCAGCTCCGAATCTGCTGGAACACAGATACGTCCTTTGTACCATAGTACCCCTTCTTCGTCTTCGGTGAATCCAGGTATCTTTCCTGTACCAATACGACGTTTGATTCCGTCGATACTTTCATTTCCCTTCTGGGCTTCCTTGATTTGGCTAATCAAAGTGGGTTGAAGTTCAATGCTAGCTAAGAATCCTTTGCTAACTAATTCAGTCCTAAACTGCTCCAACTCCTCATACAAACTTGGTTGTTTCTCCTTGGTCATGGTGTTAAGCCTACACGGCAATCTGCTAAGAGCATCCGCTACCACATTGGCTTTGCCGGGGTGATAGTGAATGTCATGGTCAGAATCCTTGATTAACTCTATCCATCTCCTTTGCCTCATATTCAGCTCCTTCTGAGTGAAGATATACTTCAAGCTCTTATGATCTGAGTAAATCTCACATCGATTTCCCATCAAATAATGATGCCATGTCTTCAGTGCTAGGACTACAGCTGCTAGTTCAAGATCATGGGTCGGATAGTTCTGCTCATGCTGCTTCAGTTATCGTGACAGATACGCGATGACTTTGCCTTCTTACATCAATACACATCCTAGACCAATCTTGGATGCATCACAATACACATCAAATTGCTTCTTGATGTCTGGCATGACCAAAATTGGGGCTGATATCAATCTCTTCTTCAGCTCCTGGAAACTGGCCTCACATTTATCTGTCCATTCAAACTTCTTGTCCTTCTTCAACAATTGGGTCATTGGTCGGGCTATGCTCGAGAATCCTTCTACGAACTTTTGGTAATATCCCGCTAATCCGAGAAAAGCACGGACTTGGGTTTGAGTGGTTGGGGCTTTCCATTCTTCAATATCTTTGATCTTTGCAGGATCAATAGAGACTCCTCTGGCAGACACAATATTTCCTAGGAATTCTACCTCTTTTAGCCAAAATTCACACTTGCTGAACTTGGCATATAACTGATGCTCTCTCAGGGTTTCTAGGATGATTCTCAGATGCTGCTCATGCTCTTCTTCTGACTTGGAGTAGATAAGGATGTCGTCGATAAACACAACTACAAACTTATCTAGGAAATTCATAAAGATCTTATTCATGAGATTCATGAAATAAGCAGGGGCATTGGTTAATCCAAAAGACATAACCGTATACTCGTATAAACCATAGCGAGTAGTAAAGGCGGTCTTCGGAATATCCGTTGCACGAATCTTAAGTTGGTGATAACCAGTCCTAAGATCAATCTTTGAGAATACCTGAGCTCCAGTCAACTGATCAAATAGATCCTCTATCTTTGGCAAATGGTACTTGTTCTTGATGGTGACATCATTCAATTTTCTGTAGTCTCTACACAGAAGGTTGCCTCCATCTTTCTTGTCGACGAATAATACTGGTGATCTCCATGGCGATGCGCTTGGTTGAATCAAACCTTTGGCTAGCATAGCATCCAATTGCTTCTTCAGTTCCACTAACTCTGATGGGTTCATGCTATAGGGTCTCTGGGCTATAGGTCCGGTTCCGGGGATTAGTTCGATAATGAACTCAATATCCCTATCCGGGGGCATACCTGGCAATTCATCTGGGAATACGTCAGGGTATTCACAGACTACTCTGACTTGGTCAATGGTGGGCAAGGCTACACTCTGGTTGCACTTGAATTGACGGGGTAAGGTTTCCGAGATATGCTCTACTGTGACTCCAAAACTACTGGTCATGGTGATGGCTTTCTTAGCACAGTCTATCAATCCTTTATGCCTTGACATCCAGTCCATACCTAGTACTACTTCCAAACCTTTGGTTCCAAGTACAATTAGGTTGGCATAAAAATCTATCCCATGTATTCTGATAGGCACAACTTTGCAATTTTTTCTAGCTTTGGTTGTTAAACTGGGGATTTGAACTATCATGACATGCTTCAGGTTGGTTGGACGAATCTTACTAGTGCATGCAAATTCTTCGATGACAAATGAATGTGATGCTCCCGAATCAAACAATACTCTTGCTAAAACTGAGTTGACAGAAAACATACCCAGCACTACATCTGGCGCTTCCTGGGCTTCTTCTGCATTCATGTGGAAGAGACGGCCATTGCGGTTGTGAGGGTTCCCTGGGGAAAATCTCCTTCCTGGCTGAACACGACGCTACTGCTGAGCTGGGGCATTCACATTGGGATTGGCAGCAGTCTTCTTGGGACACTCATTGGAGTAGTGACCCTTCACTCCACACTCGAAACAAGTGATCTGGGACTTGTCCTTGACTGCGACAGGCACATCATTGCTGCCAGTTCTAGGTGCAGTGTTGTTGTTGTTGTTCTTGGGAGGTGCATGGTTGAAATTGTTGGCATTACCGGAGTTGTGATTGTTTCCTCCGGACTTCACATTGCCTCCGCTACGGTTGGGGTAGCTTGGGCGAGAATTTGGGGGTCGGTTGTTCGTTGGTGCATATCCTGGTGAAGGGTTGGGACGGTACTTCTGGTGACTGGTGGATCCAGACTGCTGCATCATACGACACTTGCGGTTGTCGTTTTCCTGGTTAATCTTCCCTTCCATCTGGATGGCAGAGTCGACTAGCTCTTCGAGATCCTGGAAACGGATATTGACGAGGACAGTCTGCATCTCATCATGTAGTCCGTTCAAGAATCTCTCCTTCTTCTTGGCCTCCGTATTGATCTCGTAAGGTGCATATCTAGCAAGTGACAGGAATTTGTCACGGTACTCCACCACAGTCATTCTTCCTTGCTTCAATTCGCGGAACTCATCTCTCATCCGGTTGACTAGACCTTGCGGCACGTGGGTGTGGCTGAACTTGACTTTGAATGCTTCCCAGGTCATTACTTGACCATGGTTGATATTGCGGATGCTATTCCACCAAGTTCTAGCATCTCCCGCCAGATAGTGGGTGGCAAAGAGCACTTTCTCATTTTCATCCACTCCTGCAACTTCGAGGATGTTCTCCATGGTCTGCAACCAGTCATCAGCATCTAGTGGGTTCTCAGATTGGTTGAAGATTGGGGGATTGGTGTTCTGAATTTTTTTGAGTTTGGATCCATGGTGGTCCTGATTTCCATGTCCTTGGTTGTTGAGAGCCATCTGGGCTATCTGTTGAAGTGTTGCTAAGTTGGCTTGGCGTTCTGCCCTGCTTGCTTCATGGTCTGCGATGAGATTCTGCAATATCTGCAGCATTGGGTCCTACGATGAGCTGCTCCCTCCTTGGTTTCCACGAGTCATCTGAAGATTGAGATATAGGGGTAAGAGGGAAATTTCTAAGGTTCATGGTTTTGGGTTTTCAAAGCTAAAACTTTGAGTTAGACTCAGGTTTTTCAACTGACTTCATTTTCATTCATGCAAGCAAGCACACGATACAACACACACCACAACAATCAAAGGGAAAACAGATGGTTTGAAGAACCATTCTGCCAGCTAAGATACACTGAGATCGATACATCTCATGCTATGACAGTGCCCTAGTGCATCTACTCATCGTCGATGAAGTCGGAGTCCTCATCATCAGTGTAGAAATCCACGGCATCCTCCTCCAGAAAATCATCATCGTTGCTGAGGTAAGAATCCATGTCTCCCTGGATGTCTTCACCCTCATATTCTTCTTCCTTGGTGGCAAGCTGAGCTTCCTGCTCCTTGACAGTCTTCTCGAGGTCGGCCACCTTCTTGCGAAGATGGGCGATGGTGCGATCCTTCTTGGCACGCTGGCGGCGAAGAGACTAACGGTCTTGGACAAGCAGTGCGAAAGTCTGGGCCTTCTGGTCAGCAATGGCACGGTTCTGGTTGGCTAACTCTCTGGCATTGTCCAGTTCCTGCTGTCTGTCATGAAGCAATAAGTCAAGGTTCTCCACTTGATGCCTCAACTCGGGGTGGCCCAGCATTTCCATTGGCAGTCCCATGAAGTCATGTCTTGCATAGTGAGCAAAACGGGTTCCTTGGGTCTTGTTGACGCTGAGGGCACATAGACGTGCGAGAGCTTCATGCGTTGCCCTGGCTAATCCATCTAGCCAGTTGTTCTCTCTCACGGAGAACTGAATTCTTCTAGAAGTTGGTGTTTCGATGCTTCCTCTAAGATCTGCGGTGACTAGCCACTGTAGGTCTCCTCCTGGGGGTCCTGGAAGTTGAGCTCCAAGAAACTCCGGGTGCGGGCGTCCCAGTAACTCTGACAGTGAATCCAGATCCCTCTCGAAGATCAACTGACCTCCGTTTTCCAACTGGTAAAACTTGATGAACTGGGTCTCCATCTACAAGAATTAAGGATGAGGAAGTTAGTGAGGTGATCAAGTGTGTGAAATTTTAAGTAGTAGTGTAAGAATTTTTGAGGATCATGAAGTTTTTGATAAAGAATCCTGAAGGGTAAGAGGGAGATAGTTTTTCATAAATACTCACTTTGGTTTGGAAACTAAGTTTTTGTTTGACGTCCATTCTAACTAGGGTCTCCTATGGTCAGGATGGCTCTGATACCAACTTGTCAACACCCGGATTTTTAGTCCCAGATGCCCGTTATGCCATACCTCGCAATCCTAGAATTACCATTTTTGCGAGACATAACGGATTGGATATCACAGTACATCATCCATTACAAACCATACATAAGGTTCTTACACAAATAAGGATCTCATGATCCAGTCTTAATACAACAAGCAGCGGAAATAAAGATAGCGTAGCGGTGGGGTCCATCTTCAGGGGCACAGGCAATGCTGACGAAGGCAGATAGTCCTAGTTATCATAGCCGTCCTGCTGACCGTCATCTTGATAATCTCCTTCATAGTCTGGCCATGGTAATAGCCAGGGACAAAAGCCATGAGTACTCTTTAAGTACTCGCAAACTACCACTAACAAGTATTATAAATCTAAGTTAAAATGCTAACTCTATGCTTAACTATCAAGTTAAGTTTGAAACCTAAGCTGAGTTCTGAAGCAAAGAAAGATAAGATAAAACTCTAAAATCACTTAAGTTGGGGAAACTATTTTCATAAACACAACCCTATTGTGGTCAAGTCAAGATTCATCATTCTTTTCAAAGTCTTTAGAAAACATCTAACAACAAAACAGTATGGCCATTCCAACTGTCCATAACCTCGGACGCGGCTATTCGAATAGTTTGACACTCTGTAGAGGTGGTACACTTTCACTACAAGATTCGATACATCTGTCAGGGATAACCCTGAATCATCATACTTAGTATGCAGATAATCAAACATAACCTTCCCTTTACACACCCTAGTATAAGCACCTCTCCTATGAGCATGGCCTCCCAACCATGACCATCAGTCATCTTGGGCACTGCATAGGTGGACAACATTGAGAGGTAGCCTCAGCTCAAACCTCTCCCGTGAGGGAACTAATACTAATGCATATAAATTTCTATCTACACCTTACCCAATTCAGGTAATGTGGTTGTACGGTAAATTTGGAATGGTATCGCATTCGAATCCAACCATCAGTTTTATAAAAGGGTTAAGGCTCAAGCCTCAACATTTTCATCATCATCAACCAATTATGTTTCTCAACACATGTCAAAACATCTCAATAGAATGACTCATCATTCCAAGGTTTTCATAATTCATTTTCACCAAGTGTTCCCATCCAAAGTGACTCAAGTTTTTGATCTACTCTAAACTACTAAGTTAAGAGTGTTCTAAGGTGGTAAAGATGGGTTCAATCTCATGCCATAGAATGACATCTAAAGGTTTCTAAATAGGTCAAGTTGTATACTTTTTATGCTACCTTCAAAACAAGTAAAGAACTTTGTATAACCTAAGAAGGGTAAAACTTGTAACTAGGAATTGGGGTACTATTAGTTAAATAAGGGGGTGTGATCAAAGCATGCTTAAGGCATCTTTGCTAAACCATCTAGTTTTATTCTAGTTTGCTAAGTACTACACTTGTGCTAACTTGCAAGGGTTAATCTTGGATAGTGCTAGCTTGCTAATAGTAGCTGGCATTGTTAATGGTGGCTTGCCTTGGTTGGTGCAGTGGTTGAAGTTTTCTTCTTCTTCGTCTTCTTGGTAGAACTCCTCCTCCTCGAGAGCTTGGTCGGTACTATCGTCTATAAATACATAGGGAGTGCACAACCACCAAACCATACTTAACTAGGCTAGATAGCATTCTAAGACACACAATTGATGATCTATTATCATCACAAGCATCACAAGTTTAAATTAATAGTTTCATCCTTTTTATTTTAGAAAAGTAATTTCTACTCATTGAAAAATTAACTAAACTTTAATATTCAACACCAAAATATGGGATCATGTGGACATATGTCCTCACCACATATTCTAACATGTGGGAATGAGATTTAAGGGTTGGATCAATATTACTTTGGTTTAAGTTCATTATTTAATGATTTAAAGTGACTAGAAATGCCTATATAGCATTATTTTGGTACTAGTCCAAAGTCACTGCCTGTAAACCTTAATATTATTACATATTTGGATAGATATGGTGAAATGTGATTTTTGAGAGTTGGAATCAACTCAAAAGCTAACTTGGTTGATTTTATAAAAATGTTGCAAGTTGCAAAAGCTTCTGTCTTCTTATTTTTATTAGGAGAGATCTATAACTCTAATTGAATTAAATCCAATGGGCTTGGATAGATTATCTTAATACCTTTCAGACAAAACTGGTTTCATGCAATTTGGATTTGTAAAACGCACAGAATTGATATTTGAAATACTGGACATAAACTAGATTTAACTAAAAAATAAAAATCCAGATTTGAATCGGTGGGCTAGCGCGGGAAAAGAAATGGGCCAGCCTATTGGCACTCCGCGGCGCGGGGCTCAGCTGACAGGGGGTCCCACGTGTCAGCGGCACTTAAAACGCGAAACGGTACGCGCGTTGTGGGCCGTGAGATTAGAAGCTAGATCTACGGCTGAGGGTCGTCGTCGACGACGAATAGGTCGCTGGCGAGCTCGAACCCTAACGGCTCGGTGGGGGTCTGCTGGGGGCGTACCAGGGCTCCAGCAGGGTCGGCGAGGCGGGCGAACGACGTGGAAGACGACGGCGAGGCGAGGCGTGGTCGCGGTGGAGCTTGGGGCGGTCGCAATCAACGGCGCCCTTCTCCTCCTGCCGCGGCTGCTCCGACTCCAATTCCAGCGAGCTGCTGCTCCACTTGCTCCGACTAGAGGTGTGTAAGGTCCAGAGAGGTGAGGGGAGTGGAATGGTGTGGAGAAGAGAGGCTGGGGAGGGCTCCTTTTATAGGCTCGACGGTGAGACCGAGCGGGATGGGCGGTCGACGGTGGCGACATGGCTACGGCGAGGTAGAGGCATGGCTGGGGGTGGCGATCGATGGGCTGTTCCTGGCGGTGCTCTAGAGCTTAAATGCGGCCATAGGGGCGGTGTCACGCGGTCGGGAGCGGGCGGTGCACTGAGCGCGGGCGGCGGTGTTCGACGCGGTTCTTCCGGGCTGCTGGTCGCGGGGCTGCGAACGAGGATGTCTGGGCGGCTGCTGGGCCTGCTGCGGTTGCTGCCACGCAAGGCTAGGGCTTGGCGAGGCCGGTGCTGCTCTGGCGGGCGCGGTGCTCCGGGGTGACCGGCATGGCGGACAGAGGCATGGGCGCGAGCAACTAGGGCAAGTCCTCCGCTCGATTTTGGTCGGGGGCTGGTCGAGGCGGTGCGGTGTTATGGCGCCGGTCTGCCAGCGGGCGAAGGAGAGCGCAGGGCGGCTTCGTGCGAGCTGTCCATGGTCGACCTGGCGCATGGCGTCGGGCGGCTTGGCACTGGAGCAGCTAGGGGAGGGGGAGAGAGAGCTAGGGCCGGGGTTTTAGCTGGGGGGACAAGGGGACCGAGTTAGGCCCAAATGGTGACAAGAATCACTGCACACTATAGTGTTTTGATTTTGGCAAGATTTGTGTCTGCCACCTGTTTGATGAAATGGCCGCAAGAGAAAAAGTTTTGAATTTTGAGTTCAAATTTTTTGGGTGTTCTCCACTAATGATAGGTAGTCTCTGGTTGCAAGGGTTTTGAAAGTGGAGCTCAAAAAGATGGGTTTTGAAATAGGGGTGATCTATGCATATGCATTAGATTCAATTTTAAACTGCCATTTAAATTAGTTTACAGAATGTTTTTAGCAGATCAAAAGGTGGGCCTTGGTACCTCATTATGTGTACTAGCAAGGGGTGCAAAGATCAAGAATTGTTTCTGTTAAAATTTGAGTACTAGGAATAGCCAAAGTAGGCATGAGAGTTAAATTTGCCAAAATGACCATTCCTCCTTTTTAATTCTTTTTGATTTGATTTTCTTTAGGAAAAGTTTGGGAATGATGTAGATGATGTTTAAATCACCTAAGAAACATTTTACAAGCATTGGATCATTCAATCATGGCAATTCAAACAACTCCTATTTCAAATGCACACATATATGAATGCTTTCATTTTAAATTTTGGAAAAGTTTTTGTTAACCCCAAATTTGATTGATTTGATCTTGATAAGCTTGGATTGAAGTTTTGGGATGTTACAGTCTATCTCTTTCTTTGACTCAGAGATTGCCTAAGAGTCCCAAAAAGAAACTCCAGGCTAGACGAAAGGGCACAATAGTCTTCATGATGTAGATCGAAGGAGTGAAAATCGAGGGATGCTACACCATTAAATCAACTGATCGGCGCTTGGCAGCTACTTCTAGGTGGTTCAAGTTCCGTAAAGCAGCCAAACTTACCATTGGAAGAACAGCCAAGGTCGATGTATCTGGCTGTCCTGAATGTCGCATGCTGTTCCTGAACTTCCTAGCTGTCTAGCTCTTTGGTCGCATGCTATTGTAATTAATTATGTGGTTGTCTTATCTCCATTGATCATATATGGGTGGTAAAACTGTGATAAACTTTTGCTAGATTAGAGCTATGACTAGTACGTACTGGTATGATATATCTGTATCTATATGACGGTTCCCTATATGACCAAATATTATGACAATGATTGTGTTCCAGTGATCGAGTGTGTTTAGAGAAAAGGGCAAACTAATCATGTGACATGGTTTTTAGAGCTGAAATAAGAACTGTCACTCTCTATACTGCTATTGAATTTCAGTGTTTGTATTGCTGAATCTGTCACTTTGAAATGCTTCTAAATTGCTAAAGTGCTGCTGAATATAAACTAGGAGTCTGTTAATATTTTTTATTTCTTATTATTTTGTACTCCTTAATCTTTCAAATGCTATTGAATCTGTCAAAAGTTCTGTTGTTACTGCTGGTTGCTTGCTCTAGAGCTTTGTGTCATCGGAACCATTGGATGTGTTTTGGACAGAGATGAGAGGGTACAAATATACAACATGATTTCACCAAGTGAAGTCATTGGATAACAACCCTATTTTGGCGCATGTGGTGTGTGTTCTTTAGATATTTTTTGTAACACCCCAGCATTTAGGAACCAATGAAGGATACAAATAGGAATTTGTGCATATGCATGCATTCATCTGTAAAATCGGGGTAAATTTTTCGCCAAATAAAAACCTAAAGAGATCAGAGTTTCATCCACTATCTAGAGGTAGGAATAGCTCTCTGAAGTGATTGCTATAAATTTTGACATGATCTTTAGGCATTATTGTGTTTTGGGGGGGGGGATATTTTGAATTGAAATTTGAAATTTAAATGATTTGAAAAATATTTGAAAAATAGAAGTTAGAAACATTATGTGGATGTCCAAATGATGTATTAACATTGTTTGATTATATTATAGATATATTAAACAACAATATAAATTCAAGATAAGAAACTTCAAATAAGAAATGACTTCTTATTTCTTTTCTCTATTCCATAACAAGATTACAAAGGGAGATATTTATACTAAGACAGAATATTAGAAGGAATAGAATCCAAGAAAATGAATCTTTATTAAATCATAGAACTATTGTCATAAGATTCTTTAGAAAAAGAATTAAAGGAGATTACAATAAAAATCTATACAATGTGTCTAATCCTATACTACATCTTGAGCCTCTAGATCTTGTTCCATCAAATAAGAAAAAAGACTTAAAAAGAAAAAAAAAAGATTAATGTTACTTTTACTATCGGTGGTGAACAGTGGAGTACACTGTTCATATTACGTCATAGAGTAATTGGAAGGGGAAAATTTCACGAAAGTGTAGTGTCCGTTCTTTTAAGCAAATAGCTCCAGTGTCACAATATAAGCCAAATAGAAAAGAGGTAAGTTTAACCAGTATAAGTAATAGTAAAAGGATGGGAAAGTCTAAACCATAGTTACTTGATCTCATCCACAGCCAAAGCAAATAGTGAAACAGCTCACACGCCTAAGTGCATGCATTGAGGTGTCAGCGACAGAGAGCAAGGGGCAGCTTAAATCACAGCAGTGTAGGATAAGAGCAAGCTTTGCTATCCACTTCACAGAGAGAGAGAGAGCACATCCATATTTTAACACCAGCTCCACCAAGAACAATACCAGATCTTGAAACCAAATCACTAGATCAAGTCATTTTCCACCACACAAAACCTAGGAGATCACTAGCAAAGATGGTGACTTGAGGAGGGGGAAGTAATAGGTGGACAACAAGGTCAAAGGAGCAACAACATCAAGAGGAGCAAGACCAGGCCAAGAGGGAAGCCAAAAAAAAATCCAGGGCTACCACAAGCCAAAAGTATAAGGCAACATCAGTACAAGGCTACCAAGGTATATCCCAACATTTTGATCTAATTATTTTCCATCTTACATATTCACTTTCTTGTAAGCACATGATAGTGAACATATCAGATAGCATATAATAACAACCAGATTATACATGTGTTCTTGCACATGTGACCCTATGATCTATCTTTAATTAGATTGATACACATCACAGCTGCTGGTACAGGGCACATTCCCAAAAAGGGTAGCACCTCTGTACCTAGCAGGTTCTTATCTGTTTGAGTACAAGCTCAAGCATATTCTTTTCAACAAAGATAATCATCTTCCTAAATGATTTAGGAATCATAAATACACTTTCTTTCAGAAAAGACAGTAAAGGCCAACACTGTATATCACTAGGCCACACTATACTAGAGCCAATAAGTTTAATCACTTTCCTCCAAGCATATAGGAATCATTTATGTTCAATCATCTCTTTATTAATCACAGAACAGAGACTAGCACTAGATTTACACAATAATAGGATTAAATCCTGAGACTTAGCACATCAGTGTTTCACAAGTAAACATTTAACCAAGTATCAGTACTAAGAGCAATCACAACTTAACTCCATAGGAGTAAATCCACAGCAACAACAACCTGAGCATCCACATTAATCTAAGCATGCTTTCATAGAGAATTTTATGACAGTAAACAGAGTAAAAAAAGTATGATCAGCAAAGTGTTCTCTGATAGAGAACAGAGTAACATACTTGCTCAACAGAAATTGACACTACACTAATAGTAGATCAACATAAGAGAATTAGCATTGGCAAGATTAACCCTAGAGCTATGCTAAATCACCACTGTAGGGGGTATGAACCCTAGGAATTTAGGGATGAACCCTAAATGGGGAAATCCATCATTAATGACCACATGGCATGATATAGAGGAAAGGTAGAGCACAAAGAGGAGATTAGAGCACTTACTCGAGGTCCTCGTAAGATTATCGAAGAGGAAGCAGACAGGAGGCCGGCAGCAGAGAGGTGGCGGCACGGGGAACATCCTGAGGGGGTGCTGCAACCCGCGCCTACACACAACAGTGGCGGCCATGGAGGAGCGGCTCCACGAGCACCACAGCGCCATCGAGGCAGCGCTAGAGCTCATCGGACCCAAACCCTATCCATGAAGTGGGGGTCAGCGCAACTAGAAAAGAGCGCCAACACCAGATCGAGCGGGACAGCATCTAGCAGCGGCAACATCCACATCTTCTTGCACCGCGGCAACAGACACGATGGCCTAGGGCGACCGGAATCACTCGCGGCGGCGGCATCGAGTGGATAAAGGGGGGTGTCGCGCGAGAAAGAAGGGAGAGAAGAGAGCGAGCGAGTGGATGGTACTAGATCGGGTGTGGGCAGCCTAGTACTACCCTGGGGCTTTTGTCCAGCCCTAGCGGGCTGGACCAGGCCCGTGCTTAAAAAGAGGGACTTATTTAAAATACCTAAATTACAAATATATCCCTAAGATAAATTAGGCTCTACAAAACTAAATAAAAATCCTAAAAATATAAATATACATCTATGAAATCACAAAAAATATCCTTTACCCAATAAAAATAATAAGAAATAATTTTAAGTAATTAAATATAGATTTATTATTAAAATTATATAAATTCCTTTTGGAATTTTATAAAAATATAAAAAACACATAAAATTGAATAAAATTCATTTTTAAGATTCTAAAAGGAAGTAGTATTATAGAAAAATACTAGTTTGTATTTTTGATAAGTTAATCAAGTGTGTTAATAATCAAGTGTTATTTCCTTAAAGGAATTTTAGTTAAATATTTAAAAGAGTTAAAAATTAAATAAATTCATTTTTAAACTCTTAGAATAATATCAATTATTATAAAAATGCTAAATATCAAAATAATATGAATTTAATGATTCTTGAGTAATGCTTTTCTTTTATTAATTAAAAGAAACTTAAAACCTTTACAAGATGGGTAAAACACGCAAAGAAGAAGCAAACAAATCATAGCATAACATTACTATGCATTGCATATTGCTTCTTTAAATATTGTCCTTACTAGGCAATAATGGTTTTCTATAGAAACTAGAGCTCAAGGTCAGGTGGAAGTATCCGACTTCACTACCTTGCAGTCACAAGGCAAGTTTACCACTTGATCATGTCCTTTGAAGAGTCTTTATGAAAGTATTTGGAAATTGTGTGTTATCACCTATAATATAAAAGAGACAAAAATTAATATTTTCCCAAACAAATGAATGCTATTATCATCCTAAGTGATGATAAATACTAAGAATGACAATGGAATCTAGGATTCCAATGGTCGAACAACTAGGGCTTAATAACCCATGACATCAGTGATTCTAGCACCGTATATTACGCGTTAACCATGATATTTGGAATGGGACAGAGAAGTCATTTGTATCTTCTTCCTCTCACATGCATTCAGATGGCCAGGTCATGGCTGTTATCCTTGTAGCATGCATTAATTGGTAATTCGTAGAGGATATGCACCATATGGGTGGGAACCCTCAATTTCCCACGATAGTTTTAGCATCTAACGGTCTGTACCAACCATTACCGTAATTCAATATATGGGCATGGCATACACCAAGGGGACATGTGCGGTCGCGAAGGGGGCAGTGATTGGCTTGGATCATCTACTGGACCCCACATCACGGAATTGTGGACAGAAAGTATGCCCAGTTGTGCAACAAGGATTTGGTCTCTTGTGGGTAAAGTAATGCACCTATGCAGAGTGTAAGAATTGTGACATGTTACTCCCTGTTCCGGGAAGGAGCTACGAATGCGGCAGGAAAGAAACTCCATGAAGTTATGGTCAACCTATGAAGACTGATGGGCATAGTTTTTATAATAAAATCAATCTTTGAAGAATTGTTTACTAAAACTGCCTAGTACCAAGGACTAATAGTCCGAGGTGGTAGTTAGAGCATCAAACTTCCCAGCTTGCATATAGTGAACTTGCTGGGTAACGATGTTACTCACTCTTTCCTTTGAACCCCTTGCTATACTTTAAGGGCCAGAAGGATGACCGGGTGTATGCTACGAAGGTTCAGAACAACATCTACTATGAAGAGCCAGATCTGTCTGGTGGAATCGAAGGGATGGACTACGGGATACACTATGGAGCTGAAGAAAACGATTCAGAGTAGTTGTCAGGCCGGAGCGTAGTTACCTAGTTGAGCCGAGCAGCACGAGCCCTATAGAATAAGCTGTTGAGCTCACATCTTTATTACCGTTGTGTCTTTTGTTCTTCCGCTGAACTTATGAAATGATTTATTTGGTTTGTAAGTTTGAATCATTTGAAGTCTCGAACTTCTGGTATTGTAATAATAATAATAATAACGTGTGTATGTTTGTAATTTGGACCCGCAATTTTTCTGTTGTGCCACTCTGAGGGATATGATATTTACGGAATGGTGTTCTATGGATGTCATGTCAACGACTATAGTGTACTACACATGCAGTGGTATGCTAGGTCACCGCAGCTGGTATCAGAGCAATTGCTTTGACCTTAGGTTGGAAACCTAGTAAAGGGAACTACCTATAGGAGTCTTAGGGAAACTTTAAAGAGTTCTCTAGATTATATGATGAATATTCAATTGGGAATAATTCGTTATATTTTTTAGTGCGATAATTCTTTGTTATGATGCATCATTACAATTAATGGTTACTAATTATGAATGTTTTGTATACAGTTAAAATGGCACCAAAGTTTCCAAAACAGACTTGTGCAAGGCAAGAAGAAACTCTCGATGATTATTATGGGACTTTAACTTAACAGCTTCGAGAACTTCTGAGGGTTTTTGGTTGCACAACTAATATTCCAGTTAATACCATGACATATCATGGGCAAATGTTAGAGAAATATCGTCTCAGTATCCAACTACCAAAAATGCTTGGTTTATATCACGATTTACCCATGGGTGAAGATAGAAGTCACCTAGCAGCATACCATGTTGCTATTCTGGAGGCGATATCCAATGTTCCGGAGCACAAAGCAGAAGAGTTAGTGGGAAGCACATATTCTATGATTCCTCATGACTCTATAGATGAGGAGCCAGTACCGGATCATCTTACTTTAGTAAAGAAGCACCCAAAATTAGCTTCCAACTTTATGGATCTGTATCGACTGATGGTTGGGTCTTTGTATAAGACACATCAGATTATTGTAGTGGATCAGATTGATATGCTCGAGGATTTGACTAATTATGAACGAAGGGAGAAGTTAGCAGCTAAACTGGAGAATGAAGGAGTGGGTAGGGTTAGCCCAGTTTTAAAGATATACATATAGATCTAGCATCTTTCACACCATATCCTTATTCACCTATGCCAGAACCCACTAGATTCCTGATGAGGGCACTAGTCATCCAGTACCACAGAATTCTTGGGGAATCGAGGATTCGGAACTACCTATTGGAAACTCTGAAGGATGGAGGTACAGATCAATGGCTGGATCTGTCGGGAATCCTATTCGTGTGGAATATTCCGTTGGTGATACCAGGCAAACCAGTCGCATGGGAGTGAGATCTTATTCCGTTGATGGAAGGGATGTCCATGTTGAGGATGTAGAGTCCGATGAGGAAGATCCTAAAGAAAGGGTGTTTGAGTCACCAGAACATTATCCTACTCCAGATAACATGCATTATCCAGTTGTAGCTGAGGACTATCGTACCTAGTAGAGTACTTGGGGAGCACTGGAAGCGGAATATTCTGTTGATTACTTAGGAGTCGGGATGCAGGAGGCGATTGAAGAAGACAGTAATGAGGGTGATTCTGAAGATAACTCAGATGAGTTGGAAGGTATGGACACACTTCAGCTGGATGATGTGTCAAGTCCGGATACTTCTGATACTGAGTATCGTCCGTCGAAGAGGCAAGTCGTTCCATAGATGGTGTGTCATACTTCACGTTAGCACGGTTGTACTCCGGGTATGTACGATGAACATCGCAGCCTCTGGGGAGCATGACCTTGAGGAGGAGTATTCCAGTGGCGATACGGAAGTTAAAGTTTGAGAATTTGATGTAAATAAATAAGTGGGATAGTATCCACATGAGTTGTAATACCTAAATGGTATGGGCTTGTAATGTATAATATGTGAAATGCATATTTGGTTCTTATTTGGATTTTGTTTTCCATTGTGTGACTAGTTCTGTGCATGAAGTTGAGCTCAGAACACATATGCATGATGTAATTATGAGTGTTCGCTTTATGTTACATGACTAGGGGGTATGGAAACGGGTGTAGAGGATGAGACCGAATAGCAGCGCATGGAGCGCGAAACTAAGGAAAAGGCGGATGAAGACACCAGAATGCAGGCAACTTCACCACCACCACCACAAATGAGGTTGTTGATGGAACATCACTTTATGCAATACATGCAGATTATGCAAGAGTCCTAGAACAAGTTTATGGAGGGATTAGTGGATCGAGTGGGACATCAGAGGGAACCTGAAGGTCATGGTGTGAGTCTTTCTGACTTTCAAAATGCAAGGCCGTTACCTTTTGCATCAGCCCTTGAGCTAATGGATGCAGAGGATTGGCTAGCAGATATAGAGAGAAAGTTGAAAACTATAGGATGCAATGATGATGAAAAGTTGAGGTATGCAACAAATCTCTTAACTAGACCTGCAGGATCCTAGTGGGAGAATCAGTTAGCAATGCAACCTCCTGGAAGGGAGTATACCTGGGAGGAGTTTAAGCAGATATTCCGTGAATACCATGTTCCAGAAAGTGTGATGGAGTTGAAGCGCAGGGAGTTCGAAGAACTTCAGTAGGGATATGCCAGTGTCATGAAGTACATCCGGGAGTTCAGTCAACTATCTCGTTATGCTAAGGATGAAGTGAGCACTGAGGAAAAGAGAAAGAAACGTTTCCTGTGTGGTTTAAATCCATTTGTGAAGATGTAGTTGAGGCTGTCCAATAAGGCAACTTTTCAACAGTTACTAGATGCAGCTATCACATTTGAGGATGATTACAAGAATGTCCAAGAGGACCGAAGGAAAAGAGCAAAGGAAACCAAGAGGATCCAAGCAAGTAAGCCTAAACCCAATCTGGAGTTCAAACCCAGGAACCGACCCTTCAATAACAACAACGAAGCTAATAATAATAGTAGTGGAGGTTAGTCCAACCCTGGGAGGAATATTATATGCAACAGTTGTGGTATTCTAGGGAATTTCCAAAGGGAATGTAAGAAGCCAGTAATCATATGCTATGGTTGTGGTCAGAAGGGGCACATCAAGCCTGATTTCCCAAGCAAGCCACCAGGTGGTTGGCCTACAACAGGCGGTGTTCAGGCAAGAAGCGGAGGTGGACATCCTGATAGAATTGGAAGCTATGGCAAGAACGACAATGGCAAGAGAGGTAGACATACTAGAAAGCTGAATTGCACAATGATGTCTACGCACTTCTATTCTTGTAGACAGTTGTTGGGCCTCCAAGTGCAGATGTTTGTAGAACAGCAGCAAGTTTTCCCTTAAGTGGATCACCCAAGATTTATCGAACTCAGGGAGGAAGTGGTCAAAGGTATCCCCTCTCAAGCAACCCTGCAATCAAGATACAAGAAGTCTCTTGTGTCCCCAACACACCCAATACACTATTCAGGTGTATAGGTGCACTAGTTCGGCGAAGAGATAGTGAAACACAAGTGGTATGGATAGTTATAAGTGGTAACGGTTCCAGAAAATAGCTTGTTGGTGTGGAAGAGACTAAAGGCAAACTAAAATAAAGATGGAAGCAAGCAAACATGTAACAGATCTAATTGCAAACAGTGTTTCAATGTTTAGAAACAAGGCCTAGGGATCATACTTTCGCTAGTGAACACTCTCATATAAATATATTCTCTTTATGATACTACTCTTAACTACTCTCCAGTTGAACACTCTAATCGATGGTAGGGCTATAACAACACACCTCAAAGTAAGCCTTTCCCATCTAGATAACCCCACACTATCACCTTGAGCACACATAAAGACATCCAACTCCAAATATAAATCATAACAAGTATTTGTAATCTCTAGCCTAAGTGCCACCATGGTGTGCACACTGTCAACTTCACACACATGGGGAGAGTAGAGATCTATTAAAGCACTTGAGTAGCAAGGTAGATCTACTTGATTACAAAGCTCATGATCACAATATGATCATGCATAGAGAGAGAGATGAACACATAGCTACCGGTAGAACCCTTAGCCTCGAGGAAGAACTACTCCCTCCTCATCATGGGAATCAACAATGGTGATGGAGATGGTGGTGGAGATCGATGGAGATGGCTCCGGGGGCACTTCCCCATCCCGGCAGGGTGCCAGAACATAGACTTTATGTCCCATGAATCTCCCCTTCGGTGGCGGCGGTGCTGCGGAACTTTTCGTGGATTTCTGATTGACGATTTAGGGTTTTTGCATCGGGAGGCATCTTATAGGCGAAGAGGCAAGGTCGGTGGGCGGCTAGGGGGCCCACACCACCTGGTGGCGCGGCGAGGGCTAGCCCGTGCCACCACATGGTGTGGCCGCCCTGTGGCCCCTCTTCGTCTCGTCTTCTGGCTCCATGAGCCTTCTGGTAAAATATCGACTATGGCTTTTGTCCGGTCCAATTCCAAGAATATTGATTTTCTGACTTTCCTGGAACCAAAAAAGAAGAAAAAAAGCAACTAGCACTCTGGCATCTTGTTAATAGGTTAGTCTAAGAAAGTGTATAGAAATACTCGAAAGTGTGGACAAAACATAATAAAGTAGATAAAACCAAGCATGGAACATCAAAAATTATGGATACGTTAGCAACGTATCAACATCCCCAAGCTTAACTCCTGCTCGTGCTCGAGTAGGTAAGTGATAAAAAGAAAGAATAATTTTTGAGGTGACATGCACCATCATAAACTTGATCAAAGTATTTGTAAAACATTGATAGCTGGGATCATAGTACTTCAATCATAACATGAAAGACAAAGTTCTAAGAATAAGACAAAGCAACTATTGTTGCAACATGAAAAGGCACAAACAAAAGATTAATGAATAACAATTGTTTGCAAGACGTTTGTTTGTTTCACATAAAGAAAACATAGCATAGTGGCATCCAGCTTGTCCCTCATAGAGTAGCAAACATAAATGCATAGGACACCTTCAATGTTCATAAGAGTGACTCGATACAAATAGTTTAAAACAAGCAATATCAAAGCTATGCATCAATCAACAAGTCTTGGGACAATGCACATAGAACTAAGAATGGCCACTATGTTCTCAAAGTAGGTGCATAAAGATAGAAGGTGGAGACTCAACATAAAAGTAAAAGAAAGGCCTTCAAAGAAGGAAACAGGGATTCAAGTTTCATAAAGAGCTTCCAAAAATTATGGTACTTGTTAGCTTTCAGCTCTCATTGCCCCTATCATAAGAATATTTAGGTGATTAAGGTTAAAGCGACACAACTAAGAGGATATGCTTGACAAGTTATAAGTTGAAATTTCATGCCCCTTACTTACGAAGACCGAACCTTATGCTACTCAACTTTAGTCACAAGTAATCTCTTGTCATTGTAAGTACATATGTATCATAAAGAACTGCCAATGGGGTACCCCTTGCACATGATACAGGAGCTATCCCATAATCAAAATGACAAGGCAAGCAGCCAATGAGCATCTCAGCGATCTTTTTATTTACTATTTGCATAGGTTTTTTTTGAGGATGCTTCATAGAGTGCTCATTATGGTTATGCTGCAAGCTTCCACCATGATTAGGCATGGCTTAGGCTAGCGGCCTAGGCGTTTCTCTAACACACATACAAAATCCATGATCTTACAAGTTCCACTTTTATTTCACACCGTCGGGATCCATAAGCAAAAGAACATGATATCAACGGGGTACAAAGTACAAGTGCAATGTTGAAAGCGTTCCCCATGATACATGGTTCTGCTAATTTCAACTTATAAAGTGCAAGCATATACGCAACAAAGATGGACACAATGGGTAAAGTTTATTAATTGCAAGAAAGTAAAGTGTGCCATCAAATTCGTGAGAGCTTTAATCACTAATTTTCACATAACAAGTTTAATTCGGAAGGTAGATAAAAACATGAATATACTTGGAATAGCATAGGATAGTAGGTAGGTATGGTGGACTCTTTGGAATAACTTGGTTTTAGGAGTTGCATGCATGAGTGGAACTCATACTTGGTTGTGGAGGCTAGCAAAAGACTGGGAGCGACAAACTAAGAGAGAAACAATGGCCATAATCATGCAGAGCGACAAAACATCATTGATCAAAGCATAAAGTGATACTACAAGTTGAAAACTAAAGGATAATAAAGGCTATGGTGACTTGGGCTAGTCATAACATGGTGTGAGCATGCGCCAAGTCAACCCAAACAAAGCATCAAAGGAGAATACCACAATACTAAGCTTTAATATGCTAAAACAACGCATGATCCTTCCAAGGCACATTAACAATCTCAATTGTTTATAACAAGTCATGCTACAGAAAATAATACTAAGCATAAAGCTAAAACAATATCAAGCATGACATGATTGAGCATAGGCCACAGTCAAAAACAAGCTCTCTTTACCACTTAAGCATGAACTTTCCTACTCTTTTCCAATCCAAACCAATCTATTTGAAAACCAATGTATGAAATAGGGGGTCCAACCAATTTATTCAGCAAACTAAGAAAACTAAAAACCAAAAACGAAGACGCTCCAAGAACAACACAATTGTGCATGAAACAATAAAAATGAATTGTTTGGAAGAACCTGAGATTTTTATTGATGAAGAAGGGGATGCCTTGGGCATCCCCAAGCTTTGACGCTTGTACTTCTTGGATATTTCTTGGGTCGACACGTGTGGCATCCCCAAGCTTGAGCTTTAGTCCATTCTTCATCTCAATACATCATTCTTCCATTACACCTAAATTTTTTCCTTCATACAAAACTTCACACAATCTTTATTAGCAACATTAGTGCACTAAAGATAATAAGTCTTTGGGTTCAGTTTCAACACCAATAAAAACTTCCATTAAAACACAAGATATTGTAGCACTTCCCTCAAAAATCTTAATTCCCCAAAAAGAACCCAAAAAGGAATCAACAAGAAGCAAATGCAAATAATGGCAGAAATCTGTCAAAACAGACCAGCAGGTAAACACCAATTTTTTTGAAGACCTTCTATTGCTCAAATCGAAAAGTGTTGAACTAACGAAAGTTGGATAACAACCTGGGGCAGAAGCACAAAACATCACAGTTCAAACCGACGTACAGAGATTTTACACGAAATTTTACAGCGAAGCACAAAAATCTGTTTCGGGACAGCAACTTTCCCAAGTCTTAGTTCTCTCTCATTAGAGGTTACTCTTGGCATAAAAACTACACAAAAATGATAAGGAGAGGCTATTACTGAAGCAATAAATTTCAAGACTCAACTAAAACTTTTGGGTTATCTCCTAATAAGTACTTTTCTTTAATGCCTTTAAGTTAGGCTTGATAGTTTGAGAAGATGCTCACATAAGAATTGAAGTAAAAGAGAGCATCAAAAAGAAAATTCAAAGCCCATTTAAGTCTAACCCACTTCCTATGCATAGGAATCTTGTAAAGAAACAAATCATGAAAGCAAAAAGCAACAAGCATAGTAAAGCAAAACAAGTGCAACTTCAAAATTTTCAACATAAAGAGGGGAAACATAATATTGTTGTGATACATAAAACCATGTTTACCTCTCTCATAATAACTTTCAGTAGAATCATGAATAAAATTAACAATATAACTATCACAGAAAACATTCTTATCATGAGCCACATGCATAAAATAATTAATACTCTCCACATAAACATAGTCATTCTTATTAATTGTAGTGGGAGATAATTGAACAAAATAGCTATCATTATTATTCTCATCACCATAATCATCAAATATAGGAGGCATATTGTAATCATTAATTTTCTCCTCAATAGTAGGTGGACTGAAAATATCATATTCATCATTGTAATCATCATATATTGGAGGTTTGGTATCATCATAAGCAATAGAATAGCTATCTTCCAAAGCTGGGGAACTAAATAGATCATTTTCATAAAAACTAGCTTCCCCAAGCTTAGACTTTTCCATAGCATTACCAATAATGGTGTCCAAAGAATTCATACTAACAACATTGCTATTAGCATGCAAATAAAGTTCCATAGGTTTTTTAATTTTCTCTTCAAACATTTCATGTCCTAACTCAAGATAAATACCATAAAGCTCTCTAATTTTGTTGTTGTTTTCCATTAAGCCTAACTAGTGAAAACAAGAAACAAAAAGACAAAATTGCAGAATATAAAGGAAATAACTTCGAGCACTCACACCGGAGGATGTGAGTACCTTTTACCTTACCTCCCCGACAACGGCGCCAGAAAATAGCTTGATGTCTACGCGCTTCTATTCTTGTAGACAGTTGTTGGGCCTCCAAGTGCAGATGTTTGTAGAACAGCAGCAAGTTTTCCCTTAAGTGGATCACCCAAGATTTATCGAACTCAGGGAGGAAGTGGTCAAAGGTATCCCCTCTCAAGCAACCCTGCAATCAAGATACAAGAAGTCTCTTGTGTCCCCAACACACCCAATACACTATTCAGGTGTATAGGTGCACTAGTTCGGCGAAGAGATAGTGAAACACAAGTGGTATGGATAGTTATAAGTGGTAACGGTGCCAGAAAATAGCTTGTTGGTGTGGAAGAGACTAAAGGCAAACTAAAATAAAGATGGAAGCAAACATGTAACAGATCTTATTGCAAATGGTGTTTCAATGTTTAGAAACAAGGCCTAGGGATCATACTTTCGCTAGTGAACACTCTCATATAAATATCTTCTCTTTATGATAATACTCTTAACTACTCTCCGGTTGAACACTCTAATCGATGGTAGGGCTATAACAGCACACCTCAAAGTAAGCCTTTCCCATCGAGATAACCCCACACTGTTACCTTGAGCACTAGATGGTTCCAACAAACACCACAATTTCATAAAGACATCCAACTCCAAATATAACTCATAACAAGTATTTGTAATCTCTAGCCTAAGTGCCACCATGGTGTGCACACTGTCAACTTCACACACATGGGGAGAGAAGAGATCTATTAAAGCACTTGAGTGGCAAGGTAGATCTACCCAATTACAAAGTTCATGATCACAATATGATCATGCATAGAGAGAGAGATGAACACATAGCTACCGGTAGAACCCTTAGCCTCGAGGAAGAACTACTCCCTCCTCATCATGGGAATCAGCAATGGTGATGGAGATGGTGGTGGAGATTGATGGAGATGGCTTCGGGGGCACTTCCCCGTCCCGGCAGGGTGCCGGAACAGAGACTTTCTGTCCCTCGAATCTCCCCTTCGGTGGCGGCGGCACTACGGAACTTTTCATGGATTTCTGATTGACGATTTAGGGTTTTTGTATCAGGAGGCATCTTATAGGCGAAGAGGCAAGGTCGGTGGGCGGCTAGGGGGCCCACACCACCTGGTGGCGCGACCAGGGCTAGCCCGCACCACCACATGGTGTGGCCGCCCTGTGGCCCCTCTCTGTCTCGTTTTCTGGCTCTGTGAGCCTTCCGGTAAAATATCGACTTTGGCTTTTGTCCGGTCCAATTCCGAGAATATTGATTTTCTGACTTTCCTGGAACCAAAAACAGCAGAAAACAGGCAACTTGCACTCTAGCATCTTGTTAATAGGTTAGTCCAAGAAAGTTTATAGAAATACTCCAAAGTGTGGACAAAACAGAAGAAAGTAGATAAAACTAAGCATGGAACATCAAAAATTATGGATACGTTAGCAACGTATCATTTAACCTTGGAGGAGGTGGATAACTCGGATCAAGCGGTGATAGGTACGGTAAATATTTTCACAAATCCTGGAAAAGTTCTATTTGATACGGTCGCAACTACTTCATTCATATCTGAACAATTTTGTGATAAGTTCCGGATTAGAAGGGCACCGTTAGAAAAACTTATGACCGTAGTTACCGCTGGAGGGATTGTGGTAGTTAGAAACATAAAATTAAACCAAGTTATCTCAATCTATGGTCAAACCTACTATGCGGATCTTTATGTGATTCCATTAAGGGGAATAGAAATAGTGTTGAGAATGGATTAGATGGCTGAGTATGGGGCTCAGATCAATTGTGAGGATAAAACTGTTTCAATCAAGTCTCCAAGTGGAGGAAGGATAGTCTATTAGGCAGATAAACATAGTCATATCATGGTAGATCTGCAATTCAACTCAATGAAGGAGGTCAAATTGGAAGATTCCTGTTGTGAAGGAATTTCAAGATGTTTTTCCAACAGAGTTACCAGGAATGCCACCTGGTCGAGAAATAGAGTTCACTATTGACCTGATACCTGGTACGACACCAATAGCCCAAGCATCGTACAAGATGGGACCAAAAGAATTAAAAGAGCTTAAGGAGCAAATTGATGAGTTAGCTAGAAAAGGATTTATTCAGGAAAGTGTATCTCCATGGGGAACTCCAGTAAGTTTTGTGGATAAAAGAGATGGAGGATGAAGAATGTGTGGTGATTACATAAATCTCAAAAAATGTTACCATCAAGAACAAATATCCATTACGAAGAATTCAAGACCTATTTGATCAAGTCAAAGGAGCTGGAGTGTTTTCCAAGATTGATCTAAGATCAAGATACCATCAGATAAAAATCAAACCTGAAGATATTCCAAAAATAGCATTTCTGTCAAGGTATGGAAATCATGAGTACCTCGTCGTACCTTTTGGATTGACCAATGCACCAGCAATATTCATGAACTTGATGAACAAAATCATCATGCCATATATGGATAAGTTTGTCATAGTGTTTATTGATGATATTTTGATGTACTCAAAGGATAAAGAAGAGCATGTTGATCATTTGAGGATAGGATTGCAAATCATGAGAGAACATAAGTTGTATTTTAAATTCAACAAGTGTGAATTTTGGTTGGACAAGGTAGAATTTCTTGGTCATGTGATCAGTAGGGATGGAATTGCCGTGAATCCATCCAAAATCCAATCAATATTGGAATGGAATGCACCAACTAATGTGAAACAAATCCGAGGTTTCTTAGGCATGGCAGGCTATTATCAGAGATTCATTGAATGTTTTTCCAAGATAGCTGAACCAATGACCAAATTATTAAGAAAGAATGCACCATTCATATGGGATGAGAAGTACGAGGCAAGTTTTCAGGAATTGAAAACCTGATTAACAACCGCACCAATCTTAGCTATACTGGAAACCGGAAAAGATTACACATTATATTGTGATGCATCCAAAGAAGGACTAGGATGTGCGCTAATGCAAGATCGCAAGGTAATTGCTTATGGGTCTAGACAACTCAAACCTCATGAAGTCAATTAGCCAACACATGATTTGGAGCTAGCAGTAGTGGTCTTTGCTTTAAAGGGATGGAGACATTTTCTCTATGGAGCAAGGTGTGAACTATACATGGATCATAAGAGTCTTAAATATTTCTTTACTCAGAAGGAGCTGAATATGAGGCAGAAAAGATGGCTGGAGTTGATCAAGGATTATGATCTTACAATTAACTATACTCTTGGAAAGGCCAATGTAGTGGTAGATGCTTTAAGTCGGAAGAGTACGGATACTCAACCCATCAATAGAGAATTACCAAAAGAGTTGCAAATGGATTTGGAAAGGTTAGAAATACAATTCCTAAGGACAGAAGTTCATGTAGGCTTAGCAACCATGAGGGTTGTAGAAGAGTAAATCAGTGATCTTCGTCATGAGATCTATCGACATCAACTTGATGATCCATTTATTGCTGAAGAAATCCAAAGAATTTCTGAAGGATAAAAATCAGTTTTTCACCTAGGAGATTATGGATCTTTATGGTTCCAAAACCGTCTTTTTGTACCAGATGTACCAGAGATCGGAAAGGTGATACTCTGAGAAGCACATGAAACACCGTATTCAATTCATCCAGGAAGTACGAAGATGTACATGGATCTTAAGGAATTATTCTGGTGGAATAACATGAAGAGGGATATTGCAAAGTATGTATCTGAATGCCATACTTGTCAAAGGGTAAAAGCAGAACATCTAAGTCTAGCAGGACCATTACAACCATTGGAAATTTCGGAATGTAAATGAGAAGAAATTGGTATGGATTTTCTCAAAGGATTACCCATGACACCGAAGCGAAAGGATGTGATATGGGTGATTGTGGATAGATTCACGAAAGGTGCACATTTTATCCCGGTAAATCAAAAAGATAATGCCGAAAAGTTAGTGGAAATGTATGTCAAGGAGATAGTAAGTAAGCACGGAGTACCCAAGAAGATTGTATTAGATAGAGGATCCGTGTTTACTTCAGCATTTTGGAAACAATTACATGAAGCACTTGGCTCGAAGTTGGATTTCAGCACAACCTATCATCCCGAAACTGGAGGCCAAACATAAAGAACCAATCAAATATTGGAGGACAAGCTTAGAGCTTGTGCATTAGATTTTGGAGGTTCGTGGGAAGATCATCTACCGTTGGCAGAATTTTCCTACAACAATAGCTATCAAAGTAGTCTGAAAGCAGCAACATATCAAGTACTTTATGGGAGAAGATGTAGATCACTGATATGTTGGTACGAACCTGGTACTAGCAAGGAATTTGCACCAGACTATATCAAGGAGAAGCAAGATGTCATCAAAATTATTAGAGATCGATAGAAGATAGCTCAAAGTCGACAGAAGAGTTATGTTGATCAAAGTCGGAGATCATGGCATCCATAAGTGGGGGATTTGGTATATCTCAAAGTAAGTCCAATGAAGGGAGTTAAAAGATTCAGAGTCAAAGGAAAACTGAGTCCAAGATATATTGGATCATGTAAGATATTGAGTCAAAACAGAACAATAGCTTATGCTCTTGAATTATAGAAAACATTGGCTCAAGTTCATAATGTTTTCCATGTGTCACAATTATGGAAATGTCTTAAAGTTCTCGATGATGCAATTACACATCAAGAAATTGAGTTACAGGCAGATTTAACTTATGTTGAGAAACCCTGTAAGATTCTGGAAGAGAACTGGAAACGGTTGAGAAACAGGACAATCAAATACTACAAAGTGCAATGGGAACATCACCTAGAGAGAGAAGCTACATGGGAGAAAGAAGATGACTTAAAATAAGCATATCCATAATTCTTTAGGTACAAATCAGCAAACTTCGAGACGAAGTTTAATTTAAGGGGGGAAGTCTATAACACCCCGGCATTTAGGAACCAACGAAGGGTAGAAATAGGAATTTGTGCATATGCATGCATTCATCTGTAAAATCGGGGTAAAATTTTCGCCAAATAAAAACCTAAAGAGATCAGAGTTTCATCCACTATCTAGAGGTAGGAATAGCTCTCTGAAGTGATTGCTATAAATTTTGACATGATCTTTAGGCATTATTGTGTTTTGGGGGGAAATATTTTGAATTCAAATTTGAAATTTAAATCATTTGAAAATTAGAGCTAGAAACATTAAGTGGGTGTCCAAATGATGTATTAACATTCTTTGATTATATTATAGATATGTTGAACAACAATATAAATTTAAGACAAGAAACTTCAAATAAGACATGAATTCTTATTTCTTTTCTTTATTCCATAACAAAATTACAAAGGGAGATATTTATACTAAGACAGAATATTAAAAGGAATAGAATCCAAGAAAATGAATCTTTATTAAATCATAGAACTATTGTTACAAGATTCTTTACAACAAGAATATAAGGAGATTACAATAAAAATCTATACAATGTGTCTAATCCTATACTACATCTTGAGCCTCCAGATCTTGTTCCTACAAATAAGAAAAAAACACTCAAAAAGAAACAAAAGATTAATGGGTTAGTTTTACTCTCAGTGGTGAATAGTGAAGTGCACTGTTCATATTACATCATAGAGTAATTGGAAGGGAGCAAATTTCACCAAAGTGTAGTATATGTTCTTTTAAGAAAATAGCTCCACTGTCACAATATAAGCCAAATAGAAAAGAGGTAAGTTTCACCAGGATAAGTAATAGTAAAAGGATGGGAAAGTTTAAACCAGAGTTACTTGATCTCATCCATAGCCAAAGCATATAGTGAAGCAGCTCGCACACCTAAATGCATGCATTGAGGTGTCAGTAGCAGAGAGCAAGGGGCATCATAAATCACAACAGTGTAGGAGCAAAGCAAGCTTTACTATCCACTTCGCAGAGAGAGAGAGAGCATAGCCATAGTTTAACACCAGCACAGCCAAGAACATCACTAGATCTTGAAACCAAATCACTAGATCATGTCATGTTCCACCATAGAAAACCCAGGAGATCACTAGCAAAAATGGTGACTTGAGGAGGGGGGAGTAATAGGTGGACAACAAGGTCACATGAGCAACAACACCAGGAGGAGCAAGACCAGGCCAAGAGGAAGCCAAAACAAATCCAGGGCTACCACAAGCCAGAACTAGAAGGCAACCTCAGTACAAGGCTACCAAGGTATATCCCAACATTTTGATCTAATTATTTTCCACCTTACATATTCATTTTCTTGCAAGCACATGATAGTGAATATATCAGATAGCATATAATAAACAACCAGATTATACATGTATTCTTGCACAGGCAGGGTCTCAGACCAGCATCATTGACCCTATGATCTATCTTTAATTAGATAGATACACTTCAAAGCTGCTGGTACAGGGCACATTCCCAAAAAGGGTAGCACCTCTGTAGCTAGCAGGTTCTTATCTGTTTGAGTACAAGCTCAAGCATATTCTTTTCAACAAAGATAATAATCTTCCTAAATGATTTAGGAATCATAAATAGACACTTTCTTCCAAAAAAGACAGTAAAGGTCAACTCTGTATATCACTATGCCACACTATACTACAGTCAATAAGTTTAATCACTTTTCTGCAAGCATATAGGAATCATTTTTGTTTAATCATCTCTTTATTAATCACAGAACATAGACTAGCACTAGATTTACACAATAACAGGATTAAATCCTGAGACTGAGCACATCAGTGCTTCACATGTAAACAATTAACCAAGTATCAGTATTGAGAGCAATCACAACTTAACTCCATAGGAGTAAATCCACAGCAACAACAACCTGAGCATCCACATTAATCTAATCATGCTTTCACGGAGAATTTTATGACAGTAAACAGAGTAACAAAAGTATGATCACCAGACTGTTCTCTGATAGAGAGCAGAGTAACAAACATGCTTAACAGAAATTGATACTACACTAAAAGTAGATCAACATCAGAGGATTAGCATCATCAAGATTGACCCTAGAGATATGCTAAATCACCACTGTAGGGGTACGAACCCTAGGAATTTAGGGATGAACCCTAAATGGTGAAATTCATCGTAAATGACCACATGACATGAGATAGAGGCAAGGTAGAGCACAAAGAGGAGATTAGAGCACTTACTCGAGGTCCTCGTGAGATTATCGAAGAGGAAGCAGAGAGGAGGCCGGCGGCAGAGAGGTGGTAGCACGGGGAGCACCCTGAGGGGGCCCTGCAACCCGTGCCTGCACACAATAGTGGTGGCCATGGAGGAGCAGCGCCAAGAGCACCACAACACCATCGGGGGGGCGCCAGAGCACGGCGGACCCAAACCCTAGCCACGAGGTGGGGGTCAGCGTGGCCAGCGGAGAGCGCCAGTGCCAGATCGAGCGGGACAACGTCGAGCAGCGGCAACATCTGCATCGTCTTGCACTGCGGCAACGGAGACAACGTCCTAGGGAGACCGGAATCACTCGCTGCAGTGGCGACATCGAGTGGCTAGAGGGGGTGTCGCGTGAGAGAGAAGGGAGAGAAGAGAGCGAGCGAGTGGATGGTACTAGGCCGGGTGTGGGTAGCCCAGTACTACCCTGGCGCTTTTGTCCAGCCCTAGCGGGCCGGGCCAGCCTAGTGGGCCAGGCCCGTGTTTAAACAGAGGGACTTATTTAAAATACCTAAATTACAAATATATCCCTAAGATAAATTAGGCTCTAGAAAAATAAATAAAAATCCTAAGAATATAAATAATACATCTATGAAATCACAAAAATATCCTTTACCCAATAAAAATAATAAGAAATAATTTTAAGTAATTAAATATAGATATATTAAAATTATAGAAATTCCTTCAGGAATTTTATTAAAATATACAAAACACTTAAAATTGAATAAAAATCATTTTTAAGATTCTAAAAGGAAGTACTATTATAGAAAAAAATACTAGTTTGTATTTTTGAAAAGTAAATCAAGCGTGTTAATAATCAAGTGTTATTTCCTTAAAGGAATTTTAGTTAAATATTTAAAAGAGTTAAAAATTAAATAAATTCATTTTAAACTCTCAGAATAATATTAATTATTATAAAAATGCTAAATATCAAAATAATATGAATTTAATGATTCTTGAGTAATGATTTTCTTTTATTAATTAAAACAAACTTAAAACCTTTACAAGGTGGGTAAAACACGCAAAGAAGAAGAAAACAAATCATAACATGACATTACTATGCATTGCATATTGCTTCTTTAAATATTGTCCTTACCGGGCAACAATGATTTTCTGTAGAAACCGGAGCTCAAGGTCAGGTGGAAGTATCCGACTTCACTACCTTGCAGTCACAAGGCAAGTTCACCACTTGTTCATGTCCTTTGAAGAGTCTTTATGAAAGTATTTGAAAATTGTGTGTTATCACCTATATTCTAAAAGAGACAAAAAATAAATATTTTCCCAAACAAATGAATGCTATTATCATCCTAAGTGATGATAAATACTAAGAATTACAATGGAATCTAGGATTCCAATGGTAGAACAACTAGGGCTTAATAACCCATGACATTAGTAATTCTAGCACCATATATTACGCATTAACCATGAGATTTGGAATGGGATGGAGAAGTCAGCTGTATCTTCTTACTCTCGCATGCATTCGGATGACTAGGTCATGGCTATTATCCTCGTAGCATGCATTAATTGGTAATTCGTAGAGGATATGCAGCATATGGGTGGGAACCCTCAACGTCCCACGATAGTTCTGGCATCTGACGGTTTGTACCAACCATTGCCCTAATTCCAGATGTGGGCATGACTTACACCAAGGGGACATGCGGGGTCACAAAGGGGGCAGTGATTAGCTTGGATCAACTACTAGGCCCCACATCACGGAATTGTGGACGGGAAAGTACACCTGGTTGTGCAACAAGGATTTGGTATCTTGTGGGTAAAGTAACGCACCTCTGCAGAGTGTAAGAATTGTGACATGTTACTCCCTGTTTCAGGAAGGAGCCACGAACATGGTAGGAAAGGAACTCCATGAAGTTCTAGTCAACCTGTGAAGGCTGATGGACATAGTTTTGATAATAAAATCAATCTTTGAAGAAATGTTTACTAAAACTACATAGTACCAAGGACTTATATTCCGAGGTGGTAGTTAGAGCATCAAACTTCCCACCTTGCATATAGTGAACTTGCTGGGTAAGGATATTACTCGCTCTTTCTTTTGAACCCCTTGCTAGACTTTGAGGGCTAGAAGGATGACCATGTGTATGCTATGAAGGTTCAGAACGACATCTACTATGAAGAGCCAGATCTATCTGGTGGAATCGAAGGGGTGGACTACGGGATACACTATGGAGCTGAAGACAACGAGTCAGAGTAGTTGTCAGGCCAGAGCGTAGTTACCTAGTTGAGCCGAGAAGCATGAACCCTATAGAATAAGTTGTTGAGCTCACGTCTTTATTACCGTTGTGTCTTTTGTTCTTCCGCTGAACTTATGAAATGAGTTATTTGGTTTGTAAGTTTGAATCACTTGAAGTATCGAACTTCTGGTATTGTAATAATAATAAAGTGTGTATGTTTGTAATTTGGACACGCAACGTTTCTATTGTACCACTCTAAGGGATATGATATTTACGGAATGGTGTTCTATGGATGTCATGTCAACGATTATAGTGTACTACACATGAAGTGGTATGTTGGGTCACCGCATTTTTATTTGAATATCTGTTACATGAATTATCGCTTTTTTCCTCCCTCAATGAGGTCTATGTTTGAATTCGGCGTGCCACAACCCAGTGAAATTTGAGATAGGAGCCCATTCACCATAGCCCAAAAACTTTTTAATTTGGCCTTTTTGGCATTGCCCCCCACCTGTAAAAAAACTCTGCCTACCCATGTATTTAAGAAACTAATCCATTATGTGGCTTTTTATAAATTGAGGTTCCAGTAGTACTGCCCTTTTATTTTAAGAGAGATAACATGGACACACAAAATATTTTTTAGAAGACTGATACATAAGTTGTAGTACTAATATATGTTTAATGATTCAATTTCTATAAATATATTTGGTGTAGTGGAAAAACACTCAGTTTGCTTCTATTTGATTTGATTTGAAGGTCTTTAGTTCGAATCCCCTGTGTGTACATATTTATATATATCTTGGGTTTACATTTTTTTAGAAAGGGTTTACATTTTAATATTGCATTACGGAGAGGCTAACATCACGAACCCACCAGCCTGCGGCGTCCCTCGAGTTTGAAAAAAAGTTAAATACTTGTACAGAGAGGCTAGCACTAGGACCCACCCCCAGAACATACAGGTTGCATCGGGGACCCACAAGTCAGAACATACTAGAGAGGCTAACATGGGGGCCTCAGCAGTAAGACCATACACGGCTGCCGCATCGAGCAATGTTGCCAAGGTCAAAACAACGAACATGGACGAAAAAAGTCCATCTTACACATGTTTCATTTACTGAGAGACCGACATGTGGGACCTAGTAGCGTGACCTTATATAGGTGCTGCCTCGAGAAACGTTGCCAAGTTCGAAATAGGGAGGCGCGAACGAGAAAAAAGTCCAGCATGCACACGTTTCTTCTAATAAGAGGCTCAGATGGGGGACCCAGCTACCTAGAAAAACAGCTGATGCATCGAGCAATGCTATCAAGTTCAAAACACGGAGGTGCAACCGAGGGCAAAAATTCCATCATAGACACGTTTCTTCTAATGAGTGGATGACATGTGGGGCCCTCCAACATGAATAAACGGTAGATGCAGCGAGCAACGCTATCAAGTTTGGAACACAGAGGCACGACCGAGGAAAAAAAATTCTATCATACACACGTTTCTTCTAATGAGAGGATGACATGTGGGGTCTAGGAGTTTGATTAAACGGTAGATGCGTCGAGCAGTGCTATCAAGTTTGGAACAGGGTAGCACGAGCGAAGAAAAAAATTCCATCATACACACAATTCTTGTAATGTGAGGCTGACATGGAGGACCCAGCAGCGTGACTAAATGGCAGATAGATCGAGCAATGTTATCGAGTTGAAATCAGGGACACAATAGCCAAGGAAAAAATTCCATCATACACATGTATCTTCTAATGACAGGATGACATCTGGGACCCAGCAGCGTGATTAAACGACAGATGCATCGAGCAACGCTATCAAGTTCGGAACAAAGTAGCGTGAGCGAAGGAAAAAATTCCATCATATACACGATTCTTCTAATGAGAGGCTGATATGTGGGACCCAGCAGCCTGACTAAACGGCAAACACATCGAGCAACGTTATCAAGTTCAAATCAGAGAGGCGCGACCGAAAGTATGGTCCGCTAGAGACACTGACATCCTAGCCCCACACGCCTCAAAAGACTTCAGCGAGTCAACATCGTGCGAGGAACCGAAAATCTTGCTTCTGCCACGCGCCGACCGAGCTTCCTGCATGTTTTTAGTGGTTCCATCGTAGTAGAGGGCCACAAAACCAGAAAAAAAGTTTTCCATCGGCCATGGTTGAGCCTGGAAATTCGTCATGGAAGACGCGCATTCTACGATGACCGTCGGGCCAAGTCGTTGCGGAAGGAAACATTTATTGTAGTGTCCCCAGGCACACAACCTTCTTATATTTATGCAAGTGTGTAGCTTTAGTCTCATCTAAACAGTGCGTGCATGCATTGTATCACGTGTTTGACTGTCCTAAAAGGTTAGTAAGAGTAGGCCAATCATTGATGGTTACAAAAGCAACACGCGTAGGTCAAATTCCTCCTGTTTGTGCTCATCCCACACACGTACACCTTGTCCATGCCACAAATATCAAAGTTCTTCAACTAATGGCCTTAGGTACACATGAATGTCGTTGTCGAGTTGCTTCGGTCCTTGGATGAGCACTGGCATCATAAGGAACTTCCGCTTCATGCACAACCAAGGAGGAAGGTTATAGATACATAGAGTTACAGGCCAGGTGCTATGACTGCAGCTCTATTCCCCAAAAGGATTCATGCCATCTATACTTAGACCAAACCTTAAGTTCCTTATGTCATCTGCAAAGCCCGGGTACTCTCTCTCGATTTTTCTCCACTACGACCCATCAGCGGGGTGTCTCAACATCGTGTCTTCCTTGCGGTCTTCTTTGTGCCATCACAACAACTTGACATGCTCTTTGTTTCTGAAAAATTGTTTCAACCATGGTATTATAGGAGCATACCACATAACCTTGGCAGGAACCCTCTTCCTAGGGCGCTTTGCCTTAACATCACCAGGATCATCTCGTCTGATCTTATACCTCAATGCACCGCATACCGGGCATTCATTCTTATTCTCATACTCCTCACCGCGGTAGAGGATGCAGTCATTAATGCATGCATGTATCTTCTACACCTTTAATCCTAGAGGACAGATAACCTCTTTGCTTTTTACGTACTGGCAGGAAATTCGTTATCCTTTGGAAGCTTCTTCTTCATTATTTTCAGTAGCTTCTCAAATCCCTTGTCAGATAAACCATTCTTTGCCTTCCATTGTAGCAATTCTAGTGTGGTACCAAAAGCTATGTGTTGTCATCTTCGCAATTTGGGTATAACCCTGTTTTGTGATCATATAACATGCGCTTTAACGGCGACTTCTCGTTTTCACTTTCGCATACTCTCTGTGCATCAACAATGGCCCGGTGAAGAGAATTAATGAGATCATGTCATGCCTCTTCCTATCCAGCTTCCCCCGTTGCAGTATTACTGTATTCAAGGAATAGAGGATAGTTGTCATCATCCTCTTCTTCTTCATTGTCTTCCATCATAACCCCTCTTTCTCCGTGCTTGGTCCAACAATTATAGCAAGGCATGAAACTAGACCGAAGCAGGTGGGTGTGAAGGGTTCTTGAGTAAGAGTAATCCCTAATAGGCAACAAAGGACAACACATAAAACCATTCGCATTATTTGTCTCAGCCACACCGATAAAATTATTCAGGCCCATAATGAACTCCGTAGTGCGTCGGTCACCGTATATCCATTGCCAGCTCATCTGCATTATATAATTAAGTTTATCAAAAACCATTACAGAAGATCTAGAGAAATGACCATTGTACATTGGCAAATGCATTGTATCAATGGAGGATGAAAGGATAAAGTTGCTAACCTCGATCGAGGCGGAAAGAAAGAGGAGAAAGCTTGATTGTGGCTCAAGCACTTCATATCATGTTTGTTTTGTGTGAACTCAACTGGCATCATCCTCTTACGCATTTCATCGAGCACCTCTTGTGCATAGAGGGGGAAAACAAAGCAACATACACCAATTGTGCTTGAGAGGGGGAAAAACAAACCAGCTGACACACAAGCATGTGAGGCTGTGGTGTATATATACAGACACATGGGCCTTTTGTGGATCCCCCGGATTAATCCTCCGAGAATCTCTATTATTCATACACCACAATCCCATGATCAGTTTGAGGTGGCACATAACTGACAAGTATCAAAGTAAACATCCATTACTTAAGAGGATACATGTCATACCTTATTTTCCATTATGGCTACATCAATCATCATCAGTGAAACTTCATCAATCATAGAGCCTGAGCCATGCCTTAACCTACAGGCAACTTACTAGGAGAACGTCCTAGCTCGCATAGTCGTTATCGTCACCTTATTCTCAAGATCTGACCAAGTTAATAGCCAGGTGAAATTCCAGTGAGTACTTTGAATGTACTTGCAAACCACCTTAAGAGAATAATAACCAGACGATATGGAATATGGCTGTGGTAGTAGGAGGGCTCCAAGAGAGGTTCCTTCCTCAAATAGTTTCTATTGTAGATATAGAATCTACATATCTTTGATTAAAACTGTTGTAAAACATTTTGGAAAGATTTGAGAAGCTTGTAGACTACTAGGATGGTGTCACCCATTTGCCTTCCTTCCGGTCATCCCATGACCAACATTTCTCCTTCCCTTTTGATGACCCCATGATCAAAACATGTATCTTTCCGACCATCCCATAGTCAAAACATTTCCAAAGCCTTTGCTTTTCTGAAATCCTTTTTGAAATCAAAACCAGCACCACTCTACAGTAGTTTGTCCAACACGTCCATAAACACGGACATGGCTATTCGAATAGATTTACACTCTGTAGAGGTTGTACACTTTACCCACACCATCCAGGTACCCTGCCCTAATCACCTATGGATCATGGGTCGAGTAACTGGTCAAGACCTCTAGAATGCCTACTCTCGTACAAGCGCCTACCCTATGAGTCGTTTCCCTCAACACCGGGACGTTGGGTACAGAGGACCAATAGGAGCGCCTTTTTCAGTGCAGAAAAGTGTTCACTTTCGTGAGAGGCTCATAGTAACGCATGGAATATGATGACCCACAAGTATAGGGGGCGTATCGTAGTATTTTCGATAAGTAAGAGTGTCGAACCCAACGAGGAGCAGAAGGTGCTGGCTAGTGGTATGGATCAGGAATTCTCTGCAAATACTTAGCAAACGAATTTTTAGGGGTTTCTGATAAAGCAAGTAAACAAAGTACGAGTAAATAAAAGACATTAAGAATGAATGCAGCAAGTGGCCAATCCTTTATGCAGCAAAGGACAAGCCGGTTATATTTCTATAGATGACCAAACATTCTCGAGGACACATGGGAAGAGTGTCAAGTGCTTTCGCTTCAGATAGTCGATTAATCTTCTCTAGCTTGCTAAGTGTTGTGTGGGTGAACCTGTGCTAATGTACCGCCCCATCCAAGACTAATACATACTTGTGATTATACCCCTTGCAAATATCCGTAAGTACAAGAAAGTAATTAAGGTAGAAACCTAACCACAACTTTAAACTCTAAGACCCTTACGTCCCTTGTGCAATGGTTTCCTAACGGGGGTTCAGGTTTCTGTCACTCCGGCAACCCCTACGATTAGTAGCCAAATACACAATGCATTCCCCTAGGCCCATATAGGTGAAGTGTCATGTAGTCGACGTTCACATGACACCACTAGAATAAGTACACCACAACTTAAATAAAAATCTATTGAATCTTTCTCAACGCAACTCCACTACTAACAACAAGACTTCTCCCATGTCCTCAAGAACAAAACGAACTACTCACAAGACATCATATGGATCATAATCAGAGATGGAATAATGATGTATAACAATCTAAACATAAACAATAATTCAATGGTTCACTCAATAGCATCAACTACAAAGAGTAATCAACACCGGGAAAGTTTCCCCTATGAACTATAGCAAGATTCAACCAATTGTTACAGCAATATGGAGATGGTGATGAGGGTGCTGATGGTGATGATGGTGGTGATGATAATGATGATGATCCCGATGAAGTCCAGCTTGATGGTGGTGTTGATGGCGACGATCTCCCCTCTCCGGGAAGGAATTCCCTCGGCAGAAATCTGTCTGCCAGAGAGATCTTTCTCTCTCGGTGTGTTCCGCCCTGCAGAGGCGGCGGAATCTTTCTGTGGTCGCCCCCCGAGTCTTAGGGTTTCGTGGGGATGATATACGCCATAGGAGAGGCTGGAGTGGGCCAGGGCGGCCACACCACTCCCATGCGTGGCCTAGGCCTGCCCGCGCCATGGGGTGGTGTGGGCCCCTTGTGGCCCACCTCCACTCCATCTTCTGGCATCCTGAGTCTTCTGGAAAAATAGAATTTTCCGTATATTTTCCCGGATTTTCTGATCTTCGCGAATTTTGCCTCCAAACAGCACCTTTTCCATCAGAATCCTGACTGCAGCGGTACATGTTCCAAAAGTCATCAACCATGCAAAAATAGATGAAATAACATAAGTATCACCTCTCAATACGAAATATATCAATGAATAATAGTGAATTAAGACATAGAATAGTGATGCAAAATGAACGTATCAACTCCCCCAAGCTTATACTTCGCTTGTCCCCAAGCGAAACTGAGCTCAATAAACATGACCTCAGGTTTATTGAGTGAAGAGTCGATAAAAGAATACGGACAAGAAGCATCACATTGATCAAATACATAGATCATAATCGAAGACAACTCACTATTATATAACTCAATCTTGCAATGAGTAAAGGAAACACAATAAAGATACATAAAGTGAATCAGAATTGGTAATGGCAAACTTAGCTCTCGGTCGAAGAATAGTTGATAATTTGCCGGAGTTCACAAATAGCTGGTTTTTCAATGAAAGCTTTCAAAGTAGTAAACATCAAGATAAGAGCAACGTGCAAAACAAGGAATATAAGAAACATGAATGCATAAATCATCATATGAATGAATAAAACACATCAACTCAAAATACTTGCTGAGATAGAGGGGAATAGGTTTAGTGACTCAACTACAAAGTAAAAGAAAGGCCCTTCAAAGAGGGAAGCAGGGATTGCAAGTCTCATTAAGAGCTCCCAAAAATTATGATACTTACTAGCTTTCAGCTCTCATTGCCCCTATCATAGGCATCTTTAGGTGATTAAGGTGAAAGTGAGGTCCAATCTGAGTTATATGCTTGATAGACTATAAACTGAAAATCCCAAGTCCCTTGAGTACGAGGGCCGCTCCTCATGCTACTCAACTTTAGTTACCGGTAAGTTCTTGTCATCGTAAGTATGTGCGTATTATTGAGAACCGCCAACGGGGTATCCCTTGCCCGATGATACGGAAGAATCCCCATATCAAAATGACAAGGCAAGCAGACAATGAGTATCTCAGCAATCTTCTTATTTACCATGGGAAAATGATGCTTTTTCTCTCTTTCCTCTTTTCATAGTATCTCTTTTTTTTCTCTTTTCTTTTTTCTCAATATCTATCTCTCTCTTTTTTTATAAGAAGAATGCTTCATAGATATCATTATGGTTACGCTACAGGTTTCCACCATGTCAGCATGGATTAGACCAGCGGCCCAGGCGTTTCTCTAACATACATACATAACTCCATGGACTTACAAGCTCCCCTTTTATTTCACACCGACGACATCTGCAAACAAAAGAGCAAGGTATCAACTGGGTATATATTTACAAGTGTTGAAAGCGTTCCCCGTGATAGCACGGTTCTGCTAATCCCCAGCCTATAATTTGCAAGCATATAACTTTCATGGAGAGTTCACAATGGTTCAGGTTTATTAAGTGTGGAAAATAAAGTGTGCCATCAAGTTCATGAGATCTTTAATCACTAATTTTTCACATAACAAGTTTAATTTGGGAGGTAGACAAAACAAGAATTTACTTGGAATAGCAATAATGCTACTAGGTAGGTATGGTGGACACAAATGGCAAAGGTTTTGGTTTAAAGGAGGTGGATGCACGAGAAGAATACCCTCTCAGTACAGGTTTTTGGGTAGCAAAGCTGGGTAGCAAGTACAAGAGTTGAAGGAAACAACCAAACATACAAATGATAAAAAACAAACATGCAATCTTCCTTGGAAGCACAAAATATCTTAACTAGAGAATACTAGACTTATGAGCAAATCAAGAAATAAAGATGATGAAATTATTTTTTCTCTAGAGTACTTCTATCTTTTACTTTCAACTCTCAAAAAGGTGTTGCTACTGACCGAGCCAGGTTTGCCAAAACCAACTAAATTAACTCAATGATCCCAAAGTGCTACCAATACTAACAACAAGATCAATCATATAACCACGAATTGAAAACTAATATAAGCTATGCAAAAGAGCAAATGATAGAACTTCTCATTAATATTCCATAACGGCAACTCACACCAAGGGATACAAATCTAACGAGAGAGGGGACACTTCCATAATGCAAACCATACTACAAAATAACTCCTCTATTCATGATATGACTCTACTAATAAAGTAAAAAGATAGAAGATAGTGATATGATACCGCATCACTCCCCCAAGCTTGGAACAAACCAAGGGGATGCCAAACCTGATGACGAATTACTCCTTCGGTGGTGATATCCTTTCAATGAGCTCTTTGATAAGTCTCCCAAAGTCCTCAATATCGAAGGTGAGATTACGAATCAGCTGTGAGTTTTGCTCAATGCGGCTCATGATCATGTCGTGTTGAGAATCCCAGCTCTTGCTATTCTTTCCCCACTCTTCCTCCTTGAAGTCTTCTTTTCCTGCATGGTTATGGGTAAAGGTATAGAAGGTACTCTTGGTGTTCGGAGAAGGAGTCCTTGGTGCCAAGCAGTGACGCGGAAGCTTCCCTCCAGTTGACATTCGTGCCGTCCTTCTGATCCTGGCAGGGTTCGCCACCACTCCAATGCTTGCAACGGTAGGGTCGGTGTGCTTTGCCTCCTCTTCACCTTCACTCTTGATCTCCTTCTCCTTCCCGGGGTCTTGGAGGTCTTCCTCCATGGGTTCCTTCCCCTTATCCTTGGCGGACACCATTGTGCTTCTAAACCTTCAAAGAGTATGTTCTGACAGAAACAGGTCGAAACAAAAACACGACGAAAACACGATATACGAACCTCGGGGGATCCGGGGGGTTATATATTACAAAGTTTCATATCAAAAGGAAGGTACTGGGAGAAAACAAGTCGGAGGCGGAGTCCTGGGTGGCCTCACCACCTGGTGGCGCGGCCAGGGGTGGGCCCGCGCCATGGGGTGGTGTGGGCCACCCTGGCTCCGTTTCCGTCTCTTTTTCGCTTCGTAGCTTTCCTTATTGACTGAAAAATGCAAAAATATAGTTGGATTGTATTTTCGCGGAACTTTTCTTACCAGAACTGTTACCTAGTTGGAAATGGACTCTGCAGGTTTCTGAATTTGGTATTTAATGGATCCTTCCGGAGTCATCTCTTGAATAACATCAATATCTTCATCTTCATATACTTATTACTTGAGTCATAAAACCTTTCTCTTTCTTATTACACCATTATCTCCACTTCCTGGAAATTTCTTTCACACAAAACTTCACACAGTTCTTATTAGCAACATTAGTATAAGTGAAGTGATAAAACCTTTTGAGTCCAACTTCAACTGAAAACCATCAAAACAAAAGCTACTGTAGCAACTCCTTCCGAAAACCCAAAAATAATTCAAAAAGGAAATCGAATAAAGAAGCAAATGCAAGATTGGCAGAATCTGTCAAAACAGACTAGCAGGTAAAGATCAAATTTTTCGAAAATCTTTTGTTACTCAAATCAAAAAGTGCAAAACTAACGAAAGTTAAATAATAAACTGGGGCAGAATCACAAAAAATTACAGCTCAATCCGACATACATATATCTCTCACGAATTTTTACGGTGAAGCACAAAAATCTGTTTCGGGACAACAACTTCCCCAAATGTTACTTCTCTCTCATTAGAGGTTGATCTTGACACAAAAACCAAACAAAATGGATAAGGAGCGGTTATTACTAAATTAATAACTTCCAAGACTCAAAGAAACAAAAACAAACTAAAAGCAAAAACAAATTGGGTTGTCTCCCATAAAGCTCTTTCTTTATAGCCATTAAGATGGGCATGATAATTTTGAAGAAGCTCTCATAGGGATATGAATTGAAGTGAAAGAGAGAGCATTAAGAAGAAAAAATGCACACTCATTTAAGTCTAACCCACTTCCTATGCAAGGGGATTTTGTAAACAAACAAGTTATTGAAACCAAAGGCAACTTGCATAAGACGGCAAAAGATGTGCAACATAAAAACTTTCAGCATAAAACGAGGAAACTTGATATTATTGAGATACATAAGAACACGTTTCCCTCTCTCATAATACCTTTCAGTATCATGCATAAACTTAACAATATAGCTATCACAAGGACCATCATAACAATGATCACTTATTCTAACAGAAAACACAGGAATACTAGCTCTCATAGCACTACTATGTGAAACAATATTAGAGGTATCCTTACAAAGGATAGTGTGTCCCTCTTCCTCATACTTAGTGACAAAGTCTTTCACATTTGCTATTATAGGTTTATCAACCATTTGTTTATCAGGTTCAACAACTTCATTCATACTTTCATTAACCATACTAGCTATCATAGAATGTTCTTTTACCTTAACTGGGAAAGGCATTTTCTCAATATAAGGTTCAGGTAAAACATGATTAGCAGTATAAACTTCAGTATTTCTTGTAGGAACACTCTTAGCAATATCTTTATAAGGTTCATGATACTTATTCCACTTCTTTTTAGGCACTTCAATGTAGGAAGCAAAAGCCTTAAAATAAGAAGCAATAGCTTGAGAGTCTAGACCATAAGCATTTTTAATATTTCGAAAGTCATCAGTTCCCATAAAACATTCAATGCATTCATAATCATAATTTATACCTGACTTTCTACCTTTGTCATTCTCCCAAGCTTCAGCATTGTCTTGAATACGATCTAGAAGGTCCCATTTAACTTCTTCTTCCATGCGAGTGAATGATCCAGCACAAGAAGCATCCAATAAATCCTTGTCATGAAGAGAAAGCCTTGCATAAAAGTTATTGGTAATAATATTGTTGGGGAGCTCATGAATGGGACATTTGAGCATTAGTAACTTCAATCTCCCCCAAGCTTGAGTTTTACTCTCTCCATCAAGAGGCCAAAAGTTGTATATTTGATTCCGATCTTTATGAATCTCACTAGGAGGATAAAACTTTGAATAAAAGAGAGGCACTATTTCCTCCCATTCCAGAGCTTGACCATTCTTCAACAGCTTATACCATTCCTTAGCTCTTCCTTTCAGTGATAATGAGAATAACTTCTTCTTAACTTGATCTGTAGTAATGCCTGCACACTTGAACAACCCGCATAATTCGTGTATAAAGAGTAAATGATCACCGGGATGGACAGTTCCATCCCCAACATAGTAGTTATCCATAGCACGATCAATAATTCTTGTAGGTATTTTGAAAACATATTTCTCGGCAGGTGGTGGCTTATCTACTACCTTAGCAGTGGTAGTAGCATTACAAAATAAGAAACTCAGAGAATTATCCATAACGAAAATAAAGCAACTAGCAGAAGTAAACAATACTCACAGTAGAAGTTTCCTTTACCAGTTCCACTCTCCAATAGCGCTTCACTCCCCGGCAACGGCGCCAGAAAATAGTCTTGATGACCCACAAGTATAGGGGGTGTATCGCAGTATTTTCGATAAGTAAGAGTGTCGAACCCAACGAGGAGCAGAAGGTGTTGGCTAGTGGTATGGATCAGGAATTCTCTGCAAATACTTAGCAAACGTATTTTTAGGGTTTTTCGATAAAGCAAGTAAACAAAGTACGAGTAAATAAAAGACAGTAAGAATGAATGCAGTAAATGACCCAATCCTTTATGCAGCAAAGGACAAGCCGGTTGTATTTCTATAAATGACCAAACGTTCTCGAGGACACATGGGAAGACTGTCAAGTGCTTTCGCTTCATATAGTCGATTAATCTTCTCTAGCTTGCTAAGTGTTGTGTGGGTGAACCTGTGCTAATGTACCGCCCCATCCAAGACTGATACATACTTGTGATTATACCCCTTGCAAACATCTGTAAGTACAAGAAAGTAATTAAGGTAGAAACCTAACCACAGCTTTAAACTCTAAGACCCTTACGTCCCTTGTGCAATGGTTTCCTAACGGGGGTTCAGGTTTCTGTCACTCCGGCAACCCCTACGATTAGTTGCCAAATACACAATGCATTCCCCTAGGCCCATATAGGTGAAGTGTCATGTAGTCGACGTTCATATGACACCACTAGAATAAGTACACCACAACTTAAATAACAATCTATTGAATCTTTCTCAACGCAACTCCACTACTAACAACAAGACTTCTCCCATATCCTCAAGAACAAAACGAACTACTCACAAGACATCATATGGATCATGATCAGAGATGGAATAATGATGTATAACAATCTGAACATAAACAATAATTCAATGGTTCACTCAATAGCATCAACTACAAAGAGTAATCAACACCAGGAAAGTTTCCCCTATGAATTATAGCAAGATTCAACCAATTGTTACAACAATATGGAGATGGTGATGAGGGTGCTGATGGTGATGATGGTGGTGATGATAATGATGATGATCCCGATGAAGTCCAGCTTGATGGTGGTGTTGATGGCGACGATCTCCCTTCCCTGGGAAGGAATTCCCCTGGCAGAAATCTGTCTACCGGAGAGATCTTTCTCTCATGGTGTTTTCTGCCCCGCAGAGGCGGCGGAATCTTTCTGTGGTCGCCCCCCGAGTCTTAGGGTTTCGTGGGGATGATATACGCCAGAGGAGAGAGGATGGATTGGGCCAGGGTGGCCACGCCACTCCCAGGCACGGCCTAGGCCTGCCCGCGACATGGGGTGGTGTGGCCCCCCTGTGGCCTACCTCCACTCCATCTTATGGCATCCCGAGTCTTCTGGAAAAATAGAATTTTTCGTATATTTTTCCGGATTTTCTGATCTTCGCGAATTTTTCCTCCAAACAGCACCTTTTCCATCAGAATCCTGACTGCAGCGGTCCATGTTCCAAAAGTCATCAACCATGCAAAAATAGATGAAATAACATAAGTATCACCTCTCAATATGAAATATATCAATGAATAATAGTGAATTAATACATAGAATAGTGATGCAAAATGGACGTATCAGCAGACCGTAGACCGATCGTTTCTTCTCCGGATCGATGCTTTACATGGGCACTTACAGGAGAAGACCTAATCTCTAGATTGAAACCTCCTGTAGTAGTTGTGAGGCAACCTATACTAGAGTAAGCAAACTTTGAGCCTAGCCCGTTCCCATATAGGAGTAATGTGGTTGCACGGGTTAACTTGTGATAGCTAAAGCTGCATAGAACCGGGTGTGTTTTTGAAACCATTTTTCCTCCCTTTTCCTTTAGCATCTTTTGTAGAACAAAACCTTTTTCTTTATCAAACTTCTCTTGTTAGGTCAGACCTCACCAAGGTTTTACCATAAAACATCTTGTAAACTTTCCAGGGGTCTTCCCATCCTCTAGTTTTGCTTCGGCTAAAACAGAGTCTCCAAGTAGGTATGGTGTTGTACACCATCTACCATACTAGGGGAAAGTAGGTGTCATCAAGGGGGTTGTACTTAGTAGTAGAATTGCGTAATGGGTTGGAGTAGCCAAGCCACTACCAGATATAGCTCATCGTATATTAAAACAATGTAGTTTCATATACAGTAGGTAAAAAATACATAAGTGAAACATTAGGACAAGGCTTATGAGTAAGAAGGTGTCTTGCATGTGATCCGAAAACTAGCAATATATGTCTGCAGACTTCTTCTGAGAATACCATGATAACCAACAATAACCATCTTCATCCGGTCTCCGATATAATCGCAACCATCATCATCAAGGTTGGCACATGCAAGCAAACAAGGGCACAATCAACACAAGGCATACAAGGACCAATTCAATACAACAACAAACATACAAAATATTACTCACTTTGGTAGGTTTTGGTAATCTGGGTTTGTAGCAATTGTAAATACTATAGTTGCCTTTGTGGAATTTCCTTTATGATTTAAATGTCAAATACCACCTAATAAAGGGATTTTCAACTAAGGCTTGGGTGCATATGATATCAATGTAGAAAAATGATATCAACAGATAGGTATTGCAATAGCAAGGCCAACAAAAGTGGTTTCATGATTTTATCAATTTTCCTTAATTAGTTATGCATTTTATGGTAGAAATAACCCTAGTTTGGGTGAATAATTCACCAGAAAAGATCTAGGGCTCAATTATATTTTTGCTCAGAGGGCTCTGTACACCTTTGAATTTGTGATTTTTGAGAGTTGGAATCACCTCAAAGTAATTACCAGAAAGCCCGTGGGAAATTCCCAAAGTCAGCTCTATACCTATTTTATCTTTTTAACAAGATTAAAACTACAAGGGATATTGATATGAATCCATGGGCACATGTTAGGTATTTCAGACACCTTTCTGCAGCAATTGGATTCACCCACTTTGGATTTACAGAACTCGTAGAATTAATTATTTAGTGAAAATACTCCTTGTGGAGGAGTTTAATTCACCAAAATTCATGAAAGCAACAATAACTATTGAGCTTATAGATTTAGATAGATCTTGCATTGCATGTGTTCTGAGAATTGGATTTAGGTCAATACCCATCTTGTTTTGACCTAGAGAATTTTCTAAAGTCAGAAATGAATTTAATTTGTCATTTTTACTACAGTAAAACAGAAGTTCTACTTGACATGAGACCAAGGTCTCGTGACAGGTACTTCCAATACCCTCCAGAGGAAGTTGGATTTAAATCATTTCGACACAATAAACTTACTAAAATAATTTATTAGTGTAAAGGCTACTTCTTAGCATTTAATTTTATAGGTAAAATTAAATACTATTTTGATCAAAAACTTGCTCTGTACGATAGAGGAAACCTTATAGAACACTAATAAAATTATATCTGGACACTTTGACTTGTTTTCCATTTTTATTTTGAATTAAACTCTGCAGCTATATAAATAGATCTAGAAAATATTTATTAAAAAAGGGGGGGTAGAGGGATTACGGGGCCGGATCTGATCAGCAGGGGCCGGTACTGCGCCAAGCCAGCCCACTATAGCGGCAATGCACACGGGACACCACGTTCAAAACGGCCAGGGGGTGGCCCGCCCGTCAGCCAGTGCAACAACCCGAAGGGGTACCAGGCACACATAGTCGTTCGATTAGACGGGGATCGATGACCCCAAGGCCTTCTCCTTCCTCACAGTAAGTGCACTGGTGCGGAAACCCTAGCTCGCCAGAGAGAGAGCAGGAGGGCTGATGATGGGCACCACGGGAAGTCTGATGATGGGCAACAAGTGTGGTTTTGGCAATAGAGAGGTGCTCGCACAAGTATGCATGCAGAGAGTGCTCGGTAGCTCATCGGTGCCATCCTCTAGGATACTCCTGAGCAGAAAAAAGAACAGGGTTAGAAGGGACTTAACTAGGGGGTTATGTCAGATCAAGAAGGAGTAAGAAAGAGGCAGAGAAGAGATGTCACGGTCCTTCTCTTTCTTGCAGGAGCCCGAGCTCGAAGCTCTCTATCTAGGGCGAAGGAGAGCAGAGGGAAGGATGGGAGCTTCGGGGGAGGCTCTAAGGAGTGGTGGGGTGGAAATTAGGGGGAAGAGGCATGCGGGGAGGGCCTCTGGCCTATTTATTTGGGGAGGAGGAGGTCCATGGTGGGCATGGTGTAGGAGGAGCTTGGGGAGAGGGTGTTGGCCAGGCATTGGGGATCCAGGGCGGTTGAGGGGTGGTGGGTGTGCTCTGGGTCATGACTAGGGCAAAGGAATAGTGGGGCTACTGCTGCCTTGATTTATGTCTAGGTTTGTGTATAGGTGGTCATCTCTCTCTCTCTCTCTCTCGCTCGCTCTCTCTCGCTCTCTCTATTTCCAACACTATTAACAAGGGGAACAATGCCCCTCCTACAATGTAGCACGACCAGCGTGAGATGGGTGGTTGTGGAGAAGTGCTGGACAAGATTTTGATGAGGGCTGGAGAGGTTTTGATTCATGATTTTAATCTTAGTCAAGTTTTTCCATAGTAGTAATTATGAAGCAATCTCTCCAAATTGATTTTGGCAATATGGTTCAAAGTTCCTAGTGGATAGATATGGTCAAGATATCTCTCCTAGAATTATTTGAGATTTTTCAGATGATTTTTGGTGCACTTTCTATTCATTATTCAACTAGTGCTGAAACTGTTTTATTGAATTCATTTGGGATTTTTGAATTGGAAAAGATGAGTTTTTGGTTGGGGATGATCCAAAATATGAATTTAGTCTTTGGAGATTTTTTTCCAAGATTTATTTGAGAAGGAAACTATTTAAGACATTTACTTTCTTGTTTCTACCATTTAAGGAAATATGCAAAAATAATTATTAAAACTCTTCAAAAATATTTATTTTTTAAGTGGGAAGATTGGGTATGATTTATAGGCCTCAAATGTTCCCAAAGTTGGCAAAGTGTTTTGGAGGAAAACAAGCTTTCCTATATTGGGGGGAATTTTGGAGTTTTTGTCCAATAAAGGAGTTAAATGGTTTGGGGCCCAATTTAATTATGGATGACCTTTGATAAATTTATATCTCCATGGTAAATTATGTACACCATATGTATCCACCTTGTGATACCTTGGGTTTTGAGAATTTGACTTGATTTGGGTAGAAGCAAAGGAAAAGAGGATCTGCGGCATTGTTAATTTTATCCCTTCAAAACCTTGTAGGATCTTGGGGCTCAGAGCTCCCCTTGAATCGTGGCATATATATGTATAGATATACCAGGTTATGTAGATCACCAAGATACAGAGGTTTGAGGTTGATCATGATTGAGCTCCCCAAGGATTGATGCCAAACTTTGAATAAAATAATGGTGCCAAAACAGATTATCAAATAGCCTTCAAAACCATGTAGGTTTTGGAAGCACAAAGCTCCAATTGAATAAAGTGAAGTAGGGATGGATAGACCTTCATGAGTATATGTTTTGGAAGCACAAAGCTCCAATTGAATAAAGTGAAGTAGGGATGGATAGACCTTCATGAGTATATAATAGCCATACCAACAGTTTCTCATGAGGAGAATTTATGAAGCTGTGAGCTTCTGCCAAAGTAGGCATGTTGATAAGATTTGCAGGAAGGACTATTTTCTTGCCTACAAAACTATCAAGAACAAGTGGGTTAGAGGATGACCTAGCCAAGTGAAAGAGTGGGCCTTGGTAGTAATTAGGATGGTTTACAATATGGTTCATGTGCATTTCCAAAAATGCATAAGGGTTGAGAAAGAGAGATGCTCAAAGATGAGACATTGATAGTAGTTTCCAGACTTAGCCATTTTTGGTAGATCTAGGGTTTTCAACTAGAACACAAGATTTAAAGTTTTTGGTTGGTTGCAAGGTTCCAAATTATCATAAAATGGATGATGTTGAGGATTATATTGAGTAGAAAGGATCCATGCTTGATATTGTTCTTCAATGACTTGAAAGCTTCTAGAATAAATAACTGTAGAAGTGATTTGGTTAAGGGTTTTAGATAGTCACTTAGTGACTAGAGATCAGACCCATCTTGGTAAACTTGGTTAGGTTTTGTATTATTAATTTAGCTTGATCCTAGAGGATGAGCTCCTAGGTGGCTCATACTACTTCCTAGCAAGCCAGTTAGACAACAGATCAAGGCAAATCATCAAACAACAGACCAAGGCAACTCATCATATAAACAAAACAATTGTACTACTATGGATACCTTCAAGCCTAGCTTGAGGTAAGGATGGGTATTTTGAAAAGGTTGTGTTTTTAAGTAGATGAGAGTCCCTTGGTATTTCTACCAAGAGTAGAGTTCAAGGTTTTATAAAAGGTTTTGGAAAGCCTAGGGGAATGAGTATTTGAAGGTTCTATCTTGAAAACATAAGGAGATTATATCATATAGATCTCCATAATGTTGTTAATAGAAGCTAGGAAAATAATGGTTGTGGCAAAGGCATCTTGGCTCAAGATTTGAAAAGCTAGAACATTTGAGAATATGTAAAATAAGCCAAGATAGTTTTGTGAAATAGCTTTTGTCAACTAGGGGTGGGGTAAGGAGTATATGATCTGCTACACATTCAAATGTATAAGAACAGACAACCAACATGCAAACACTGCATCACTAACAAGATTTTTTTGTTCCCTCTGATTTTTGCATTCTAGACAACTAATTAGGGTTGAAATTGGGATATTACACCTTTAATCCTGGTTCTTACCATGAATCAGGACTAAAGAGCTAGAGGTAGGCGCAAAACCCCTTTAGTCCCGGTTCATGGTACGAACCGGGACTAAAGGTCCCCGTCGAACTGGGACAAATCGTGGTCCTGCCCCGTGCGGCGTCTTGACCTTATGAACTAGGACTAATGCTCACATTAGTTCTGATTCGTAAGGAAACCAGGACTGATCGCTTCAGGGCAGTCCGACGGAAGCCCTGTTTTCTACTAGTGCTAGGGACGGACCTTTCCTTAGTTGTTTTTACGGAAAACCTATGTTGGTTATGGATCATCTCCTCTCCCGTAGGTGTTGTATGGGTATGGGACTGCTTGACTTGGCCATGTACTTAATGCTAAATCGACAAAGAAATATAATTAACATTCAGCTAAGTATCATATCTATTGAAACTAAGTCAACAAATGTGAGCTTTAGATACTTGGTCGACACTAACCATGTAGGAGAAGTTGCACATATCTTCAAGTGTAATCATATTTGAAAGGACATTTATTGTCTTAATCAGTTTTGGTGTTGAAGGACCGGAATCTCCGGTGGATGTGCACCGGAGTTTCAGCAAAGTCTCCGAAGAGACTATCAAGACCAGGCCCAGGACATTCTTGCTAGGGGTCCGGAGACGGACCAGAGTTGGACCGGAGTGGAGGTGTGAGTTGCTTTTAGACAGGAATCTCTGGTCTTCTGACCGGAGTTTCCGGTGTGGAAATTCCCCAATGGGCAGAAAATAATCTGTAGTAGTGGGCCTATAAATAGGGGACCTCATTCCCTACCTCAAGCTGCTTGTTTTCAGAAAAGGAAGAACACCATTTAAGAGCCACCAAATCTCCAAGATCTCCCTCTCCAACCACCCAAAGTCCCTAAACTTTGGGGAATCAAAGGAGGAGGCCTCGATCTACAGTTTCACCAAGAGATATCTTCATTTCCCCCTCATACACTTGAGGCCCCCTTGATCTAGGGTTTCATTGGAAACCCTAGGCCTTGATTTGGTTCTTACAAGCTTGTCTTTGATTGTTGTGACAACTTGCTTGGATTTGGGAGCCTCCAATTCAGTTGTGGATGTGTGCCTCGAACTTGTTGTAAAGGTGCCGGTTTCCACCTCGAAGGTTACCGATATAGTGGAAGAGTGAATCGATCCCTTTGGGTGAGGTTCACCAGAGAACAAGGGAGGCATTTTGTGGCGTTGGTGGTTTGAAACCACCCCTCTCCAAACGTAGACGTACTTCCCCTCAAAAGGAATGAAATGCGGGAAATCATCCTTGTGTCTCCACGTGCTCCATTTTGATTACCTCTATCCTTTATCGCACTTCACTTACTTATATCTTGCTCTTGCTTAGTTAGTTGTGCTAGTGTGACATATAGGTAAATTCACCTTAGTTGCGTATCTAGAGAATTTACCTTTTGTGTCAAACCCTAAATTGAAAAATACTAAAATTTGAAGTAGCACCTATTCACCCCCCCCCCACTAGGTGCCCATACGATCCTTTCAATTGGTATTAGAGCCTCAGCTCTTTATTCGGGCTTAACCGCCTAAGAGTGTATGGATAACCCGGAGGAAGTTGGAGGGGGGTGAGTCTAGCACCTCCGTGACCATGGTGGATCTCAAGAATTTGGAAACAAGCTTGAGCTCCTCCTTGATCCCGAAGGTGAACGTTTTGGCTAAGACAACGGTTGAAGTTGTGGGGGATGAACATATTGCCACTAACTCCTCCACTAAAAAGGGTGATGGGAAGGAAGAGCACCATTTGTTTCCCGGCTGGTACTCTCCCGACCCACCGATTACCCATCCCCATATAAATAATAGAGGTGACCCACCTATGCTAGCTGCACATTCTTTTTCTCAACGACAAGTTTTGATGAAATCTCATGTGTGCAGCTCTTGCATTGATCTATGAATATTATTGAAAAAGGACCCAAAATTGAGGATGCAACCAACTTGACAAGAAGAGAAGTGGTCAATAGTCAACTCAATGCTACTGCTTTGCACATGATTCAACTTGGTGTGGGGCCAAAAGATTTCCCTCACATTGAGCACCTCAACACCGCCACGGAAGCTTGGGATTCTCTCATTGACTTGTTTGTTGGAAATGAGAGCATGAGAAGAAATATATATGATGCCTTGAAAAATGAAGCCGAAGGATTCTATATGAAGGATGGATAGGACCATGAAGACATGTATCGAAGACTCAAATCCACTGTCACCGCTTTTAGAAATATCGGTGCCTCTCATGTGGATGATGCTTGGATAAAAAGGAAATATGTGAGTGCGATCATGCCCTTTGAGCCCACTGACTTGAATAGTCTCCAAGTAAGACACAACTACCATCTCATGACCTCCAATGAAGTTATGCAAGAGATGTCCGCCTTCAAGGTTGCTGCCAAGAATGCCAAAGATGCACGCACTCGTGCCCTTGGAATGAGCAATGGTGTTAATCTTTCCTTGAAGACCAAGGTTGTGGACTATGCAACTTTTGGAAAGATCCCGCCAAGGCCAAAATGGAGATGCAACGAAGAAGCAACCTAAATGGTAGAAAAGAGAATGGTTGAAGATTGAGAACTTGCTTCAACTGTGGTGACTGCTACCATTTTGTTGTCGAATGTCCATATGAGAAGAGAGAAGATCATGGTGGTGTACTTATATTGAAGAGAAAGTCAAAGGCCCCTTTCAAGAAGCCTTTCATCAAGAAGAATACCACCAACAAGAAGTCAGCTGACATTGCATTGATAGCACATGAAGAGTCTCATCCGATGATGAAGATGAGGAAGAAGAAGAAGAAACACCAAATGGTGTGGCAGCCATCACCACCACCTCTACACCCACCATCTCACTCTTCGAATCTCCAAATAGAATATCTCCAACGAGAACGTTACTTGCCTTAAGGCAAGAGCATCGGAGTATCATCATATCCTCTCTCCACCGCTATGATCAATGATGAATTGAATGATGATATAACTCTTGAGGTGAAGGAGGAATTATTTGCTTTTGATGTTTATATGACTAACTTGAAAGGGGAGCACAAGAAGAATTTTGTGAATCTCTTGAATCAACTTTCTCACACACAAGAGCTTCTTGATGAGAGATGCAAACTTGGGAGAGAGCACATTCTTGAGAAGGATGCTTGAACTAATGCTCTAGAAGAAGAGCAAGAGACTAGGGACTCTCTTGAATAAAAACTTGAAGGCCTTGATGAGGCCAATGATCAAATTGTTGATAAACTCATTAAGGAACATGATCATGCCATTGCTAAGTATAAAAAGCCTAAAAGGACAAGATTGAGTTTGGTGTTGTTCATGACAAACTTGTCGAGGACTTTGATAAGCTTAACAAGGCTCACAAGGCCTTGGAAAGTGAACTCTTGACTCTCACAAAGTCTTATCAACAACTTCAAACTCAATTGACTAATGTTGCTTCACCTAGTATTTTCATTCCCTCTAGTAGTACAAACATCTTTGAAGAAATTCTAGGTCGAAGGGGGAGCTTGCAAATGCCACCTTCCCCGAAGAAAACAAGTCTCTTGATGACCTTTTGAGTAAGCAAAGGTCAAATAATGAGAAAAGAGGCATTAGCTATATGTCCAAGGCCAAGAATAAGAACAACAAGAAGAAGAAGGCCAAGCCCGCACAAGCGAAAGACAAGACCATTATAGGTAGTAATACCACAAGTGGCAAAACTATGTCACAAGATGACTTTGCGGGAAGTGCTAACCCTCACTATGTCCTAATGCATGATTGTTATGGTGATGTTTATGCACAGTATGTTGGTCCACTTGATGGTTATATTGCTTGGTCTATTTGGGTTCCCAACACCCCTTTCAGTAACAAAAGAGGACCCATTGAAAAATGGGTACCAAAAAACTAGTTTGATCTCTTTTAGAACTATGCTTCTGGCGGGTCAAAATGGGTGCTTGATAGTGGATGCACAAGTCATATGACCAGAAGAAAGGTGATAATAACGGAGATAAGGCCAAATCATGATCAAATAACCGCCACTTATGCCGTTAAATCAAGATCTCAGGTAATGGGTCTTGGCAAAATTGTGGTTGCACACGATATTACTCTCGTGGACGTCATGCTTGTTGAGACTCTTGGATATAATTTACTTTTAGTCCGTGCTCTTGGAAAGTTGGGCTTTGCCATCATTATTGAAGATGATATTGTGGTTCTCTTGTGGAGCAAGACTCTAAAGGTCGCTTTTGTTGGGTACATAAAAAATTACTTGTATGAGATGGACTTTTCAGGAAAACAATGACAAGTGCGGTGTGCCTATTTGGAAAGGCCAATGTGGGTTGGTTATGACATTGTCGACTAGCCCATGTCAATATGAGAACAAAGTCTCCACAAGGGTGGCCATATTGTTGGACTAAAATAAAATGTTTATTTTGCCAAAGATCGTGTGTGCAGGGCTTGTGTAGAAGGAAAGATGCATTACTCTCCCCACAAACCAAACAACATTATAAAATCCAAGAGGATATTGGAGATCCTTCATGTGGATCTCTTTCTTCCTCCATCTCATGTGAGTCTTGGTGGGAAGAAATATTGTTTGGTGATTGTTGATGACTACTCAAGATATACATGGGTATATTTCTTCAAATTGAAGAGTGAGACCCAACAATACTTCATCAACTACGTCATTATGGTTCAACGTCAATACAATGTCCCTATGTTGGTGATAAGAAGCGACAACGGCACCGAGTTCAAGAACTACGCATTGAATGGATTCCTTAGTGATGAGGGGATAAAACATCAATATTACACTGCATATACCCCTCAAAAAAATGGTGTAGCCGAGGGGAAGAACCGGACACTAATGTATATGGCAAGGTCCATGTTGGCGGAGTTTAAGTCTCCATACAACTTTTGGGCTGAAGCAATCTCCACAGCATGCCATGCATCAAACTGGCTCTACCTCCGCATCAAGACTCCATATTAAATACTTACCGGTAACAAGCCCAACGTTTCATACTTCCAGGTGTTTGGTTGTAAGTGTTTATATCTTAGAGGTGCCCGTTTGTCCAAATTTGATTCCAAAGCTTTAGAGGGTATTTTTGTTGGCTATGGTCTCGATTCCCACACTTATAGAATCTATATAAACTCTCCGAAATTGTCATAGAATCTTGTGGTGTAGTTTTCTAAGAATATGATGGCCCCTAAGCGGGGTGTGTTGATGTTTGTGATGTAGATGATGAAATACCTCAAGATGCCATAAGAAGAATGGGTGCGGGATTCATCTGCCCCATTGAGGAACCCTTTGTGGCGGATCAAGAAGAACTATGCTCTACTCAAGTGGAGCCCTCATCTTCACAACTTCAAAAAGCTCCTATTATTGAGGACAATGATGACCCAAGCAAAAGACAAGCTGAGAACCCTCACCAAGTTGATCAGGCTGGAAGCTCCAGGCTGGATTGTCCGGTCTCTCCATTGACCAGATTACCCAGCCCTATGCAGTGAGTTGCACAAGGCAAATTTATTCAGTCATCCACAAGATCATATCAACGCCTTTCAAGTAGTATGCCTGATCAAGACCAAGATCAACTTGTACCTCATATTGATGAAAATGAACCCATTGTTGATCAAGGTCAAAATGAAGGTCAAGACCAGGACCAAAATGATGAAGAGATCCCCACTAGGAACAACAAGGAGATCTAAACTCGTTGCAAAGCTAGAGTGGATAACATGTTGGAAAGAAGAGACCACACTCTTGATAATGTTCTTGGTGATCTAAGGAGTGGACTACCCACTCGAGCTCAATTGAAGCATTTTGGTGAGCATCAAGCTCATATATCCATGGTGGAACCCAAGAAAGTGTGGGAAGCTCTTGAAGATTCGGATTGGTTAGAAGCCATGCATAATGAGCTCAAGAACTTTGAGAGAAACAAAGTTTGGAAGTTAGTAGAAAAGCCTAACAAGTGCCGCAATGTTATAGGAACTAAATGGATATTCGAGAACAAGCAAGATGGACATGGAATTGTTGTGAGGAACAAGGCAAGATTGGTAGCTCAAGGGTTCTCTCAAATTGAAGGCATTGATTATGGAGAGACCTATGCTCCCGTGGCTCACCTTGAGTCCATCTGTATCCTTCTTGCATATGCTACACATCATAATTTTAAATTACAACAAATGGATGTGGAAAGTCCTTTTCTAAATGGTCCATTACATGAGTTGGTTTATGTTAAGCAACTCCCGGGGTTCAAGGATCCCAACTTCCCAGATCACATCTACAAGCTTGATACAGAACTCTATGGGCTTAAACAAGCTCCACGCACGTAGTATGATCACCTTAGAGAGTTGTTGCTAGACCATGGGTTTGAAGTTGGGAAAATTGATCACACTCTTTTTACTAAGAAAGTCAATGGGGAGCTTTTCGTTTGCCAAATAGATGTTGATGATATTATCTTTGGCTCATCTAACAAATATTTTAATGATGAATTCTCAAAGCTTATGACTGATAGGTTCAGGATGTCTATGATGGGAGAGTTGAGGTTGTTCCTTGGCTTTGAGATCAAGCAAGTAAGAGGAGGAACCTTCTTCAATCAAGCCAAGTATACTCAAGACATTCTCAAGAGGTTCAACATGAAAGAACTAAATGGATCCCCTACTCCCATGGCAAGCAAGACTCATCTTGAACTAAATCTAAACGGTAAAGATGTGGATCAAAAGGTATACCGGTCTATGATTGGTTCTTTACTTTACCTTTGTGCATCTAGACCCGATATTGTGTTAAGTGTAGGAGTGTGTGCAAGATATCAAGCGGCTCCTAAAGAAAGCCACTTGATGCGGTCAAAATAATCTTTTGATATTTGGTTCATACCCCAAACTATGGGGTGTGGTATCCTAGGGGCTCAACATTCTCTCTATGTGGGTACACGGATTCAGATTGGGGTGGTGATATGGATGATAGGAAATCAACCTACGGGGCTTGCCAATTCCTTGGTAGGTCCTTAGTATGTTGGTCCTCTAAGAAGTAAAATTGTATATCTCTCTCCACCTCCGAAGCCGAATATGTGGCAGCTGCTAGTGAATGCACTTAATTGCTATGGATGAGGCAAACTTTAAAGGAATACAATGTCCATTGTGACAAAGTGCATCTTCTATGTGACAACAAAAGTGCTATCAAGATTTCCGACAACCTAGTGGATCATACAAGGACAAAGAATATTGAAATTTGTCATCATTTCATTAGAGATCATGTTGCCCGGGGAGATATTGAGCTATCTTATGTTTCAACCAAAGACTAACTTGCATATATTTTCACAAAGCCTCTTGATGAAGCAAGGTTTTGCTATTTGAGGAATGAGCTAAATATTTTAGATTGAAGGAGTATAACTTGATCATCTTGCATACTCACCTATAACTTGATCATTGTGTGGTTTAGGTGCATGCATGGAGATAGGGGAGTGCGGTCCTAATCATTGGGTTATCCCCCCATAATGCCAAAATTAAGAAAATCAATTCTCGTAATATCATTTTGTGATATGTGAGCTTCAGTAATGAGTAGTGGCAATGAACCCAAGGATAATTCTTTGTGGTGTCATGCCTCACACTATTATAGGGTGGCCTCGGCCACCGCCCTCTTTGTTGTGAAGAGTTGGTTCTTGATTTGATTGAATTGGAGTGTTATTTGACATTGATTTGGATTTTACTGATTATTGGTTCTTCATAGTATGTCATCTTATCCCAAGCCTCATTCCCTGTCCTAAAACTTGCTTTCTATCATATATGTCCCCATACACATAACTTGGCATTTTTGGTCGAAGATGACCGGAGTTTTTGGTGTGCATACATCGGAGTCTTCGGTCAGGCCGGAGTTTCCGATCCATCGGTCCGGAGTCTCCGGTCTAGGACGGTTTCGGGCACTAAGAAAAGAGAGCGCAGGTTGACAGAAACAGATAGTTTCTTTCTTCCACCCCCAACCTCTCCACTCTCACCCGTCGCCTCCTCCTCCAAACTTGCCGCCCCGGGGCCCTGAAGCCGCTAGGATCTACCGTGCCACCATCCACCTCCACACTCACCACCCTTGGGCCATTCCCCATAGGATCTAGTACAATTTTATCACCCCATGAATCTAGGGTTCATCCACTTTGATTTTTTGAATATTGTACCAATTTTGTCCGATGGAAACTCTTTTTGTGGACACTCCTCACACAATATCTAAGTTCCCTTGATTGATCTACTCGAAATTACTCCCCCACAGCCTTTGCTGTGGAAACCAATCTTTGGACTAGAGTTTCCGGTCTCTCAAACCAGAGACTCTGGTGTGCCTTTTGCATAGACTGGAGATTCTAGTGTTGCACACCGGAGACTCTGGTGTAGATGACTTCTGGCACATCAATCAAAGGTTCAAGTCTTTTCTTTTTGAATCATGGACATATATGCTTATCTACATTCTTTCTCCCTTACTCTATATTCATAGGTGGCTCTGGTTCTCATTGTCCACCTCGCACCAAGGCCAAGTCCAAAAGGGTGGATCCTCAATATGATGAAGCAGCTAGCCAGTATGTGATTCCACCCTCTAACCGGAGGCAACTAGCCAGAGATGCTGCTTACATGCGAAGGGAAGCTGAGCGTGTTGAGGATGAGGCCCGTGCCAAGAGAGCCAAGTATGACAACTTGCAATCCTTAACTCACATGTCCAAGAAAGAGTACTGCGAACTGCGCAAGACGAGGTTCTATGACATGCCAAGAACCAGCGATGACCCATGCTATTGGAGGAAGGAGCAAAAGGTGTTCATGACGGATATCTATCGCAAGCTCACCAAGTCCCCCGTTTGTCCATAGAGGTATATGGACTTTTCCTACATGCGTGCCAATGACTACTTCACAAATGCACTTTGTGTCACTGAGAATCTTGGGCTGCATAATCTTATGGATCTCCATGAGGAATACAACATTGTCCTTGTTCAGCAATTTTTTGCCACCGTTGTATTTGATCATGATGAGGCTAGGACAATGACTTGGATGACTGGTAACTTCCGCTACACAACAACCTTCTATGATTTTGCTAGAGTCATTCACCAGACCTTTAGTGGCGTGTCTGTTCCTATTGGCCAACGCATGCATGATGCTGCTCTTGGCTAAAGTAAAGGCAAGCTCGCACCTCTTTATGGGAGTATAACCACTATTGGGGAGTCCAAGGGACTCAAGCCCCTATACAATCTGTTGTTGAGGATCTTTCACCACACCATTTCTTTGAGTGCTGGAAATGAGGACGTTATTCGGTGTGGCCTAGTCAATTTGCTCCATCATGCCCACAAGGTGACTTGTGTTGGCCCTACTGCCGAAGGATTTGCCATTGACATCATGGATTTCTTTTTTAGGAGATGCATCATGCCATACTTTTCAGAAAATCTCCTCCATATGCAGCTCTTGTGATGAGGCTCATCAATACTCAAGCTCATGGTTCACCTCTTTCCCTCCCACCCAACCTTGAAGAACATGTATCTATGGCTCTCCAAAAGAAAGGTAGAATGGGTCCAGCTCCTAGGTAGCCGTATGCTAGTGAGGATGACGAGATTTCTGAGGCTGAGCCGGCTCCCACTCCTTTGAGGGGCTCTAGAAGGAAGACTGCCTCCAATGCACCTCTCACCCGTGAGTATGTCCAGGAGAAGGTCAAGAAGGCATCCTTTTGGGAGAAGACGCTATGTTGCATGAATGTTGACATTCACAAAGAACAACATGCCTCCTACAAGAGCAACCATAGAATTGAGAAGCTCCTTAAGGATATTAAGGCTCAAGGTGAAGAGGAAGAAGAGGAAGGATAGGAAGAATACACTGATGAACATGGGGTTGAACCATCTGCAAAACTAGATCACACACTCTCCTTTGGTGCATGGAATGCAAGTAACGACAACATGGTTGATTGGAAGACCTTATCAGAGGTCACATCTAGCTTTGCTTCTCAGGGTACTTCCTCCTCTCGCCCTCATGGCAAAGGTCCCAAGGTTTCAGGTGGTGATGATAACTATGAGGAGGAAGAGGATGAGGATGACAACAAATGTGATGACTCCAACTGATTCCTTTGGGGCAATAGCTTGGCCTTTTCCCTTTTTGGCGTCTTAATGCTAAAGGGGGAGAAGATGTCTAGTAGGATCATCCAGGATTTGCATGGGATGGGCATTAGCATTAGGCTGCTTCTTATTTTCTTATGCCTTTGTATCTTAAAATTCGAACATTTGCTTTATTTAGTTCTCGTGAATCTATCCTTTGCATATGGACATGCTAATGGTAAAGGTAAAGGCTCAGGTGATAATCTCTCTATTCTAAGTAAGCCTTTACTTTCCTTTTTCCTAATATGATTTGTATTACATGTATAACTTGCTGCACATTGTCAGGGGGAACATATCTATGTCTCTTATCTTCAGAACTTTCATGAAAAACCCCTTGTTGTCATCAAACAACAAAAATCGGGAAGTTGAAAGGACATTTATTGTCTTAATCAATTTTGGTGTTCGTTAACAACTTGGGGAAACTTTTTACTGTGTGCTAATTATGTCAGGTTGATCTACTGAAAAGAGAAAAGTCCACAACATCAGGAAGTTTCTTTGGTTGAAAAAAAGGCTGATGAAAAGTCCAGACCAGAATCTCTAGTGTGCAAGGACCGAAGTTTCCGATGTGCACCAGAGTTTCGGCCAAGTCTCCGAAGAGACTATCAAGACCAGGCCCAGGACATTCTTGCTAGGGGTCCGGAGACGGACCGGAGTTGGACCGGAGTATCCGGTGTGAGTTGCTTTTAGACAGGAATCTCTGGTCTTCAGACCGGAGTTTCCGGTGTGGAAATTCCCCAATGGGCAGAAAACGGTCTGGAGTAGTGGGCCTATAAATAGGGGACCTCATCCCCTACCTCAAGCTGCTTGTTTTCAGAAAAGGAAGAACACCATTTGAGAGCCACCAAATCTCCAATATCTCCCTCTCCAACCACCCAAATTCCCTGAACTTTGGGGAATCAAAGGAGGAGGCCTTGATCTACAGTTTCACCAAGAGAGATCTTCATTTCCCCCCATACACTTGAGGGCCCCTTGATCTAGGGTTTCATTGGAAACCCTAGGCCTTGATTTGGTTCTTACAAGCTTGTCTTTGATTGTTGTGACAACTTGCTTGGATTTGGGAGCCTCCAATTCAGTTGTGGATGTGTGCCTCGAACTTGTTGTAAAGGTGTCGGTTTCCACCTCGAAGGTTACCAATATACTGGAATAGTGAATCGATCCCTTTGGGTGAGGTCCACCAGAGAACAAGGGAGGCATTTTGTGGCGTTATTGGTTTAAAACCACCCCTCTCCAAACGTAGAACTTCCCCTCAAAAGGAATGAACTGTGGGAAATCATCCTTGTGTCTCAGTGTGCTCCATTTTGATTATCTCTATCCGTTATCGCACTTCACTTACTTATATCTTGCTCTTGCTTAGTTAGTTGTGCTAGTGTGACATATAGGTAAATTCACCTTAGTTACATATCTAGAGAATTTACCTTTTGTGTCAAACCATAAATTGAAAAAGAGTAAAATTTAAAGCAGCACCTTATCACTCCCCCCATCCAGAATTAACTGCCTTGGGTTTGTCTAGATTCTATCTAGACACATTTTAGTGTATAGATACGTTTGAATCTAAACAAACTCAAGTCAGTTATTTTTGGACAGGTGGAGTAGAAGATAACGAGTCATATGTCTTTCGCTGAAGTGAAAAATCTCGTGTTCATAGGACAACACCCGTGTGGTTGCACGAAATTTTGAGTTCTCAAGGCTAAGGTCATCTCCAACGGGCCCCCGCAAAACGGAGAGGCAGTTCGGGCTCAGCCCGATTGTAGTGGCCTATGCCCCCAACGGCCACACCCCACAAAAAACTTGCAAAAAAGGAAGGCCAAAAATAATTAAAAAATATTACATATTAGGTCATTGTCCTGCTGGCGGTCACAAAATATCCACACAAAAAAATAAAAAAAGCCCTGTTACTATGGGGTTCCTTGGTGTGTAAGGGAAATCGGCGGTTGTTGCTGGCTGGCCGGCGCCCTGGGCCTGCGGCTGAGCGCCACCTAATTGTCGTCATCGTCCTTGTCCTTATCAGCAAGGTCGATGAAGATCTGAGGTGGTGGCCACGCGCCTCCCGCTTCGGCCCGCATGGGGGCATCAGGGCCTACGCGGACACCCAGGACTCGTGCAGGGCCTGGGCGGTTTCGTCCTACTACTGCTCCTCCTCTAGCTGGGATGCGAGGATGACGGCCTGGAGCTCCTCCTCCGTCATCGGCCGGGGCTGCGGCTCCGGCTCCTCCTACTTGATGGCCACAAGCCGGGGCTGCGACTCCTGGTCTTCCTCCGTCAACGGCCAAGGCCACAGCTCAGAAGTGATGGTGTCAGCGCCCCGGTAGTGCGACCAGTCTGGGATGCCGGGCTGCAGCGGAGGGAAGTGGAGGCCATCGTCGTCGTCTTCGTCCTCCATGCTGGAGTCCTCGATGGACCCCTCCCAGTAGTCCTCCTCGTTGTCGTCAAGGTTCTCGGGGTGGGCCTCGATGTCCTCGCGCCGCATCGCGTGCTCCGTCTCAAACCAACGGTCCCAGACCGGAGAGTCGATGGAGTACGCGGGATCCCGCCGTAGATCTGGCGGCAGGAATGCCTGGTGCCGGCAGATCTCGTGGCGGCACGCAGGGCCCGAGGCTAGGATGGCCGGCACGGGAACGCGGGCACCGTTGAGGTGCCACCCCGCCGGCAGGTGCATGTCAGGCCATGGGCAGGGCATGCCTGCCACGCCGAGCATGCGCGTGACCTCGAGGCTCGCGTACATGTGCCGCTTGGAGCACGGGCGCGCCGGTGGGCCGCGGAAGAAGGAGGAGCTGCGGCGGGGCAACAGCCTTGATATGGAATGGCGGCCATGGCCACTGGGAGCGGAGGAGCCAGCCTCGTGGTCGTTCTGGTCGGGCTGGAACTAGCCCTTCTAGCTTGTCAACACCCAGAATTTTAATCACAGATGCCTGTTATGCCATACCTCGCAATCCCAGGATTACCGTTTTTGCGAGACATAACAGATTGGATATCCCAGTACATCATCCATTACAAACCATAATAAGGTCTTACACGAATAAAGGATCTCATGATCCAGTCTTAATACAAACAAGCAGCGGAATAATAAGCATAGGGATGGGCTCCATCTTCAGTGTCACAGGCAATGCTGACGATGGGATATGCTCCTAGATGTCGTAGCCGTCTTGTTGTCCATCTTCCTAATAGTCCTCCTCATAGTCTGGCCACGGGAATATCCAGGGACAAAGCCATGAGTACTCCTTAAGTACTCGCAAACTATCACTAACAAGTAAGGTAGTGCTAGTAGGAATACTAAGCTCTAGGTTTATTTGCAAAAGCTATATTTACCTTAAGCTAAGTTCAGAAGTAAAGAAAGCTAACTTAATGTTCTAAAATCACCTAAGTGGGAACTTAGTTTTTATAGTCACAATCCTGTGGTGGTCAAGTCAAAGTCATAATTCATTTCACAAGTCATTTTGAAAACATCTGACGATGGAACAGTATGGCCACTCCAACTATCCATGACCGTGGATGCAGCTATTCGAATAGTTTGACATTCTACAGAGGTGGTACACTTTCACCAAAAAATTCGATACATCCGTCAGGGATAACCCTGAATCATCATACTTAGTATGCGGATAATGAATCATAACCTTTCCTTTACACACTCTAGTATAAGCACCTCTCCTATGAGCTTGGCCTCCTAGCCATGGCCATCTGCCATCCTGGGCAGTGCATAGGTGGACACACATCAAGAGGTAGCCTCAGCTCAAACCTCTCCCGCGAGGGAACCCATACTAATGCATATAAAATTCTGGCTAAGCCTTACCCAATTCAGGTATTGTGGTTGTACGGTAAAATTGGAATGGTATCGCATCCGAACCCAACCATCAGTTTTTTTGTAAAAGGGCTAAGGCTCATGCCTCAACATTTTCATCACCAAACCCATTTGTGTTTCTCAACACATGTCAAAACATCTCAATAGAATGACTCATCATTCCAAGGTTTTCATAATCATTTTCACCAAGTAGTCCCATCTAAAGTGATCAAGTTTTATGCTTAGCACTAGCCACTAAGGTTAAGAGTGTTCACTAAAGAGGCGTCCTAATCTTCAATCTCATGCCATAGAATGACATCTAAGTATAACTAGATATGGCAAGTTTTATACTGTTTATGATATCTATACTAAAAGTAAAGAACTTTGGTAAAGTAAGAAAGTAAAGCTTGCAAGTTAAACTTGGGATGGTATAAATCAAAATATATAACCCAAGCATGCCTAAGGCATCTTGCTTAGGTTAACTTGCATCTAGTGGTGGCTTGCCTTGGTTGGCGCAGTGATTGAAATTCTCCTCATCTTCTTCGGGGTAGAACTCCTCCTCCTCGTAGACTTGGTCGATACTATCATCTATAAAGGAATACATGGTACACAATCACCAAACAATACTTATCTATTGCTATATAGCACACTAAGGCTCACACTTGATGATCTCGCATCATCACAATCATCACATGAATTAAAGAACTAGTGTCATTATTTTATTTGAGAAAAGTAATTTCTACTCATTGAAATTAATTAAGATTTAATATTCTCCAAATAAAATATGGGATCATGTGGACAGATGTCATCACCACATATTCTAATACATGGTAATGGGATTTAAAGGGTTGGTCACATTTTATAAAGTTAAAGATTATTATTTAATAGATTTAAAGTGACTAGAAATGCCCTAATAGCATTCTTTTGGTACTAGTCCAATGTCACTGCATGCAAACCTAAATATTTTTACATATTCAGATAGGTATCACCAAATGTGATTTTTGAGAATTGGAATCAACTCAAAAGCTATTATAGTTGATTTTTGAAAAATCTTTGAATGTAGAAAAGTCTATGTCTTCTTATGTGTGCTATATGTGATATCTAACTCCAATTGATTTAAATCCAACAGGCTTGGATAGATATTTTAATTATCTTTCTAAAAAAATTGAATCATGCATTTTGGTTAAGTGAAACTCTCTGAATTGATTTTTGAATAAGTGGACACAATAGGATTTCAATTTAAAAGGAAACATACTAATTTGAATCGGTGGGCTAGCGCGGGAAAGGAAATGGGCCGGCCCAGCTGCACTGCGCGGGCGCAGTGGGCTACTGGCAAGGGGTCCTACGCGTCAGTGACACATCTAACACGAAGCGGTAAGTTTCAATCTCAGCCGTGCGATTAGACTACGATCTGACAGCTATGGTTCGTCATCCCCGGTGAACAGGTCTCTAGCAAGGACGAACCCTAGCGGCACGGTGGGGGTCTACAGGGGCTCACATGGGCTCCAACTATGGTCGGCGATGGGGGCGTTCGAGCCAGTAGACGACGGCGGTTCGAGGCGTGGTCGCGACAGCTCCTGGGGTGATCGCAACCAACGCCTCCTCTTCTTCTCTGCAGCGGCGAACTCTGGCGAAATTCTGGCAGACTGAGGCTCGCCTTGCTCCGGGGAGAGTGTGGGAGGATCAGTGGTGAGTGGGGAGTCGAGTGGTGTGACGAATGGAGGCTGGGGTGGCCTCTATTTATACACCAGCGAGAGGACCAAGCGGCGTGGGCGCGGCTCGTCGGTGGTGACGCTACAGGCAGCTAGCGGCACGACTGGGGGTACGGGATGGTGCGTGGTCTCTTGGTGGTCATCTATGGCTTAAAGGCGAGGCATGGGGTGGTCGCAATTGGACGGGAGCAGGCGGTGCTCTGCATGGCAGAGGTGGTGTTCGATGCGGCGCACGGTGGCTACGGGTCGAGCGGCAGCGAACAGGGATGTCTAGGTGGCTGTTGGGGTCATGGCGGAGCAGTGTGCGTGGGATGAGGTCGAGGCGCGGTGTGTGCGAGTTGGTCGGGAGCGGCGCTCTGGCGCATCCTCGGCATGGCGCAGACGCTCTCGGCGCGGCTTTGCTGGGGTGGTCCATGGCTTGGCTTTGCTCAGGGAGTGGACAAGGGGCGGCGGTGTGGTCGTAGCTACCTCCTAGACATTGTGGGCGAGCTCGAGGCGGTCTACTGTGAGCGGTCCATATCGGGTGGCAAGGGGGGTGCTCGGGTGGCAATGCACTAGTGCACACAGTGAGGGGGATTAGCTCTATTGCCTTGGCTGTGGTTGGGGGAGACAAGGGGAGTAGTAAGGGGTCAAATGGGGAACAAGGCTTTGATCACAAACAGTAATAGTTTGGCAGCTATTTCTGTGCTCACCAAGTGTTTGATCTAATGGCCGAAAGAAACTTAAATTTGAATTATTGGCTCAATTTTGGTGAGTGATCTACACTTATGCTTGGTTATCTATGATTGCTTGGGATTGGCAAGGGGAATTGATTTGATGGGTTTTTCAAAAATGAGGATCTTAACATATGATTTGGATTCAATTTTCCATTGTCCATTTAATTGATTTGCTAGATGTTTTTGTAAGTTTGTAAAGTGCGCCTTGATACATTTTTACGTAGTCTAGCAAGGGGTGAAAAGAACTAGAAATATTTCTGTTAAAATTTCTCCTATAGGAACACCTAAAGTGGCCTAGTGGTTAACTTTGGTCAAATTGACCATTTGCCTTATTTAATCTTATTTGATTTCTTTCTCATTGGATTTTGTTTGAAAATGCTCTAGATGATGTGGTATTTACCTTTAAACTATTTCATAACATTTAGAACAATCAAGCATGGAATTTTCAATCAAATCTACACTAATGCAAACACACATGCATTCATATGCCTTTTTCATAATAAAAGTTTTTGTTAACCCTAAATTGGGTGATTTGGCACTTGATAACCTTGATTAAAGTTTCGGGATGTTACAAACCTTCCCTCCTTAAACAAAATCTTGTCCCGAGATTTAAGAAAAACTAGGAACTAAAGAGATCTGGAAACTCAGTCCTAATGTAATCTTCTCGCTCCCAGGTAGCTTCTTCTTCGGTATGGTTGCTCCATTGGATCTTGAGAAACTTGATACTACGGGCCCTGGTGGTTCTGAAGGCTTCTTCCAAGATACGAATGGGCACTTTGCGATACGTCAAATCCTTGTTGATATCAACGGCTCGGTGACCGATGTTCTTGAAAACTTCGGTCTTCTCTGGAACTTCTAGGAATTTGCGAAGTAACGAGATATGGAACACATTATGGATGGCTAACATCTCCTCTTGCAGTTCTTGTTGATGAGATACTTCTCCTCGGCGATTCAGAATCTTGAAGGGTCCAATATATCTGGGGGCTAACTTTCCTTTCAGCTAAAAACATTGCATCCATTTCAACGGTGACACTTTGAGATACACAAAATCTTCGACATTGAAAGTTAGGTCTCTACGTCTCTTGTCGGCATAACTCTTCTGTCTGGATTGGGCGGTCTTGACGTGGTCATGGACTTTGTGAACCTTCACTTCGGCTTCTTGTAGGATGTCGGGTCCGAAAATCTGACTCTCTACTACTTGCGACCAATTTAAAGGGGTACGACACTTTCTTCCATACAGAAATTCAAATGGGGCCATTTGCAAACTGGCTTGATAACTGTTGTTGTATGAGAACTCTTCGAAAGGCAGACAATCTTCCCATTTTGATCCATACTCTAACACAGAGGCTCTCAACATATCTTCTAAGATTTGGTTGACACTTTCAGTCTGTCCATCGGTCTGCGGGTGATATGCTGTGCTGAAATTCAACTTGGTTCCTAATCCTTCTTGGACTTTCTGCCAAAATCTCAAGGTAAATTGGGTTCCTCGATCCGACACTATGGTCAGGGTTCCATGTAAACTGACGATTCTAGAAATGTACAACTCTTCTAGCTTAGAACTCTGGTAGGTTGTCTTGACAGGTATGAAATGGGCTACCTTGGACAGTCTATCAACTATGACCCAGATAGAGTCATTTCCCCTACTAGAAGTAGGCAAACCGGTGATAAAGTCCATTCCGACATAATCCCATTTCCATTCCGGAATCTGCAGTGGTTGCAACAGTCCTGCGGGTCTCTAATGTTTCGCCTTGACTCTCTGACAGATATCACACTTGGCTATGTAGCTTCCGATTTCTCTCTTCATCCTGTGCCACCAAAATTGCTCCTTCAAATCCTGATACTTCTTCGTTCCTCTGGGGTGGATAGAATAAAGAGTATCATGAGCTTCCTGCATGATAACTTGCTTCAGCTCCAAATCTGCTGGCACACAGATACGTCCTTTGTACCACAAAAATCCTTCTTCATCTTCGGTGAATCCGGGTACCTTCCCTGTACCGATACGACGCTTGATTCCATCGATACTTGCGTTTCCCTTCTAGGCTTCCTTGATCTGGCTGATCAAAGTGGGTTGAAGTTCGATGCTAGCTAAAAATCCCTTGCTAACTAGCTCTGTTCTAAACTGCTCCAACTCTTCATGCAAACTTGGCTGGGCTTCTTTGATCATGGTGTTTAATCTACACGGCAATCTGCTAAGAGCATCCGCTACCACATTGGCTTTTCCTGGGTGATAGTGAATGTCAAGGTCATAATCCATAAGGTAATGACAACAGGTCTTCAATGCCAAAACTACGGCTGCTAGTTCGAGATCATGGGTAGGGTAGTTTTGCTCATGTTGCTTCAGTTGTCGAGACAGATATGCTATGACTTTGCCTTCTTGCATCAACACATATCCGAGACCAATCTTGGATGCATCACAATACACATCAAACAGCTTTTTAATATCTGGCATAATCAAGATTGGGGCTGAAATCAATTTCTGCTTGAGTTCTTGGAAACTTGCTTCACATTTGTCAGTCCATTCAAACTTCTTGTCTTTCTTCAACAGTTGGGTCATTGGTCTTGCAATGCTATAAAATCCTTCAACGAACTTGAGGTAATATCCTGCTAATCCGAGAAATGCATGGACTTGGGTTTGAGTGGTTGGGGCTTTCCATTCTTCAACATCTTTGATCTTGGCGGGATCAACAATGACTCCTCCTGCCGACACAGTATGTCCGAGGAATCCTACTTCTTTCAGCCAGAACTCACATTTGCTAAACTTAGCATACAACTGATGCTCTCTCAAGGTTTCAACAATGGTTCTTAGATGTTTCTCATGGTCTTCTTCTGACTTGGAATAGATAAGAATATCATCAATAAAAACAACGACAAACTTATCCAGAAAGTTCATAAAAATCTTATTCATGAGATTCATGAAATAAGCGGGGGCGTTGGTTAATCCAAAAGACATGACCGTATACTCATACAATCCATATCTAGTGGTAAAGGCGGTCTTTGGAATATCTGTTTCACGAATTTTGAGTTCATGATAACCAGTTCAAAGATCAATCTTAGAAAACACTCTAACACCAGTCAACTGATCAAACAGATCATCTATCTTGGGTAGTGGGTATTTGTTCTTTATGGTGACGTCATTCAGCTTCCAGTAATCTGTGCACAAACGGTTACCTCCATCCTTCTTATCAATAAACAAAACAGGTGATCTCCATGGCGATGCACTTGGTTGAATCAAACATTTTGCCAGCATAGCATCAAGTTGCTTCTTCAGCTCCACTAGTTCAGATGGATTCATACTATAGGGTCTCTGAGCTATGGGTCTAGTTCCAGGAATTAATTCAATGATGAACTCGATATCCCAATCTGGGGGCATACCGGGCAATTCATCTAGGAATACATCTGGGTATTCACAGAGTACTCTGACTAGGTCTATGGTTGGTTGGTCTAGACTCTTGTTGCATTTGAACTGGCGGGGCAAGGTTTCAGATACATACTCTACTGATATTCCAGAGCTACTGGTCATGGTTATGGCTTTCTTGGCATAGTCGATCAATCCTTTATGTTTCGACATCCAATCCATTCCTAATACTACATCCAAACCTTTGGTTCCAAGTACTATTAGATTGGCATAAAAATCTATTCCATGGATTCTGACAGGTACAGCCTTGCAAATTTTCCTAGCTTTGGTGGTTGAACCAGGTATTTGAACTACCATAACATGCTTCAATTTTGTTGGTTGAATCTTACTAGTGCATGCAAATTATTCTGTAACAAACGAGTGCGATGCTCCAGAATCAAACAACACTCTTGCTAATACTGAGTTAACAGAAAACATACCCAGTGATACGTCCATTTTGCATCACTATTCTATGTCATAATTCACTGTTATTCATTGATATATTTCGTATTGAGAGGTGATACTTATGTTATTTCATCTGTTTTTGCATGGTTGATGACTTTTGGAGCATGGACCGCTGCAGTTAGGATTCTGATGGAAAAGGTGTTGTTTGGAGGCAAAATTCGCGAAGATCAGAAAATACGCAAAAATATACAGAAAATCCTATTTTTCTAGAAGACGAAGGAAGCCAGAAGGGGGCTGGAGATGGGCCATAGCGGGCCCACACCACCCCCTGGCGCAGGCCAGCCTAGGCCGTGCCACCAGGTGGTGTGGCCGCCCTGGTCCACCCCTGACACTCCCCTCTAGCGTATATTATCCTCCTGAAACCCTAAGACTCGGGGAGCGACCACAGAAAGATTCCGCTGCCTCTGTGGGGCGGAAAACACTAAGAGAGAAAGATCTCTCCGGCAGACAGATTTCTGCCGGGGGAATTCCTTCCCGGAGAGGGGAGATCGTCGCCATCAACACCACCATCAATCTGGACTTCATCGGGATCATCATCATCATCACCACCACCATCATCACCATCAGCACCCTCCTCACCATCTCCATATTGCTGTAACAATTGTGTTGAATCTTGCATAGTTCATAGGGGAAACTTTCCCGGTGTTGATTACTCTTTATAGTTGATGCTATTGAGTGAACCATTGAATTATTGTTTATGTTCAGATTGTTATACATCATTATTCCATCTCTGATCATGATCCATATGATGTCTTGTGAGTAGTTCGTTTTGTTCATGAGGACATGGGAGAAGTCATGTTGTTAGTAGAGGAGTTGTGTTGAGAGAGATTCAATAGTTTGATATTTAAGTTGTGGTGTACTACTTCTAGTGGTGTCATGTGAACATCGACTACATGACACTTCACCTATATGGGCCTAGGGGAATGCATTGTGTATTTGGCTACTAATCGTAGGGGTTGCCGGAGTGACAGAAACATGAACCCCCGTTAGGAAACCATTGCACAAGGGACATAAGGGTCTTAAAGTTTAAAGCTGTGGTTAGGTTTCTACCTTAATTACTTTTTACACTTATGGATGTTTGCAAGGGGTATAATCACAACTATGTATTAGTCCTAGGAAGGTCGGTACATTAGCACAGGTTCGCCCACACAACACTTAACAAGCTAAAGAATATTAATCAACTATACGAAGCAAAAGCACTTGACTGTCTTCCCATGTGTCCTCGAGAACGTTTGGTCATCTTATACAACCGGCTTGTCCTTTGCTGCATAAAGGATTGGGCCACTTGCTACATTTATTCCTACTGTCTTTTATTTACTCGTACTTTGTTTACTTGCTTTATCAAAAACCCCTAAAAATCTGTTTGCTAAGTATTCGCAGAGAATTCCGGATCCATACCACTAGCCAGCACCTTCTGCTCCTCGTTGGGTTCGACACTCTTACTTATCGAAAATACTGTGATACACCCCTATACTTGTGGGTCATCAAGACTATTTTCTGGCGCCGTTTCTGGGGAGTGATGCGCTATTGGAGAGTGGAACTGGTAAAGGAAACTTCTACTGTGAGTATTGTTTACTACTGTTAGTTGCTTTATTTTTGTTATGGATAATTCGTTGAGTTTCTTATTTGGTAATGCTACTACCACTGCTAAGGTAGTAGATAAGCCACCACCTGCTGAGAATGATGTTTTCAAAATACCTACAAGAATTATTGATCGTGTTATGGATAACTACTATGTTGGGGATGGAACTGTCCATCTCGGTGATCATTTACTCTTTATACACGAATTATGCGGGTTGTTCAAGTGTGCAGGTATTACTACAGATCAAGTTAAGAAGTTATTCTCATTATCACTGAAAGGAAGAGCTGAGGACTGGTATAAGCTGCTGAAGAATGGTCAAGCTCTGGAATGGGAGGAAATAGTAGCTCTCTTTTATTCAAAGTTTTATCCTCCTAGTGAGATTCATAAAGATCATAATCAAATATACAACTTTTGGCCTCTTGATGGAGAGAGTACAGCTCAAGCTTGAGGGAGATTGAAGTTACTAGTGCTCAAATGTCCTATTCATGAGCTCCCCAACAATATTATTATCAATAACTTTTATGCAAGGCTTTCTCTACATGATAAGGATTTATTGGACGCTTCTTGTGCTGGATCATTCACTCGCATGGAAGAAGAAGCTAAATGGGATCTTCTGGACCGTATTCAAGACAATGCTGAAGCATGGGAGAATGACAAAGGTAGAAAGTCAGGAATAAATTACGATTATGAATGCATTGAATCTTTTATGGGAACTGATGACTTTCAAAATATTAAAAATTCTTATGGTCTAGACTCTCAAGCTATTGCTTCTTGTTTTAAAGCTTTTGCTTCTTACATTGAAGTGCCTAAAAATAAGTGGAATAAGTATCATGAGCCTTATAAAGATGTTGCTAAGAGTGTTCCTGCAAGAAATACTGAAGTTTATACTGTTAATCATGTTTTACCTAAACCTTACATTGAGAAAATGCCTTTCCCAGTTAAGATAAAGGAACATTCTATGATAGCTAGTATGGTTAATGAAAGTACAAGTAAAGCTGTTGAACCTGATAAACAAATAAATGATGAACCTATAATAGCAAATGTGAAAGACTTTGTCAGTAAATATGAAGAAGAGAGACACCCTATCCTTTGTAAGGATACCTCTAATATTGTTTCACAAAATAGTGTTATGAGAGCTAGTATTCCTATGTTTTCTGTTAGAATAAGTGATCATTGCTATGATGGTCCTTGTGATAGCTATATTGTTAAGTTTATGCATGATACCGAAAGTTACTATGAGAGAGGGAAAAGTGTTCTTATGCATGTCAATAATATCAAGTTTCCTCGTTTTATGCTGAAAGTTTTTATGTTGCACTTCTTTTGCCTTCTTATGCAAGTAGCCTCTGGTTTCAACAACTTGTTTGTTTACAAAATTCCCTTGCATAGGAAGTGGGTTATACTTAAACGTGTGTATTTTTGCTTCTTAATGCTCTCTTTCACTTCAATTCATATTCCTATGTGAGCATCTTTGAAATTATCATGCCCATCTTAATGGCTATAAAGAAAGAGCTTTTTGGGAGACAACCCAATTTGTTTTTGCTTTTAGTTTGTGTTTGTTTCTTTGAGTCTTGGAAGTTATTACTTCGGTAATAACCGCTCCTTATCCGTTTTGTTTGGTTTTTGTGTCAAGATCAACCTCTAATGAGGGAGAAGTAAGATTTGGGGAAGTTGCTGCCCCGAAACAGATTTTTGTGCTTCACCGTAAAAATTCATGAGAGATCTCTGTATGTCAGATTGAGCTGTAATTGTTTGTGCTTCTGCCCCAGGTTGTTATTTAACTTTCATTAGTTTTGTACTTTTTGATTTGAGCAACAGAAAATTTTCGAAAAAATTGATCTTTACCTGCTAGTCTGTTTTGATAGATTTTGCCACTCTTGCATTTGCTTCTTTATTCGATTTCCTTTTTGAATTCTTTTTGGGTTTTCGGAAAGAGTTGCTACAGTAGATTATGTTTTGATGGTTTTCAGTTGAAGTTGGACTCAAAAGGTTTTATCACTTCACTTATACTAATGTTGCTAATGAGAACCGTGTGAAGTTTTGTGTGAAAGAAATTTCTAGAAGTGGAGATAATGGTGTAATAAGGAAGAGAAGGGTTTTATGACTCAAGTAATAAGTGTATGAAGATGAAGATATTAATGTTATTCAAGTGATGACTCCAGAAGAATCTACTAGATACCAAATTCAGAGACTTGCAGAGTTTGTTTTCAAATAGGTAACAGTTCTGGTAAGAAAAGTTCCGCGAAAATACTATTCAACTATATTTTTGTAGTTTTTAGTCAATAAGGAAAGCTACGAAGCGAAAAAGGGACGGAAACGGAGCCAGGGTGGCTCACACCACCCTGTGGTGCGGGCCCACCCCTGGCCGCGCCACTAGGTGGTGAGTCCACCCCAGACTCCGCCTCCGAATCGTTTTCTCCCAGTACCTTCCTTTTGAAATGAAACTTCATAATATATAACCCCCCCAGATCCCCCTGAGGTTTGTATATCGTGTTTTCATCGTGTTTTTGTTTCTATTTGTTCCTGCCAGGACATACTCTTTGAAAGTTTAGAAGCACAATGGTGTCTGCCAAGGATAAAGGAAAGGAGCCTATGGAGGAAGACCTCCAAGACCCCGGGCAGGAGAAGGAGACCAAGAGTGAAGATGAAGAGGAGGCAACGCACAACGACACTACCATTGCAAGGATTGGAGTGGTGGCAAACCCTGCCAGGACTATGTTAATTGGAGGGAAGCCTCCTCATCACCGTTCAGATCCCTGGTCACTTTCTCCACGCACCAAGAATCCTTTCCATACCCTTATCCATGAGCATCAATACCAGAATATGCCCAAGGGGAAATTACCCTCCAATTGGGATTTGCCTCGTTCTAGCCATGCAGGAAAAGAAGACTTCAAGGAGGAAGAGTGGGGAAAGAATAGCAAGAGCTGGAATTCTCAACCCGACATGATCATGAGCCACATTGAGCAAAACTCACAGCTGATTCGTAATCTCACCTTCGAGATTGAGGACTTGGGGAAACTTATTAGAGAGCTCATCGAGAGGATACCACCACCACCGAAGGAGTAATTCGTCATCAGGTTTGGCATCCCCTTGGTTTGTTCCAAGCTTGGAGGAGTGTCGCGGTATCACATCACTATCTTCTATCTTTTTACCTTATTAGTAGAGTCATATCATGAATAGAGGAGTTATTATGTAGTATGGTTTGCATTATGGAAGTGTCCCCTCTCTCGTTAGATATGTATCCCTTGGTGTGAGTTTCCGTTATGGAATATTAATGAGAAGTTCTATCATTTGCTCTTTTGCATAGCTTATATTAGTTTTCAATTCGTGGTTATATGATTGATCTTGTTGTTAGTATTGGTAGCACTTTGGGATCATTGAGTTAATTTAGTTGGTTTTGGCAAACCTGGCTCGGTCAGTAACACACTATTTTTGAGAGTTGAAAGAAAAAGATAAAAGTACTCTAAAGAAATATAATTTCATCATCTTTCTTTCTTGATTTGCTCATAAGTTTAGTATTCTCTAGTTAAGATCTTTTGTGCTTCCAAGGGAGATTGCATGTTTGTCTATATCACTTGTATGTTTGTTTGTTTCCTTGAACTCTTATACTTGCTACCCAGCTTTGCTAGCCAAAAACCCGTACTGAGAGGGAATTCTTCTCGTGCATCCACTCCTTAAAACCAAAACCTCTGCCATTTGTGTCCACCATACCTACCTAGTAGCATTATTGCTATTCCAAGTAAATTCTTGTTTTGTCTACCTTCCAAATTAAACTTGTTATGTGAAAATTAGTGATTAAAGCTCTCACGAACTTGATGGCACACTTTACTTTCTTGCACTTAATAAACTTGAACCATTTTTCTCACCTATGTTGCGTATATGCTTGCGCTTTGTAAGTTGTGAATTAGCAGAACCATGTTGTCATGGGGAACGCTTTCAACATTGCACTGGTACTTTGTACCAAGTTGATATCATGTTCTTTTTTCTATGGATGTCGTCAGTGTGAAATGAAAGGGGAGCTTGTATGTCCATGGAGTTATGCATATGTGTTAGAGAAACGCCTGGGCCGCTGGTCTAATCCATGCTGACATGGTGGAAACCTGCAGCGTAACCATAACGAGTATCTATGAAGCATTCTTCTTATAAAAAAAGAGTCCGATATTGAGAAAAAAGAGAGAAAAGAAAAAAAGAGATATTATGAAAAGAGGAAAGAGAGAAAAAGCACCATATTCCCATGGTAAATAAGCAGATTGTTGAGATGCTTGTTGTCTGCTTGCCTTGTCAATTTTATATGGGGATTCTTCTGTATCATCGGGCAAGGGGTACCCCGTTGGCGGTTCTCTATGATACACATATGCTTACGATGACAAGAACTTACCGGTGACTAAACTTGAGTAGCATGAGGATCGGCCCTCGTATTCAAGGGACATGAGATTCTCAATTTACAACTTGTCAATGCATATCCTCATATTTGATCACTTTAACCTTAATCACCTAAAGATGCCTATGATAGGGGCAATGAGAGCTGAAAGCTAGTAAATATCATAATTTTTGGGAGCTCTTTATGAGACTTGCAATCCCTTCTTCCCTCTGCAAAGGGCCTTTCTTTTACTTTGTAGTTGAGTCAGTAAACCTATTCCCTTCTATCTCAGCAAGTATTTTGAGTTTTTGTGTTTCATTCATTCATATGATGATTTATTCCTTCATGTTTCTTATGTTCCATGTTTTGCACATTGCTCTTATCTTGATGTTTACTACTTTGAAAGCTATCATTGAAAACCAGTTATTTGTGAACTCCAGCATATTATCAAGTATTGTTCGACCAAGACCTAAGTTTGCCATTACCAATTATGATTCACTTTATGTATCTTTATGGTGTTTCCTTTACTCATTGCAAGTTGAGTTATATAATAGTGAGTTGTCTTCTGTTATGATCTATGTATTTGATGAATGTGATGATTCTTGTCCGTATTCTTTTATCGACTCTTCACTCCATAAACCTGAGGCCATGTTTATTGAGCTCAGTTTCGCTTGGGGACAAGCGAAGTCTAAGCTTGGGGGAGTTGATACGTCCATTTTGCATCACTATTCTATGTCATAATTCACTGTTATTCATTGATATATTTCGTATTAAGAGGTGATACTTATGTTATTTCATCTGTTTTTGCATGGTTGATGACTTTTGGAGCATGGACCGCTGCAGTCATGATTCTGATGGAAAAGGTGTTGTTTGGAGGCAAAATTCACGAAGATCAGAAAATCCGGGAAAATATACATAAAATCCTATTTTTCCAGAAGACGAAGGAAGCCAGAAGGGGGATGGAGATGGGCCACAGGGGGCCCACATCACCCCCTGGCGCGGGCCAGCCTAGGCCACGCCACCAGGTGGTGTGGCCGCCCTGGTCCACCCCTGGCACTCCCCTCTGGCGTATATTATCCTCTGAAACCCTAAGACTCGGGGAGCGACCACAGAAAGATTCCGCCGCCTCTACGGGGCGGAAAACACCAAGAGAGAAAGATCTCTCCGGCAGACAGATTTCTGCCGGGGGAATTCCTTCCCGGAGAGGGGAGATCGTCGCCATCAACACCACCATCAAGCTGGACTTCATCAGGATCATCATCATCATCATCACCACCATCATCAGCAGCAGCACCCGCATCACCATCTCCATATTGCTGTAACAATTGAGTTGAATCTTGCATAGTTCATAAGGAAGAGAAGGGTTTTATGACTCAAGTAATAAGTGTATGAAGATGAAGATATTAATGTTATTCAAGTGATGACTCCAGAAGAATCTACTAGATACCAAATTCAGAGACCTGCAGAGTTTGTTTTCAAATAGGTAACAGTTCTGGTAAGAAAAGTTCCGCGAAAATACTATTCAACTATATTTTTGTAGTTTTTAGTCAATAAGGAAAGCTACGAAGCGAAAAAGGGACGGAAACGGAGCCAGGGTGGCTCACACCACCCTGTGGTGCGGGCCCACCCCTAGCCGCGCCACTAGGTGGTGAGTCCACCCCGGACTCCGCCTCCGAATCGTTTTCTCCCAGTACCTTCCTTTTGATATGAAACTTCATAATATATAACCCCCCGGATCCCCCTGAGGTTTGTATATCGTGTTTTCATCGTGTTTTTGTTTCTATTTGTTCCTGCCAGGACATACTCTTTGAAATTTTAGAAGCACAATGGTGTCTGCCAAGGATAAAGGAAAGGAGCCTATGGAGGAAGACCTCCAAGACCCCGGGCAGGAGAAGGAGACCAAGAGTGAAGATGAAGAGGAGGCAACGCACAACGACACTACCATTGCAAGGATTGGAGTGGTGGCAAACCCTGCCAGGACTATGTTAATTGGAGGGAAGCCTCCTCATCACCATTCAGATCCCTGGTCACTTTCTCCACGCACCAAGAATCCTTTCCATACCCTTATACATGAGCATCAATACCAGAATATGCCCAAGGGGAAATTACCCTCCAATTGGGATTTGCCTCGTTCTAGCCATGCAGGAAAAGAAGACTTCAAGGAGGAAGAGTGGGGAAAGAATAGCAAGAGCTGGAATTCTCAACCCGACATGATCATGAGCCACATTGAGCAAAACTCACAGCTGATTCGTAATCTCACCTTCGAGATTGAGGACTTGGGGAAACTTATTAGAGAGCTCATCAAGAGGATACCACCACCACCGAAGGAGTAATTCGTCATCAGGTTTGGCATCCCCTTGGTTTGTTCCAAGCTTGGAGGAGTGTCGCGGTATCACATCACTATCTTCTATCTTTTTACCTTATTAGTAGAGTCATATCATGAATAGAGGAGTTATTATGTAGTATGGTTTGCATTATGGAAGTGTCCCCTCTCTCGTTAGATATGTATCCCTTGGTGTGAGTTGCCGTTATGGAATATTAATGAGAAGTTCTATCATTTGCTATTTTGCATAGCTTATATTAGTTTTCAATTCGTGGTTATATGATTGATCTTGTTGTTAGTATTGGTAGCACTTTGGGATCATTGAGTTAATTTAGTTGGTTTTGGCAAACCTGGCTCGGTCAGTAACACACTATTTTTGAGAGTTGAAAGAAAAAGATAAAAGTACTCTAAAGAAATATAATTTCATCATCTTTCTTTCTTGATTTGCTCATAAGTTTAGTATTCTCTAGTTAAGATCTTTTGTGCTTCCAAGGGAGATTGCATGTTTGTCTATATCACTTGTATGTTTGTTTGTTTCCTTGAACTCTTATACTTGCTACCCAGCTTTGCTAGCCAAAAACCCGTACTGAGAGGGAATTCTTCTCGTGCATCCACTCCTTAAAACCAAAACCTCTGCCATTTGTGTCCACCATACCTACCTAGTAGCATTATTGCTATTCCAAGTAAATTCTTGTTTTGTCTACCTTCCAAATTAAACTTGTTATGTGAAAATTAGTGATTAAAGCTCTCACGAACTTGATGGCACACTTTACTTTCTTGCACTTAATAAACTTGAACCATTTTGCTCACCTATGTTGCGTATATGCTTGCGCTTTGTAAGTTGTGAATTAGCAGAACCATGTTGTCATGGGGAACGCTTTCAACATTGCACTGGTACTTTGTACCAAGTTGATATCGTGTTCTTTTTTCTATGGATGTCGTCAGTGTGAAATAAAAGGGGAGCTTGTATGTCCATGGAGTTATGCATATGTGTTAGAGAAACGCCTGGGCCGCTGGTCTAATCCATGCTGACATGGTGGAAACCTGCAGCGTAACCATAACGAGTATCTATGAAGCATTCTTCTTATAAAAAAGAGTCCGATATTGAGAAAAAAGAGAGAAAAGAAAAAAAGAGATATTATGAAAAGAGGAAAGAGAGAAAAAGCACCATATTCCCATGGTAAATAAGAAGATTGTTGAGATGCTTGTTGTCTACTTGCCTTGTCAATTTTATATGGGGATTCTTCTGTATCATCGGGCAAGGGGTACCCCGTTGGCGGTTCTCTATGATACACATATGCTTACGATGACAAGAACTTACCGGTGACTAAACTTGAGTAGCATGAGGATCGGCCCTCGTATTCAAGGGACATGAGATTCTCAATTTACAACTTGTCAATGCATATCCTCATATTTGATCACTTTAACCTTAATCACCTAAAGATGCCTATGATAGGGGCAATGAGAGCTGAAAGCTAGTAAATATCATAATTTTTGGGAGCTCTTTATGAGACTTGCAATCCCTTCTTCCCTCTGCGAAGGGCCTTTCTTTTACTTTGTAGTTGAGTCAGTAAACCTATTCCCTTCTATCTCAGCAAGTATTTTGAGTTTTTGTGTTTCATTCATTCATATGATGATTTATTCCTTCATGTTTCTTATGTTCCATGTTTTGCACATTGCTCTTATCTTGATGTTTACTACTTTGAAAGCTATCATTGAAAACCAGTTATTTGTGAACTCCAGCATATTATCAAGTATTGTTCGACCAAGACCTAAGTTTGCCATTACCAATTATGATTCACTTTATGTATCTTTATGGTGTTTCCTTTACTCATTGCAAGTTGAGTTATATAATAGTGAGTTGTCTTCTGTTATGATCTATGTATTTGATGAATGTGATGATTCTTGTCCGTATTCTTTTATCGACTCTTCACTCCATAAACCTGAGGCCATGTTTATTGAGCTCAGTTTCGCTTGGGGACAAGCGAAGTCTAAGCTTGGGGGAGTTGATACGTCCATTTTGCATCACTATTCTATGTCATAATTCACTGTTATTCATTGATATATTTCGTATTAAGAGGTGATACTTATGTTATTTCATCTGTTTTTGCATGGTTGATGACTTTTGGAGCATGGACCGCTGCAGTCAGGATTCTGATGGAAAAGGTGCTGTTTGGAGGCAAAATTCACGAAGATCAGAAAATCCGGGAAAATATACAGAAAATCCTATTTTTCCAGAAGACGAAGGAAGCCAGAAGGGGGGATGGAGATGGGCCACAGGGGGCCCACATCACCCCCTGGCGCGGGCCAGCCTAGGCCACGCCACCAGGTGGTGTGGCCGCCCTGGTCCACCCCTGGCACTCCCCTCTGGCGTATATTATCCTCTGAAACCCTAAGACTCGGGGAGCGACCACAGAAAGATTCCGCCGCCTCTATGAGGCGGAAAACACCAAGAGAGAAAGATCTCTCCGGCAGACAGATTTCTGCCGGGGGAATTCCTTCCCGGAGAGGGGAGATCGTCGCCATCAACACCACCATCAAGCTGGACTTCATCGGGATCATCATCATCATCATCATCACCACCATCATCATCAGCAGCACCCTCATCACCATCTCCATATTGCTGTAACAATTGAGTTGAATCTTGCATAGTTCATAAGGGGAAACTTTCCTGGTGTTGATTACTCTTTGTAGTTGATGCTATTGAGTGAACCATTGAATTATTGTTTATGTTCAAATTGTTATACATCATTATTCCATCTCTGATCATGATCCATATGATGTCTTGTGAGTAGTTTGTTTTGTTCTTGAGGACATGGGAGAAGTCTTGTTGTTAGTAGTGGAGTTGCGTTGAGAAAGATTCAATAGATTGTTATTTTAGTTGTGGTGTACTTCTTCTAGTGGTGTCATGTGAACGTCGACTACATGACACTTCACCTATATGGGCCTAGGGGAATGCATTGTGTATTTGGCTACTAATCGTAGGGGTTGCCGGAGTGACAGAAACCTGAACCCCCATTAGGAAACCATTGCACAAGGGACTTAAGGGTCTTAGAGTTTAAAGCTGTGGTTAGGTTTCTACCTTAATTACTTTCTTGTACTTACGGATGTTTGCAAGGGGTATAATCACAAGTATGTATTAGTCCTAGGAAGGTCGGTACATTAGCACAGGTTCACCCACACAACACTTAGCAAGCTAAAGAAGATTAATCAACTATTTGAAGCGAAAACGCTTGACTGTCTTCCCATGTGTCCTCAAGAACGTTTGGTCATCTTAAGTAATACAACTGGCTTGTCCTTTGCTGCATAAAGGATTGGGCCACTTGCTACATTTATTCCTACTATATTTTGTTTACTCGTACTTTGTTTACTTGCTTTATCAAAAAAACCTAAAAATCCGTTTGCTAAGTATTTGCAGAGAATTCCTGATCCATACCACTAGCCAGCACCTTCTGCTCCTCATTGGGTTCGACACTCTTACTTATCAAAAATACTGCGATACACCCCCTATACTTGTGGGTCATCACCCAGCACGACATCTGTCGCTTCCTGGGCTTCTTCAGCATTCATGAGGAACAGACGACCATTGTGGTTGAGCGAATTCCCTTTGGCGAATCTTCTTCCGGGCTGAACACGGTGTTGCTGTTGAGCGGGTGCATTCACATTGGTGGTGGCTGCAAGCTTCTTGGGACACTCGTTGGAGTAGTGACCCTTGATTCCATACTCAAAGCAAATAATCTGGGACTTGTCTTTGGCTGCAACAGGCACAACATTTCTTCCAGTCCTTGGGGAAGTATTATTTTTGTTGTTGTTGGACTTGGGTGGTGCACAGTTGAAGTTGTTGGAGTTGCCGAGGTTATTGTTGTGGTTTCCTCCGGACTTCACGTTTCCTCCACTACGATTGGGGTAGCTTGGACGAGACATTTGGGGTCTATTTTTTCTTGGGGCATATCCTGCAGACGGGTTGGAGCAATACTTATGGGTATTGTAGGACCCAGTCTGATGCATCATTCTGCGCTTGCAGTTGTCGTTGGTTTGGTTCATCTTCCCTTCCATCTGGATGGCAGAGTCGACTAGCTCTTCGAGATCTTCAAAACGGATGTTGACTAGCACAGTCTGCATCGCATCATGCAGTCCGTTCAGGAATCTTTCCTTCTTCTTGGCTTCAGTGTTGATCTCATGAGGGGCATATCTTGCGAGGGACAGAAATTTGTCACGGTATTCAACTACCGTCATCCTGCCTTGCTTCAGTTCTCTGAACTCATCTCTCATTCTGGTGACTAAACCTTGCGGCACATGGGTGCGGCTAAACTTGATCTTGAAAGCTTCCCACGTCATCACTTAACCGTGGTTCATAATACGGGTGCTATTCCACCAGGCTCTTGCATCTCCTACCAGATAGTGGGTGGCAAACAGTGCTTTCTCGTTGGCATCAACTCCTCCGACTTCCAGGTTGTTCTCCATGGTTTGCAACCAATCATCCGCATCTAACGGGTCTTCAGACTTGCTAAAGATAGGGGGATTGGTATTCTGAAAATTCTTAAGCTTGGATCCATGATGATCGTGATTTCCATGGCCTTGATTATTGTGGGACATCTGAGCTATCTATTGTAGGGTGGCTAGGTTGGCTTGGTGCTCTGCTCTACTAGCTTCATGGTCGGAAACTAGCATTTGAAGAATCTGCAACATTGGGTCCTGCGATGAGCTGCTTCCTCCGGGTTTTCCACGATTTATCTGAAGATTGAGATAGATAAAGGGATAAGAGGGAAAGTTCTAAGGTTCATGGTTTTGTTTTCAAACGCTTTTAGACTTTGAGTTTGAACTCCGGTTTTGCAAACTAACTCCTCCTCATTCATTCATTCATTCATTCTAGCACACCATATAAACACACACACCACAACAAAAGGAAAACAGATGGTTTTAAGGACCATTCCGTGAAGCTAAGATACAGTGGGACCGATACAACTCATTCCTACGGTAGTGATCAAGTGCATCTACTCATCATCAATGAAGTCGGAGTCCTCATCATCGTTGTAGAAATCCATGGCATCATCCTCCAGGTAGTCATTGTCATCACTAAGGTATGAGTGAATATCTCCCTGGATGTCTTCACCTTCTTCCTCTTCTTATTTTGCTGCAATCTGAGCTTCTTGTTCCTGGATGGTCGTCTTGAGGTCGGCCACCTTCTTGCGAAGACGAGCGATGGTGTGATCCTTCTTCTCGTGTTGCTGGCAAAGTGATTGGCGATCCTTGACGAGCAGGGCGGAAGTCTGGTCCTTCTTAGCTGCAATGGCAAGGTTGTGGTTGGCGTAGGCTCGATCATTGTCCAATTCCTTCTGTCTATCATACAGTAGGAAGTCAAGATTCTCCACTTGGTGCTTCATCTCCGGGTGACTTGGCATCTCCAATGGCATTCCCATAGAATCACGCCTTGCATAGTGAGCAAAGCGAATTCCCTGGATCAAGTTTATGTTTTGCCCACACAGACGGGCAAGAGCTTCATGCATAGCCCTGACTAATCCATCTAGCCAGTTGTTCTCTCTCACGGTGAATTGAATCTTCTCAGAAAAGGGTGCTTCCATCTTGCCTCGAAGATATGCAACTATCAGCCATTGTAGATCTCCTCCTGGGAAATCCTTGAGTTGAGCTCCGAAGAATTCCGGATGCGGATGCTCAAGATACTTAGACAGTGCATCAAGATCCCTCTCAAAGATCAGTTGGCCTCCGTTTCCCAACTGGTAGAACTTGCAATACTGAACTTCCATCTATAAGAAGGTAGGGTGAGTAAGTTAGTGAGGTGATCAAGTGTGTCAAATTTTATGTAGTAATGTAAGAATTTTTTAGGAACCTGTTTTTTTGAAAGAATCAATGATAAGAGTGGGAATATGTTTTCATAAATACTCACTTCATTTGTTTCTGAAACTAAGTTTTGTTTGGACGTCCATTCTAACTAGGGTCTCCTTTGGTCAGGATCGCTCTGATACCAACTTGTCAACACCCGGATTTTTAATCCCAGATGCCTGTTATGCCATACCTCGCAATCCCAGGATTACCATTTTTACGAGACATAACAGATTGGATATCACAGTACATCATCCATTACAAACCATAATAAGGTCTTAAACGAATAAAGGGTCTAATGATCCAGTCTTAATACAAACAAGCAGCGGAATAATAAGTGTAGGGGTGGGCTCCATCTTCAGTGTCACAGGCAATGCTGACGATGGGAGATGCTCCTAGTTGTCATTGTCGTCTTGCTGCCCATCTTCCTGATAGTCCTCCTCATAGTCTGGCCACGGGAATAGCTAGGGACAAAGCCATGAGTACTCCTTAAGTACTCGCAAACTATCACTAACAAGGTAGTGCTAGTAGGAATACTAAGCTCTAGGTTTATTTGCAAAAGCTATATTTATCTTAAGATGAGTTCAGAAGTAAAGAAAGCTAACTTAATGTTCTAAAATCATCTAAGTAAAAACTTAGTTTTTATAGTCACAACCCTGTTGTAGTCAAATCAAAGTCATAATTCATTTCACAAGTCATTTTGAAAACATCTGACGACGGAACAGTATGGCCACTCCAACTGTCCATGACCGCGGACGCGGCTATTCGAATAGTTTGACACTCTGCAGAGGTGGTACACTTTCACCACAAAATTCGATACATCCGTCAGGGATAAGCCTGAATCATCATACTTAGTATGCGGATAATCAATCATAACCTTTCCTTTACACACTCTAGTATAAGCACCTCTCCTATGAGCTTGGGAACCCATACTAATTCATATAAACTTCCGGCTAAGCCTTACCCAATTCAGGTATTGTGGTTGTACAATAAAATTGGAATGGTATCGCATCCGAACCCAACCATCAGTTTTTTTTGTGAAAGGGCTAAGGCTCATGCCTCAACATTTTCATCATCAAACCCATTTGTGTTTCTCAACACATGTCAAAACATCTCAATAGAATGACTCATCATTCCAAGGTTTTCATAATCATTTTCACCTAGTCCCATCTAAAGTGATCAAGTTTTATGCTTAGCACTAGCCACTAAGGTTAAGAGTGTTCACTAAAGAGGGGTGCTAATCTTCAATCTCATGCCATAGAATGACATCTAAGTATAACTAGATAGGCCAAGTTTTATACTCTTTATGCTATCTATACTAAACGTAAAGAACTTTGGTGAAGTAAGAAAGTAAAGCTTGCAAGTAAAACTTGGGATGGTATAAATCAAAATATATAACCCAAGCATGCCTAAGGCATCTTGCTTAGGTTAACTTGCATCTAGTGGTGGCTTGCCTTGGTTGGTGCAGTGATTGAAATTCGCATCGTCTTCTTTGGGGTAGAACTCCTCCTCGTAGACTTGGTCAATACTATCGTCTATAAAGAAATACGGGGTACACAATCACCAAACAATACTTATCTATTGCTATATAGCACACTAAGGCTCACACTTGATGATCTAGCATCATCACAATCATCACATGAATTAAAGAACTAGTGTCATTATTTTATTTGAGAAAAGTAATTTCCACTCATTGAAATTAATTAAGATTTAATATTCTCCAAATAGAATATGGGATCATGTGGACACATGTCATCACCACATATTCTAATACATGGGAATGTGATTTAAAGGGTTGGTCACATTTTATAAAGTTGAAGATTATTATTTAATAGATTTAAAGTGACTAGAAATGCCCTAATAGCATTCTTTTGGTACTAGTCCAATGTCACTACATGCAAACCTAAATATTTTTACATATTCAGATAGGTATCACCAAATGTGATTTTTGAGAGTTGGAATCAACTCAAAAGCTATTATGGTTGATTTTTGAAAAATGTTTAAATGTAGAAAAGTATATGTCTTGTTATTTTTGCTATATGTGATCTCTAACTCCAATTTCTTTAAATCCAACAGGCTTGGATAGATATTTTAATTATCTTTCTAAAAAAATTGAATCATGCATTTTGGTTAAGTGAAACTCTCTGAATTGATTTTTGAATAAGTGGACAGAATAGGATTTCAATTTAAAAGGAAACATACTAATTTGAATCGGTGGGCTAGCGCGGGAAAGGAAATGGGCCGGCCCAGCTGCACTACGCGGGCGCAGTGGGCTGCTGACAGGGGGTCCTACGCATCAGTGACACATCTAATGTGAAGCGGTAATTTTCAATCTCAGCCGTGTGATTAGACTACGATCTAACGGCTCTGGTTTGTCGTCCCCGGTGAACAGGTCTCTGGCAAGGATGAACCCTAGCGACACGGTGGGGGTCTACGGGGGCTCACCTGGGCTCCAGCTACAGTCGGCGATGGGGGGCGTTTGAGCTGCTAGACGATGGCGGTTTGAGGCGTGGTCGTGGCAGCTCCTGGGGTGGTCGCAATCAACGGCTCCTCTTCTCCTCTGCAGCGGCGAACTCCGGCGAAATTCCAGCGGACTGAGGCTCGCCTTGCTCCGGGGAGAGTGTGGGAGGATCAGTGGTGAGTGGGGAGTCGAGTGGAATGACGAATGGAGGCTGGGGTGGCCTCTATTTATACACCGGCGAGGGGACCGAGTGGCGTGGGCGCGGCTCGTCGATGGCGACGCTACAGGTAGCTAGCGGCATGGCTGGGGGTAGGGGACGGTGCGTGGTCTCCTGGGGGTCATCTCTGTCTTAAAGGCGAGGCATGGTGCGGTCACATTTGGTCGGGAGCGGGCGGTGCTCTACGCGGCAGAGGCGATGTTCGATGCGGCGCATGGTGGCTATGGGTCGAGCGGCGGCGAGCGGGGATGTCTGGGCGGCTACTGGGGTCATGGCGGAGTAGTGTGCGCGGGATGAGGTCAAGGCGCGGCGTGTGCGAGCTGGTCGGGCGCGGCGCTCTGGCGCGTCCTCGGCATGGTGCAGACGCTCTGGGCACGGCTTTGCTGGGGTGGTCCACGGCTTGGCTTCGCTCAGGGAGTGGACAGGGGGCGGCGGTGTGGTCGCAGCTACCTCCTAGACATTGTGGGCGAGCTCGGGGCGGTCTGCTGTGAGCGGTCCTTGTCGGGTGGCAAGGGGGGTGCTCGGGTGGCAATGCACTGGTGCACATAGTGAGGGGGAGTGGCTCTATTGCCTTGGTTGTGGATGGGGGGCATAAGGGGAGTAGAAAGGGGTCAAATGGGGAACAGGGCTTTGATCAGAAATAGTAATAGTTTGGCCACTATTTCTATGCTCACCAAGTGTTTGATCTAATGGCCGAAAGAAACTTAAATTTGAATTTTTGGCTCAATTTTGGTGAGTGATCTACACTTATGCTTGTCTATGATTGCTTGGGATTGGCAAGGGGAATTGATTTGATGGGGTTTTCAAAAATGAGGATCTTAACATATGATTTGGATTCAATTTTCCATTGTCCATTTAATTGATTTGACAGATGTTTTTGTAAGTTTGTAAAGCGGGCCTTGATACATTTTTACTTGGTCTAGCAAGGGGTGAAAAGAACTAGAAATGTTTCTGTCAAAATTTCTCCTCTACGGACACCTAAAGTGACCTAGTGGTTAACTTTGGTCAAAATGACCATTTGCCTTATTTAATCTTATTTTATTTCTTTCTCTTGGGATTTTGTTTCAAAATGGTCTAGATGATGTGGTATTTACCTTTAAACCATTTTATAACATTTAGAACAATCAAGCATGACATTTTCAATCAAATCTACACTAATACAAACACACATGCATTCATATGCCTTTTTCTTAATAAAAGTTTTTGTTAACCCTCAATTGGGTGATTTGGCACTTGGTAACCTTGATTAAAGTTTTGGGATGTTACACAGATCCCCTTCCCCTTCGTCATCGCGGTCGGCGAGGGCTTGTCGATGGGAAGGGAGCGGCCGCAAGTTAGGGTTTTGGGGTTTGACCAGGAGTGGAAGTGGAGTGGAGTGGGGTGTGGATGGGGAGAATATCATTTTGCGGCCCAAAAGTTGGGGTGCCCAGGAAACGCGGTACCCGAGTTCCCTGATATCAGCCACGATGACTACAGTTGGCGTGCCAAATACTCATAGGGTCTTTTTCGGCACAAATTCAACTTTATGTTTCAATACAAAAAATCAGGCTAATGGCCATCAAGTTGGGCCCCCCTGTCAGCTTTCGCCGTTATGTCGCTGCCGTCGTTGATACATTGCAAATGTATCCATCATTTTTGATGTTTCATGCTTGGTTTTATCCACTTTCTTGTGTTTTGTTCCAACTTTGGAGTACTTTTCATATGATTTCTTGGACTAACCTATTAACAAGAGCCACGGTGCTAGCTGCCTGTTTTCTGCTGTTTTTGGTTCCAGGAAAGTCAGAAAATGAATATTCTCGGAAATTGACGGGACAAAAGCCAAAGTGCCTATTTTCCAGAAGTCATCAGATGCCAGAATACGAGAAGGAGAGGGGCCAGAGGCCGGCCACACCACCTGGCCACGTGGCCAGGCTGGGCCCGCGCCAGGGGGTGGTGTGGTGGCCCCTGGCACCCCCTCGGCCTCCCCTTCCGACTATAAGATGCCCTCGGGACGAAAACCCTAAGGGCCCGATCAAAAATCCACGAAAGAGTCTATAGCCACCGTCATCTCCATCCCTAGATCGGGAGGGATCTGAAGCTCTTCCCGGCACCCTGCCGGAGAGGGGAATTCACCCTGGAGGCCTTCTTCATCACCATGCAAGCCTCCGGTGTGATGCATGAGTAGTTCATCCTTGGACTATGGATCCATGTAGTAGCTAGATGGCTGGTTCTCCTCCTTTGTGCTTTCATGTCTAGATCTTGTGAGCTCTGTTCATGATCAAGATCATCTATTTGTAATTCTGCATGTTGTTTGCGGGGATCCGATGGATATTGAGATGCTATTTCAGATTGATTGTTGATTCTATCATGTCTTTGTTATTTGTGATCTTGCAAGCTTTCTGTTGTTAGTAGCTATCTTGTCCAAGTAGATGCTAGCAACTCCAAGAGTTAGTATTTATGCTCGATAGTGGGTTCATGCCTCTGGTAATCTGGGGAAGTGGCAGAAATCTCTAAGGTACTAGATGTGTTGTTGCTACTAGGGAGAAAACAACAATCCTTTGTTCATAGAACAATCGTATTGTTTACTTTACACGCAGTTCGTAAAGCAATAATCTGTTGCTTGCAACTTAATACTGGAGGGGGTTCAGATGATAACCTGAAGGTGGATTATTAGTCATAGATGCAGTTGGATGGCGGTCTATGTATAATATTGTAATGCCCAATCAAGTTCCAAAGGAGTCAAGATGATTAGCATATGCATGTATTGCTTTCTCGATGTTTGTCAATTGCCCCGCTGTAATTTGTTCACCCAGGATGTTATCTATCTTAAGGAGAGCCACCTCTAGTGAACTATGGATCTCGGTCCTTTTCTTTACATACAATCTATAAACTGTTTACTGCTTTATGTTTACTTTCTGCAAACTTTTACTTCTTTCCATTCGATACGTTTAATCCTTTGTTTTCCGCAAAACACGGTGAGATTGACAACCTCATCGCAAGTTGGGGACAAAGTTCTGTGGTTGTGTTGTGCAGGTATCCACGTTGCTACTAGCACCGGTAGTGCGCGTTGCCAAAGCTCAGCTAGTAACACCTTTCGGGTGTTTCCTTGCTCCTACTAGTTCGATTAAACCTTGGTTTCATACTGAGGGAAACTTGCTGCTGTGCTCATCATACCTTCCTCTTGGGGTTCCCAACGAGCTCTACATCAACACCGCACCAGCACTTTTCTGGCGCCGTACATTGAGCCATCAAGCATTTTTCTGGCACCGTTGCCGGGGAGTCAAGGACATCTTCACGAGGGGAGTCCCTCATAACCAATCTCTTTACTTTGTTATTTTTGTTTTGCTTAGTTTCTTTTTGCTTGTTTCTTTATCAAAAACACAGACAAAATTAGTTTTACTACTTTGCTTTCTTATTTGAAAACCCAAAAAAATTACTACTCTTGAAAACACTAAGTTGTGTGACTTCACTAGCACCAACAACAATGATTTTATGAGCACACCTATTGCTCCACATGTTCCTGAAGCTACTTTCTTTGAGATAAAACCTGCTTCGCTCAATCTTGTTATAAGAGAACAATTCTCTGGTATTGGTAATGAAGATGCCGCTTCCCATTTAAATAACTTTGTTGAACTTTCTGAGATGCAAAAGCATAAGGATATAGATGGTGATATTATTAAGCTGAAATTGTTTCCTTTCTCTTTGAGAGGAAAAGCTAAAGAATGGTCGAATTCCTTAACTAGGAATAGTATTGATTCTTGGACTAAATGCAAAGACGCTTTCATTGGAAAATACTATCCTCCTGCTAATATTATATCTATGAGAAGTGAAATAATGAAGTCTAAACAAACTGATAATAAACATGGTGCTCAAGCTTGGGAAAGAATGAAATGTTTGGTTAAGAATTGTCCCACTCATGGACTGACTGCTTGGATGATCATCCAAACTTTTTATGCAGGATTGAACTATTCTTCAAGGAACCTATTGGACTCTGCTGCTGGAGGTACTTTTATGACCATTACTTTGGGTGCTGCAACGAAACTTCTGGACAATATGATGGTTAATTATTCTGAATGGCATACTAAGAGAGCTCCACAAGGTAGGAAGGTAAATTCTGTTGAGGAAACCTCCTCCTTGAGTGATAAGATTGATATTATTATGTCTATGCTTGTTAATGGGAAATCCCATATTGATCCAAATAATGTCCCTTTAGCTTCTTTGGTTGCTCAAGAAGAGCAAGTTGATGTGAACTTCATAAGAAATAACAATTTTGGCAATAATGCTTATAAGAGTAATTTTGGTAACAACAATTATAAGCCATATCCTCCTAACAATGGTAATGCTTATGGAAATTCTTACAACAATAATAGGAGTGCTCCCTCTGAACTTGAAGTTATGCTTAAAGAGTTTATTAGTAAACAAACTGCTTTCAACAAAACTATTGAGGAAAAACTCTTTAATGTTGAAAGAAATATAGCATCTTTGGCTGAAGCTCAATCTTCTTTGAATAAAATGGCTGCTAAACCTGATCCCTTTGCAACTACTAATGCCATACAAGTAAGAATTGATGAAAATGTTAGACTATTAGCTGAATTACATGCTAAGTGGGAAAGAGAAGATGAAATTGCTAGAAACATTAGTGTTTCCACTATTACCACCACTAGTGTTGAGGCTAGTAATAGTTCTACTACTTTAGATGATAATTTTGATTTTGATCTTGATGGTTGCAACATCTCTGAAGTTGTTAAGTTCCTACAAAAGCTTGCTAAAAGTCCTAATGCTAGTGCTATGAACATGGCCTTTACAAAACACATTACTGATGCTCTCATAAAGATTAAAGAAGAAAAGATGAAACATAAAGCTTCTATTCCTATAAAACAAGAAGATGGTTGGGAACCCATCATTAATATGAAAGTGAATGACTTTGATTTCAAAGCTTTATGTGATCTTGATAGTAGTGTTTCTATTATGCCTACAAGGATTTATGATATGCTTGATTTGCCTCCACTTGCAGATTGTTATTTGAATGTCCCACTTGATGATAATGCTAAAAAGAAACTCATGGGGAGTCTTAATGATGTTCTTATTATGGTTAACAATGCATATGTCCCCATTGATTTCTATGTTTTGGATGTTGAATGCAATGCTTCTTGTCCAATTACTTTGGGAAGACATTTTCTTAGAATTGTTGGTGCCATTACTGATATGAAAAAGGCACCATTAAATATAAAATCCCACTCAAGAAAGGTATAGAACACTTCCCTAAGAAGATAGAGAAGATTTCCTTTGCTTCTCCTATGAAAACAAAAATTGGTCTTAATGCTTCTTCGTTTGAGAACACTTGATTCTTTTTCTTGCTTCTTATGCCTAACTTAAAGGCGTTAAAGAAAAGTACTTATTGGGAGATAACCCAAAAGTTTTAGATGAGTCTTGAAAGTTATTACTTCAGTAATAACCGCTCCTTATCCTTTTTATTTGCTTTTTGTGCCAAGAGTAACCTCTAATGAGAGAGAAGTAATGATTGGGAAAGTTTCTGTCCCGAAACAGATTTCTGTACTTCACCGTAAAATTTCGTGTAAAATCTCTGAACGTCTATTTGAGGCGTGAATTTTTATTCTTCTGCCCCAGGTTGTTATCTAACTTTCGTTAGTTGAACACTTTTTGATTTGAGCAACAGAAGGTCTTCGAAAAAAATCGTCTTTACCTGCTGGTCTGTTTTGACAGATTTCTGCCATTTTCTGCATTTGCTTCTTGTTGGTTCCTTTTTTAGTTCTTTTGGGGAATTGAGCTTTTTGAGGGAAGTGCTACAGTAGCTAGTGTTCTAATGGAAGTTTATTGGTGTTGGAACTGAACCTTAAGACCTTTTACCTTGAGTGCACTAATGTTGCTAATAAAGATTGTGTGAAGTTTTGTATGAAGGAAAAATTTCAGGTGTATGGAAGGAATGAGTAATGAGATGAAGGATGGACTAAAGCTCAAGCTTGGGCATGCCACGCGTGTCACCCCAAGTAATATCCAAAAAGTACAAGCGTCAAAGCTTGGGGATGCCCAAGGCATCCCCTTCTTCATCAATAAAAATCCCAGGTTTCTTCCACACGCTTCATTTTTATTGTTTCATGCACAGTTGTGTTGTTCTTGGAGCGTCTTCTTTTTCGTTTTCTTTATGGTTTTTCGTTTGCTTTTGTTTGCTTAGTTTTCTGAATAAATTGGTTGGACCTCCTCTTTCATACATTGGTTTGTAAATAGTTTGGTTTGGTTTGGAAAAGAGTAGGAAAGTTCATGCTTATGTGGTAAAAAGAGCTCATTTTTGACTATGGCCTATGCTCCGTCATGCCATGATTGATATTGTTTTGGCTTTATGTTTAGTATTCTTTGCTGTAGCATGACTTGTTATAAACAATTGAGATTGCTTAATGTGTCTTGGCTGAATCATGCGTTGTTTTAGCATATTAAAGCATAGTATAGTTGTATTCTCCTTTGATGCTTTATTTCGGTTGACTTGGCGCATGCTCGCACCATGTTATGACTATCCAAGTCACCATAGCATTTATGATCCTTTAGTTTTCAACTTGTAGTATCACTTTGTGCTTTGATCAATGATGTTTTGTCGCTCTGCATGATTATGGACATTATTGCTCTTAGTTTGTCGCTCCCAGTCTTTTGCTAGCCTCCACAACAAAGTATGAGTTCCACTCATGCATCCAACTCCCTAAACAAAGTTATTCCAAAGAGTCCACCATACCTACCTACTAGCTTATGCTATTCCAAGTAAATTAATGCTTTTGTTTACCTTCCAAATTAAACTTGTTATGAGGTAACTAGTGATTAAAGCTCTCACGAACTTGATGGCACACTTTATTTTTCTTGCCCTTAATAAACTTGAACCATTGTGTTGTCTATGTTGTATATGCTTGCACTTATTTGTTGGGAATTAGCAGAACCATGCTTTCATGGGGAACACTTTTAACATTGCACTTGGTACTTGTACCTAGTTGATATCATGCTCTTTTGTATATGGATGTCGTCGGTGTGAAATGAAAGGGGAGCTTGTAAGTCCATGGAGTTATGTATATGTGTTAGAGAAACGCCTTGGCCGCTGGTCTAATCCATGCTGACATGGTGGAAACCTGCAACGTAACCATAATGAGTTGTCTATGAAGCATTCTTCTTATAAAAAAAGAGTGCTATGTTGAGAAAAAAGAGAAAAGAAAAAAAGAGATATTATGAAAAGAGGAAAGAGAGAAAAAAAGCATCATATTCCCATGGTAAATAAGAAGATTGCTGAGATGCTCGTTGTCTGCTTGCCTTGTCATTTTGATATGGGGATTCTTCTGTATCATCGGGCAAGGGGTACCCCGTTGGCAGTTCTCTATGATACACATGTACTTACGATGACAAGAACTTACCGGTGACTAAACTTGAGTAGCATGAGGAGCGGCCCTCGTATACAAGGGACATGAGATTTCTAACTTATACTTCGTCAAGCATGTACACCACAGTGTGTTCACTTTAACCTTAATCACTTCAAGATGCTTATGATAGGGGCAATGAGAGATGAAAGCTATAAGTACCATAATTTTTGGAAGCTCTTTATGAGACTTGAATCCCTACTTCCTTTTATGAAAAGGCCTTTCTTCCACCATTATATTGAGTCTCCACCTTCTACCTTTATGCACCTACTTTGAGAGCATAGTGGCCATTCTTAGTTCAATGTGCATTGTCCCAAGACTAGTTGATTGATGCATACTTTGATATTGCTTGTTCTAAACTATTTGTATCTAGTCACTCTTATGAACTTTGAAGGTGTCCTATGCATTTATATTTCCTACTCTATTGAGGGACAAGCTAAATACTATTATGCTATGCTTTCTTTATGTGAAACAAACAAACGTCTTGCAAAGCATTCTTATTGATGAATCTTTTGTTTGTACATATTTCATGTTGCATCATAGTTTCTTTGTCTTATTGCTAGAACTTTGTCTTTCATGTTATGATTCAAGTAATATGATCCCAGCTTTGAATGTTTTACAAATACTTTGATCAAGTCTTTGGTGGTGCATGTCACCTCAAAAATTATTCTTTCTTTTTATCACTTACCTACTCGAGGATGAGCAGGAGTTAAGCTTGGGGATGTTGATACATTGCAAATGTATCCATCATTTTTGATGTTCCATGCTTGGTTTTATCCACTTTCTTATGTTTTGTCACAACTTTGGAGTACTTTTCATATGATTTCTTGGACTAACCTATTAACAAGAGCCACAGTGCCAACTGCCTGTTTTCTGCTGTTTTTGGTTCCAGGAAAGTCAGAAAATGAATATTCTCGGAATTGGACGGGACAAAAGCCAAAGTGCCTATTTTTCCGGAAGTCATCAGATGCCAGAATACGAGACGGAGAGGGGCTAGAGGCCGGCCACACCACCTTGCCGCGCAGCCAGGCTGGGCCCGTGCCAGGGGGTGGTGTGGTGTCCCCTGGCACCCCCTCGGCCTCCTCTTCCGACTATAAGATGCCCTCGGGACGAAAACCCGAAGGGCCCGATCAAAAATCCACGAAAGAGTCTGTATCCGTCGTCATCTCCATCCCTAGATCGGGAGGGATCTGAAGCTCTTTCGGCACCCTGCCGGAGAGGGGAATTCACCCTGGAGGCCTTCTTCATCACCATGCAAGCCTCCGGTGTGATGCGTGAGTAGTTCATCTTTGGACTACGGATCCATGTAGTAGCTAGATGGCTGGTTCTCCTCCTTTGTGCTTTCATGTCTAGATCTTGTGAGCTCCGTTCATGATCAAGATCATCTATTTGTAATTATGCATGTTGTGTTTGCGGGGATCCGATGGATATTGAGATGCTATTTCAGATAGATTATTGATTCTATCATGTCTTTGTTATTTGTGATCTTGCATGCTTTCCGTTGTTAGTAGCTATCTTGGCCAAGTAGATGCTAGAAACTCCAAGTGTTAGTATGTATGCTCGATAGTGGGTTCATGCCTCTGGTAATCTGGGGAAGTGACAGAAATCTCTAAGGTACTAGATGTGCTATTGCTACTAGGGAGAAAACAACAATCCTTTGTTCATAGAACAATCGTATTGTTTACTTTACACGTAGTTCGTAAAGCAATAATCTGTTGCTTGCAACTTAATACTGGAGGGGGTTCGGATGATAACCTGAAGGTGGATTATTAGTTATAGATGCAGTTGGATGGCGGTCTATGTTTAATGTTGTAATGCCCAATCAAGTTCCAAAGGAGTCAAGATGATTAGTATATGCATGTATTACTTTCTCGATGTTTTTCAATTGCCCCGCTGTAATTTGTTCACCCAGCATGTTATCTATCTTAAGGAGAGCCACCTCTAGTGAACTATGGATCCCGGTCCTTTTCTTTACATACAATCTATAAACTGTTTACTGCTTTGTGTTTACTTTCTGCAAACTTTTACTTCTTTCCATTCGATACGTTTAATCCTTTGTTTTCCGCAAAACACGGTGAGATTGACAACCTCATCGCAAGTTGAGGACAAAGTTCTGTGGTTGTGTTGTGCAGGTCTCCACGTTGCTACTAGCACCAGTAGTGCGCCCTGCCAAAGCTCAGCTAGTAACACCTTTGGGGTGTTTCCTTGCTCCTACTGGTTTGATTAAACCTTGGTTTCATACTGAGGGAAACTTGCTGCTGTACTCATCATACCTTCCTCTTGGGGTTCCCAACGAGCTCTACATCAACACCGCACCAGCACTTTTCTGGCGCCGTACATTGAGCCACCAGTCGTCGCTGCCATGTGGGCTGCCATGTAGGCTTGCAGCGTTGGCGCATGCATCCTTTACGCGTCTTCTTCTTCCTCCGGGGCGGCAATCTGTGGTCGCGGCCATGGCACGGAGCTAAGACTTGGACAAACTTGCTTGGCGCGTTCTCCTCCCCATCTCGAATCGGAGCTCGCCCTCACCATGACCGCACCATTGGCACGGCGCGGGACAGGAATTCATTCTCGGGTGAGATCTGTCACCATGCCGACCATGCTCGGTCCTGTTGGTCTCCTCCAGAATCCGAGCTCGCCATCGCCGTGGTCGCACACGCACCAGCCATGGCGCCTTCCTCTCCGAACCCCAAAGCCACATCCACCCAGTTCGGCACAATGCCAACAAGTTGAAAATACATCAAGTTTTCTTCTTGTGATTGTAGAAAAACATGTATGTACCGTGGCCGTAGCATACTCTAACAATGTACACATATATTGTGTACTAGATTTTCATTTGAAATTAGTAGCTCTGTGATGCTGAAACATAGAGAACCTAAATGGAATGACGATGACGACCATGTTCTGTACTTTGCATTGCATCAACAAGTGCTCGCTGACGAAGCAAGTTACCAAGAGAGTGGAGTTCATCAGCCATTAGCAAAAAATATGTGAACAGATCAATGAGCGATTCAGTGCGCAGAAAAGCTAGATCCATGTCATCAATCATCAATAGGTGGCACATTCTAGTGATGCGTTCAAATGCGTACACGATGTATCATTTGCTTGAAGTGGTTGTTATCCTGAGCAAAAATGCCTGGTATGCACATTACATTTGTATGTTCTATGCTGCAATTCTGTTGTTATGGGCGTGGAAAGAAAAGCTGGGCTTCACTGAATATTATGTAGTTAGGCCTAACTTAGTCTTACACAAATTAAATAAGCACAGCTTAGTCTTTACACACATAAGCGTAACTAATGATAAAGATAAAGACAAATGGTTCATCGGATCTGCCAGTATGAGCACTAGGTCCCTGGAGCTGGTGGTATCGTCGGAACGAACCAGAATGCTGTGTTTGGCCGTCTTTCAATCTCTTTCAAATAGTATGACCCTACTGATGAGCCAATTGTAGGCCCCCTCCCCCCGACGTAGATTCGGCTCCAGGTCGGATCTGGAGTGTGAACATGATAGGCGCGTGAGTGTGCAGCAAACACACAGTCTACTATCAACACTGGAAGTGCTGGCACCTCAGCAACAACACCAGCATGTTCTTCCTGGACTCCGGCAGCAGCCTCAATAGGTATTTCGTCAGCTTCACCAGCAGCAGCATTAGCAAGTATTTCGTCAGCTTCACCAGCAGCATCACCAAGTATTTCGTCAGCTTCACCAGGAGCAGCAGTAGCTAGTTCTTCGTCAGCTCCACCACCACCAACACCACCACCAGCAGCAGCATCAGGGGCTAGGGCTGCCTGAGAAATTATAGGTTCAACATCTCTAGGGGCTCCGACAAAGAAAGGGTAGTTGATCCCAAGAAACACAGATTGTCCCTTCAGATTGTTGACTCTGCTCCAGACTTGCTCTACTGGGTCTTCGGATGGGCATGCGGACCTCGAGAAAACGTGACACCGCAGCGATGGGTATGAAGAAAGTTGTATCCCCATATGTTCTATTATATCACCAACGCTGTTTAGTGCTCCCCTGATATGAATCCACAAGAGTTCATCATCATGTTCCGTGTTGTCTCCGAGAGGTGCCAGGAACCAGCGCTGTGTCCCAAGTTCAGCATCTGCTACTACATCTTCGATGACCGGAGCTGGAATGATGCGCAGGGCTGCGTGGGTACCTGTGTGTTACTAACAGTCAGTAAGCATAATTTTGAATGGGATTTTACATGCTATATGACACCATGACTCACCCCAAATGGACGGCTTCCAAACACGCACGTCACCGCTAGGTTCAGTGATCGCATAAATGCGTTGCAGTCTGTGCGAAGAGTAGTCATAGCTGAAGACAGCGTCGACATACTTCTCCGGCCGCAGGAAGTCGTCGCGCAAGACTATCCATTCCTTGTCTTCTGGGCATCTAATGAATGTGATTGCCTTGTCGAACACCGCTAAGAGGTCGTACTCCCAGTTCTTCCACGCCCCCTCTCGCGGTCTACATGGGAGTTGTACCTTCATGAGGTCAAGTTCTGCCATGTTGAACCTGTAAGCGAATTCAGAAGTGGGTGGTGGCCACCCGCTGTTGAATGCAGTAATGCCGACACCCTTCAAAGATGGCACTGCAAGTCTCTTCAATCTGTAGCCATTTTTTAGAGTCCAGGTACTGCCATCCTGTGATAAAAGGACCAGCCACTCGCCGTTGCCACCCACCCACTTCTGGTCATCTTCCATTGCTGTCTCTTCTTCTTCCTTGATATTCACCACTACTGATTCGGACCACTTATCCAGCAGCATCAGTTTTGCATGAATATTCTGCAGAGTTTGTTGTTAGTTGGTACAATAAACTAGCATGGATTCCATTGCAGATACAATTTGACAACTGGGCCTTCAGATTAAAGTACACAAAATATCGCCTAAATACGAGTGTCTCCTCAGATATCGCCTAAATTGTGCCTGTGTCACTACGAAGATACTCAATATATGGAGTAGTAGCAGAGCCCCCAAAACAAACTCCTGACGATGATCATAATTAAACAGCTCGGGGCATAACAGCCTTGAATCGTCTAATCTGATTGTTTTTATTTTAGGAAACAGAATATCACCTAGCAGGCATTCCATTGCAAAATCAAAACTGACAACTTGTCTATCACCTAAAGTAAGACTGTGTCACTATAAAAATACCAGAATATCAGGTATGAGCAGAGCTTCTGCTGTACAGAATAGTCTTAAATGGTTCGATTTGTTCAAACCGCGCGTGCACACAACACGTTCGACGAAAGGAACATAGGATTCTGATGAGAGTTCAGCACATATGAATCAACGATATGACTGAACAAATAAGCTAGATACTGGAACTTATGTGGCCATCGCGGTCGTCTGGCCATTTGCTGTTATCGGAGTAAAGAAGGCCTGGCGTGCCGAACGGTTGTTCGTCCATGTTCCGCATCGTCACACGGTAGCCAGGGATGCAGTGAGCGAGGCGGCCGGCTGAGATGATGTCCAACTCCGAGGCGATCCTGTGCACGTTCGCGGCGCTGAAGTTCGGCCATCCCCAATCCTCGCGGTAGCGGTCGCCCTGGCCATCCGCGTCGTCGTCGCATACCTTTCTCTTCAGCCTGCTGCTACCCCAAGCTCTACCCATAGCGGCAAATGGAGTCTGGAATCCGGTAGATTAATGGAGGCGTTGTGATAAGGAGGCGGATGGATTCGAGAGGGGGTGGAATCAGGGATGGGGCAGTTGTTCGAGTGGGGAGTGAATCTGTGAGGAACCGCCGCCGCCGCCGGTTCTCATCCGCGTGGAAGACAAGAAGGGGGCGTAATTATTGAGGGCGGGCACCGGAACCGTCTAGAGGAAGTGAAAAAATAAATCGTAAAAGGGAAATGTCTGCCTGTCAGTGAGTGAAGGTCGGCACGCGCAAATGTGCCTATGTTTGAATTGATTCCACCACATGCAAGTGGCGCAGAACAAATTTTAGGAAGTGCTAGCGTCGACATGTAAAACCGCCGTTTTTCGCCACCTTTACCCTACTACGAACGGTCGTGCATCATTCCAGATATTGGTAAGGGTGGTTCCAATCTTTCACTTCTCCGTCTCATTTCCTCCTCCACGGCCTCATCGTCTTTCTCCTCCACGGCCTCATCCATTTCCTCCACCACCGCATCACCCTCTTCCTCCGTATCCTTTCCCTCTTGCATGTACTCATGGACGCTCCGGACGTCCGAAACAATGGCAGGCAAGAAACTGCGCACTTCGACATCGAAGTACATGACGGGAAGAAGATCGATGTCGTCTACACCACTGACCCTCGGACGGTGAGGAACACTCTAAATAATTACATGAGTTGGCTGCAGTTCGAAGAAAACAGGTTCGTAGGTCTCAACCTCGAGTACAGCCGCGATCACCATAAGATCGCCGTGGTGCAACTCTCCATGAAGGGGCATGTCCTCGTATACCAGCCTTTTTGCGAGAAGGGGGCTAACGGGATCTAGTAGACTTTGTTGTCTTTTTGTTCCTGAACCGTCTGTTTGCGAAAGCATTAGGGATCTGTTTCATGACTTTGTTGTGAACCAACACATAACCTTTACCAGTGTTGACATCACGAATGACAGTAAACTGCTCAAAAGCCCGACTGTCAACATTAGAATCCCAAAGGAGTGCAGAGTGGACATCTAGGAAATTTACTGGATCCCAGGGACGAAGGGCGGCAAGACCGGGATGGCCGCTCTTGCCTCCGAACTTATCGACCCGTGGTACGCTGACATGAAGGACAGATTGCCGAGATGTTCGTGGAGGCGTTTAGGGAACGATTACTGGGAGGATAAGCCACTTTCTGAATCTAATCTGAAGTACACTGGAATTGACGCGTATGTTAGCCACGAGCTGTACCGCCAGATTGTAAAACCTCGTTCCAGGCATCGCATCATTGAACCACCACCAAGGCAGGTTGTTTGTCCCAGATGCCGGAGTGTAGATGAATCTACAAACCGGGGCAAGCGACCGAAGGCATCCTGGGATCGGTTGCCTTGTCCAACATGATGGGATGTAGACTATTAGTGCATGATTGTTGTGTTTATGAAAATATGTTATTTCATAAGTACACTATGTGAGCAATTACGAACTACTGTGTATTACCTTTGTCAAACTATAATCTGGTTTATGACCGTATCCTTCTCTATAATCTGGGTTTGGTTATGACTTATGACTGTATCACACCTTATGCATGTCAGTCCTGGATTCTGCTGCATGCAAATGGCACAGACAAAATTTGTAAGAATGAATGTTGAGCACACAAAAGGGGGAATGTAATTCATACAGGTTAAGTAGCTAATAGCATAGGGATCATACGAGCTTGGTTCTTACACACAGAATGCTTAGAAAATACATGCGAGATAAAATACAGGCGAGATAAAACTAGGAACGAAATGCGAAACTAGTAGTGGTAAACCGCACACTCACCCACCCACCAGATCCTGTTGAGCATCTCGTAGCAGACATATGTGTCCCTAGCTGCGTACTTGATCGCATCGTAATCCAGGTGCCTCCACTCCCATCGCTCGTGCAGGTGCTTCGGGAACTCGATTTTCATGCCGGCGTACTCGCGGTCGATGATATTGGAAGCGAGTCTAGCCATGTTGGCTTTCCCCGTACCGCCATCCGGGTACCTCCACAAACGTTGGAGATCGACGTGATTGACGACATGAATGAGGAGATCTTGTTCTAGCTTCGGAGTGTCGTTCTTGATGTCGACGCTGGCGAAGTAGATCTCCCTCCTGTGTAGGAACTCGCGAAGCTTCGGGCATACAGATTTGGCCCTACATACGTGATATAGTAGGCAGTGGTTGCGCATGGACAGCTGCAAAAGCACTGTCCTCTTCCTATCTCTGGTATACTCAAGGTCAAGGCCGACGATCTTGTACCTGTCCATCGGCTCCTATAGCCATCGCTCGTACATTGCGATGACCTTGGCCACCTCCCCTGACGCATTTGTGTGGACGACCGTCAGCTTGGTGGTGCCATGGGCGGTGACGGTGTACTCGTCGGTGTAGTCGCTCCCGTCGCCGAACACGCCGTACTCTGCGCATGGCAGTAGCTAATGCGGCAGCGGTGGCCTAGGGTCGGTAGCGGTGGCTGGGACTGGGCGTTGAGGTGGAGTGATCTATTGCGGTGATATGGCCAGGCGGAGGCGGTGCCTGTGACAGCGTCGATGGTTCTTGCGGTGGCGGCGCCGGCGGAAGGAATGAGTTGGGGATTTTTGCACAGTGATGTGTTGAGGAGAGGAAGGCGATGCTTAAATTCCGTTTACCAATATTCCGGTCATACCCATGCGGAAGCAAGTTTGACCGGGCGAGCACCGATGGTTTCCAATCCTAGCGATTAAATTTGGTGTCAGTCTCGGTAGGCGATGGGACGGGTGCGCGACGTGGCTTTGGCGTGGCAGAGACCGGTCACGTAGACCACCGTCCCGTTGTCGATCCGCAGCGGGTGCGCGGTGCTGACACGACGTAACGTGACAGGACAGAAGGAAGTGTACAGTTATTATTAATTCCTAACAAGTTTAAGAAGTGCAAGCATAGACATGGACCTAGCATCCCTGCACCCCGGGGCAGCCGCCCAGCCGATCAGGCCTGCCGATTGCGCAAAACTTGTCCCGAATTTGCCAAAATGAAGCTCGTTTGCCCATGCTTCTATAAGTTTCTCTATAGGCCACTTGTGTAAGCATGCATGATCAAGAAACTTTGCAACACACGTGTCGGTGGAAAAGCATTAGGTTTCAATGCACCACATAGTTTAGGGATTCAGAATAGCTACATTGTGGAGCTCTAGCCAAATTGCATGGTAAAGTCAAATTCAGCTTTTTGTCAGATTTAGCTATAGCAACATTGTGTCTCGTTTGTCCTCACTTTTGCCCTCTCGATATTTCGAAGCCCTCACATGCGCTCGGAGGGGGGTGTCGTCTGGTCAAAGGCTTGGCCGTTACGTGCGCCATGACGCCTAAAGTGGAAGTTTTTTTTTGTTATTTGGCATTTTTAAGAGCGCCTTTTCCCCTCTCTCTCTAAAGTTGTGTTTTTTTGCCCAAAAAGGTAGGAAATCTAGAGCAGCTTCTCTCTTCATTAATTGTTCCTTTTGCGATCGTTTTTCCCCAATCTGGTAGCAAATCTAGAGCAGCAAAACAAACCAGCACCATAATAAATCCAGTAAACAAAGCAGATGTAGATAAAGCAGCTAATATAGGTTATATAGTACGGTACTTAACGAGGTTCGACAATTAGGCTGCTTAGCAACAGCAGCAGCGGACTGCTTCAACACAGACAAGACAAAAGAAGCTGCTTTACAGTAGCAGCAGCAGCTGATCAGTGGCCCCTCGTGGCCTCTGCCAGGAGGGCATCCGCCTCCTCCCTCTGGCGCCTCCTCCACTTCTTGCTGCCTAGCCCCTTGACCTTGGGCGCCTTGGGTCTGATCGGGGGCATGCGACCCTGCTCGATAGCCACCTTCTGGAGGTTGTGGAGGTGAAGACCGAGTGCCTGGTGCTTGGCCCTGAAGCCGTGGACATTCACGGACTCACCGCAGGTCCTCACGTCCTCGGCATGCTTCACGAGGGAGTTTAAGTCCGTGTCGCGGAGCCTCCTGGTGGGGCAGAAGGGGCACCTGTACATGTCGTCGGCGAAGAAGTTGTTGTACCGACCGGACTTTAGCCTCCTCAGCACATGACTAGTCTTGGTGTCCTTGGACTCGTCGTCGCTACGGAGGTCGCTGCTATCCTCCTGTTGGAAAAAAACAGTAGAGTGAAATAAGGACATGATTGAGATACTTTGATTATCGGGATTGATTTTTTGCATAAATTAACCGAATGAGATCTCCCGATTATTCCCCAAATCTCAAACCAAATCAAATACTGATCCCAACTACGAACAGGGGGATTCATCGAAAATTGAGATCTAACACAATAGGATTAGCTACTGTAAAAATATGAACAGCCGAGCCCTAATAACATACGATCTAGCATCCAACGATGGGAACGGGGGAAGAACAAGGGAAGGGGAGAAAACCCTGGTTACCTCAGACCATGGGTCGGTGATGCTGGTGTTGTAGGGGTTCTCCAGCCTTATGTAGACAACCTCCTCGTAGGGGTCCCAGCCGAACGGGATCTGTCTGAGACCGGCGGGGAGTGGGGAGGCCTCTATTAAAGGAGAAGGGAAGCGACGTTTCGTTGCACTACCGTGCATCGCGTACGCTAATGCACCGTGCACAGCCACACATGTCCGCTATCGCCCCGTGCACCGCACACGCATACCGTGAGTCACGTTTTTTCCCTCGTGTCTAACCATGGCGATTCAGTTGTACTCAGTTTTGCCCACCAACCGTTGATCCTCTGTGATCTAGTGGACAGGATAACCCTTATATCTGTCGGGGGCACCCCTCTATCCATGCAAAATAATGAGTATGCCACCGGAACTTTAACAACATAAACAGATGAACTTGAATATATTTTGAAGGGTACGAAAATAGAAATCCCCATAGTTTGGGGGTCTAGATACAGTAAGAGAACTAAATATTATTAGTGGTCGGGCCAGCACAGTGACGGGGTTGGTCGGCTAGAAGTTGCTGATTCCTAAGTAAGGGGACACTAGGCCGGTCTTGACATACTCCCTCAGGAACTTTCCATAAGCAGCGTGCTTAGCCTTGGTCGCCGACTTGTGTTTAGTAGCCAGGCTTTTACCGATGCCAACTGCATGCGGAATCAAGCTGGCAATCCTCGGGTTGACTCCTTTCTTACAGAAAGGGCACCTGAGCTCCCCAAGTCGAGTGCGGAAAGGGATTATCCCGCTCTTGAGCTTCTTCATGACATGGCGGCTCTTGTTGTCCCTGGTCTCCTTGTCAGAGTCTATCTCACTTGAATACACCTGTAATGTATGGAATACAAACCGAAATGAGCAAAATAATAAATATATATTCCTTCCACCATTCCAAGTTACTTTCGATGCAATAACATGTCTATACAGGTTCAGCAGTTCATTACGGACGTCTCCCCAGCTCGCTCCTAAATTAATGTGGTTTGTGTTCTTGGTAACTTATTAATAAATAAATAATGTGGATTCATTCAGAACAGACTAGATCTCTCCATGTACCGGTTCGTACGTTGCATCTAATCATTAGGACTAGATTTTTTTTATGATGCCAGGATAGATTAAGCTCGATCAGAAAATATGAAACATGTAGAAATAGATGTAACTCCGGGTACACGAGCGGAGCGTGTTCGTCAAACTCCACGCCCTCATCGGCGCCTCCAAAGTCGTCAGCACCGGCGTGCACATGGTCCCCCAAGGGGTTGAACTGCATGTCCTCCTCGGCCTGTGCTGCGTGATGCTCCTCCAGATCTGCCGCGTGAAGCACCACCCCGGCGGCGATGCCCGGACACTCACCCCCACGCACTGGTTTCATGGAGAAGGTCCGTGCAAGTACGTTCAAGATTGTGGGGTTTTGCTGGATAGGGAAGAGAGAGTAGTGGATGAGTGCGAATAGAGGACCCGATAGGCTGGGTTTTTAATGCGGGGATGTTTAGGCCTCCTCGAGGGCCCCGGTTGGCAGCTCTTCCGGCTGCGGCTACCGCGTGGAAGGTTCGTGTGGTGGGGGCCTGACGGAAGTGAGCATGCAGGCGCGTTGCGTAGTAAAAATGGTATAGTCGGTGGTTCGTGGATGACCAGTTGCCGTGCAGTAGACTTGTAGCCTTTGCAGACTAGATTAAACATGACATGACCACTCGACGACTTTTTCCATGGACGGCATCATGTTCCTTCTTGTAGAAGTCTCGTTGAGGGAGACGTCCGTGTTGTCTCGCGCTGTCCTGTGAAGGGCACGACGTGTGCAACGAGCCTTGTTGGATCACACAGGATCAACGGTTGGTGCGCATGATCCATGTGACAACTGTGACAACCAATCAGGGTGTAGCAGACAGAGTGGGCACAGGTTTGGGCTTCTACGAAAGAGAGAGGGGGGCAAAACTGGGTAGTATCAAAAAACCAAGGACAAAGCTGATTAGTATAAAAATGGAAAGTGGGTGTCTTTTACAATGAAATGCATCGTGGCATAAATCAAATTATGCCAAGATAGATCCACTAGAGTTCATTGCATGTGTGTTCTTTCCACAAACCACATATGTATCCACAAGAGTTATTGCATGTGTGTTCCTGTCATGAACCACATTTGGATCAACCAGTGTCATTGCATGTGTGTTCTTTCCACAAACCACATATGGATCAACCAATGGCATTGCATGTGTGTTCTTTTCACAAACCACACATGGATCAACCAGTGTTCACTGCACGTGTGTTCTTTCCACAAACCACTTATGGATCAATCAGTGGTCATTGCATGTGTGTTCTTTTCCACAAACCACATATGGATCCATATGTGTTCTTAAACTAAAACCAGCATTAGACTCACTGCATGTGTGTTCTTTCCACAAACCACTTATGGATCCACTAGTGTTCATTACATGTGTGTTCTTTTCCACAAACCACATATGGATCAACCAGTGGTCATTGCATGTGTGTTCTTTTCACAAACCACATGTGGACCCACTAGAGCCATTGCATGTGTGTTCTTATACTAAAACCAGCACTAGACTCATTGCATGTGTGTTCTTTTCACAAACCACACATGGATCCACCACTTTCATTGCATGTGTGTTCTTTCCACAAACCACACATGGATCAACGAGTGGTCACTGCATGTGTGTTCTTTTCCACAAACCACATATGGATCAACCAGTGGTCATTGCATGTGTGTTCTTATACTAAAACCAACACTAGAGTCATTGCATGTGTGTTCTTTTCACAAACTACTTATGGATCCACCACTATCATTGCATGTGTGTTCTTTTCCACAAACCACTTATGGATCAACTGGTGGCATTGCATGTGTGTTCTTTTCACAAACCACACATGGATCAACCAGTGGTCATTGCATGTGTGTTCTTTCCACAAACCATATATGGATCAACCAGTGGTCATTGCATGTGTGTTCTTTTCCACAAACCACATATGGATCAACCAGTGGTCATTGCATGTGTGTTCTTATACTAAAACCAACACTAGAGTCATTGCATGTGTGTTATTTCCACAAACCACACATGGATCAACCACTAGAGTCATTGCATGTGTGTTATTTCCACAAACCACACATGGATCAACCACTAGAGTCATTACATGTGTGTTCTTTTCCACAAACCACACATGGATCAAGTAGTGTCATTGCATGTGTATTCTTTCCACAAACCACATATGGATCAACCAGTGGTCATTGCATGTGTGTTCTTTTCACAAACCACACGTGAACCCACTAGAGTCATTGCATGTGTGTTTTTATACTAAAACCAACACTAGAGTCATTGCATGTGTGTTCTTATACTAAAACCAACACTAGAGTCATTGCATGTGTGTTGTTTTCGCAAACCACACATGGATCCACCATTGTCACTGCATGTGTGTTCTTTCCACAAACCACACATGGATCGAAAACCGGTCATTGCATGTGTGTTCTTTTCCACAAACCACATATGGATCAACCAGTGGTCATTGCATGTGTGTTCTTTTCACAAACCACTTATGGATCCACCACTGTCATTGCATGTGTGTTCTTTACCTCAAACCACTTATGGATCAACCGGTGGTATTGCATGTGTGTTCTTTTCACAAACCACACATGGATCAACCAGTGGTCATTGCATGTGTGTTCTTTCCACAAACCACATATGGATCAACCAGTGGTCATTTCATGTGTGTTCTTTTCCACATACCACATATGGATCAACCAATGGTCATTGCATGTGTGTTCTTATATTAAAACCAACACTAGAGTTATTGCATGTGTGTTATTTTCACAAACCACACATGGGTCCACCACTGTCATTGCATGTGTGTTCTTTCCACAAACCACACAAGTGGTCATTGCATGTGTGTTATTTTCACAAACCACATATGGATCCATTAGTCATTGCATGTGTGTTCTTATACTAAAACTAGCACTAGAGTCATTGCATGTGTGTTCTTTCCACAAACCACTTATGGATCCACCAGTGTTCATTGCATGTGTTTTTTTTCACAAACAACATATGGATCCACCAATGGTCACTGCATGTGTGTTCTTTCCACAAATCACTTATGGATCAACCAGTTGTCGTTGCATGTGTGTTATTTCCACAAACCACACATGGATCAACCACTAGTCATTGCATGTGTGTTATTTCCACAAACCACTTATGGATCAACCAGTGGTCATTGTATGTGTGTTCTTTCCACAAACCACTTATGGATCAACCAGTGGCTATTGCATGTGTGTTCTTTCCACAAACCACTTATGGATCAACCAGTGGCATTGCATGTGTGTTCTTTTCAAAAACTACATGTGGACCCACTAGAGTCATTGCATGTGTGTTCTTATACTAACCACACATGGATCAACCAGTGTCATTGTATGTGCGTTCTTTCCACAAACCACATATGGATCCATTTGAGTCATTTCATGTTTGTTCTTATACTAAAACTAGCACTGCCCCCCAATGGATCCACCGTTAGACCGGGTCTTCTAGAAGGCACGCCATAACACAGTTGTTCTGCTTGACGATTGTTACATACCATTCGATTGGGGCGCTTGGACGATTGGGATGGTCTTCGCGAGAGAGATCCTCGAGTAGGCTGTTCTGCGGCATGATTGGCCACGCTTGCTCTAGACAAACTGGCATGTTGCGAGTGTTACGACTCACGAGTTCAGTGGGCCATATCCCAATGTCACGTCCCCATTACTTCTCTTCCTCCCCGTACTTCCCTTCCTTCCCCTCGAAGTCACTTTCCCTACTTCACTTCCATCCTGCCATAGCCGCAAGCCGACGACATCCGCCAATTCTCCGGTCACTACCTTCATGGTATGAAATCATTTTACAAGCTTTTGAACTTATCCTACATATTCCTGCTATTCGCCAATCTAACTTCAGATCTTTTTTCCGATTTCTCGACGAACTTCAGATGTGGCAGATGTTGCAGCCCAAGAATCTGGAGATCCTCGCATGCAACTTCGCAGTGACGTTCCCGCTCGTGTGCTCCCACCTAGGATGCTTTCGCCGTTACTCCTACCACGAGATCCCGCTCCACGAGCTTGCATGCACGCACGGCGCGTGCTCCTACTCGGAGCCGGGCTGCAACTACACCGGCCCGCCGGCAGAGCTCATCGTCCACCTTGCAGAGGGGCACTTGATCAAAGTGATTAGGATCTCGTACGGGCAAGCCAAACTTCTCCAAGAGCAGGTGTCGTTCACGGACTCGGCACGCCGCCTGCTAATTTTCCAGGGGGGGACGGCTCTGTTTTCGTCCTGACCATCACCGCTCGTGTTCTAGGAACCAGATCTAGGCCCATCGCCGTGGGTGCCATATGCGTCAGGTCGGTCTCGTGCGCCTGGCCCGTATACACGGTGCGCATGTGGGCGAACGCCCAGCCGCCGTCGTCGGATAGCATTCTTGTGCTAGCTGAGGCGCCGAGTTGCCCGACGCCGCGGGAGGTGGAGTATGTGGACCTAAGGTCGATCCTATGTGTGCCATCTCAGTACCTTGTCGCTGGACCGAACAGGCAGATGCATTTCTACATTTGTATCAAGAAGACTGACAGGCAAATGTAGTACTTGTGTTGTCGTTATTGTTAGACTTAAGCGATGCTTCTCAGGTGCTTAGAGCATACGTGTTGTGTGAATATATCCCAGTTGTAGTTTTCAATACTCCTTAATACTTCGATGAGTTATTATATTGGTCCAATCAGCTTGCTGTTGTCACGTTGAAAAGTCCGCTTGCTCTAGATAGATCGGCAATACCGTGTGCTCCCGCTCCCGCATGTCAGTGTCACGTGTTCCGAGGGCCCACCTGCCAGTGTCACGCCCCCTCCTCTTCCTTCCCCTTGAAGCCACTGTCCCAACTTCTCTTGCATCCTGCCACTCCCGTCCGATGGTTGTAATCTGATGATTTTCGTTGGATTGTTTACAAGTAATCTACGTTGATAATGCAACATGCAAATGGCACAGACACAATTTCTAAAGTGGAAGCACTCACACGCTGCTATTGCACATATTTCTCAATATAGCTCGACAAACCCATTACAATAATTGTACTCGCATTAACCACAACCGAAATTGCAACCATCCTAAACAACATCTAAACCCACATCACACCGCTGTCGTCGGAGTCCACCTCGATTGGTGACACCGCCGTGCCCTTCCCGGCGACATCCACTCCTGCCCGTGGCTTGCCCTTCGCCAAGGAGGCAACAATGGCGTTCTGCACAGCTTCGTCCCCGTCGTCCTCCACATCGGAATCGACAATGACGAAGGTGACGGGGTTGGCGTGGACTGAGCACCATCATGCCTGGTGGCTCCTGCTTGAGCTCGACACTGCATCAGTCCTTCTACAGGTAGGAGGGGCCGAGCTCGCATACGTAGCGTCGTCGCTCCTCTCAAGAAACCATGGCCATTTGATACTGCGACGGTAGGATCTTGGGGTGGATCCGCCGCGGCGAGCCCTACCGGAAGCGGTGGAGCGGATGGATCTGCCGGCGCGAGCCATGACAAGTTCCTAGGAGGGAGTAAGATTGTGGGCCAGGTGTGTCTGGTTCCTGAGCAAGGCCTCCCAGTGATATGTACGCGGGCAAGGTACCAAAAAATTTCGTCCAATGCACGCGAGAGGGATTTTGAACCATGAAGGTGCGATTTTTTATTTTGACAAGTCCACACGCTAGGTCCCCCACCTGTCAGCCGAATGTGGACGGTAGGATTCTGCCCGAGTTATTAAATAGGGATAAATCACGCTTCACCACTACCCTGACATCCAAAGGCTCCTCTTTCCTCTGCCCTCGCTCCCCTCCCTCATGGCTCGCAGGTCGTGTAGTTCGTCTTGGGCGGAATCAGGGCCGGCTCAACGCCGTCAGGCGGGTGCCCCCATCAGGTACCGGAGGGCACCCTACGATTACTACCCCGATATGCTGTGTTTGTGCGGTGAGAAGATGCTGAGATGGATTTCATGGACCGACGAAAATACTGCAGGAAAATTCAGCAACTGCAGCATCAGAGCGGTAAGTTCCTACTTTAGGTAGAATGGTAACCCGGATCCGGTAAGCATAATGTAATTCTTTTTTTGTTTTCTTCGATCTACTACGAAGGAAGGGAGGGGGACTAGCTGTGACAAGTTTGTGTAGATCGAAAAGCCACTGACAGGTTTTCACAGAGAGCTTGTTTAGGATCTGTGTGATGTTGTGTGGGACAAGAAAGAGGAGATTCGTGCGATGGAGCGAGAGATCCGGGAGCTTCGCCAGGTGCAGGGGAGGCAAGTTCAAGGAGGTGGTGAGACAGACGGGCTCAAGATTAGGCTAGATAGTGGACATAATTTCCTCATTATCTAGGCATTATCTGTTGCATTTGAAGTTTATGTTGCCATGTCGTTATCCAGCAGCTGAAATAAGTTGCTGTTTCATGGAGTGTAGCAGCCAGCTTAAGAAATTGTTTTCCATCCCAGAAAATTATCATAAGTGTAATGCCAACAACAGGGATTTATTAAGCGCCTATAAATAAATCATGTCTGTGCCACGAACACCCATCGATTTTGGAGAGGATTTAACCGCTCAGCTATCGCGATTGTTCAGATAGTAGTGGCACAGTCACAGTTTTGGATTCAACTAGTGGCCTCGGCCGTATCAAATCCTAAAGTCGCGATACATTTTACTCCAATACATTTTACTCCGAGTACGGGAGGCAGATTGTTTCGCCCAACAAGTTCCACGCACATAGCTCCAGAGTTTAACCGAACTACATATATAGGTTCAAGTTCAATACATCATTAGGCTGCTACACTGCTAGCCCTCTTTCTCTGCTTGGGTGCCAACTTTCTTCCTCTTTCCTTCACGTCCACTGGCTTCTTCATCTCCTGCCTTCTTCCTCTTCCTGGGTGCCAATTTTCTTACCTTCACATACCCTGCATCTCCGGGTCGAGGGAAGTCAGGACAATCAGCACTAGAATCTTGTCCGGCATCATCACTCCACTCATTTTGGTTTTCTTCCTGCAGAAAAATCACTGAGTCGGCTGTCTTGTTTCTTACCTTGCGCTTCCTGTAAAAAAACAGTACATGGATTACTACCTTATATCTACAGACTATAAACAATTTTTTTGTGTGAATGCACCATCTCATACCTAGGTTTGGGAGCATTAAGGGGACATCCAGCTGCTCTATGGCCTATAAGATGGCAGGTCTTGCATCTGTTTTTGCCCTTCTTTGTAGCATAGAAAGCCAAAACCTTCTTCTCGAGAAAATTCTTAAACCTATTCACCTGGGGTCTTCCTCTGCCCCTTTTTGTAACTGGCTGGCAAAGCTCGGAAGACAGTTGGACTTGAGGCCACTGAGATGGGTCTGTACATGGCTCGACGGATCCAGCGTACGCAGCTCTGAACTTTTCCATAGAGTAGTAGTCTGACAAATACTGATCCAAATGTGGTAGAGTTCTTTTTTCATCAAGAAGGCCAAGGCGTGGTCGCAAGGTTTCCTGGTATGCTGCCACTCTAAGCAGGTGCATTCTCGTAGCTGGATGTTCACAACATCCCTTTTGCCACTCTTGGACATATCAACCACCTCACAGCTTCTGCTGGTTGACGGGAGAATCTTAAGATGAGCAAGTCCTCGGCTTCTCTTGTGCAGTTGTTGTACAACTGGCGGTAGCATATGTCCTCTAAGTCTCCTACCGATCTCTCTCCTTATATTTAACAGCTTCATGATCATACCACGTATGATGTCCATCAAGATATGAACAAGACGCACTTTTATGTCCTTCACCCAGTTATTCAGGAATTCTGCAAGGTTGTTGTTTATGTAATCAACTTTGATGTCAGGGTTGAATTGACTCCTTTTCCATAGCTACGAATGATGGATGGCTAAGTACTCTGGAAGTTCAGGGGTTTCGGCAAAAATCTTGCTCATGAAATAATCGCTGCTATTAGGTTTGTAAACTCTAGCAGCAGGAAACATGTAACAAAATACGCTGCCTACGTAGTGTGAGTACAAGTTGAGCATCATATGGGCATGGAATTCTCTACCTTCAGCTCGCGGGAACACCTCCTTCACTGCATTCGTCAGCCCTTTGCATGCATCCGTGGATATAGCCAATGGATCCATGTGGCCTATTGATCTCCTGAGCTGCCTCATAAACCAGACCCAGTTTTCCTCCGTTTCTGTTTCAAATAGCCCGAATGCCACTGGAAACATCCAGTTGTGACCATCAAGTGTTGTGGCAGATGGCAGACAGCCTTTCCATTTGCCAGTTAGGATAGTGCTGTCTACACTCAGATACGGCCTACAGCCGTCCTTGAATCCCTGGATGCAAGATTTAAGCGCCATGAAAAATCTTTTGAAATATATTTTACCACCTTCTGATTCGGTGTCAATCTCTACAACACTCCCCGGACACCTAGCTTGTACCTCCGCCTTGAAGTTGTACAGCACCCTGAAGCTATTGGTCCAATCCCCGTGCAAGACCCCTAGAGCTTTCTCTTTACCTTTCCAAACCATGTAATGCGGAAGGACAATGTTGTATTTAGAACCGAGGCTAGTCTGAATATTCTTCGCGGTCTCCTTAGGGTTATCCTTTAGTATGGACATAGATTGCATAGCCACCCACTCCGTATCAGTCATTGAGGATTTCAGTTTGCTGCATATCAGACACATGTGTGGAGGGCCCATTTTGTTCACCTGCAACACAGATTCATTTAAAAGATAAGCGGAGTCGACTAGTTGCCAGAAAGATATCACACATCAATTGTAGTTATAAAGTGAAAAGAGAGAGAGCGAGTTCTAATGGTTTGCTGCAATCATTGCCCCAATACCCTAATTGCAGTCGACGTAGGTAAGGATCTTGATGTGATCCTCCATGGACAATGTACCTTGGCCCGTCCATTCATCCACGTTAACTTGCAAACGGCCTCATACCTCTCGGCAGAGTTCTTCAGTCGATAAACGTCGAACTCCCCCTTGATACAAAAATGCCAGAACGACATCCTAAACTCATGCATGCTCCTGAACTCGGTGCCGACCGAAATTATAGGATACTCGTGGTCATGTTTCATTTCTTCGACTTCAACACCCAAATCATCGACTGGAATACCAGCCTCATCGTTAAGTTCCTCGTCTATTTCATCATCACCAGATTCTTGATCCTCTAGAGTGCCTGCTTCTTCATCTGATTCGGAATCTTCGTCATCGTCTCTAATGCCTAGTACTGCACACATCATATTGACTCCCATGGGTGGGGCTGCACCATCGTCTCCACCCGGATGGACAGGAACATTGCCCCAGTCCACCTCACTGGCAACTCTGTTTTCTCCAAGACACTCGGTTGGTTTTGCTGCAACCACATGGGGTGGTCTTACGTTTGCACGCATCCCAGGTACTTCAGTGGACAAACAGCAGTCAGAATCAATTTCATCTTAAGTGTACATAACCCTCTTGCTCTTCCTGTGTACATCCTCCTTCCTGATGTAATCTTTCCTAATGGTATCAGTAGGGCTTGACATCCGCGTTCCATTCCCCATCGAACTAGGCTTTTTGCTGCCGCTCTTGGGTGCGATCTCATCACTACCTTCCCTCACGGGTGTTGGCTCCAGGGTGCTGGCATTACTGCCTGACCTCTGCGGCGTGTTCTTCTTCGAATTAGCCCTTTTGCTGCTACTATTGGGCGTGTTCTCCTTCGTGCTGGCATTATTGCTTGACCCTAGCGGCGTGTTCCGCTCCAAATTAACCCTTTTGCTGCTACTATTGGGCATCTTCTCCTTCGTGCTGGCATTATTGCCTGACCTCAGCGGCGTGTTCCGCTCCAAATTAGCCCTTTTGCTGCTATTATTGGGCGTGTTCTCCTTCGTGCTGGCATAATTCCCTGACAACGGCGTGTTCCGCTCCAAATTAGTGCTTTATCTGCTCCCACTGGGTGTGGTAGCCTTCGTGCTGGCCATCTTCGCCTCTTTGCTACTACTCCTGGGAGTGTTCACCACCGTGCTAGCCCTCTTAACGTTTTTGCTGCTACCGTTCGGTGTGGCATTTTGACTGGATCTCAGGGGTGTACTCTGCGGCGTGGTGCCTTTTGTCGTGCGACTCTTGGGCGTCCTCTTCTCTGGCATGGTCTCCTTGGTGACGTTCTTCTTCGGGGTGCCCTTTCTGGGGATGCTCTTCCTGCTCCTCTTTATGACGCTCCTCTGTAAGACTCTCCTCTGTTTGAAGCCACCCTCAGTCGCACCAGCCCTAGTGATGCCATGGATTAGGTCACGCATGCCTTCTAAAAGTCCATCATCTCTATTGTCGAGTTCCAATTCCTCTCCAACCGTGAGCACTACCAAGTAGAAGTAAACTTCACCTATATAATGTTTCCTTGTAAACAGTACAACTAAATCCCTGATATCTTTCACTTCGATAGCCTTTTTTCTCCTATAACCATAATATAACAAACGTGCTTCCTGAGAGGACCCCCACAACACCTTCACATCTAACGATGCCATCAGGTCAGATAACTCTACCACTTCAGGGTCGTATCTACCAAGGATTACATCAAACTCGTCATAGAATTTTTCTGTGCCATCATCTAATTTTGCAGTATAATCCGTGACACCGATACGAACGATTACTTTGCCATCATCAGGTTCTTCGGGATAGAAACCTCTGAGAGGTTCGAGAGATGGAGCGGCACCATCAGACCGAGCCCCGATGCCACCGCCGCCATCACCAGCGTCATCGTTAGCTAGATCAACCTCGGTGGAAGTACCAGGACCAGGAGCAAGGCGAGGGCCCTTAGTAGCGGGAGCTACATTACATGGTGGACAGGCAGGGCCCCTTCTAACGGCAGCCACAATAGGATCAGCTGCTGCCATGCCACCTCGACGATCAGGAGCAGTTCCCACAACAGTAGTGTTTTGAGTCCTAGCAGAGTCCAGACCATGAGCTGGCTTCAGACCAGCAGCTCGCTGAACCCGAGCACGGGTTCAAGGAGGAGACAAGGCATTAGTCTTTGCAACAACAGTGGGGCAGCCTCCGAAAGCCTTAGTTTGCTCAACGGCGGCAGGGATTGGGTGAACATTGTCCAGATCAACAACAACACAAGGACGACCAGTATCAGCAGATTCCAGAGCACGGGTTCGCACAACTTGAGGACGGTTTCTAGGAGGAGCAGCACATAAGGCGGTGGTCTTGGCAACAACAGCGGGGCAGCCTCCGGACGCCTTAGTTTGCTCAACAACGGCATAGATTGGGTGAGCAGCAGCCGCAGCAACACGGGCACGGGGACGGGGACAACCAGTACCAACAAATTCCAGAGCAGAGTTTTCCACAACGGCAATACGGGGACTCCTATGAGGAGGTTGCCTGACAGAAGCATGTCGCGGACGAGGAACTACATTTTGCTCAACAACAGCAGGGGTTCGAGTTAGACCTTCCTGTCCAATAATAGTTGGGCGACTCCCAGTAACAGGAGCTTCCTCATCCACTATGTTACACACCAGCATAACCACGCAAAGCCTAACATGTTGTTTCATCAACCCAATTAGCTGACTGTCACACGCTATAGGAACCTTGAAGCCTTGTTCATCAACGATGCTGAACCGTGCAGTCTGCTCTGGCCTCATTTCAGCAAGTTCACGCACAGCAGCAACCAAACCAGGGACAGTGCATAACTGCATAGGCGCTACTTCCATCTTCAGATTTTGAGCCTATTTCCACGTGCTCTTCCCATGTGCTAATTTAATGAGGTAGCCACAGATGGTCACCAGAACCGTGTATTTGGGTTCAGCGGAGATCCTAGTTGACAGAAAATTGGAGACAAAAGATAAGAATTGTTTGTCAGTGTCGTGCTAGCAAACAATTTTATGTTCGATATATCTCTGTAATGCCAATAGCCAGCTAGCAGTTATATGTAGTGCGAATAGCAAAGAGAAGAGTAGCTCACCCGAAATTAGCCAGAAGTACTTCTTCCTCGGCAAATGGATCTGCCATCCTTCGCGCTGCTCAGCTCGTCGGCGGTAGATGCGGGCTAGATCGTCGCAACGGCTGGCACGACATTCGGCATTAGAGCTCGGTAGCAGCGAGTAGGCGCAGCAACTTGGCGCCGGAAGTCAAATGCCCGAAGAGATCATTCTGGTTGGAGAGGGGATTTCGACGCCGCCGGTGCTAGGGTTCATGCGAAAGGAGGGAGGGAGTGGATTTGTGAATTTGGTCAACGCACGATGCTCCTTTAGTATCTCGTTTCGCCTACGTGGTTGTCGCGTTGGCGCTCGCGTCACGGAAATATTACTGACATGAGGGTCCCGACCGTCTACTTCACGGGGCAGTTTCACGGCATGTTTGGATTTGGTAGGAGCGAGATGAGTTTGCATCGAAATGGCCCCTCTCGGTAGTTGGCGGCCCAACTTTTCGAAACGCGATAATTTCAGGCAACTTAGGTACCGTCATGCGCTGGCCTGTCAACTTTGATACCGCAGACGAACAAGCCCGTGGATGGGGACGACGACACAGTCCTATTGAAAAGGACATGGTTGAATCCTCTGGGACACCTCCAGGTGGGACCTGTCGAAGCCGCTAGTGGACACGGTTAGACGAGGCCGGTGTCCGTCCCACTGCATTCCTGCTCCAGGTTTAAGCCCAGTTTGCGCCGAAACAGACCGCACCGCTGTGTCCTTTCCGTTTACGGGTGCACGTTGGTCCGTGGCCTCGGTCGGACAGGACTGGATCGGACACACGGCGTGCGTTTGCAGGGCCCGCTAGAGATACGGACCGACCCCGCCGGATCAAAACCACGCTGCACATAGGCCGGCAGGTGGGCCCACGGTGTCCGGCAGCCACAGAAACCGGACGCAGCCGAAAATATCTTGGCTCGGCCCGCAGGCGAGGAAGCATGAGGTGTCGGCGGTCGGCGGCTCCAGAACGTTCAGGACGCAGGCGAGATATTTTTTGCCCTTTCCCGCGCCGAGCGCCCAAGCCCAACCCGGCTTCAACTCCTTCCCCTTCGCAACGCTTCGCCTATCCTCTCCTCCTTCCGTTCTCCTCCTCCCACGTCCGCGCGAGGCGCCTTTATATACGCCAGCTCCATCCTCTGCGACTCCTCCCGTTTTCATCAGGTCGCCATCGAAGCACCAGTAGCAAGCAAGAGCGCCCCAGCAAACCTCGGCGTGAGATCGGCGATCGCGTGCAGCTGCTTGTAGGATAGCATTGATCGATCGAAGCAGGAGAGAGGAGGATGCAGTCGCAGTCGCAGTACCAGTACCAGTCCTCCTACTACGCCGTGCTCGGCGTCCACCCCCGCGCGTCTGCCGCCGAGATACGCGCCGCGTACCACCGCCTCGCCATGGTGAGTAAAGGCAGGAGATCGAAGCAGAGGTTGACGCTTATCTTCTGGATCGTGGAATTAACTCGACCTCTGTTTTTGTATGTCACGGCGCAGAGGTGGCACCCAGACAAGATCGCGAATGGCCGTATGGATCCGGCGCGCGCGGAGGAAGCCAAGACCAGGTTCCAGCAGATACACGAGGCATACACGGGTACGCTACTGCACTACTGTTCTCGTTTCGAAATGCTTTTATTTCATAGTCAGTAGGTGTAGGTGCCTGTGTTGACCAAGTTCCAAGTGTTCGTTTCTTGCAGTGTTGTCTGACGAGAAGAGGAGGGCGCTCTACGACGCCGGGATGTACGATCCCCTTGACGACGACCAAGAGGAGGTCGAGGTAATATAATCAATCTCCCTGCTATAAATTCGTGCTCGTGTCTTGTCTCGATCATCATGGGCGTCCATCTAACTCGAAGCTTGCCTTATCAGGGATTCCACGATTTCCTTCAGGAGATGTTCTCGCTCATGGCCACAGTTGGTCGAGAGGTAATTATTAACTGACTATTGTGAATGGACTCTCAGTTTGGTATGTTCCAACTGCAGAACAGAGGAAACCCTTTTTGTCTTTAATACTAGTAGTAACGAAGAAAAAGTTACATGCCCTCCTTTTTTAAGAAGAACACAAGTTCCGTGGATATGACGTCGCTCGAACCATGCAGAGAAAAATCGTTATAAATCTAGAACACCCATGGAGAGTCTAGAACAAGCATGATATTTTGTGTTGCGTGCCACCGCCACCATTCCTTGTTTCCGCAAATTAGAACTGAACGGAATGTCGAGAGACACTGGTTCTGCATGCCTGAAACTGGATCGATGTTTTAACAAACCTTGGCTTCACTTGTTGCAGGAGCCCGTGTATTCCCTGGGCGAACTCCAATCCATGCTCAATGGGATGATGCAGGATTTCGCCTCGCCCCAACCCCAACCCCCACCACCACCAAGCAGCTTCTTCACCAGCTCTGCTTCCTCGACGCGGTTCGGCGCGCCCAACGGGCAGCGTCGATCACCCTCCAGCGTGCGGCCCCAGGGGTTCGGCACCTCGGCGTGCTTCAGCCGGACAGCTTTCTCAGGCTGCTAAGCACTTGTGGTGATCCGCATTACGATTTCGTGCATCCAGGTGTTCATTGCTACCACTTGATTAAGAAATCACAAGATCGACGATGTGAAGTGAAGGCACTGACTGGATTGCGGATTCAGGGAGGTCATTTGCAGGGGATGTCCTGGGGAATAAATTAGTACTACTACGTAGTACTAGACTAGATGGCACATAGGTTTCCAGTTCACGAGAGAATTTTTGTTCTTCAGTGTAGTTTTTGCATAGATAGTAGGTGTACATAGATCGATGACCACTCGTTCTGTACGATCGCGTGACATTAGGAGTCGATGTTGCATTTGTACAGGATCTTGAGCTTGTTGCGTGTCTCTGGTGACAATCTCAAGTGAAGGCGTGATGTTTTGTACCATGGTCGTGGTGTATTTACTGTTGGAAAATTAGGCAATTTTTCTATGAGATTAATTACCGAAATCAATATTATGTAGCACTAGCAGATTTAAACACATGCAGCCAAATAACCACATCTAGTAGATCTGAAAATCTAGCAAGAACTAGTGCATACAAAAAAAATAGCATGTACAGGTTGACCGGAAAGATCGTCACCGCAGCAGCACCTTGGTCATTGTTGTTGTCGCCCATGGTGCTGATGAGATCGCCGGTTGCTGAAAAGAACACACGAATGGAGGCGAGCAGTCGCGCCGAGACGCTACTCAAAACTCTCCCGGACAGCAGTGTACACAACCACCGTGATGGGGAAACCTAGAAAGCAGCGCAGCAAGAGGAACACACATCGAGAGAGACTGAGAAAAGAACTGGATCCGTCTAGACCTGTATGTCTCTCATTCTATAGCCTGGGAGGTGAACCAACCAAGTCGCCACGCGTTGGAAGACAAGGACACGCGTCAAACATGCACACGAATGACAACAGCTAGTGCACCAAGCAAAAATTCAGTCTTCCACAAAACGAGTTTCTAACTCGAACTTGATTCACGAAACGCGACGCGCGTGCAGGCGAGGCGAGGCGGACGGCGCAGGAGGAGGAGTGCGCGTGGACTCCTTCTCTTCTCACTCACTTAGTGGGAGTGAAATAGCTCACCTTATAAGCTGGTCCAACTCTCTCCCAACTAGCAATGTGGGACTAAACGTTGTCTCCCACAGAGCTCCCAAGCTGTCATAGTTGATTGGCCTTAAGATTTCAGGATTTATTAGACTAGATGGGCTGCCTCATGGTTCACAGTTCATATAAATTTAGCAATCCCCCACCAGATCTCAGAGGCACATCATATGGCACATTAGTTCTAATCACTGTTTAATATACCTGCAGTTCAGTGAAGACTGTTAAGTTGAACTTCCACCTAGACAAAGAGATACGCTTGCTACAGCTGAACAATGGACTATGCCTTGAATTGCCAGTCTTGCGCAGCAAGTTTCACTCAATGTCGTTACCGGTACTTGGCTGCCATAGGCTACCCCTCGGGTGGAGCTTATAAGTCACACTCCTCGGCCTTTCATGAGCTTCCTAGAGATTCACCCAAATTTCATACACTGTGACCAGCAATGTAGCTCATATAGGTGTGTTCTTTCAAGATCGCTCTGTAGGACAGCGTCTTTGCTCCCAAGGAGACAGTTAGAACACATTAAGATATAACCAACCTTCCTTATAGTATTCTATGAGAGAATTGTATCTGTAGCGGAGTGGGAGTTTTAGAAGTTTCTCTCAACTCAGTTGTTTCGGTTTGTTTTTTCAGGTCCTAATTCACGGGATCTCCGATCACATAGGCTGGGTTACCCCCTTGACAACTCACGTGGGTCTCAAACCCATCTCCCTCGATGCATTTTCTATCAAGTTTCTTGATAGTCCTTTCGTAAAAGGATCTGCCAGATTCTTAGCCGTTTGGACATAATCCAATGCTATAACTTCGGAGTTTCTTAGCTTTCTGACAAACTTCAGTCTTCTCTTGACATGTCTTGAACTCTTCATATTGTCCTTAGAACTGTTCACTTTGACAATCACAGTTTGGTTGTCACAATTTATAAGGATTGTCAGTATTGGTTTTTCAACCATAGGCAAATCTGTTAAGAGTTCACGAAGCCATTCTGCTTCGACAGTCGCAGTGTCTAATGCTGTGCGTTCTGCTTCTATAGTTGAACTCGTTAAGATGGTCTGCTTGCAAGACTTCCATGAAATAGCGCCACCACCAAGAGTGAATATATATCCACTTGTGGCCTTTATCTCATCAGTATCTGATATCCAGTTTGAATCACTATACCCTTCAAGTACTCTTGGATACCCGGTATAATGAATTCCATAGCTCACGGTTCCTTTTAGATAGCGCATTACTCTCTCAAGAGCATGCCGGTGATCATCTCCCGGGTTGGCCACAAACTGGCTAAGTTTGCTCACAACAAACGAGATGCCAGGCCTCATAGCGCAAGCTAAATACATAAGTGAGCCAATAATCTGAGAGTATCTCAACTGATCTCTAGTTGCCTTTTGATTCTTTTGAAGCAAAACACTAGGATCATAAGGTGTAGGAGAAGATTTGCAATCATCATATCCAAATCTACTCAACACATTCTCCACATAATGTGATTGCCCAAGTGTAATCCCATTATTCTCATCTCTCAGTAGCTTGATGTTTAGGATAACATCAGCTTCTCCAAGATCCTTCATCTCAAAACATTGAGACAAGAAGGTTTTGACCTCATTAATCACTTTGAGACTTGTCCCAAAAATTAATATGTCATCAACATAGAGACATAGGACAACTCCCTCACCCCCACCATGGCGGTAGTACACACATTGTCGGCTTCATTTACAACAAAGCGCACAGATGTCAAAGTTCTTTCAAA